>JARBWK010000008.1:31077010-32277010 GCA_030556195.1 Anolis apletophallus | reverse complement strand
CAAAACCCTGACCTGCTCCCAACCCCCACAACCAGTACCCAGGGAAATCCTGCCTACCTCAACCAACTCCGAGGTGGCACTTGAATGTCCTTTTCAGTAACTACCGATACACTTGGTATCCATGAATCTGTCTAATCCTGCCTTGAAGTTGTTCAGGCTGACAGCTGTCACAACCTCTTCTGGAAGTGAGTTCCATAACCCAATGACCCTCTGGGTGAAGAAATATTTCCCTTTATTAGTCCTAATTTTCCTACCTTGGAGCTTCAGGGAGTGCCCTCTAGTCCTAGTGTTTTGTGACAAAGAAAACAGTTTTTCTTTATTCACCTTTTCTATCCCATGCGTGATTTTATACACTTCGATCAAGTCACCTCTTAGACGCCGTCTTTCAAGGCTGAAAAGACCAAGGCGTTGCAACCTGATTTCGTGTAAGGAGCCGCTCCATCCCTTGGATCATTCTTGTTGCCCTTTTCTGTACCTTTTCCAGTTCCGTTATATCCTTCTTAAGGTGCGGAGACCAGAATTGTACACAGTACTCCAAATGTGGCCTTACCATCGATTTGTAGAGAGGTAATACAACATTTGCTGACCTATTTTCGATTCCCTTTCTGATCATGCCTAGCATAGAATTTGCTTTTTTCACTGCTGCTGCGCACTGGGTTGACATCTTCATTGAGCTGTCCACCAAGACCCCAAGATCCCTTTCCTGGTTTGTCTCGGAAAGCTTTGACCCCATCAATTGGTAGGTGTAGTTGGGGTTCTTTGCCCCGATGTGCATGACTTTACACTTGTTTAGGTTAAAATGCATTTGCCACTTTGTTGCCCATTCACTCAATTTCGAGAGATCTTTCTGGAGCTCTTTAAAATCAGTTTCATTTTTAACTACCCTGAACAATTTAGTGTCGTCTGCAAACTTTGCTACCTCAGAATTCACTCCTACATCCAGATCATTAATGAATAAATTAAAAAGTAAGGGACCCAAAACTGAACCTTGGGGTACGCCACTTCTCACCTCTTTCCACCCAGAGAAATGTCCGTTTATTACCACCCTTTGTTTCCTACAGTTTAGCCAGGTTCCAATCCAGGACAAGACCTGTCCCCTGATTCCATGGCTGAAGAGCTTATTTAGGAGCCTTTGGTGAGGGACTTTGTCAAAAGCCTTTTGAAAGTCAAGGTAAACAATATCAATTGGGTCCCCTTTATCTATGTGTTTATTTACACCCTCAAAGAATTCTAACAAGTTAGTAAGACATGATTTGCCTTTGCAGAAACCATGTTGATTTTCCTTCAGCAATGCCTGTTCTTCTATGTGCTTAGTAATTTTTTCTTTAATAATGGTTTCCATCACTTTGCCTGGAACTGAGGTTAGACTAACTGGCCTATAATTTCCTGGATCACCCCTGGATCCTTTCTTGAAGATCGGAGTTACATTTGCCTCCCTCCAGTCCTCGGGTACAGTGCCTGATCTTAGAGAAAGATTATATATTTTGGCTAGAATTTCAGCAATTTCACACTTGAGTTCCTTAAGAACTCTGGGGTGGATGCCATCTGGCCCTGGTGATTTGTTTGGAGGTTCTAGCAGGGGAGCGCAGCTATCGTAAACCCGGGACCGAAGACTGGAGACCTCGGTACACTCCTTCTATACCTGGGACGTCGTCCTCTTCCACCAAGCGCGCAGCTTCGGGAGGGACGCACATGGAGCGGTGAGGGAGGAAGGGGACACCCGCCTAGCCAGCCAGATCAGCCGAATCAACCCTGGCGATCAATGGGGTGACAGATGTCACAGCCAGATCGCCCTCACATCCCTGGTGATTTGTTGACATTTAGTTTAGTAAGGCATGTGAGAACATCTTCCTTGTTTATCTCTATCTGATTTAATTCATTTAATTCCCTCCCTGAAAAAACTGACTCAGCTGCAGGCATATGTTGTCTGTCCTCCTGTGTGAAAACGGAGGCAAAGAAGTCATTTAGCCGCTCAGCAATCTCCTTGTCTTCGCTGATTTTCCCTTTCTGACCATTGTCGTCGAGTGGCCCAACTGCTTTTCTAGTTGGGTTCCTGCTTCTGATGTACTTAAAGAAGTTTTGTTGTTTTTAATATTCTTTGCTATGTGTGCCTCAAAATCTCTCTTGGCTTTCCTGACTGTTGCTTTGCATTTAGTTTGCCAGAGCTTGTGTTCCTTTCTGTTCTCCTCGGTAGGAAGAGCCTTCCATTTCTTAAATGAGTTTTTCTTCTTTCCAATCACATCTTTTACTTCATTTGTAAGCCATACTGGTGTCCTTTTGAACTTTCCATGCCTCTTTCTTTTTATTGGAATGCATTTTAGTTCAGCCTGTTTTAAGGTATTTTTAAACAATTTCCAAGCATTTTGGAGGGATTTGATTTTTTTTACTGCTCCTTTTAGTTTGTTCTTTACAATTTTTCTCATTTTGGTGAAATTCACTTACTAATCAATAGCACGAGTTGAGTACCCCTTATCTGAAATGTTTGGGATGAGAAATGTTCTGCCATTCTGACTTTTTCAGCTTTTTGAATAGATAGACAGACAGATAGACAGACAAACAAACAAAAATGAGATAGCTTGGATATGGGACCCAAGTCTAAACATTCATTTATGTTTTCACAGGCACTTTATGCACAAGGCCTGAAGGTAATTTTATACACATTTTAAAAATCATTTTGTGTATAAGATAAAGTTTGAATACATTGAACCATCAGAAAGAAAAGGCGACACTATCTCTGCTGTTCATGTGGACAATTTTGGAGTGTTTCAGATTTCAGAATTACAGATAAGGAATTCATTGTCCATCAGGGCAATAATATCTGAAGCTGATGGAAACTGTAGTCCAACAAAGCTGAATGTAACCTGGTTGGGACAGTACTCTTTGGATTTATAAAAAAAAATACAGTTGTGCTTACTTTCTAAATTTAGTGTACTTGCAGAAACAGCCTTGATGGACACCCATCATTATTCCTCACTAGCCTATCTTCTTGTCTAGTAGAAAGCCAAATGGAGTAGACAGCATACAACCTATGCATTATCTGGGCCATTCTTTAAATGTTTTGCAGCTTCAACCACGAGCATAGGGAGCCCTTACTAATATATGCACAGACCAGAATTTAACATTATTTTCCAATCACCTGACTCAACATTCAAATCTTCTGCTAACTCATCAGACAGATAAAACTTACAACTTGTAGTGGAGAGTTGGCATGTCTGCATTCACGAAAGAAATTTTACCATTTTTGTTTCATGCAATGTTATGAAAGCAGAATATTGTAATTGATTCATTGGAAGAAATTAACAGCTTGGGGCAACAGTGTGCCTTTCCGAAGCACAGCCTCCACTGTTTGTATTGGGAGTACCAATATATATAAGTGTATTTAATGGATTTATATTTTATTCCTACTAGTGGTTGTTGTGTAGGCAGGGCCCAGTGCATTGCTTTGCCTGGGGGCCTGTAATGTTAAGATAGGCCTGTCTCCAGCCACCACAGTTGCATGGCACAGTAGGACCCCAAAAGACCAGAGTTTCCTTGAAAAATGTACTTCTTTTAAAGAAAACTCAGACTCTTAGAAGCATGGTTCTGCTATAAAATAATATAAACACTGCCCACATATATTCTTTTCAAAGTAGAATTGTATTTTTTTTCAGCCAGTGCATCACCAAAATAATATGAAACTGTAGCAAACTCAATAGCTTGGCAAGATGCAGTCCCTAATCAGTTATGACTCTAGTGTGGCCCCAATTAACGTCACTGTCCTACTGAGAAATGGGAAATTCCCATCTTCCTAAGTGTTTATGTATCAGATGCCTGGGAATGTCTAAACTTTCACTGCTGTTTGCTTCAATCTATCACCAAAAACTCTTCTTTCTTCTCTCTGAACAGATTGGGAGTAGCTTAATACGCATGTTTTCTCCCCCTTTCTTCTATTTCTCTCCAACGCATTATCATCCTCTCTCCTTACAATACAAAACTTTATTATGGTCACTGACCAGCACAAAGCAGGCCCAAGTGCCTGGGAGGGGAAGGACAACTCCCCAGTAAAGCAGTTATTTAAAATTAGATCAGAAAACAGTTTAAAAATATATTTTAAAACACAGGATATTGTAAGCAGGGGGGGAGAGATTGATGGGAGAGGTCGAAAACATACTCCTCTCTCCTTCATTTTTGAACTCAAATTCTACTGAGACAGTACTTCCACTCATAAAAGGATGTACATAAGCTATTGACTATGTTGTCTCTCCTCCTATACTTGCTTTCCTGAGAAATCTTAAAAGCCCTTACAGTTTCTGATTATCTATATTCAGGATTCTTATTTAATACATGCTCATTTTTAATTTCACTTAGATACTATTCTCTAGTTCAGTGTTTCCCAACCAGTGTGCCATGAGCAATCATCAGGTGTGCCGTGGGAAATTACAGTGGAGAGAGAGGGAGGGAGGGAGAGAGCCCAGCAGGAAACTTCAGGCAGCCGAAATGAGGCTTTCCTGTCTGAAGCAACAATGCCAGCCAGCCTGGCTGCAGTCAGGGAGAGTCCTCGGCGTCCAGAACTTTCCTCCCTCCCCCCTCTCTCTCTCCTTTCCTTCCTTCACTCCCTCTGCGCACCAAGGGCTACCTGGCTGGGCTGCGGCTCCTCCTGCTTCCTGGATCCTGGGTGCTCTTCTGCCCTCCTCCCCTCCGGCAGCAAGGAGGAGGAAAGGGAGGAAGAGTCCGTGGGAGCTGCCCCCATCCGACCCCGCTCCCAGAAGCTTGAGGCAAGGCTTTCTGCCCTCTAGCCCCTCCGCGCCAGGGAAGGGGAGCAACCCCTCATCTCCTGGCCTCTCCTGGTTGGGCTCCGGGTTTGCTGAAGAGCAGAGCAGAGGCCGGGATGCGCAGCTCCACAGCCCAGCTTGATTCCTTCCCGATCTGGCCCCAAGGCGACAGCAGGGAAGCCAAAGGGACACGGGGGGAGGCACTCCTGGGAGGGCTGAACCCCTTCGGGAAGGAGATCTGGAGGTGGCGACGGCTGCGAGCCTCCGCCACAGTTTGTTCCGAGGCTCGGAGCCACCCCATGTGCTCAATTCCTATTCGTCCTGCTCAGCCAAGCCCGCGCGCGCTTTGGCCACTCAGCGCAGCCCTCCCCTGTGGGACGGTGATGGGCCCCCTGCGTGTGGGCCTCCCGGGGGAGGGGACTTTGGCAGAAGCAGCGGCGTCACGAGGGGGGAGGGTGACAGTTAGTAAAATGACAGAGTGTCATTTTTTGTCATTTTGGTTGGTGGTGTGCCCCAGGATTTTGTAAATGTAAAAAATGTGCCGCTGCTCAAAAAAGGTTGAAAAACACTGCTCTAGTTTACTGGACGAATAACACTTTGTCCTCCAGCAAGAAAACAAATGGAGCTGTGAGGTAAGCTGTTCTCCAGGACTAATTTTATTCCTCGATCACCAGTGGTTGCTAAAGAAAAAATGGTTGTGACACAGAATCAGATTCAGGCATGTTTGTTCTTATTTTCTCTCTCTTTTTTAAATGTGTCTGACAGAACTGCCCAAGGTTTCTGGCTGAAAGTATGAGGGCATGTTATGAAAGGAGGGCAAGACATTCCATTCCAAGTAGTGAAAGAATACCAAATGTTCTCCTCACTTTAGCATATGGCCAAAATTGTGATCACAACATTCAGGAATCGTTCGTCCTTTTTTTAAAGAGACTTACAGAGCAATGCAGGGAATTTTATAAATGAAATAAATATTGTATCAAGTGTGAAAGACCTGAATCTCAACCATTACCAGTAATCATTTTGCATGGAGATAAATAAAAACCCCAAAGCTAAGCTCTGGTAACATTATATCGCTACTGGGGAGGCCCTTCACACACTTTTAACTGTGAGAACTATAGCCAGTCTCAAAAGAAAACAGAAAGCTTAAACAGCAATGGCATCCCTCCAAGACCTTACAACCTCTGAGGATGCCTGCCATAGATGCAGGCGAAATGTCAAGAGAGAATGCTTCAGGAACACGGCCATACAGCCCAAAAAGCTTACCATAATCCAGGGATTCTGGTCATGAAAGCCTTTGACAAAGCAATGCCATTGTCATAATGAACTCAATGATGACCTGACTCTATTACATTAAAGGTAACTCTCTCTAGAAACCAGGAGAAGGAGATATGAAAGGTTATGTTATCATTATTGATTTATGTCTTGCCTTTTTTCCAGTCCTAGCATTCAAGACAGTTTACACACCAGTAAAAATATACAAAAGTTAAAATATAATGAAACTATCAAAGGAAAGAGGAGAAATTTTAAAAGTATATCCTTTGAAAAGTAAGAAGCACACAACACAGCACAAGAAACAATGTTGAAAATCTATTTACTCATTCATAAGAACATAAGAACACATTTGCTGAATCGGGTATCTAGTCCAGCATTCTGTGTCACACAGTGGCCCACTAGTTTACACAGGGATCTCTAGCAGAAAGGAGGGCAGAACCCTCGCCTGCTCCCGACCCCCACAACCAGTACCCGGGAAAGCCTGCACAGAGGTGGCAGGATTCTTCTGGCCACAGGCCTAGTTATTATCACAAATGTTGGTGGGGCTGCAGGTATAATTCATTACGGTATGTATTATTAACACATTACTGTTCTCTGTTGGAATTGCACAAATGCATTTCTAAAAAGCATTAGGAAACCTTCCTCAATGGATACTCAACCTTTGAAACTAACAAGGGCACGGGAGTTTGGAAGGTGTATAGTGTTCAAGGAAGCCACAAGAAGCAGAAGTGGTGAAAGCGCTATGAAGGCCCTAGAATTCTTCTAGATTAAATTACCCAATTATATTTTGGAAGAGACCCAGAAAACATTTGCCTTGTGGAAAAGCCGCTCTTGTTCCATGGAACTTGTGTTTAAATTTAAAGAAAGAGGAAGTCTTGCTTAGTTTTTAACAGAGGATGGGGGTTGGTGGGAGAGGATAACTGCAGCTCCATAGAATTTGGCTGTAAATATTTGTGGAATAATAAATTAATATAATTCATTATGCTACAAAGAAAATTATTCCTTTACCTAAAATTAAAATTAGACATTATCATTGTCGTCGTCATCTATTTATATAGTGTCATCAGTGTACATGGCGCTTTATATAAGCAGTTTACAATTCTTAATTTGACAGCTCCCTGCCCTAAGTCCTATAATCTGACAAGACATGGGAAAGGGAATGGCAGTAGAGGAGAGGATTAAGTTTAGCAAATGTTGGATACTGCTCTCTTCTTCCAAGGCCACAGTTGTGATGGAGGGAAGATCTTTCAGCAGCCGCTTAGGCTCAGGCTTCCTGGAACTGTGCCTGCCTTAATCAATTATTTAATTAAGTAACATTCATCTTCAGTGTTCCAAAACTGAGATGTATATGATGCCAACAATACTAATAATTCATTTATTAAAATATTTATACCTCCCCCATGTCATTTATTTACTAAAATATTTGTACCTATCCTGTAGAAATTGTAAGACAGAGCACAATAAAATCATTCTAAAACACTAAAAGTTAATCTAAATAGATTCAACCATATTAAGCCACACTAATGTTAACAAATGTGTTACTCCCTAATTCTGATTCTTCTGATATATCCATGTAGTAATGCTAAGTATTTGGGAGTAGTTTATTTTTCGTTTTGAATCAGGGCCGTAGCCAGGATTTTGGTTCGGGGGGCTGAGTTTGGTTCGGGGGGGCTGAGACTGGGTGGAAGAGGGTCTACCCTAGCAAACTTTTGTATTGTTATCCCAATAACCCCATGAATGTGGGATATAATGAGCATGCTGATCAGATCATGATATGAATAAACATAACAGTTTAAATAATGTACCAGTCAGGCCTTTTCGCGGACCACCCTGAGAATTTGGGGGGGGGGGCTGAAGCCCCCTTAGCCCCCCCCCCCTCCTGGCTACATGCCTGTTTTGAATAAACAATGAAGTGTTTTTAGCTTTGATGACGATGTACTCACTATAGAGCTCGAAACCACTCAACCAAGTTTATTATTTTGGATCAACACAGCTGCCTGCATTTTTGGACTATTAGAGGTATGGCTACAGGATAGGTTATGGTGAATATTTGAAATTCAAATTTTAGCATTTCCTCGCTGGACACCCCTGCTAAATTAATCCACTGTGTGGTTACCATCACTGAGTTTCAGGCAATGGGACTCAGATGACCATTGTAGATGACTAAAATGTTGGGGCAAAGCTCACATAGTAGGTATCCCAAGATGCTTAGGGCTTTAAACAACTACACACAAACTAACCATCTGAATGTTAACAAATTAATCAACTGCCAGCATGGTTTAAGAACCGACAATATGTTTTCATCATTATAACCAGTCCCAGTTAGTGTAGTAGCAGTATTTATAATAAACGTAAATATCTGAGACATATTCAAGCAGCATCACATAAATTTTATTTCTGGGGTAAATAAAACAGATAACTGTGGTGAGGCTTCTCTGCCCAGGAACAATGGTGAAAATGTAGCAGAATCAACTAGATCTAGTAGCAAGTCAGGAACTATCAGCGCAGTCACCTTCAATTGACTTACCCTCCTCAAATCCATAAACAACTTTTAAAAACATTTCAATATGTTGAAACTCAAACTCATATCTCCCACTACAAAGAAGAATTTGTTACAGAAGTGTAGTCAGCTCTCAACAAATATCAGTATTTTTAGCATCATAATAATAATTTATTTATTTATTTATTTATAGGACACCCTATCTCCCCAGGGGGACTCAGGGCATTTTCCAAACATTCAATGCCTTGGAGATGAACAAACACATAAGTCAAAAACAGTGCAAGGTGAAATCATTAAAGACACACTGAGTTTCTGACATCAAGGGAAGACCGCAATAAATCTACACAGACAAAGGTGATGACATGGCATGCAGGCTTGTAAAAAGTGACCACAGCAAGCAAGACATGGCATTGCTTCCCTGGCCATTTCTTCCCTAAACAATAGTTTCAATAGAATGGTTTCAAAAGAATAACCAGAAGTGAATGACAGGCAAATTCCCACTGCTTCTGCATTTCTATCAAAGTTATTGAAAAAAGATGAGACAAACCCACTTCAGCTTTGAGACCAAGAGGTGGAAATCAAAGTATATGTGGCTTTCATCACCAAGCTTAAGGCCTAATCATCTATATAAATAAAAATGTAATGTTCATTTGTGGGATTAACATAACTCACAAACCACTGACACCGAATTTGGACACAATACACCTATCAGGCCAATGAGTGTCCATCACTCATAGAAACACTGAAAAACACATCTGGAGAGACTTTAAAAGCTAAAAATAAAAAATACATTACAACGCATGTGCAAAACCACATATATACACATATACACAAATATATACACATATATACACACACAAAACACACATACACAGACTGGGCCACAGCGACGCATGGCAGGGGATGGCTAGTACTTAATAAAGTTAAATATGTAACACAACATGTATCCTACAATGAAAGAAAGAAAAGTCAGCTCACTGTTGAGACCACATACTATCTATTCATTCCATGGGCAGTAGACCCAAAGCATACACAACATATCTACTGCTCCATACATTTGGATGCAAAGAGCAGAAGGAGAAACTGTAATAGTTCTTAACTGGATAAACAAAATTATGGTTTTAGTTTATAAATTGTAATGGGCTATTAGAAATGAGATTTTCACAAGAACTTGTACTAACAGAAGAATGCTTCTCAAACTAAAGGTGTTGTTCTCATCCAACACTCTTCTGCTAAGTTTGAAATGGTCTATCCACAAATAGAAAAGTCTTTTTACTAACGCAATGATGAATTTGGATGCAACTCAATAATGCATGGTGTTCTCTTCATAAAACATATCCTGAGTAACACATAGTCGTTATAATGGTCATGTCCACAATGCATTAAGCTCGCCTGAACCGTCGTCATCTCTCTCTCTCTCAATATATTTCTGCATTATAATACTTACGCGTTGCAGTAAGGTTTCTTCTCATATCCTTTGTAGTTGTTCATGTTTAGAGCCATTTTGCAGACTTCGCAATGGAAACATCCTTTGTGCCAGTACTGAAAGAAAGTACAGATTGCTCATTGAAAATATATACCACTGATGCTGTGAAAAGAGATACTCTTTAAAAACTTGGCGCCACTCCATTGTTTTAGACTCTGGTCTTCCCAGGATTGCAGAAGGAATCTTTAGATGGAAATGCATTTTACTTCAACACAAGGTAACTTTAACGTGCTGTGTTAGAGAGGCCTCCCACTTGTTCTACTAGCCTCAACTACTGCTCCAAAGTCCTTGACTAATGGCATGACTGCTAGTTTTTACAGCAATTTTATTTTAGCTTACAAGTGCCACAAGCTCTACTGCAAATAGTGGGATATGCATGCACACTTTCACCTCACTGCCATAATCCATTACATTTTGCTGAAGTTGCAAGCCAACCTCAAATATTTGGAGTGATGGGACATAACTCAATAAAAATGAAACTACAGGCAGCCCTCAAGTTACAAACAAGGTAGGTTTTGTAGGTTTGTTCTTAAGTTGAATTTGTATGTAAGTCAGAACATACACATGTTTTAAGTGTATCTCCAGCCATATAGGAAGGGCTAGCACCACTGTGGTGTTTGTTTTGCTGTCTGTGCTCCTGTTCAAAAGATTTCACCTTACTTTCTTTCTCTGTGAAACTTTAATTTTGAAGGATTTGGCTTGTTGTGGAAATAAGGATTGGTCAGAAAACTTCAGCTGAGATGCTTTCCCCCATGGTATATAATATAATAATAATAATAATAATAATACAATTTATTTATATTCCGCTTTTCTCACCCCGAAGGGGACTCAAAGCGGATTACAGGTATACGCATACTTAGCAGACAATCCCTGCCATTTCCACATACAACATATAGACGAACAGAGGCAAACTCTGGCCACCAGGGGGAGCTGATGCACTCCTCATCTCTTAGCATTCCCAGCGTCCCTTGATGTTCCTTCCGCATTCCTCAGCGTTCCTGGAGTTCTTTAATGGCCTCATAATTCAGTCAAAATTTGCTTCCCCACTTAATGTGGTACCTTTATCTCCTACTTGACAGCTGCAACTATCTTTTGGGCTGCAAAGGTCGACAGCAGGCTACACTTAAAGGTCGAGCACCCACCATGACCCAGGCAGGCCTCAAACTCATGACCTATTGGCCAGAGAGATCTTATGCAGCTGACACTTAGCCAGCTGTGCCACATTGCCGGTGATAACTCTTTCAAGAGTTTGATTTCTCTCATTTCCTGTTGTCTCGCCATGTTCTTAACTGGAAGTCATTTGTCAGATGTTTGTAACTCAGGGACTGACTGTAGTTCGTTCTTTACTCCTAGCAGACAATCCACACTGTATTTATTAGCTGATTTCCCTCTCCCACCCTATCATCATTCCATAAACCAATGGTTCTCAAACTATTATACTCCTGGTGTTTTGGACTTCGTCTTGCAGACGTGGTCAAGGATTCTAGGGCCCCTTCCACATAGTTGAATAAATCCCAATTTATCTGTTTTGAACTGGAATATATGGCAGTGTGGACTCAGATAACCCAGTTCATAGCATATATTGTGGGATTTCCTGCCTTAATATTCTGGCTTGTATAGCTGTGTGGAAGGGTCCTGGGAGCTAAAAGAAAGAAGATGAATTGATTCAAGGAGAAGGAATGATATGTGCCCAGGTGTTTCCTTCGAGTTAGAGAAAACTCTTATATAGCTTCACTTGAGGACTCTGGAACAATGGTCCTCAACAAAGGGGCTCAACTTGTTGGATATCAACCCCTAGAAGCCCCACTAGGGGCCCTTCTACACAGCCCTATATCCCAGAATATCTGCTGTGAACTGGATTATCTGAGTCCACATTCAGATAATGTGGGATTTTCTGCCTTGATATTCTGGGATATAGGGCTGTGTGGAAGAGCCCCAGTATGTTGGATGGTCAGAAATTCTGATAATTGAAGACCAACCCTATCTTCTTAGTCAAGAACCATTGCTCTAGAAATTAACCATCAGTATACTCTGCCCTCCACATCCACAGATTCAACCAGCCATAGCTTGAAAACATTTGTTTCAAAATCCAAAAAGCAAACACCAATGTTGTCATTTTATATAAAGGACCACATTTCACTAAGCTACTGGGACATGAGCATCCATAGATTTTGGGATCCACAGGGAATCCTGGGTGTTGTATATGGTTTATTATAAAAAGCGGGCATAACCACCCAATGAAACAATGGATGGGAATGTTTTCAGTGTTTTTCAGTGTGTGTTTTTAGGGAAGGGTAGGCATAATGTGGCCCTACATCAGGGGTGCTCACACTTTTTCATCATGCAAGCTACTTATAAAACAACCAAGTCAAAATGATCTACCTACCCACTACACAGAGAGCCATAAAAGCAAAATATTTGGAAATTTACAGTATTTCAGTGAGAGCCATCTATATATATAAAGGAACAGTCGTCATGTGAAGACTACCTGAAACAGAGAAACCTTACAACGCAGAAACACAAAACTTGCCAACAGAAATAGGCCTCAAGCAAGGTACGTTTGTAGCAAAGAAACTTTCCCCCCCAAAATCTAAAAGGCCCCCAAAACAACGAGTAAAAAAACCTACATTTCCCAGCATCCTCCGGGGCTGCCAAAGACTCCCCAGCCTCTACATTCTGACAACATGATTGGCTGCCAATAAGGGCGGATTTGCATAACTGCTGTACTGGCCAGCCAACATGAACATTCCAACCCATAACAAACTGTCAGATGAGTGCCACAGCCTCCTCCAACACTTTCAAATCAGAAGACCATGATGGGGAAAGCCTCATCGGACATCGACCAATGGGTGCAAAAGACACAGAGCAGGACATCTTGAAAAAGAGAGGAGCAGAAAGTAAGCTAGACATGAAGATCTTGAGAAAGGTGGCTAAAAGGATACGGGAAAGGATTTTTAAAGTCCCCCAACAGACACTGGACGCACCTGTGAAGATAGAGATCCCCTGACAGGACAAGCCCTCCCCAAGCTGATCCGTCCTGGCCATGGTACAAGTCAAACCCAAAGGACTGCAGGCAAAGAGCTGAGTCACAAACATAAAACACCCAATTCACTAACAACAATTCCAACCCTTATATACTCAGACTTTCTCGCATCTCCTAAATAGGGCACAGCAACGTGTGCCGGGTACAGCTAGTATAATATATTTTTAGACTGAATTCAACTAAATGTGAGTATAATAAGCCCCTGAATTTATTCATAATAATGATGATGATGATATTCATTCATCCTCTACTAATAATAATAATAATAATAGTAACAACAATAGGTTCCTAGAGTAGAAGGAGACCTCCAAGGGCCATCCAGTCCAACCTCCTTCTGCCATAAGGGAAAAACACAATCAAAGCATTCCTCACATATGGCCATTCAGCATCTGATGATAATAATAACAACAACAATGGGTTCCTAGAGTAGAAGGAGACCTCCAAGGGCCATCCAGTCCAACCTCCTTTTGAACCTGGGCGGCGTCGGGAGCCTGCGGGGCGGGTCTGAGCCTTCCTCCCACCCTGCCTGCGATCTACCAGGACGCCCTACGCGATCTACCAGTAGATCGAGATCTACCTAATGAGCACCCCTGCCCTACATATTTTGTCAGACTGATAAGGGTGAGAAATTCTAAGCAATAGGTCAGGCATGGACAAGCTTCAGCCTTCCAAGACTTCAACTCCCACAATTCCTAACAGCCTCAGACCCCTTCCTTTTCCCCCTCAGCTGCTTAAGTGGAAAAGCTCACCATTGGCTACGCTGATAAGGGATGATGGGAGCCACAGTCTGGGCATTTCTGGTCGTGTGCATTTAGGTAGCTGGCCCTTTAAGTAATAAGCCCCTATCTCATCAAACTCAGAGCCTGTCAAATATCCTGGGTGACCTTTGCTTGCCTTCATGGGTTTAATATCAACACACCCAAAAGGAGCCACTTGGCTCCTGATTATTAAGTCAAGGGATGTCC
Source organism: Anolis apletophallus (assembly GCA_030556195.1). Classification (NCBI taxonomy): domain Eukaryota; kingdom Metazoa; phylum Chordata; class Lepidosauria; order Squamata; family Anolidae; genus Anolis; species Anolis apletophallus. Next base: position 32,262,993 of record JARBWK010000008.1, on the reverse strand, counting down.
TATGTGTACAAGACCCACCCCTGAAAGCGAGAACCACCCGAAAACTAACCCATTAGGCCTGTTTGTGGGTGGACAACCATGAGCCACCTCCACCCTTTCCCCCCAAAAAAGCCTCCCTGAAAGAGCTCCACTAATCCCCTTCTGAGGGGAGTCTGTCACCAGCGGGCCAGTGGAGGTTTCCTTCAAACCAGAGGAATAGTTTGGAAGGGAAGGGCAGGGCAGGAGAGAGTGGGGCGCCTCTCCTCGCCCCAAACACGCGCGTTCTGGTTCACACGCCTCCTCCTCCGGGGACCGGCCCCTCAATCAGGGCCGCGGTTGCGTAAGGAGGGGGAGGAGGGGCAGCGAAGCATCTCCATTGGCACTGCAGCCCCTGAGGCGATGAAAGGGTAGAAAGGGTTCCTCGCCTTTAGGGCTAAGAGGAGGAGGATGGGGAGGAAGGCAGCAGGGTTGGACCATTCCTGAGATCATGGGGGAGAGGGTTCTGCGTGCTTCTAAGAAGACGGACATTACACCTTTAGGAAGGGTTTGCTGGGGGAAGGGGCTGAAGAGGACCCCTCTTCCCCAGCAAATATGGCTAGCGATGCGTCAGGAGCGGAGTGACACCTTCATGGCTCCCTCCCCTCCCCCCCCCCCCGCGCGGAAAGGAGGGGGCGGCCGGGTTAAGGCCGCGCGAAGAGATGCGCAGCCTCCCCACTCCCCTTGGAGTCTTCCTCCTGGACCCACGCTGCCCCCTCCCCCAAAGCAAAGGGGCCATCCCCCCCCCCCTCGCCCTCTCTGGTACTCTCCTGGCGCAGCAAACCGTTCTCTGGGGGGACCCCAGCTTAGAGGGAAGGGCATCCCCACAGAGAGAGACACAGAGAGAGAGAGAGAGAGAGAGAGAGAGGGCCTTGAGGGAGGGAGGGGGGGCCAAAGGAGGCGCCTTTCCCAGAAGAGGCCCGGCTCCTTTCCTCCCTAGACCACCTTCAATGTTGGAGGCAGAAGTCGCTTCTAGAGTGACAGAATTGGCCGTCTGCAAGGACGTTGCCCAGGGGACGCCCCGGATGTTTCATGTTTTACCCTCCTGTGGGAGGTTTCTCTGACATCCCCGCGTGGGGAGCTTCCCGATTCGGATGTTGGATGTGTTACCATCCTGTGGGGAGGCTTCTCCCATGTCCCCCATGAGGAGCTCTTCGAAGCCGCTGACCTTTGGATCAGCAGTCCTGCCTGCACGAGGGTTTAACCCATTGGGGACTCGGGCTGCCTTGGCTGAAGTTGAGGGCTTTGGAGGAAAGGATGCTCCCGGGCAGAAAGGCAGCCACAGCCCGGTCTGGTGTCTTCGGAGGGCTTCGGAGCCCCCTTGGCCCAATGTGCCGGCAGGACTGCTGACTGAGAGGTCAGCGGTTCGAATCCGGGGAGAGCAGGTTGAGCTCCCTCTGTCAGCTCCACCTCCCCACGCGGGGACTTGAAAAAAGGATGGTAAGGCATCAAACATCCCGGCGTCCCCTGGGCAACGTCCTTGCAGACGGCCAATTCTCTCACACCAGAAGCGACTTGCAGTTTCTCAAGTGGCTCCTGACACAGGGGGGGGAAGGTCTTCAGGGGAAGGAGGGAGGAAGCTCCTGCAGAGATGAATCCTGAAGCCGCAGAGGCACGCAGAGGTAGGCACAAATCGAACTCTCTCTCTCTCTCTTTATATATATATATACTATCCCTTGCAGGTGGGAAGGCCATCCCCGCAGCGCCTTCCCTTGCGGCTCCCCTTGCCGCCCTCTCCCTCCCTCCCTCCCTCACCTTATCCAGGCAGTTGACTTTCTCGGTGGGATAGACGACTTTGCCACAGCGGGCGCACGGAGGGTTCATGGCGAAGCGGCGAGGCTGAGTCCCGGAGGAAGGGCTGCTGCTGCTGCTGCTTCTGCCTCTGCCTCTGCTGCTTGGGCATGCCCTGCCTGCCTACTGGAGCCGCGGGGGGCGAACCGGCGGAGACTGCGGGCTCCCAGGAAGGTCAGGCAGGCCGAGGAGGCAGAGGGAGGCGGCGGCGGTGGCGTTGGCTGCGACAGGGGCCGGGCAGCATGTGCCAGAGAGAGAGAGAGAGGAGAGAGGCAGAGAGGACCCGGTGGGAGGGGAGCCGCCAGCGCCTGCCTCCGCCGCGTGCCTGCGCCCTCCGCGCCCGCAGAGGAAGCCGCCCCTCCCCTTCCCTTCCCACGGAGGAGAGGAGGAGGAGGCGCCTTTCTGGCCACTCCGCATCTTCCCGGGCAGCCAGCGAGCGAGCGGGGTTTTCTAGTGTCATTCTTGTGTTTCTGACGAATGGTGCCCCTCTCACAAGTCATGAGTTGGATTATATTCACTAACTCCCCTTTGAGCTGGAGGGAGAGCACCTTGGGAGCAAAAGTTGACCTTCGAGTCGTTCTGGAAGACCTAAGGCAGTGTTTTTCAACCTTTTTTTGAGCCGCGGCACATTTTTTACATTTACAAAATCCTGGGGCACACCACCAACCAAAATGACACAAAATGACACTCTAACACAGTAATACATATAGTTAATATGTTTTTAAATGTATTTATACACTCTGTGTGAAACCTGGGCCTGTTTCGATGGACACAATATAGATATCCTGGCAGGAATGGCAGAAAGACGCACACGAAGGTCTTGCTCAACAGCTGGGAGTTATAGTTCGCCCGCAATCAAAGAGCATTCTGAACTCCACCAATGATGGAATGGAATCAAACTTCCCACACAGAACTACCATAACCAAGAGAAAATACTATAAGAGTTTGGTGGGCATCGACCTTGAGTTTTGGAGTTGTAGTTCACCTATATCCAGAGAGCACTGTGGAGGGGAAGTGAGGAAGACGTGGGGCGAGTCTGCGCAGTAGCACCCGCATGGGTCACATCTTCCTCCCTCCCCCCCCCCCCCCGCAGAAGCGGCAGCGTGAGCAAAGCAAGCAGAGCAAGGCTGGGAAGAAGGGAGCCCGAGTGGAGAAGAAAAAGTGTTCGGCAGGAGGGGGAAGAAAGGGTATTGGAGGTTCCAATTTCCCACGGCACACCTGATGATCACTCATGGCACACTAGTGTGCCACAGCACACTGGTTGGGAAACACTGGTTAGGTCTAGAGATAGAGGCACCTCCTACGATAGGATCGCCATTTGATATGATCCTTGCCAAAACTCAACAGGAATAGTTCCGTTTAGTGTCTGGAAAGCATATGAAAATGTGTACAAAAAAACCAGAAGGCAAGAGCATTCTATCTTCTCTCACTTGTCACTCTGTCTCTTCCAAGAGCCCTGAAGATAGCCACACACACACAGTAAGAGAGAGGGGACCAGGAAGACAGTTCCACCATGTCTCCTGTGCTATGATAATAATATAATATATTGTATATACATATAATATTTATAATGTAATGTAATATAAAACTAATAATACAATATTATAATTATATATTTTACTAGCTGTACCCGGCACGCGTTGCTGTGCCCTATTTAGGAGATGCGAGAAAGTCTGAGTATGTAAGGGTTGGAATTGTTGTTAGTTATGGTGTTGTTGGGGCCCTGGCTGTGTCGTTGTGGCTGTGTTGGATGGAGTGTGGGTCATGGGGGGCATTGTGTGCCAAGTTTGGTCTTTATCGGTCTTGGTTCTGGGCCACAGTGGTCTGTGGGGAATGATGGGTTGTGAAGTAGTACAAATCCCATTATCCATGGAGGTACTTCAAGTCCCATAATCCATGGTCCACCCTCCTCCAAACTGTAGTAGAATGTAGCGTGGGTCATAGGGGCTCTGTGTGCCAAGGTAGGTTACTGTAAATTCAGGCCATACACAATGTCCCATGAGCTGAGGCCTAGTCAGGAACAGCAAGTTAATAAAGCCTTACTGTCAATTCAGGCCATACACAATGTGCAATGAGCTGAGGCGTAATTGGGAGAATCAAGTTAATGAAGCCTTACTGTCAATTCAGAGCGTAAACAGCATTCCATTAAGTGAGGCCTAGTCAGGGAAATTAAGTTAATGAAGCCTTACTGTCAATTTTGGGTGTGGTCTGTGATTTGTAGGGATGTACATTTTCTGTGGCAAGTGATTTGGGTGTTTGTGTTTGTGCCTCAACCCTTTGCCTTATCCTCCTCTGACAGTTTATTATGGGTCGGAATGTTCATGTTGGCTGGCCAGTACAGGAGTTATGCAAATCCGCCCTTATTGGCAGCCAATCATGTTGTCAGAATGTAGAGGCTGGGAGAGTCGTTGGCAGCCCCAGAGGATGCTGGGAAATGCAGGGTTTTTTAACTCATTGTTTTGGGGGCCTTTTAGGTTTTGGGGGGGAAGTTTCTTTGCTACAAACATACCTTGCTTGAGGCCTATTTCTGTTGGCAAGTTTGGTGTTTCTGCGTTGTAAGGTTTCTCTGTTTGGGACGGTCTTTCCATGACGACTCTTCCTTTATATATATAGATATTACATGTAATATTACTAATAATATTACAATATAATAGTATTGTACAATATGGTAATATATAATACTGATATTATATATCCGCCCCTAGCCTGCCAGAAGGAGCGGTATACAAGATCGAATAAATAAATAAATATTGTGCTATGCTAATAATATAATACATTGTATGTATATATATCTTGTAAGCTGCTCTGAGTCCCCTTCAGGGTGAGAAGGGTGGCATATAAATGCCATAAATAAATAAGATAAGTCAAAAACAACATTTTTTCCAGGTCAGGAGCGACTTGAGAAACTGCAAGTCGCTTCTGGTGTGAGACAATTGACCGTCTGCAAGGACGATGCCCAGAGGACACCCCAATGTTTTGATGTTCTATCATCCTTGTGGGCATCTTGTCTCATGGCCCGTGGCCCGTGGACGACCTTCTCCCACCCACATAATATTTCAGTGAGAATTTCCTGGAACTTGGATTTATTTTGAAGATTTGGCTTTGTTTGGGAGAGGCGTCCGGGACTGTGCCTTTATTATCTATCATTGACTCTCCTCGTTTGAGCCTGGGTGTCTTGGCTCGCCGCTTGTGTGAGCTCGTTCACCGCCATTATTTCCTAACCTATGATGTTGGTACTTACCTTGTGATATGATATGTATGTTTGATGTTCTTGTACCTATAATGTATTGACATAATATATGTGTATTTACTAGAGAAGACTCCATCATTTGTACACATTGCATAGATTGCCACAGTTTATGTATTAGCTTCCTGCTATCTTTTCCATTGTATAGTCTTTTGCATGTGGAATAGCTCTCCTTTTACTTATGGCATCTTGTCTCATGTCTGGAGCTGGAGCTGACAGAGGGAGTTCATCTGTGCTTTCCTCAGATTTGAACCTCCGACCTGTCAGTCTTCAGACCTGCCAGCACAAGGGTTTAACCCAGGCATTCGCAAACTGCGGCCCTCCAGCTGTTTGGGCCTTCAACTCCCAGAATTCCTGACAAGTGAACAAGCCTGTTAGGGCTTCTGGGAGTTGGAGGCCCAAACAGGGTCGCAGTTTGAGGATGCTTGGGTTAACCCATTGTGCCACCCGCAACATGAAGGCACACAACAAATAATGATAATAATAATAATGGGATCATTAACCCCCGTCGCAGATGGATGAGGGGGGGGGAGAAGGGCTGAGGCTCTTAGGAATGGTGGGAATTGCACCTGGAGGGCCCAAGTTCTCCCAGGCCTGAGGTAAAGCAATGTCCAACTAAACTAATGCTATAGCTAGACATACCACCCTGTGACACATTAAATCAGCTTATCTGTCCAAACATATCTCCTCCTATGAACCATCTTGGAGGTTAAGATCGTCTGAGGAGCCCCTGCTCTTAGTCCTGCTTCCTTCACAAGTGCATCTGGTGGGAAGGAAAGACAGGTCCTTCTCAGTGGTGGCCCCTCAGCTGTGGAATTCCCTCTCCAGTGATATTAGAGCAGCTCCCTCCCTCCTGACCTTCTGAAGGAAAGTGAAAACCTGGCTCTGGGGTCAAGCCTTTGGAGATTAACTATAGTGCAACAATAGCTATGAAATTATACCTTTGGAATGACCCCGGATTACGATTGTGGATAGCATGATTTCAGTAGTGATTGCCATGTTTTATATATTTTAATGTGCATCTACTTTTAATTTTTCAGTTTTTAACTTTTGTATTTTAACTGTTGTTGTTCAAAATCATTGAATGATTGCCATATGTAAAACCTTCTTGAGTCCCCTTTGGGGTAGAGAAAGGTGGGATACAGATAGAGTACGGTAAATAAATGATAATAATAGCCCTTCTTTATCCCCGGGGGGGGGATGTCTAGTGGTCAGAAAGGAACTACCACCTCTCTAGAAATCTCTATGGCCCCCAGCATGACTGGAGGAAGTCAGATTGGAGAACCTAGGTCCTAGACATTCCTAGAGAAATCATTTTCAATCAAATTTGTGAATAATCCTGGAGATTTTTATGGCCTCGTAAATCAGTTGAATTAGCCTCTCCATAAAGTGGTACCTAAATTTCCTACTTGACAGATGCAACTGTCTTTCAGGCTGCAAAAATCGACAACAATCTACACAATTTTGGTCGGGAGCTCACTCCGACCCGGGCTGGCTTCAAACTCATGACCTTTTGGTCAGTAGTGATCTTAATGCAGCTGACTCCCAGCCAGCTGCACCACAGTCCTGCTTTCCCCCCAAAATTAGGACTCAAAGGGGCACAATTTAAAATTTGTTTATACAATTAAAACATGAAAAAAATCAGTATATGAGAGCTGAAACCTGAACCCACACAATTCACTATTATAGAAGTATAGACTTAGACGAGGCCAACACAAACAACAAAAGTACAAGGATCTATTTACGGACCCTTTGATTTGACACATGTTCCTTGCAGCAGAGAAGTGGCTTCAGCCAGAAAAGCCCTTGAATACAGTGACACTTCCTTTCAGGCAAGCAAATGTAGGATTGCAGCTGCTACCTGGTAAGCGTCTAGTCTTTGGCTCTTGCTGACCTCACCAAGACACTTGAATGATTCCACCTATCTTACCGCCTTCAAATTATTCCTCAAACCCAAAGTTTGGGGTGATGACGGTAGTCAGCCAGCTACTTCTCATGCCCTATATGTTTATCATTTCTATTTATATCCTACATCCATTCCTGTGTGCCAAGGTGGTGAATGTGCCTCCTTTATTCTTCCACTTACAACACTATGAGGCAAGTTAGGTTAAGAGGAACTGGCCCAAGGTCATGCATGGCTCAGTTAGGAAAGAACCTGGATTTCCCAAGTAATGGCAAACCACCTCTCAGTTTTCCTTGGCTGAGAAAACCCTATGAAATTAATGGTGTCACCATAGGTGAGCAGGCAATTTGAAGGCACATACATACAGATGTACACATGCATGGAGTCCTATGCACCAACTATTACACCACACTGCCCCTGTTGTAGCTCAGCCTAGGGTTATGTAACATGATTGAAGCAATTGCATATTCTTATTTTGGTCATCCCCCCCCCCCCCTCCAAATCCCATTTTCCCTGTGCTGAATTGATTATAGTAAGTTCCTGAGGGAGGGACGTGTTCTCTGCAAACTGTTGTGGGTATTTATAGCACTGTGTAAGCACATTAGAAATTGTAATAAGTTTGGAAACACCCGTTTTGAATTTTTGAAGGCATTTGCTGTAATTTGAGACCAGTAAATGCTCAGCAAAGATCTTCTCACGTCAGCTGAGCAAACAATTAGATGAATACTTTTAAACAGTTTCAATCATTAGGTATCATTCTCAAATTCACCAAAGCTGAGAGGACACATCTGAGCATCTGAGCTTCTCAACCTCTTTGTGAACATTGTTTTGGCATCATTACATTACATTACAGCTATAAAATAACAACACAGGAGGCCGTGCCGCTGATTCTTTTGAACTATTCCCAATGCCCACATGGGCTAATTGCCAGAATTTGATTGTGTTTCTTCATTTTGGTAGCTTGTTCTCTTGGAAATGTTTTAGCTGCATCATCCTATATAAGGCTCTTATCGGGTCCCATTGGGTGAAAGGCAGTGTTACACAACTGATCGTCACCTTTTCCCTGCTTCATTGTCTATTTTCTTCCCATCACCGCTCGTGAGCTTTGCAAGAGTGTCCAGGGGAACAAAACAACAGACTGAAATGTATCTTACCGGGCTCTTCTGGGAAAAGAGAACTGACAAAATCAGAAAGATCTCACACCCAGTTTCAGCAGCTTTCTTGTATAGTTTTCCTTGACCTGCTTGCTCAGCCAGAACTCATGTCTTAGCTCCCCACACCTGCTGCCTTGGGATGGAGTAGATATTGCTCTATGAGCGTATGCACCTTCGCTTCCTTGGCACATTCAGGCAGAGCTCTGTTTGGTGTCACTAACACACTGCATGTGTCCAGGGTATGATTCTACAATGCAAAAGTACTGAGGAGTGTTTATTCTGCATTGGCAATGGCTGGAATATTTAGTGACATAAAGCTTATGTGTCTATGGAAACTAGTGCCTTCCTGGTGTTGTTGTGAAAGGGAGGACATTATTTATTTATTTATTATTTGGTTTTATATTCCGCTCCTCCCTGCAGGCTCGGGGCGGATCACAATGTACAGTAAAAACATACAATAAAAACATTGAAACATGACAATGATAAAAACGGAGATTCCAGTTCTTGAATTCAAGGACATACACATGCCATTTACAATTCAGACTTAGCTAAAAACAAGCCTAAAAAGGGTGGCCTTACACATCATTAAGATCATCCGGGGAGGCCCTGCTCTCACTTCCGCCAGCAACTCAACTGCGGCTGGCGGGGACGAGAGACAGGGCCTTCTTGGCTGTGGCCCCCCGCCTGTGGAACACACTTCCAAGCGAAATACGATCAACCTCATCCCTCCTAGCTTTCAGGAAGAAAGTAAAATCATGGTTGTGGGACCAGGCCTTTACACAGTAACTGCAGCACTTTATTTGGAACGGACTGTTTTAACGATGGACATGAAACACTTATTCCACCATTGATTGATTAATTGAATGTGCATTGTATAGATAGAATTTTAAATGAACTGGATAGCTAATGTTTTAATGTCGATGTTTTAATCTTGTTGTTTTAGTGTTTTATATTGTGTATTGTTGCCAGCATCTATTTGTGCCTTGTAAGCTGCCCTGAGTTGTTTGAGAAGGGTATCTGTGTTCAGAGACACAAATCATGTGTGGTCATCTTGCAAATTTCTAGAGAGGATATCTGTCTAGGATTTTTCTTGCTCCTCCGATGTGCCTCTATGGTAAGTTCAATTAGAAGTAGATCATTTCAAAAGGACACACTATTATTCACAGTTCCCTGTTTCCATAGAACCAGAGGTGAATTTAACGGTAAGCGAAGGTAAGCGGCCGCTTACGGACGCCACGTGGGCAGGGGCACATCTGGCCGCAGCCGCCAGGTTTGGCGCATGGAGCACTATGGAGGTGGCTGGAGGCAAGGCGACCAGCGGCTCCAGGCAGCCAGGCCCACCCCGCGAGAATGGCGCATGCACAGAAGCCACCTAGTTTCACGCATGCATCGTTGCCGGGGGAGGAGGTTTTTGCAGCCGGAGGCGCTCCGCCTCTGGCCACTTCCAAAATGCTCCTCCCTTTCGGTCCTGCGTAGGGTGCATGGTCCGGTGTGCACGCGCTCATGTGCAATCTCTACCAGGCTGGCCCTGCAAGTACGTTCAGGAACATATCCCCTATTATTATTGCTTATGTTTATTTATTTACAGTATTTATATACTGCTTGTCTCACCCCTGGGGGGACTCAAGGTGGTTTAAACCCTGTTTATTTATACTCACAGGGAGACCCAAAGCGGATTACATTAAAAGCAGTACAATACAATTTAAAATATATTAATATACAAAAAAACAGACTGTCATTGGTATTTTAAAAATCTGTTAAAATCCATAAAAACATATGCAAAACTAAAAACCAAGCAGCCCCTGATGTTATCTTTAAAACATTCTTTTTTAAATGCCTGACTGAATAAAAAGGTTTTAGACTACCACCGGAAGGGGAGCAGGCAGGGGATATACGTTTGCCACTTGTGATTTTACTTGCTTACTTAGGTGACCCCTTGTTGTCCGAGTAAGATTGTCCTCCACGTGCGGTGTCCTGGTGGTGGGTACATAGGTGACTATGGAGCCCAATTCTTGACACGCATGTTCTCCCTCAGTGAGAGCATCGGTTTCCAGGTGGAAGGCAGTCCTGGTCAGGGTTGGCTTGATGTGCCTTCCTCTTGGCATGTTTCTCTCTTTCGCCCTCCATTCCTGCCTCTTCAAATTCTACATCACTGTTGGTCAAAGCTAACCTCCAGCTAGAGCACTCAAGGACTCAGGCTTCCCAGTTCTTTGTGTCTATGCCACAGTTTTTAAGGCTGGCTTTGAACTCATCTTTAAATCTCTTTTCCTGTCCTCCAACATTTCGTTTTCCATTCTTGAGTTTGGAGTAGAGTAGCTGCTTTGGGAGATGGTGATCGGGCATTCGGACAACGTGGTTGGTCCAGCGGACCATCGCTTCAATGCTGGTGGTCTTTGCTTCTTCCAGAATGCTGACATTTGTCCGCCTGTCTTCCCAAGAGATTTGCAGGATTTTTCAGAAGCAATGTCATGGTGAGGGGACTTGAGTGTTCCAATGAAACTGTGGGCATAACAACTGGAGTCGTGCACCCCCAGGAATGGCCGCAGCCAGGCATGTAGCCAGGGGGGGCTTAGGGGGCTTCGGTCCCCGTCCCCGAAATTCTCAGGGCGAGAAGGCCTTACTGGTACATTATTTAAACTGTTATGTTTATTCATATCATGATCTGATCACCATGCTCATTATATCCCACATTCATGGGGTTATTGGGATAACAATGCAAAAGATTTGGTAGGGTAGACCCTCTCTCACTCAGTCTCAGCCCCGAATCAAACTCAGCCCCTTCTGAATCAAAATCCTGGCTATGGCCCTGGCCGCAGGGGAGGTTCCAGACCAAGCACAATTCGAAGACCCAAAGACCTCAACAACAGAGCAGGTAGAGTATAACAATGGCTATGAAGATGGAAGAAGCCTACAACAGATTGAGAAGCCACCGTTGTCCTGTTAACCATGCCACTGGATGGGACCTCACTCTGTGAAGACTGCGTGTCAACCAGCTATGCACCGACTTCTAAACATTAAAAAACTCATGCACAGGCATCTTCCAAAAAAACCCCACCTTGTAATGTATCCCATAGGGCAGACCTGGGCAATTACCGGGCCTCCAGGTGTTTTGGACTTCAACTCCCAGAAATCCTAACAGCTGGTAAACTGGCTAGAATTTCTGGGAGTTGAAGTCCAAAACACCTGGAGGGCCGGTTATTGCCCAGGTCTGCCATAGGGGATACATGTATCTTCACTTGTCCCTCATTCATTCTGTTCATTTCACCATCCTGTTTGGCCATTCTACTGATATATCTTTTCCAGTGAACTAGATTGAATTGATGTTTGCTCTTGGCATATCAAAGCTGTTCTGTTGGCATTTCTTTTGTACCAGCAGCATATCTCATATCTCATATGCTGTTGTCATAACAGGGCTTCTATACCATGTCTTATGGCCCTCCAGCTATCCTAAGTCAAGTATAGGATTGCTCTAACAATAACACAAGTATACTTTCCTAACATGAGAACAACTGTTGGAATTATTAGCATTCACTATATGTGAGCTGCATAGTGAACACTCGGAATCTAAATGCTACATTAGCGTAAAATCCTATTAGTCTGGCAGAAAGCATAAGGTGGTCCTGTTTAAATCATTTCCCAATTTTCCAAGTCACTGAAGCAATGGAACTATATGTGGTATGATGATTAAATTGCCTGCTATATTTCTGTTTGTGATAACACAGAGACAGAGTAACCATTGGTTGTGAGATAGTTACATACTTCCCGACGTAGTGTCTCATCTATTCTTCAAGAGTAACCAATTGCCTGGAGTTTTTGATATTCCTAATGTATGCAGTTTTGCTGCTGCTGCTGCTTTTAATTACCACACTCTGTTGAGGTCTGGAATATCATAGTCCATAGTTGCCCTCAGAATAAAGCACCTTCCCCTGTCCCCTATAAAGGCCAAATCCCATTGCTCCCATTGCTCCTCCCTTTTGGGCTCCTCTCTTATAAATGCACCTTTATCCCTATCTCGCCCAGGGTTTTAACCTCTTAACATTTTACCTCATACATCTGGCCCGCCCTCTGCGTTTGATTTTATCATGCTATTTTATATTGTTTATTTTATTTGTTATTTTATATATTTTGTTATGATGTATCTTCTTGTTACTTTGTGTTTAATTATGTTGTATTATTTTGGGCTTGGCCTCATGTTAGCTGCCCCGAGTCCCCTTTGGGGAGATGGTGGTGGGTTATGAATAAAGTTTATTATTAATATTATTATTATTATAAATACACATGAACCTGCTTGAGGTTTACTTTTCAATTTACATTTTTTAGTTGTTTGATTTGCACTTATGTAAGTTTAACATATGAATGTACAGGATGATATGCCCACATAAATTATCCTCATGAAAATTTGCTTGCAAACCTTCCATTTGTATCCCTCTAAGTCAGATGTGAGCAAACTAAAGCCTAGGGGCCAAGTGCGGCCCCCAAATGCGGCCCCTGGGTGCCTCAAGTCTTCGTCATTTTTTTAACCTCTTGGCAGAAAGACACAGTGGCCTGCCATGTCCTTATGCCAAAAAGATGGGGGAAGAAGACACTGTGTGTCTCGACCTCCTCCTGGCATAAGGATGGTGCAAGTGCAAGTGGCCACATCTTTATATTGGAGGACAGCTCGAAGAAGGCACACAGTGGCTGAGAGCCCTCCAGACCACTCTCATCTGCCACCTGTCTCACCCTCGTCCTGGCATAATGCCAAGAGAACATCCCAAGGATTAGGGGAGGGGGATTAGGAGGGAGGATCAGGGCAGTTGCCATGTGACTCAGGGCCGTAGCCAGGATTTTGATTCGGGGGGGGCTGAGTTTGGTTCAGGGGCTGAGACTGGGTGGAAGAGGGTCTACCCTAGCCAACCTTTTGTATTGTTATCCCAATAACCCCATGAAGGTGGGATATAATGAGCATGGTGATCAGATCATGATATGAATAAACATAACAGTTTAAATAATGTACCAGTAAGGCCTTCTCGCGGACCACCCTGAGAATTTCGGGGGGGGGGCTGAAGCCCCCTTAGCCCCCCCCGGCTACATGCCTGATGTGACTGCATCTCCTACCATAAACCTGCACAATCTCTCCGATCCTCTAGGGAGGCCCTCCTTTCACCCCCATCTTTATCACAAGTATGACTTGTGGGGACGAGGGAGAGAGCCTTCTCCGCTGTGGCCCCTTGGCTTTGGAACTTGCTACCTAATGAGATTAGGCAAGCCCCTACCCTGGCAGCTTTTAAGGAAGACCTAAAAACTTGGCTCTTCCAATGTGCCATTGGCGAGTGAACATATATTCCATATTTTGTCTGTTCCAAGTACAGTTTCCGTCCTTATGATGCACTTTCTCCCCGCCCTTAATGAAGGTCTAACCCCATTGTTCGTTCCTTTTGAGCTCCTCCCTCAGAAACACATTCTCCCACTAGTTATCCAGGGTTTTATTGATTTTATCCTAGTGCATTTCGCCCACCCACTATGTTCTATTTCTCTATTATGTTATTTTGTAACTGTGTGGCGTCCCACACAGGGCCTGTAAGAATGGCTTTAAGAGAATGGACAAGCTTCTATGGGCCCTGGGGTAGCATTTAGCCTTTCCATGTACAGGAGACCTGGAGAGTCTTTGAGAAATGAGTTCTGGACTCAGAAAGGTGAAGTCAAACAAAGTTTGTTTATTTACAACCAGCAAAAAACGGTGGGGCAAAGGCTTGGTCGGTTGCTAGGGAGTTACAGGAAAAGTTCTTTAAAAAAGAGGATGCAATCATTGCCTTTTTGATTGCAGAGTGATGGTACCGTTCTTTGATTCCAAGTCTCCTGTTGCTTTCAATGGTCCTCTGGCACACGAAGTCCTTTGGTCCCCAAAAACTACAGTCTTTGTGTGAAGGGCTGGCCTTCCTATTACTGCAGTCTTTGGTTAGAAGCAATTGGGTAGGCTATACGTGAACAAAGATGTGTTGTCCAAGCAAAGACTTAGATTTCCGCCATGTTCTATGCTGGAATGAGGCCAGAGAGGAAGTCCTGCTTCTCAGGTGACTTCAGGAAGGGGAGGGGTTAAGGTTGTGACATCATGTTCCGGCGCCAAAACACAGCTCTTCCCACCGATGTCCACATGGTTGAGAATAGAACAAAGGCCTTTGCAGGTGAGGGCAAACCAAGTACATACTGCAGTACCAAACAAGCCCTGTAGGGGCAGAAAAACTGTTTATTTTATTTTATTTCATTTATTTCATTTTGATGTTATTTTTGTTTCTTTGTATTTTATTTTGCTGTGCTGTAATTTTGGGCTTGGCCTCATGTTAGCCGCCCCGAGTCCCCTTTGGGCAGATGGTGGCGGGGTACAAGTAAAGTTTATTATAATATTATTATTCCTCCCGGCATAAGGATAGGGTGAGCAGCCCCGTCCTTATGCTGGGAAGACAACCTGAGGATGACCCAGGCCCTACCCTGGCCTCTCCTGGCCTGTCCTCTCCCAGACCCTCCTGGCCAGACGCACTATGTGGCCCCAAGACAAAAAAGTTTGCCCATGCCTGCTCTAAGATCTATTTCCCAGCTAAAATGTCACAATATTCTAACTATTCTCATTTTCTGAAGACTTCTGTGTGGTATACCTAGAAAGCAGCTGTGCCACGAAAACATGTGGCTTACAATTACTCATGCAAATAAACTGAGCTAAAGACTGAAGACCATATAATTTTTTTTCCATTGGATTTAATTGTCTTTGGGGATAACTGCAAAAATTCTCCACCTGTGGAGGAAGACAATTTCTATCCCAAACTGTTCTGCAGATAATTTGGTTCCTAGGTGTTACACTGCCTTAAAATGCTGCATAATATATGATGAGATTAACCTTTTATGTTTTTCTGAAAGCATTGATCAGAGAAAATAAAGATAAAATAGTTATGTCCAGGAAGCTATGCCTTACAAAGCCACGCTGATTTGCTTGGTTCTGCATTAAAGAGAATGAATGTGTCCATGGTAATTGCTTTGCCTTAAAGAAAATGAAGCCTTGTTACGAGGGTTGAATGACTTGAGTTTGGATGGGAATATTTTAATAAATCAAGTGGAGAAATAATCCTTAGAATGTGCTCTTTAACTACCACTTTTCCACATAATCACCAGACAATTGGATACATTTCTGCCAACGATGAACAAGTTTTCCTAAGCCGTTACAGAAGAAGCCGACACTCTGTTTCCGCAACCAGCGTCTCACAGTTCGCTCAATGTCTTCCCAGTTCTTGGCATCCTCTCCAACAATTTTTGGAATAGTTTTTATTTATATTTGCTATTCTTATTGGTATTTGATACCATTTCCATATTAGCTTATAATAATTTTCTTTAACTCGTATTGATACATTTTTCAAAGGTCTTTGTCTCTATAATCGTAACCACTCCGTTTCATTTATTTTCATCCCTAAATCTTCTTCTCAGATCTCCTTGAGGGTGTTATTTTTCATTTTTCCTTCATTTATTTCAATTATTATTTTATATACCTTACTAGTTATTCCTTTCAAATTTTTATGTTTCTCTATATCCCTTCCATTTTGTATTATTTGTTTGAAATGATTAAGCTTACTTCCATTTTTATTAATATTTACCCAAGTTTTGATCCATTGTTCTAATTGTATGCAATGGAACCATGTCAATTTTATTTCTCTAAATTCTTCCACAATCATTTCTTTCTTCATTCCAACCTTTATCCAATCTCCTATTTTGTCTACGTTTTTTCTCTTAACTTTTTATTCATTATGTTTTTCTATTTTTTATTTATTTTTTCCATTATAATTGGGATTATTGTTGAACCATCTGTTATTCACTGTCTCCTGTATTTGTTGTAAACCGATTTCTATTAGGCTGATTATTTTTTTGAAGTATTAGTCAGCACACTGTCATTTTTCCTTCAAATGGACAGAAACACCACTCTGCTGTTATAGTATACATTTAGCTGGAAAGTATTTTAACTAATAATGGTTGAATTCAAAGGAGAGCTTGCAGGCCAGCCTGGCTAATACAAGCAACTTCAAGATCATGGTCATGAGCAACTATAATACACATGCTCCATCACCATGAAGTTCCTTTAAGAAAGCACACGGTATTAGACCAAGCCTTGTGTCTTACACATGCACTAATGGCAGGCTGCCCAACTTACAACTCCTCATGTGACAAGCCGTACGTAAATCTCTCTAAGTAGCTTTAAAGCAAGGATGAGAAATCCCCAGTCTCTGCGTCAGCCTCGGCCCTCAGAACTTTCCAGGCCAATATGCTTTCTCTACCGTGCAGAGTATCTCCTTTGTCCTGCCCTGCCCTCTGTTGCAGAAATCCTACATTTGGTGTCATGCCTAACTACCACTCTGCTTCTCATTCTCTACAGTGAAAGTAATGTCTGCTATTACAAGGATAAATTGAAAAAGAGATGGGCTTACCCACAAGCAAATTTGGGGGGCGGCAGTCAAAGAGTGTTGTGGGCTGGAATGATGTAGCATTCTTTGGAAAGACACCCTAGCTCACACGTTCTTAACTTGAGGGTCTGTGAACTCTTTGGGGTTCTGTGGATGTGTTTTGGAAAGGATCCATGTACTAAGTGCCACACCCTTCCGTTTCTTTTTTCTTTTGATTTTTAATGTGAATTTTAAGGAAAAATCCTTTTACATAGCAGTTGTATTTCTATTGTATTTCTAGGTGAATCAATGTGAAGAAAATGAATTTTCAAAATATTACAGTACAAAATCATGTATGTGTTTACATGTGTCTGGTTTTTTTTCTTTTGAGTGTGGTTATATAGCTTTCATGAGATTCTTAGAGTGGTCTATTTTTAGGTTCATTATCTGCTTCCAATAGCCATGTGGATGACTGGCTCTAGAAAATAGGAATTGTGGCTGATAATCAGGATATTTTTTTATCGTGTCACAAGCAACTTGAGAACATACTGCAAGTTGCTTCCAGTGTGAGAGAATTGGCCATCTACAGAGATGTTGCCCAGGGGCCACTTGGATGTGCCGCTGGAAGGCTTCTCTCATGTCCCCGCAAGCTAGAACTGACAGACAGGAGCTCACTCCATCTCACAGATTCGAACCTGCAACCTTCAGGTCACCATCCCAACCTTCAGGTCAGCAGTCCAAATGGCACCAGGGTTTAACCCATTGCACCACCGCAATCAGATAAAGATTTTTTTACAAATGTTGTTCCATTGCTATTTAATACACTTGACGTATGTGCATGTATGTTTAGTGTGAAGTTCTGCAGGCAGGCAGGATGGAAAGTAGATTTTTTCCCACATGCAAGTATGGCTCTCAGTTTTGCAAAAAATTAAGATTTCCTTTAAATGTAACATTGTCTGCTTTCTTCTATGGCTATCTTCTTATAGAATCATAGAGTTGGAAGAGATCACAAGAACAATCCAGCCTACCCCATTCTGCCATACAGGAATACATAATCAAAACACTCTCAACAGATAGCCATCTGGTCTACATCACATTCTGAGGCAACACTGTCAAACAGCTCTTACCAGTAAGCAGTTCTTCCTAAATCCAGTTTGAATCCACTGTTCCACATCCTAGTGTCTAGAGCAGCAGAATACAAGCCTGCTCCCTCTTCAATATGACATCCTTTCAAATATTTCAACATGGCTATCATGTCAATTTTCAATCTTCTCTGGGCCAAACATACCCAGGTCCCCAAGCTGCTTTGCATAAGGTATGGCTTCCAGAATTACTTTTATCAATAATTTCATTTAGATGCTGAAATGCATGGAGGACAACTTAGAATCATGAGACTTACTTACTTAGGTGATCCCTTGTACCCCAAGGATGATGGCCCTCCAAGTGTAGTGTCTTAGCAGTGGGTCTGTAGGTGGCTGTGGAGACCTATTCTTGACCCGCATGTTCTTCCACAGTGAGGACTTTGGTTTCCAAGTGGAAGGCGGTCCCTGTCAGGGTTGACTTGACGCACCTTCCTCATGGCATGTTTCTCCCTTTCACCCTCCATTCATGCATCTTCAAATTATGCAGCACTGCTGGTCACAGCAGACCTCCAGTTAGAGTGCTCAAGGGCCATGGCTTCCCACCATTTTTAGGGTTAGCTTTAATGACATTCTGAATATCATTGGTGAAAATGTGGAACAAAAGTCCCCCAACAACACTTATAAAGAGAACCAGTATCACTGCAGCTTTGTACCTCCATGACTTGTTTCAGAAAATCCAGAAGGATGCTATGGTCAGTGGCATCAAAGATATAGAGTGCCATGATTAATTGAACAGCAGCTGCTGGGAGGTTTAGGAGAACTAACAAAGTCACATTCCCTCTATCTGTTCTGCAGTGTAATTCATCCACTAGGTCAACGAAGGCCATTTCTTTTTCAAAATAAAGAAACCAGATGAGAATGAATCTAAATAATTAATGTCATCTAGAACTCCTTAAACTTAACATGGCACAAGCCACATCAAAAGCCTTCCTCAGAAATGGTAATTAGAAGTTTGGCAATGATTCTCAAACCTCAGGAAAGTTACTATTTTGAACTATAATTCCCCAGATCCTGCAGCGACCACACTGGCTGATGTATTCTGGTGGTCTAAGAATTTAACTTTGCAAAATTCTAATTAATCCATTGCTAAAAGAATCTAAATCTGATTTTTTTAACAGTGGTTTCATTATAGCCTCCTACAGGATAACCAGAATTATTCCCTCCATTAATGAGTTTTTGGCAATTTTTGCTATTTATAAGATTTCACTAGCCTAGGCTATAAAAAGTCCCAGTTTTCCAAGAAGCTTAGCCCAGATCACTTGATCCAGTTGGGATGATATATTGCAGTATTGCTTTCGGCCATTTTCAGGGCACTGTCGCTATGGACAGCGAGCATCTGTCCAGCTGTTTTCCCTACTTGGAGTGTCCTAATAGTGCAAACAAGAAGGCATCAAGTTCCTGCCACACTCACTTTGTTGAGCATTTTTGAATTTATGCTACTGATTTCATTGTCACCAAAGTATTATTTGTCTATGTTCCAATATCTATATAAATAAAAATGTAATGTTGGTTTGTGGGATTAACATAACTCAAAAACCACTGGACGAATTGACACCAAATTTGGACACAGTACACCTATCAGGCCAACAAGTGACCATCACTCATAGAAACAATGAAAAACACAATGGAAGAGACTTAAAAAGCCAAAATATTAAAAATACATTACAATGCATGCACAAAACCACATATATACAAATATACACATATATAGACATACAAAACACATAAAAACAGGCAGAGCCACAGTATGTGTATATATGTGTAAATATATATATATATACACATATACCGGGAATGTGGCGCAGCTGGCTAAGTGTCAGCTGCATAAGATAGGGTTGCCATATGAATAAGGGACAGGTACCTAAAAATAGGGAATTTTTCACAAAAATAAGGGACACTTCATAAAAACTTGAAAATCAATTGATGATTTTCAAGTTTTTATGAAGTGTCCCTTATTTTTGTGAAAATTCCCTATTTTTAGGTACCTGTCCCTTATTCATATGGCAACCCTAGCATAAGATCTCTCTGACCAGTAGGTCATGAATTCAAGCCCTGCCCGGGTTGAGGTGGGTGCTCGACCTTAAGTGTAGCCTGCTGTCAACCTTTGCAGCCCAAAAGACAGTTCATTTGTCAAGTAGGAGATAAAGGTACCACATTAAGTGGGGAGGCAAATTTTGACTGATTTATGAGGCCATAAAGAACTCCAGGAATCGCTGAGGAATGCGGAAGAACAACAAAGGGATGCTGGAAAAAGCTGAGAGAGATGAGGAGTGCGTCAGCTCCCTCTGGCAGTCAGAAGTTTGCCTCTGTTCATCTATATATGTCTAAATATGTCTAAATATGTCATATGTGTTGTCTATATATGTTGAACTGCAGGGACTGTCTGCAAGTATGTGTACTGTAACCCGCTCTGAGTCCCCTTCGGGGTGAGAAGAGGGGAATATAAATAAAGTAAAATTAAATAAATAAATAAATAAAAATATACACATACAAAACACATATAAACAGACTGGGCCACAGTGGCAGGGGATGATTTTGATAAAGCTGGCATCTGATTCTTGAGAGTGTTCTGTCGCTAAAGCATTTTCAGCCTTCTTAGATCAGAATTCTTTTTTTTAAGTATGGCTTATCCAATGGTATAGATATCTCTGCTAGTAATTATGTGGGCAAGTCAGCACTGAAGCATGAGAAAAACACGTACAGGTGCAGTTTTATTTACCTTTTATGCGCTGTGTGAATCCTACAGTGACACATATACAGTATCAGTAGATATCATCCTCACACAGGCAGAAAATGTAGAAAATGATATGAAACGTTGCTGAACAAAACAATACAAAAACATCAGAGACTGAAATGTTGAAGATAATACATAGCCAGAAGGTGCCTGAGGGATTTCCCCTTGCTTTTCATCTGTGTTCATTTAGGTTTACTTTGTGCACAATAATTCTAAACAGTCTCCTTGAAATATACAAATCATTATGCTCAAGTACATGTTGCGTGTTTACACATTGATTGTAATGGGACACTGGCATCCTTTATTGTGGACAGAATTGCAGCTTTAATTTTCAGTGTGGGCAAATGCTTCTATGCAGAAAAAATCCCTGTAATTTTTTTAATAGTAAAATCAACCTGGTGTATACTGTTTGTTATCAGAAATAATCACCATGACCTACACATTTTTCATTGATCCTCTTGCCCTTGTGCACTTGCACAAGGTTTTTGTCGCCTTAAGCAACCTTGTTTGTTTGTCTATAACAGGGCTGTCCAACTGGCGGCCCCGGGGCCGGATCTGGCCCCGTAGCCTGTTGGACACAGCCCCACCTATGCCCTCAGCCTCCATTTTTAAATTTGAAAAAAAAAAATCGAATTTTTTTTTAAAAAATGGCGGCCGGGGGGGGGGGGAGGCGGGGCAGGGAGGAGGAAGAGAGCTAGCTCCTCCTCCTTTTCGGCACCCCCCCCCCCTACCTAGGGCGGGGAGCCGCGAAAAGGGCAGGCAGCGGCGCCAACAGCAGCGTCACAGGCCTGGCGTGACGCGCTGCTCCTGGCACCGCCTACTCCTCCTTTTCGCGCCCTCCCTTCCTAGGGCAGAGGGGGCACCGAAAGGAGGAGTAGGCGGCGCCAAGAGCAGCGCGTCACAGGCCTGCGTGACGCTGCTGCCCTTGGCACCGCCTACTCCTCCTTTCGGCGCCTCCCTTCCTAGGGCGGAGGGGGCACCGAAAGGAGGAGTAGGCGGTGCCAAGAGCAGCGTCACAGGCCTGGCGTGACACGCTGCTCCTTGGCACCGCCTACTCCTCCTTTCGGGCGCCTCCCTTCCTAGGGCGGGGGCACCGAAAGGAGAAGTAGGCGGCGCCAAGAGCAGCGCGTCACGCCAGGCCTGTGACGCTCTGTTCTTGGCGCCGCCTACTCCTCCTCCGGCGCCCCCCCTACCTACCGGCGGGAGCCGCGAAAAGGCAGATGGCGGCGCCAAGAGCAGCGCGTCATAGGCCTGGCGTGATGCGCTGCCCCTTGGCGCCGCCTACTCCTCCTTTTCGGCGCCCCCCCTCCGCCCTAGGAAGGGAGGGGGCACCGAAAAGGAGGAGTAGGCGGTGCCAAGGGGCAGCGCGTCACGCCAGGCCTGTGACGCGCTGCTCTTGGCGCCGCCTTCTGCCCTTTTTCGGCCGTTTTAGGAGGGAGGGGCCTGGGGGGCCGGGGCGGGGCCTGGGGCGGGGCCTGGGGCGGGGCGGGGCCTGGGGGCGGGGCCTGGGGCGGGGCCGAGCGGCCCCCTAGGTCATCAGTGACCTTTTATCCGGCCCTGGACCCCGTAGAAGTTGGACAGCACTGGTCTATAACTATGTTGCAACTCATTTTCATAGCTTATGGAATTTTAAGTTGGAATTGACCATAAGGGCCATCTCGTCAATCTCTAATACATTCAGAATCTCAAGCGGCCATGTGAGCTGGGAACTCTAGTTTTTGAACAGAATTTGGGTACTGATAACTGAAGGAATATTTTTCTTGCAATATCCCCAATACTAAATGAAAACCCAGGCAAATATTATTATTATTATTATTATTATTATTATTATTATTATTAGACAAGGAGGTTCAACAGATATTGGTTGGGCAACATCAGATATTCTGGGAGGGAAATATTACCTGGACCTAGTTCAGTCAAGAGTATAACAACAAAACACTTTAAGTCACTCTGACGGCTGACCACATGTAGATAAAAAACAAGGAGTGCTGACCTTTTTATCTTCCTGGATATGTCAGTAGGTTTTGATACCTTTCATCATGGTATCTTTCTGGACCATCTCTATGGGATTAGAGTAGGAGACACTGTGTTCCACTTGTAATCTCCTGGGATAGTTCCAAAGAGTATCACTACAAAATTCCAGCTTAGTCCCATGCCTGTTAAGATGGTGGGTGCCTCAGAGTTCCAGGTTTTCTTTTGCTGCTTGTTCTCTATTTGAAACTGCTAGGTGAGGACATTAGAAATTTGGGATATGGTACCATTGCTATAAGGAGCCCCTGGTGATGCAGCAGGTTAAACTGCTGAGCTGTTGAATTTGCTGACTGAAAGGGCGGCGGTTCCAATCCAGGGAGCAAGAGTGAGCTCCCACTGTTAGCTCCAGCTTTTGCCAACCGAGCAGTTTGAAAACATGCACATGTGAGTAGATCCAGCAGAAAGGTAACAGCACTCCATGCAGTCATGCTGGCCAATGACCTTGGAGGCATTTACAGACAACACCAGCTCTTCTGCTAAAAAATGGAGATGAGTACAACCCGCCAGAGTCGGACATTGTTTGAAGGCTTGACCCCCAAAGCCAGGTCTTATGTTTTCTTCAGAACCCCAGGATGGAGGGGGCAGATCTGATATTGTTTGGGGGTAGTTTCACGGCCAAGGAGCCACCACTGAGAATGCCCTGTCTCTTGTACCCATCAGTTGTGCTTGCGAGGGTGGTGGGATTGAGAGCTGGGCCTCCCCTGATGATCTTAAGGTCCTAAATGGTTCATAGAGGGAGATACATTTGAACAGCAAATTGGCAACCAGTAGAGCTGATGTAGTGGGGGGGGGGTGCACTTCCTGTACACCGCTCCATGAGGAATCTGGCTGCTGTTCATTGGACCAGTTGAAGCTTCCAGGCAATCTTCAGAGGCAACCCCATGTAGAGTGTGTTGCAGTAGTCCAAACAGGCTGTAACAAGCGTGTAGACTATCATGGCCAAGTCAGACTTCCCAAGGTACAGGCGCAGCTAGTGCACAAGTATTAATTGTGCAAAAGCTCCCCTAGCCAGGGGTTCCAGGCCACTCTGAGTCCCCCCTTGGGGGTTGAGAAGAGCGGGGTAAAAATGATGTAAATAAATAAATTCCAGGATCAACGATGAGTCTAGGATCACTCCCAATTGGCGAACCTGTGTCTTCAGGGGGAGTGTAACCTCATCCAACATAGGCTGTAACCCTATGCCCTGTTTGACCTTGCGACTGACCAGGAGCACCAGTCTTAAAAGAATAGCACAGACTGCCAATACAGTGGAAGCCTTTGCTTTTGTAGGGGTGCAGAATCCTTGTGAAAGAGGAAAAACTGAATTTTAAAAATATTATTGTTTTTATCTGAAAGAACATCGCTCTAGAAATGTCTAGGGCTCCCCATCTGACTCTACGACCAACTGGAAATCTACAGTTGGCTCTCTACATCTGTAGGTTTAACTGTTAAAAGATCTGATTATTTGTAGATTAGATTAGATTAATATGTTCCCTCTAAGAATCTCTAGGTCTTCCAGTGTGAATCTATGGTCAACTTCTGCCACGCTGAAGGACCTAGAAATTCCTAGCGATTACATATTCATTAAATCCATGAATAATCAAACCTGCAAGATAAACTCGTAAATACAAATGGGGTCCAGGACAGGATCTGATCCGTTTCTGTTCATGTGTAGGGAAGATGATAATGCATGGGATGAAAGTTGGGATGCCTACTCAAATATATATCATAATGCACATCCTCATTTAAGACAATACAATATGTCTCAGAACAGATTGAAGCTTGGAAGAGTTGATATTTGTACTACAGCTCCCATCACAAAAAAAGAAGCATTTCTAGATTCTGGTACACCTCTGCTTTATTAAAAGTTCCCAGACCATCGTATAATAAGAGGCATTTGTTTATTTAACAGAGCTGCTCCTAAGTGTTCATCTGTGCTGAGGAAAAGTAACCCAACAGAAGCACTTCTCTTCCTTTTGGAACAAAGGCAAGTGAGCCATCGGTGGCCTTTGGCGATGCATTAGAGGCTAAAGAGAAATTCCTGCAGCTTATGTAACACCACATAGTTGCCTCAGCAGCAAGTGAAGTTCAGTTTGGATTATATCAGTCAAAAAAACCATCTTGTCCAAGAACAGCTCTGAAATAACTAGCCGACATCCCCAAATATAAAATAGAAATGACATAGACAAGCAGACGCATAATGTGCGTGCAATGAAAACTGTTGAAATAAGGCTGACTTTGTCTTATTAACCTGGCACACAAGATCGGTCGCTGGCATTTAGGAGAACCTGCTGGGAGGGAATTCTAAACTTCGCAAATGAGTGTCACTATGGAAACTAATCAAATGAACAAAAGTATGAAAGAGCAGACTCAGTGGAAACATCTGAGAGGGAGGAACAGCACAGTAAACAAATTGTGTATGTTAAAAGTGCATGATTGGAAAGCTTGAGCTAACAGGCCGGATAGCTAGAGGGTTCTGGTAAAAGTTCACAATGATTTCTCACTGGGTCATTAAACTTTGCAAGCACCATATATTTTTCAAAGGAGGGACCCACTGTGCCCCTTTCTTAGGCAAATCAGAACAGTTGGCACACAGCGCTGCAAGCTAGAGGGTGGTTCTTTGGCAGAATATAGTGTTCCTAGTGCAGTTTATAAATAAAAGCCTTCCAGTAAACTACAAGCCTTGAAAAGATGTCAAAATTTGGGGTTTTCCAAATTAAAAAATCATTGCTTCTGAAATTAGGGTGATTCTTTGGAAAGGCTCCTTGAAGGAGTCAACTAGGGATTTGGCTTCCAGCCCCTAAAATACAATCGCAAATACAGTATATGTTTCTCAGACTCATTAGAAAATAATTTGAATGGTAAACTTGGTTTATAATGAGCAAAAAAATGCCTTTATTCGTGAGCTGAAACACAAGATCTTAGTAAATATTGTACCAAAGCAGACTGGCTGATTGATTATTGTTTGTTTGCTATATATAAACTACCTTCATTATCACTGTGTTAACAAATAATTGTTAAATAATTGTACAAATAATTGTTTAAAAAAGCAGCAAAAATATTCTAAAACAATTGTGTGCCTTCGAGGGTTGTTTTTTTTTTTTACTTGTGGTAACTCTAAGGTTTACTATTGCCATCTTCCAAGACTGTGACTTGTACAAGGTCATCCAGTGGGTTTCCATGTATGAGCAGCAATTTGAACCCTATTTCCAGACTTGTAGTTCAGCATTCAAACCACTCTGCAGTGCTGGCTCTTGTGGCTTCTTTCTTAAATGTCAATAGGAATGTAAATTTCTACTATATATAATGCTAGCTTGGGTATCCTGCGTTGCCCAGAGAAGTCTTTGTTTTGTTTTGTTTTACAAAATGCATACAGTTGTGGGTGGACTACAACACACATTATGCCAGGTTAACCCCCTGAAACTCCTCCAGTGCTCAAAGTTTGTCATGTTGGGCAAGTTTAATCTCTAGATGCTGCAGTACATAATATTCTCCCAAGCAACTGTGGGCTACAGCTACAGCATCAGCATCATTATGACAGCAGTGATGGATTGGATGAGGACCAACAAGTTGAGACTTAATCCAGACAAGACAGAGGTCCTCCTGGTCAGTATAGAGCAGGGGTGCTCATTAGGTAGACCACGATCTACTGGTAGATCGCATAGGGTGTCCTGGTAGATCGCAGGCAGGGTGGGAGGAAGGCTCAGTCCTGCCCCGCAAGCTCCCGATGCCACCCAGGTGCAGAAGGAGGTTGGTCTGGATGGCCCTTGGAGGTCTCCTTCTACTCTAGGAATCTATTATTGTTGTT
Source organism: Anolis apletophallus (assembly GCA_030556195.1). Classification (NCBI taxonomy): domain Eukaryota; kingdom Metazoa; phylum Chordata; class Lepidosauria; order Squamata; family Anolidae; genus Anolis; species Anolis apletophallus. The sequence continues at coordinate 32,236,790 of JARBWK010000008.1, read as the reverse complement.
GTTACTATTATTAGTAGTAGTAGCAGAGGCTGAATGAATATTATCATTATTATTATGAATAAATTCAGGGGCTTATTATACTCACATTTAGTTGAATTCAGTCTTAAAATATATTATAAGGCTCTCACTGAAAAAAAATTCCAAATATTTTGCTTTTATAGCTCTCTGAGTAGTGGGTAGGTAGATCATTTTACTTGGTTGTTTTATAAGTAGCTCGCATGCTGAAAAAGTGTGAGCACCCCTGGTCTAGAGGCTGATCGGGGTATAGGGTGGCAACCTGTGCTCGATAGGGTTACACACCCCCTGAAGGCTCTGGTCTGCAATCCGTGGGTCCTCCTGGACTCAGCACTGACACTTGAAGCTCAGGTGTCAGTGGAGGCTGGGGGGGTCTTCACACAGTTAAAATAGGTGTGCCAGCTGCAGCCATACCTCAAAAAGCCTGACTTAGTCATGGTGGTCCACGCCTTAGTTACTCATAGAATGGACTACTGCAATGCATTCTACATGGGACCGCCCTTGAAGACATCTTGGAAACTGCAGTTAGTGCAAAGATCGGCAGCCAGATTACTAACTGGGGCTGGTTATAGCGAGCACACTATGTCCGTATTAAAACAGCACAACTGGCTGCTGACAAGTTTCCAGGCCCAATTCAAAGTGCAGGTTATTACCTACGAAGCCCTATATGGTTCAGGTGCATGTTGCACCATTGAGTGCTTTTGTGAGCCTCTCCCAATCCCTCTGGGGAGATGGTGACAGGATAAAAATAAAGTTGTTTTTATTTATTTATTTATACCCCGCTTTATCTCTCCAAAGGGAACTCAAAGCAGCAGGACAAAAAAGCATTGTTATACAATTTAAAATATTAAAATATGCAACCATTCCAACAAAATTAAACACAAACAGCGCTAAAAAAAATCCATAGTTAAAATCCATCAAAACATACTCAAAGGTTAAAAAACCACAGTACATCCTAACAAGATCTTAAACACCTCCATCTTTAAAAGCCTATGTGAATAGAAAGGTTTTAGCCTTTCATTTCTGAAAAAATGCCTACAATACTATATTCTTTTGTGGGGGAGTCAATATTTACCACTGCACCACTAGTTAAGACATCTGTAGATAATACCACCTCATATGTGTGAAATATAGAACAATTTAATTTTGGCCTAATAGATATAGCATTTTGGATTCTGCACTGTATAACAAAGGCTCCACTGTGATGGGGTTTTTGCCCAGTTTAAATTATGAGCAGCTATTAACTTGCCTAACACAAGCAGAGAATGCATTAAACAAAATCCTTCAACCTTACGTCATGTGTAGTATATGGGTTACAGATCAAAGACTGCCTACAATCTATAATGCTGCTTGGATCCAGTGAGCTTTACAAATGCACCCATACAGGAAGCTAGGAATGATCTATACACACACACATATACACACACAACCGAAATTTTAGCTGATTAGTGGCACCATCTGGTGGATATAAGAAATGTGCACTCATAGATAACAAAAGCCATGCACACTTGAGGAAACTTGTATTTCCTTTTGAGAAACACCTTTATAGATATGAAATCTTTAGATTTTTTTTAAAAAAATACACTTTGACTTTTTGATTTTAAAAATTCAAGTAACATACCAATATAATTTAGTGACGCATTAACATAAGACAACTTTTTTAAAATTTCTTTGTCAGGAGAGACTTGAGAAACTGCAAATCGCTTCTGGTGTGAGAGAATTGGCAATCTGCAAGGACGTTGCCCACCCAGGGGACACCTGGATATTTAATGTTTACCAACCTTGTGGGGGGCTTCTCTCATGTCCGCACATGCGGAGCTGGAGCTGACAGAGGGAGCTCATATACGCTCTCCCCAGATTCAAACATCTGACATGCTAGTCTTCAGTCCTGCCAGCACAAGGGTTTAACTCATTGCACCACCGGGGGCAATTACAATACATAATAATAATACATAATAATAATAATAATAAACTTTGTTTTTATTTTACCCTATCTACCCAAGGGGACTCAGGGCAGATTCCAACATATAAAAAGGCAAACACTCAATGCCTCAATAAGACAAATGTTAACAAGTAATCCAAAATAACCCCACATATGAAAATAACATCAGAACCTAACATTAATAAAATAAACAAAACGTATGCAAACAAATGTGTTTAATGACCTAAAACCTAACCAGTAAAACCTCTGCATTGATTTACAAGAAGCCAACCAAAGTTCGCAAAGGCGTGCAGGTTGATTGCGAGGCCAGCGATTACGGTTGGGCCAACATGAACTAACAGAGCCCAATACAACAATTGTTCTCGACTGAAGGTCCGGAAGTGATCTCTCATTATCTAATCCTCCTCCTCTCCGTATGGTAGTGAGCAGAGATAAGGCTTCAGTTATTTTTTTAAGGAGAGAAGGGAGGGGTCCGTCTTTATTTCTTTAGGGAGGGCATTTCAGAGGTGGGGAACGATCACAGAGAAGACCCTCTCTCTCATTCCCACCAGCCTCACTTGAGATGGGTGTGGGACCGAAAGCAGGGCCACCTCTTCTGACTGCAGTGCCCGACCTGGTTTGTAAGAGGAGATATAATCAGTCAAAGGAAGGCAGTCTTTTACGATTATACCATTTATACAACATATAGAAATACAATTTACGTATCTGATCAGCCTGCATTTAACTATTTCCTCTCAGTCTTTTAACATCCTATTTTAATTCTCACGCCTCCCTAAGAATAGTAAATGATTTGTGTTGCATTTTCAGTTAAGTAGTATCATAGGATAAAATGTGAACCTGTCACTCAGAGTTACTTTTATCCTCACATAACTTTCTGATACAGACTACTGATTCTTACAATGAATATTTCATTGCAAATAATACTTTCATTTGGACCAAAATAAGTTCCAAATGTATAATCAGTTGCACATTTTTATTACTTGCTTTGCAATATTCTCTAGCTGTTGGGGAGACAGCATCCAGGACCAAAATGAAGATAGAATTGCCTCCATGTTATGAAAGCCATCACCAGCTGTCTCTCCTGATTAGATGTTTTATGCTAAAAGTGGAGGCCTCAGACATGGTTCTCCAGGTTTGTTCATAGGCAGGGAAGCAAATAACATTTTTAATATTACCAAAAAAAATTGAAATGCCCCAAAATGTCACATTATGAAATTATTTAAATTTACTGTTGGGAATGATCCTTATATTTTATCTCAAACTGCCATCAATATTTATTAGCAATATACATGTTAAAAATACAAATGCAATACGGTAAGACCCTCATATCCGGGGGGGGGGTATGTTCCTGGCTACAATGCAGTTATGTGAAACTATGGATATGGCTGATTGTCATTAAATTATCTCACCTCTGGTCTCATATTACAGAGTTACATTGGATTATCTAGAGATTTCTAGAGAAATATTATCTCTAGAAGTTTGCTGGGTCCTTCAACAAAATTTTATGGTAACCTCCAAATAAAACGTAACATACAATCAGCTGAAAGACTTAGAAAATACCTAGAGGTGCCTTCGATCTCAGTTTTGAGATAAGGCCGAACTACAAAATAGATAATTTACATCGATCTATCTATCTACAACCCTGTGTCTTCAAGAGAAGTTTTATCCCTAATAACCAAAAGGCATTCTGTCTCTTTTTGAAGAAAGTTTCTCTTTATTCACTATCAATCTATTACTGACATTAAACAGGTTTAGAACAAAGGCAACTTCATCCGATTCAATGGAACAGATAGCACTGTGGTGGTACCCAGTTGCACATCTCCTGCCAGCCTCTCTTAGTGTCTTAAAAAAACATGGACAAGACAGAGTCCTATTGAACCACCCAGGCCCATAATAAAACAACAGAAAGGAATCCTAAAGAGCCACATTCTGCATCAAGGTCCTTGAATGATGGTGCCTCCAAGTCCCACCCCAGAGAGGCAACTAAGAATACCATGACTGATGGTGCTGGAAGTTGTTGAGAGGTCGGGTGGAATCAACAGAGACATGATCCCTCATTGCAGTTCCCAGGATAAGTCATGCCCCAAAACATCTTCAGCTGTGAATGTCTGAATGGGTCGTACATAAGAGAAGAAGTAGGCAGGGTGCGGTCCTCCAGACGTTGTTGGACTGCAACCTCCAGCATTCCTCGCCACTCACTATGCAAACCAAGGTTAACATCAAAAGCGTGGCACTTTGTCCACTTCTGGCACAGGCAGCTTAGAACTATGTTATAATGCAATCAGTTTCCAATTCTATCATTGGACATCACTTGTTGCATACTTTCCAGCATTTCATGGATGAAAACCAGGGTATATGTGATTAAACTAAATAGCATTGTGTTCAAAAGAGTGTGGCAAACAAGTTATTAATGAAAAAAACACAAAAAGAAGAAAGCTGAAGAATACCAAAATGTATTACTTATGATCGTATCACACAGGGCAGAAAAAGCGTCCAAGGGCACTTTTGCCCCAGTTCACCCATGGAACCCCATGCTGTGCATCATACGATGTAGGGCAAATTTCAGTGGGGCTCCACAGGTAAACTGGGGCAGAAGCATGATGGGGAGCTGCTGCCATCAACAAAGACATTACCCATTGTCTGGGAACGAGGCTTCAGGGGAGCAATGCTTTCACACATGGGATGGGAAAGTGTCATCTGGTGACTGGGGCACCAGGACTGGCCCGATTCGCCACAGAGGCTGGCAAATCACAATGCTGAACCTTATCAATGTGATGGTATCCCTAGTTTAGGAAAAACATGACTTCATACACAGAGAAAATGAGATGGGGAGGATTAACTGGTACTTTTCTTGTTAAAAAGGGATATTTGGAGGACACATTGGCCTCATCTACACTGCCATATAATGCAGTTTGAAACTGCATTATACGGTCAGTGTAGACTCATATAATGCAGTTCAATGCAGTTAATGGCAGTACAGGTTGAGTCATGGTTGCTGATGTCTAAGAACAAACCCAAGAGCTGTGAACTCATGTTAGCTAAACATTTTCCTCTGGGTAACTTTTCTCTCCAATCCACATGAGTGGCACAATCCTGACACCTAGAGTTCTGAGATTACTGTTATTATATTGGATCTATTCAAGCATACTGTTTTAGCAGATGATAAACATGCAAGGATGAAAAACAATACTTGTTATGTTCCATGTTTGGAGGGGAAATGTTGTAGCAAGGAGTATTTTGTATTAGGCTCTACATGCAATTTAGAACTCTGATGAATTTAAATTCTATAGAGCAGTGTTTCTCAAACTGTGCTCTTCCAAGTATTTGGACTTAATTTCCAGAAATCCCAGCCAATTTACCAGCTATTAGGAATTGTGGAAGCTGAAGTCCAAAACATCTGGAGGAGTACACTTTGAGAAACTCTGCTGTAGATAATCCAAATGTGTACAATATGGAAGGTTATGAGGATGACAGGGGGAATCAATGTGCAGAATTCTCAACCACTCCCATTATCTGTTTATTATTCTCTAAAGAAGAATAAAGATTGTGATACTTCATTACAACCATGTTCTGGTTATTGTACAGTCAGCCTCACAGTACATTGTTGATGGGATGGGATGAGTATGTGAACTGTGATCCTTCTCGCTCCATCTAGAGCAGTGGTGGAATCATGCTGCCTTCCAGATGTTAGATTGCAAATCTCAGCATCCCTTTCCAGTATAGTTGATGGTAGGAAATACTGGGAGTTGTCGCTCAACAACATCTGGAGAGCTGCCTTGCTTTTCTTTTTTTCTTTCCTTTAGTTTTGTGGAAATTAGGAGTACAATTTCCCAAATCAACTGGGAGCAAAACAATCATCCAAACTTTGTCTGGGATTCTCAGATGATGTTCAGGAAGGCTTCAGAGGATGTCAAAAAGAGGGTCAAAGCCATATGTGGCCTGGTGACAGCCTTTTCCCACTTATTCTAAAATAGATGGAGGAAAATTCTATGGTCATTTTCCATAACCTGAGATTATTCTCATACACAATGCGACCCCATATCCATGTGGAATACATACCTGGAATGCATATGCAAAACTATGGATAAAATTTATTTATTTATTTACTATATTTATACCCCGAAGGGTGAGAAGAAGGGTGAGAATGAAGGCCCTCTGCTCCAATAATGCCATACAGTCATTCTGGAAGACCAAGAAAATGCCTAGAGATGACATATTTTAGGAGCCCCTGGTGGTGCAATGGGTTAAACCCTTGTGCCAGCAGGGCTGAAGTCCAACAGGTAGGAGGTTCAAATCCAGGGAGAACATGGGTGAGCTTCCTCTGTCAGTTCCAGCTCCCCATGCGGGGACTTGAGAGAAGCCTTCCACAAGGATGATAAAACATCTGGCTGTCCCCTGGGCAACGTCTTTGCAGACGGCCAATTCTCTCACACCAGAAGCGACTTGCAGTTTCTCAAGTTGCTCTTGAAATGAAAAAAATGACATATTTTGTCAGATGTGGTTAAATTTTAACCTATTGTTTATATATGATGTTTTTTAATTCTTGCTGTTAGCCGTTCTAAGTCCCTCTACAGAGATAAAGAATGAGATATAAAAGTTTTAAATAAATAAATAAAATTGTGGATATGGGTCTTGCAGATATGGAGGTCATATTGTATAGTAGAGATCCATTTGACTTTTAAATGTATTACAAAAATCAGCATCACAAGGCATTTTGCCATGGAAGTCATTTTGAACAGGTCCCATGTGATTTTCTTCCGGTGCCACTTCTGGTGCCATGATTTCTAACTCTCAGAACAAGGATGTTTTCCAGTCACTCGTTCTATCATTAGATGCTTGTTTTATATGAAAACATATCATCTCAGCGTCACCCTTTGATAAGTGTTTTGTACCTTCTTCCCCCTCTTGTTTATGCCATCCTGGCACCTGGCTTTTCATTTTGAGATAATGATGATATACTTTTCTCTTCCATGTCTGTTCAGAATCCGGAAACATTTTTATACAAGAATCCCAATTTATCCCTTAATGATCACATCAGAGACATCAGAAAGGGAACCTTTCATAGTGTGTCTTCCTGATCTCACAATTGTTTCACGCAGCAAATCTCCCTTTGATTTCAAAGGAAGTGCTGAACTTATACAACCGCAGGATTATCAACAGAGGCCTGCTTCCTCTGAGACCTGAAGTTGGTGTTTTCATTCATACCTAGTTATTGAAAATACTTACGAAGAACTGTGTCTACACCCTAAGATCCTTTAAAGTTATTTGGCTGACATTGCACAAAAGAAAGTAGCCACAGAATAACGGTTCCATACTGTGAGCTAATACTACCTTGGCAAAATGTAATTTGGGGATGCAAAATTACACAGTATCTTTACCAACTGCATCAGCAGATACATCTTTATCCTCTAACATGTAGTTTGTTGATACATCATAAATACTATCCTAAGGGGTCTTTTGGCCCAATAGTTCTAGTGCGGTAAACTTATCAGATTTTAGGCAGAGTCTTGTAATTTTTCAGAAATCTATACTGCCATTGCTGCTGGGATAAATCAGGGGGGCAGTGTAAAGTCACATTAGGCTGCGTGTGTCCACACAATGTAAGCAAACTGCTGCAATTTAACCTAGGGTAAGTTGCTTAATGTGTCTGCACCCCAGGTTAAAAAGTCACAAGGGAAGGTCTCAATCCTGCTCTGGAATTCGTGTCTTCCCCTGTTTTGGGGCAGTGGAGACAGTCACCCCTGATCCATATGAGGGATCCAGGATCACTGTCTCCACAGCTATTCTGTGATCCCAAGACTCAAGACAGCCCAAGGAAGAGGGATGGCTACTCCTGCCCTGCCCTTTGACCACTAATTTTCCCCAGGAGAAAAAATCAACCTACTGCATTATGGGATGATGAGTCACGAAGAGTCGGAAGCGACTGAACGAATGAACAACAACAACTGCATTATATGCAGTCTCTTCCTCTTGGTTTCATGCCATGTGACTGGCAAAGGAAAAACCTGGGAAGAGTGGGAAGGAGGCTCTTCCTTTGCCAAAATCTCTACCTCAGTTGTTCTCAACCTTCCTAATTCTGCGAACCCTAACTACAGTTCCTCATGTTGTGTGACCCCCAACCATAAAATTATTTTCGTTGCTTCTTCGTAACTGTAATTTTGCTACTGTTATGAATTGTAATGTATATATCTGATCTACAGGATGTGTTTTCATTCACTGGACCAAACTTAGCATGAATACTCAATATGCCCAAATGTGAACACTGGTAGCGTTTGGGGGAAATAGAATTTGATATTTGAGAGTTGTAGTTGCTGGGATTTAAAGTTCACCTACAATTGAAGAGCATTATGAACTCCACCAATGATGGAATTGAACCAAACTTGGCACACAGAACTCCCACAACGAACAGAAAATAGTGGAAGGGTTTGGTGGGCATTGACCTTGAGTTTTGGAGTTGTCGTTCACCTACATCCAGAGAGCACTATGCACTCAAACAATAATGGATCTAGACCAAACTTGGTACAGATACTTTGTATGCCCAAATGTGAACACTGGTGGAGTTTGAGGAAGATAGACCTTGACATTTGGGAGTTGTAGTTGATGGGATTTATACTTCATTAATAATCAAAAAGCATTCTGAACCCCACCAACGATAGAATTGGGCCAAACTTCCCACACATAACTTCCATGGCCAACAGAAAATACTGTGTTTTATGATGTCTTTGGCAACCCCTCGTGAAAAGCGCAATCAAAGTACCCCTGACAGCTGGCCATCCAGCCTCTGTTTAAAAGCCTACAAATAAGGAGCCTCCACCACAATCACAGTGATAGGTCAAGAGAAAATTGCAGCTAGGTAGACCAAGACTAGGAGACCTACAGATCTCCAAAGAAGTGTCTAATCCCAAATAAAATCATCCCCAGACAGCATGGTCCAATTTTTGGGAATGATAGAATGCATAATCCAAACAGATCTTGGATGCCACCACCATATACACAACCCAAGCACAACCCAAGCACAACCCAAGCACAACCCAAGCACTACAAGTGGTACTAGAAATACCCAGAGTCAAAACCTCAGCCAAAGACAAGAAGTGGGAACTGAAAAGTAAAGGTTAGAAGCTCGTAACATAAACTAGGAATTTGGGTTTCTTTTCTCAAAGATGTTTTCCAGGGCCACAAGCTGTACCCAATATCAAAGAAAACTTAAAATCCTAACTTTCAAATGGTTTTCATTCTCTGCAGCCATATTGGCCAAAGGTGTCAGTGTAGGATTTTCCTGAGAGGACAACATCCTGGAAGCAATTACAGAGGAGAAAATAATCATCTCACCAACCAGTGCTGTGTTTTGGTGCTGCTATTGAATCCAAGCAGGAAGTCTGAAAGGGATTTAATCCCAGATGTTTTAATGGGCCGACGCTGATGCCTCCCTGTCAGTAATGAATGCACCATTCCTGTTTCGTGTAACATTCCACAAGCTGCTATTTTTCTAGAAAACCTGGCTAATTCCATGTGTCAAGGGCTGGAAAGCTCTTATTAAAACTCAGCTGAAGTATTTGCAAAGAAGAGTTTATTTTGACTGGGCGATGTAATTGGGTATGTCCCTGTAGTTTGCATTTGGATGCAGGAATTGGGGGGAGGCAGGAGGGAGTGGAGAGAGGATTAAGTGGATTAGCCTCAATCATCTGGAAGATGACATGTCTTGCTGTGTTTGAAGTGTTTTGTGAACAGGAGGACAAGGCTAATTTTGAAGTTCATATTAATCTAATCTGTTTGATGCGGCAGCTGCAGCGACACACCCTCCACCCTTTCAAAGGATGGGAGATGTGAAATATGCCACAAAAGAGTTGTAGCTAACCTCCACAGGGAAGGAGGAGAACCCATCTCCAATTATGCTGGGGATACGGGAGCCATCATTAACATCCTGCGGCAATATTCATCTCAGACCAGGCCACAAAGCAGGTACAAGAAAATAGCTGGGCTTTGTACCACCTGGGAATCTCAGGCCTTGGGGAATAATTATAAACAAGACAATGCCTTTGGACATTGGTGAGAAATCCTTTTTACAGACCAACCAGTCAACCAATATCTCATATACAATCAATCAGGCCTCTGTATCCACAGAGACTCTATTCATGGATTTAACCATCTACAACTTGAAAATGCTCCCCCCCCCCAAAAAAAATCCCAAAACAAACCTTGATTTTGCTGTTGTGTAGAAGGGACACCATTTTATTATGCCATTGTGCATAATGGGGCTTGAGCATCCATGGATTTTGGTATCTACGGGGGCTCTGGAACCTAACAGAAGTGGATACCAAGGGCTCACAAACAGACAGAATGAAAGAAAGCTTTGATACTGGATCAAAACTCCTTTACTGCTTAGCCATCCTATGGGATTCGGTGATCCATAGTTTCACACACACACAGAGTTCATCCTGAGTTTGAACACAAACAAGACTTACCAGCTTTTGTTTTGAAAACAAGAAGAAATCAATGTTTTTATGCACCATTTTCTCATAATGAGAGAGAAACCCTGTACTCGTTTTTAACATTTTTTTTTTTCAGGAATTGAATAATGGATCTCCAACTAATTAATTTTCAGGAATTGAATAGAAAAGATGGATCTCCATCCAATTAATTAGATTTGTGAAATAGGAAATATTAATATATTATAAAATGTAGCAATTAATTTCATTAATTAATGTTAATAATTATTAATTATTAACATTATTTGTTCCATTTTATAAATTACATTCAAATGGGAGTATAGACACATATTTAGGGTGCAGTCTGACACCACTTTAACTTCCATGGCTCAATGCTGTGGAATCATGGGAGTTATAGTTATAGTTTTACAAGGCCTTTCGCCTTCTCTGCTAAAGAGCGCTGGTGCCTCACCAAACTACAATTCCAATTATTCAATAGCATTAAGGCATGGCAATGGTCAAATTTGTAAACCATCTATAATTCAGACAAATCAGTCTAAATCATATTAGTCCTGACTAGAATAGAGCCATTTAAAAAGTGATTTACTTATGTGTTGATTCACCAGCCAATTATTCACTGGGTTCTACTCCAATTGGAACTAATCAACAGAATTGCAGCCAGCCTTTTTTTTTAAGGTAAACCACAGGTAATGCATTACTGTGGAAATTAAATAGCTTGCTATTATTGTGATTCAAAAATTGCTTTCTGAGTCATAATAATTGGGAAAATGTTTTGTGAAGGGGAAAACACTTAAAAATGAGAGCATGGTGACCTCCAGATGCTCTGAACTATAACTCACATAAATCTCGTCCAGCAAGAGCAATGGTCAAGGATCTTGGGAATTGTGGTCCAAAGCACTTGGATTCAACCAGGTTACCTACCCTGGCAAGAGAATTTATGTGGGATTAAGTACTAGTGATTACTTTAACAAAACTCTGATGGGGTGATTAATTTTCCCTCTTCAATAAAAGTGCAACTGAATCAGTTACTTGGCAAAAAAAAGTAATGTCATTTCTTATGATGCCCAAGGAACCTACCACTTCATCAAATTTACTAAATTTCACTGAGTCCTACACTTAAAATCCAGTAACCCACTGTGTTCATCACATTAGATTGGGTTCAAGTGTAGGGTAGCACATTCTTTCCATATTTGAAGTGTGGGGCCCATCATTCTTTTCAAACATTTCAGGAGGTGGTGGGAAGTGGATTTTTGGGAAATGATCTGGATGAATGGCCAGTTCAGTAATGTGATGGCATTTGTTGCTCTCAAGATTCAACTGAGATGTTGTGGGAGGAGCCAAGATACCCTTGTTATGGAAAGTTTAATATTCCATATCTCTGGGAGTCATAGTTTTCCAAGGTCCATACCCTTCTCTTGATGCATTTACACTAAGAAATGAATGCTCTTGGGACCCACTTTAAATAACATAGCTCCATACTATGTGTTCCTGGAAGTTATAGTTTCCCAAGGTCCATACCCTTCTCTGGATGCATCTACATTGGAGAATAAATGCAGTTGGGACCCATTTTAAATGCCATATATTATTATTATTATTATTACATCATTCATTAGAGGTGCCAGATGTTTTCTTGGTACTGTTTTCAATGTTCACAGTCTTTGCCTTTCTTCCTTCAATGCAGCATGGGTCAACATTTTTTCTTTAAGTTCTTGTTGCTTTGTGGTCAATATGCCAGGTGTAGTATAAGCAATGGCCACAGGCTCTTCATGCTCATTGTATTAAAAAAAATCATGTGTTTTCTTCTGGCTCTACAGTATATGTTCAGTGGGCTCAGAAGTCGTTAGATCTTGTGCAGCTGTCTCCACAGTTGTTTATTCTTCTGTTTCACAGTTGCTTCTTATTTCTTCAAGTTTGACTTCGCTGAGCACCTTTTTACTGGTGATGTTACCTCCTCTGGTCAGCAAGCCTCTGTTCAGTCACTGTTGAATCTGGATATTCAAGTTTCCATAGCTGGTTCATCCATTTTTGGTATCCACGTTTTTGTGGTTTATTTATTATTTATTTCGGGATTTTACCCCGCTCTTCTCAACCGCCAAGGGGGGACTCAGAGCGGCTTACAGTACGGCACAATTCGATGCCCACATAATAACAATATAAACCCCAAAACACTTCAACAATTAAAATACATTAAAAATACATTAAAATACAACTACATTAGCACCATACACATTCACTCTGGATTAAAACAATGTTCAGTCCATACAAACATTGGCCATAATCACCCACTTTCATTAAAAACCAATCTAAAATGCTGCCTTGTGCTGGTGTACAAATGCCTGGTCCCACAGCCAGGATTTTACTTTTTTCCTGAAGGCCAGGAGGGATGTGGTGGATCATACATCAATAGGAAGCGCATTCCATAGGCGGGGAGCCACCACCGAGAAGGCCCTATCCTCGTCCCCACCAGCCTCATCTGAGACGTAGGCGGGAGCGAGAGAGGGCCTCCCCGGATGATCTTAGATTACGAGGTGGGACATAGCGGCTGATGCGTTCAGACAAGTAAGCTGGGCCAGAACTGTATAGAGCTTTAAAGGTCAAAACCAGCACTTTGAATTGAGCCCGGAATTGGACAGGCAGCCAGTGGAGCTGACACAACAGGGGGGGTTCTGATCTATAATAGCAGTTCATGACTCTTTGGTTCTGTGGCATTGACATTTTCTGCCACTTCTGTAGTTGTTTCACTTCCAGTTGCCATACAGACTCTTGCCCTGGTTGCTCAGCAATGGGTCCTGGTTCCTGTAGCCCACTTGTCGATGGGTGCCCAGGAGAAGCACTCACCGCGGTCCTTATTATCCTTGGCGACGACCGAGCCAGTATAGACTTCTTTAGAGTTTGTTTCACCATATTTAAATAGGTTGGGTGCACTTAGTTCTACTTCTCAGTTGGGACCACTCTGGCTTGGTTGAACCTGCTGGTAGTTTACACTACCGCCAGCACAGCTCTCAACATCATAGGAGCAGTTAAGCCCCCCGCCAGCAACAAGGTGGCACCCAATGGGATGATGATGATTATTATTATTATTATGCCATATTTCCATGCTGTGCAGTCCTGGAAGTAATAGTTTTCCAAGATCCATAACCTTCTCTTGACGCATTTACAGTATGGAATGAATGTCCTTGCACCCACTTTAAATGCCTTGGCTGCACGCGATTGAGTCCTCCTGGGAGTTATAGTTTCCCAAGGTCCACATCCTTCTCTGGGAGGCCAAGAGTGATGGGGAGGGAACATTGCCACTTTCCCTCCCTCCCTGTTTCCTTGCTTCCGGAATGGCAGATGTGTAACAGCTGACACTTCAAAGAGAGGAGGATTTTCCCCACACAGAACATGGGGGGGGGGGGGTACCTAGTAATTAAAGTGTGATGAAAAATCTACTGAAAGAATACTGAGTACCACAGGGAAAGTGTTGAATCAAAATCTCATTTCAAGACTGAATTTAAAACTTTCCTGCTTCAATGTGATGAAGTTAATCACACTAGAGCATTGATTCTTCCTCCTGCAGAATTCTGGGGCTTGTAGTTTAGGGAGATGTCTTTAAACTGTTCAGTCAGATCCTGGGCTTCACTTGACTACAAACCCCAGAATTCTGCAGGAGGCAAAAACCAAATTTAAAGTGGGTCCATGTGATTAGGCTGAATTATTTTACATAATTCAAAGCAATAGCCATGTTAGTATGGATCAATATGCAAAGGGATCTTGAGACTAACAGAAGGAAATAAACTGGTAGAATAAGCTTTTGTAGCATAAATCGACTTCATTCGCTGAAGCAGACTTTGTCTACAAAAGCTTACACTACCTTTTTTTTTCTCTCAGTCTCAAAGGTGTTACAAGATACTATGCTTTATGTAGTAAGCTAGTTCTTTGGAAGACAACTAGGAAAATGGTCATATAAACAAACAAACCTTTAAGAGCAATCATAACGTATATTTAATCATACAGAAAAACAGATTCTTGACTTCTGATCCAGTCAGGTTTTGAGTTCCAAGTGAGGAAACATGTGGCTCTTCATTAAAGATTTCCATCTAGAATTCCATACTTCATAAGCACTAAAATAGGGGAAGGACTGTGAATGATCTCATCCGTTTCTCCTGCCATTCAGGAAATAAAGTTGTATCACTCTTTCTATTCTCATTGTAAATCATTCAAAGGGGAGGGGTTGTCCTCCACAGATGTTGCTGACTTAACAGCAGTTGCTTTTTCCACTGGTGGAAAATGTACGCAGATGGAACCTGGACTGAAGTGAGCAGGACAGTTAGCTTTTTAAGGTCTAGTCCTGGGCTTGCATTGTGGAAAACTGGACTTTTTTGGACTCGTGAGTGGAGTTTCTATTATATCAATAGTGGGGAACCTTTAGCTTTCCAGTTGTTTTTGCCCAGGCATCCTCAAACTTCAGCCCTCCAGCTGTTTGGGCCTTCAACTCCCAGAATTCCTGACAATTGAACAAGCTTGTTAAGGCTTCTGGGAGTTGGAGACCCAAATAGCTGGAGGGCCAGCAGTTTGAAGATGCCTGTTTTTGTCTATAGCTTTCATTGGTTCAATCCAGCATGGCCACAGGTGCGGAATTGTAGGAGGTTTAGGCCTAAACAATTGGAACCTGGAAATCTGAAACAGAAATTTCAGAACTCGAAGCCAGGAAAAGTCACTTTGATTCTTGTAAAGAATTTAGATAGTAGAAAATAGCACAATAAAAATCCTAAATTAACACACAGCACTAATCACAGGTATTTCTAGCAATCCGTTTAGAAGAATATTTAGTTTTGTAGTTTAATTCTCCCTGAACTACTCTGTTCAGTGCTATCAACGACATGAAAAATCAAGACACATTTCAGCTATAGTAAATGGGTAATTGCCGTTGATAAAAGATGGCGATCTTACAGAAGAAAGCTTCAAAGGGCACATCCCTCTCCAGTTACAAAGCTGATTAAAAGACAGTTGAGATGGCTGACAATGCTTGCAGTGAGATGGAAAATAATTCAAATTGTTGCCAAAATCTTGGATTATTTTAAAAATTAAATTGCTAATTGCATTACCTTTAACCCAATGGTTCTCAACCTTCCTAATGCCGTGACCCCTTAATATAGTTCCTCATGTTGTGGTGAACCTCAACCATAAAAGTATTTTTGTTGCTACTTCATAACTGTAATTTTGCTACTGTTATGAATCATAATGAAAATATCTGATATGCAGGATGTATTCTCATTCACTGGACCAAATTGGGCACAAATACCCAATATGCCCAAATTTGAATACTGGAGGTTTGTGGGGGGAGGGGGTGATTTCATCATTTGAGAGTTGTAGTCACTGGGATTTATAGTTCAATTACAATCAAAGAGCATTCTGAATTCCACTAACAATGGAATTGAACAAAAGTTGGCACACAGAACTCCCACGACCAACGGAAAATACTGGAAGGGTTTGGTGGGCATTGACCTTGAGTTTTGGAGTTGTAGTTCACCTACATTCAGAGAGCACAGTGAACTCAAACAATGATGGATCTGAACCAAACTTGGCATGAATACTCAATATGCCCAAATGTGAACACAGAACCCCCATGACCAACGGGAAATACTGCATCTTTGACAACCCCTCTGACACCCCCTCACAACACCCCCCCCCTCCCCCGGCAGGGTGCGTAATCCCATCCCCAGGTTAAGAAACACTGCTTTAATCCTCATCAGCACAAAATTCAGGGCACAACCAGACTGACTGAACAATCCCAGATTCTTTTCCAGGCACTGATCAGGCACTGTACCCGAGGACTGGAGGGAGGCAAATGTAACTCCGATCTTCAAGAAAGGATCCAGGGGTGATCCAGGAAATTATAGGCCAGTTAGTCTAACCTCAGTTCCAGGCAAAGTGATGGAAACCATTATTAAAGAAAAAATTACTAAGCACATAGAAGAACAGGCATTGCTGAAGGAAAATCAACATGGTTTCTGCAAAGGCAAATCATGTCTTACTAACTTGTTAGAATTCTTTGAGGGTGTAAATAAACACATAGATAAAGGGGACCCAGTCGATATTGTTTACCTTGACTTTCAAGAGGCTTTTGACAAAGTCCTCACCAAAGGCTCTAAATAAGCTCTTCAGCCATGGAATCAGAGGACAGGTCTTGTCCTGGATTGGAACCTGGCTAAACTGTAGGAAACAAAGGGTGGTAATAAACGGACACTTCTCTGGGTGGAAAGAGGTGAGAAGTGGCATACCCCAAGGTTCAGTTTTGGGTCCGTTACTTTTTAATTTATTCATTAATGACCTGGATGTAGGAGTAAATTGTGAGGTAGCAAAGTTTGCAGACGACACTACATTGTTCAGGGTAGTTAAAAATGAAACTGACTGTAAAGAGCTCCAGAAAGACCTCTCGAAATTGAGTGAATGGGCAACAAAGTGGCAAATGCATTTTAACCTAAACAAGTGTAAAGTCATGCACATCGGGGCAAAGAACCCCAACTACACCTACAAATTGATGGGGTCAAAGCTTTCCGAGACAAACCAGGAAAGGGATCTTGGGGTTTTGGTGGACAGCTCAATGAAGATGTCAACCCAGTGCGCAGCAGCAGTGAAAAAAGCAAATTCTATGCTTGGCATGATCAGGAAGGGAATCGAAAATAGGTCGTCAAATGTTGTATTGCCTCTCTACAAATCTATGGTGAGGCCACATCTGGAGTACTGTGTACAATTCTGGTCACCGCACCTCAAGAAGGATATAACGGAACTGGAAAAGGTACAGAAAAGGGCAACAAGAATGATCCAAGGGATGGAGCAGCTCCCTTACGAAATCAGGTTGCAACGCCTTGGTCTTTTCAGCCTTGAAAGACGGCGTTTAAGAGGTGACTTGATCGAAGTGTATAAAATCATGCATGGGATAGAAAAGGTGAATAGAGAAAAAATATTTTCTCTGTCACCCAACACTAGGACTAGGGGGCACTCCCTGAAGCTCCAAGGTAGGAAAGTTAGAACTAATAAAGGGAAATATTTCTTCACCCAGAGGGTCATTGGGTTATGGAACTCACTTCCAGAGGAGGTTGTGACAGCGGTCAGCCTGGACAGCTTCAAGGCAGGATTAGACAGATTCATGGATACCAAGGGAATCAGTAGCTACTGAAATGGACATCCAAGTGCCACCTCTGTGTTGATGGAGGCAGGCAGGATTTCCCCGGGTACTGGTTGTGGGGGGTCGGGAGCAGGTGAGGGTTTTGCCCTCCTTTCTGCTAGAGATCCCTGTGTACAACTAGTGGGCCACTGTGTGACACAGAATGCTGGACTAGATGGGCTGAGGCCCGATTCAGCATGGCTCTTCTTATGTTCTTATGTTCTTATGTTCCTGTTCTTTCTGATTATATACTGAGTTAAAATCAATCAGCCTAGGGAGTTGATATACTCCTGGAAACTCTGCCAAAGTCCACTAAGCAGGGCTTGTGCAGCTAAGGATGCCCATATCTGTGAGGGCCAAAATATCCTAAAGGTATGAGATCCTGTCTGAACTTTGAAGACAAGCAGAGCCAGGCCTGATTACTACTTGTGTGGGAGACCACCAATGCATATCAGGTTCTGCACCTATAATTCCAGAGGAAGGAACTGGCCGCACCACCTCTGGGCATTCACTATCTACGAAAATCCTGTGAAACTCATGGGCTCCCCATAAGTCAAGAAGTGATTTGAAGGCACATATACACATACACGTTATTAGCCCTTATTAATCTCATGGAGGATATTACTATATTGAAGGAGGAATAGTGCAATAATATTAGCTCCATCCACAGCACTCTCTTCTAAAATCCATGAATTCAGTGTGGTTATTTGGAAAGGAGTTTCCATGTGGAGAATTTCTAGACTCATATGGAGGGTCACTGAGCAATTGGAATGCCTCCAAACTCACAAATTAAGTCTCTTTGTGTAAACAACCCCTTATGCACAGAGCTCAGGAAATGTACTTTGGAACATCCCTTGGAGATTATGGAGGTTCTGATCCAAAACAGCAATGTTTCTAGGCTCTTTGTGTGTGTGTTGAGGCTACTTTGCCAACAACTATGATAACACAGAGATATCAAAGAAGAGTGGCTAAAAGCACAGCCCTATTCCTCCTCTTTCAGCTTGGTACATGAGTATTACACAAGTAATACAAGAATAGGGCAATTGACGATTGATTTTCCGCTTCCTGTTGTTTGTGCAGAGTGGAACCCGAACGCTGGACTTCATTATGTATCTAATATATTGCCGTGCCTGTCTAGAAAGAAAGGAAGCAAGAGTACTGGGTAGGCAGCCTCCCACACAGCCATAACAACAGATCTGACCTTTCGTAGAAATGAATAGACAATTCAGGCTGCACTAAATTCTACCACAGCAGGAGCAAAGGGAATGAATGTATCCAGAAATTGACTGTAAATACTCACTCAGATATTTGGATAATGTTGTTGGGCATGCAAAGAGTAAAAGGAAGGAATGTTCTGAGCTTTGAAGTAACTAGTTGCCAATTAGTAGTTGCTTCTAATTAATTTTTTATTTTTATAATAACAAAGCTATAACTACATCACATTACAATTATAACTTTAAAAGAACTAATTTTATTTTTTTGCATGGTAACAGCAACTTTTCATTATTTTTATGTTTGTGATTATGCTTTGCATCCTGAAGGAACAAGTTCTGGCATATGCATTAGAAAGGATGGGGCAGCAGATAATGGGAAGATGTTTACTGGGACAGGTGCTGACAGTTGGATTTGACTGGACACATGGAATAGTCTAGATCAGTGTTTCTCAACTTGGGAACCGGAACCCGGGGGGGGGGGTCACGAGGAGGTGTCAGAAGGGTCGCCAAAGACAATCAGAAAACACAGTATTTTTTGTTGATCATGGGGGTTCTGTGTGGGAAGTTTGGCCCAATTCTATCATTGGTGGGGTTCAGAATGCTCTTTGATTGTAGGTGAACTATAAGTCCCAGAAACTACAACTCCAAAATGTCAAGGTATATTTTCCTCAAACTCCACCAGTGTTCACATGTGGTCATATTTATTCATGCCAAGTTTGGTCCAGATCCATCATTGTTTGAGTTCACAGTGCTCTCTGGAGCTAGGTGAACTACAACTCCAAAACTCAAGGCCAATGCCCACCAAACCCTTCCAGTATTTTGTGTTGGTCATGGGAGTTCTGTGAGCCAAGATTGGTTCAATTCCATCATTGGTGGCATTTGGAATACTCTTTGACTGTAGGTTAACTATAAATCCCAGCAACTACAACTCCTAAATGACAAAATCCACCACCACCACGCCAACAGTATTCAAATTTGGGCATATTGGGTATTTTTGCCAAATTTGGTCCAGTGAATGAAAATACATCTTGCATATCAGATATTTACCTTATGATTCAGGACAGTACTAAAATTAAAATTGTGAAGTAGCAACAAAAATGTTATGGTTTGGGGTTGAGAACCACTGGTCTAGATAAATAGTCTAACCTGAAACAAAGCAGAAACCTATGCTTTAAAAAATGGTTTATTATTCCATTGATAAATATATTACTTAAGAGATAAGCTATGGGATCAGAAACTAACATCCCATGGGTCAAAACCTTGTCCAGTGAGGGGTTGCATTGTGCTTTATTGGAAAATCACATGCAAGGATATGCATTTTAAAATGGTTTGGTACAAAGAATCCATCACAATCCACACTCCATTTGATATACCTCACCTATATGTTTTAAAGGTATACATTTTGGTAATACTCATTTCTAACAGGTTGACATCATAAGCATATTACATTTGTTCCTGAGTTGTGTTAGATAGTTTCATAACAGAATAAAACATAAACCTATTTAAATTAACACTCTTAAAGAAATATTTTCAGACCACTAACTTCAACCGTATCTTGAGAGATAAAACAAAAACCCTAGAAATTGATGCACTGGCTAAAAACCAGAACATCATAATTTCATAGCAATCTTCTTTAGAAGTTAATGTAGTTAGATGTTCATCTAAAAGATTATGACTCAAAGAGAGGGGATATTTTCCCAGGGCAAAAGTGGTTGCTGGAGAACAGCATAAAAGCTGTGTAGAATAAGCCATAAGAGCTCATAATTTCACTGTAAGTGCTCAGTCAAAGATAGTTCAACACATTTCAATCTGTTAAAAATGGACCCTGTGTGTCAGCTGTGGGGAGCTGTCCTTAAGAGCTGCGCTAACATAATAATAGCATTTGAGACTAGAGGAAGAAAAGGTTATATAGTGCATGAAGGGCCTTGCAGCTGCCTAACAAGTAGTCTTCAAAACACTCTGAATTTCCAAGCTCAAGTCACTAATAAAATGTACATTTCACTTCAAGTGTGAGGAATAGTGCAGTAAGTCTTACATCCATGGAGGTGGATTTATTCATGGATTAATGAGGCCAATCTGGGTGATAACCTACACAGCCATGAACATAAATCCACCCAAAAAAACCCCACAAAGCTCCACATTTTACCCAGCATCTTTCTCTATTGCCATGCACCCTCCTGCAAGCGAGGAATAGAATTTATAGAGCAACACATTTGGAGGATATCAAGGTAAGAAATAGCTACCATATAGTAGTGTGATTAAGGTAACCCAGTACAATATTTCCACCTCCCCAAAGGCTGACTGGCTAGGTCATTTAGTTAAGGTTTTCTTGCTATGTCATTATACATAACTCCAAACTTTGGGGGGAATGTACTTTTTTGTCAGTAATTCCCAGATTATGAGAGTCATGATAAAAAAAAGTCTAACTTCCCCAGGCACTGTACTAAGTGTCCAGTAATAACAGGTTTCTATAGGCAAGCATCTAAAAATGAAGCTCTTTTTTTCTCAGCTACCTAGTCTTATTTCATCCTCATCTTCTGTCTAGTTGGAAGTTTTTTTAGCAGTATTGGCAGTGGAAGGATGGTGAAGAAGGGCTGGAAAAATACAGATTTTTGGTGTTGAGTTGCAGAAGTATGTCTGTACTAAACAATGTAATAAAGTTCAAACTGGGAAAGGACAGATTTATACAGTTCTCTATCTGATCCTACTATATAGCTGTATATGTCTGCCTACAATTGGCAAGGTAATCAGCAGCTGCCCCCAGAACGCCTTACTGAGCATGCGTGAACAACAAAACCAAGGGAAAGGGGGAAAGCAAATAAACCTGCCTCATCAGCTACTTCCAGCATGTTAAACAAGCAAAAAAATGTATTCTGGTTATTGGTGTTTGTTGTGTATTGTTTAAGTGAGTTTTAATGCTGCTGTTTTATACCCTTATGTTTTATTTAATTGTGTTTTATTTTATTGCTATGCTTTCCTATGCTCTATTTTAATCCTGTTTTTTGGTTTAATTGATTGTTTTGTTTTGATGTTCTGTGGACATTTTGTGCCATTTTTGTGCCACCCCGAGTCCCTTTGGGCAGATAGAGGCAGGGTATAAAAATAAAGTATTGTTATTATGATAAAATCTATAAGTTTAGACACCAACATGGAAAACATAGTTAATATAAAGACAGGTGAAAGAAGCAGCAAACTCTGGATAAATCTTGGGAGAAACTTTCAGGTAGTCCCTGTACTGTCTTATCACACTAGAGAATGAATCCACTTTAAATTCAGTTTCTGACTCCTGCAGACTTCTGGGGTTTGTAGTTTAGGGGGGAGCCTTTAACAGTCTCACTAAACTACAAACCCCAGAGTTCTGCAGGAGACAGAAAACAGATTTAAAGTGGATTCATTCTCTAGTGCAGTGTTTTCCAACCTTTTGTGAGCCGCGGCACACTTTTAACATTAAAAAAATCCGGGGGCACACCACCAACCAAAATGACACAAAAAAACACTCTAACACAGTAAAGAACGGCTGGGGGATGGTGACCTGCTGGGAGCAGCTGCTGGGAGTGCCGAAGCTGGGGGAGGGGGAGGAGCCAGGCTGTGCCACGCCACGCCCCCTCCCCCAGCTTCAGCTTTCCCACAGCTTCTCCAGCCTTGAGGGGGCAATGCCAAGCCAGCGGTGACAGAGCCAGCACAATGCTGGCTTGGCACTGTCCCCTCAAGGCTGGAGAAGCTGTGGGAGAGCGGAAGCCACGGAGGGGCAGAGCCAGGCCGTGCCATGCCCCGCCTCTGCTCCCGGCTTCAGCTCTCCTTCAGCTTCTTCAGCATTGATTGGACAGTGCGAAAGGAGGGAGGAGGGAGGGAAGGAAGGAAGGAAGGAGGAAGGAGGGAGGGAAGAAAGGAAGGAAGGAAGGAAGGAAGGAAGGAAGGAAGGAAGGAAGGAAGGAAGGGGGGCAGAGAGCTTTTCTTGCGGCACAGCAGGAGGTCCATCATGGCACACTACTGTGCCGTGTCACAGCGGTTGGGAAACACTGCTCTAGTGTGATGAGTAGAATGCTCAAAATGTTTTTATTATGCCAGGCTTTCCTGACGTGATTGTTCCATATGTTCCTATTGTAAGTATTGAATAAAGAAGTTTGCAAAATAAAGTTGCATTGTTCTTCTGTTTTCTGGTGTAGGAACCTATCCCTACTCTTTTAATGTTATTTCTACCTCTGGCATCACATTTTCCATTAAAGAAGTAATACCTGGAAACCCATGTACTTCATTAACTGAGATATATCTGTATTTTCTATTTCCAGTTGTCAAGGACAGGAACCATCAACAATCAGATCATCAGTCTGATAATCTAAGGTAATTTAAAGCAGAGTCAGCCAAAACGAGACTAGATTGCTGGATGGGTTTGTTTTTCCATAAATTAAAAGTTTTTTATATTTTAAAAAATCTTCCTTTGAAGCTTGCTCTCTCCAATAAATTATCAAACAAGAGGGAGCTGATTCTCCCCAGTTATGCCATATCCATTTCTCTGTTTGGAACACTGGAGTTGCAATTTGTCTGCGTAATTCTGGCCCTGTGCACTTTGCAATGTCTCTATGGACTCCACTTGTATGATCCTAATGTATATCTAATATTACTACAAATCATCCAAAATTATATTTCTGACTAGTAAAACACTATCTTGGCTTGTGTTCTAAATTTACACGTCTGCAAACATTATGGAAACTTGGAAGTCCAGTATGTTGTTGGAGATAGGAGGAAAGATACAGTTCATTGCTGCTTGATTGTAGAAATCTATGCTTTCTGAGTTTGGCAAAGTGTTTTTTGAAATGATCTTTTCCAATATATTTAATGGGAGGTTGGCCAGGTTGTTTGCTTTTTATCCTCCTATGAAAACCTGTAACTATCTGGCAGATTTTTGAAAGGAATGCCGTCTTACTAGACTGCAATGACCCTCTATTCAGACTCACTCACCCAATATGTCCCCAAGAGGAGACCATCCCCATCTGGGGCATATCCCAGTGGCAGGTCAGGCAAAATCCCAGGAGAGGATCCAAGGGTTATCATGTAGCCACAGCGTGTCAATAGCTCCATTGTTCCCACTCTCAATTCATCCCATCTGTCATTCAGAGGAAACCCTACCTCTCCTTCTTACGTTATTAAAAGTCATTCTCAAAAGATCCCTTTACAGCCCTCAGAATTATCTTTTCAGTGGCCCCAAAGTGATCCCAGGGCTTTATCTTGCAAGCATCTGAGCCACTTAGCCTGCCTTTAGATCCTGTGCACAGAGTTGCCTGTGTCTAGTCAATGGCCATAAAGGAAAACGGGGTGTTTAACCTGCTGTTTTGGCAGCCTGATCGGAAAGAGGCCAGGTGTGTCCTGATCTTGGCACAAGCGGCACTTCCTTCTCCTCCTGAATTACAACTGCTGCTGCTTTGCCAAACTCCAGGTGGGAAGTCCAGGTAGGCCTTCTTTGGTACCCACCTGCTAATATCCAGATTAAACAATAAATCTCTTTCCTGACATTCTGAACTGGAGAACACTCACATTCTGAACTGGAGAAAGAACTCTGGAGATCACCAATCTCTGCATCCATGTTACTGACTTTAAATATAAAATTTTTAATGTAGGAACAGATTCAAACCTATAAAGCCCTATACACTTTGGGTCCAATCTATCTTCGAGACTGCATCTCATTCTATGAACTGGCACGGGCTCTGAGATCTGCTGGAAAGGCTTACCTCACAGACCCACCTCCGTACCAAGTACGGCTGATGGGGACGAGAAAGAGGACCTTCTCGGTGGTGACATCCTGGCTCTGGAATGCCCTCCTAGAGAGATTAGGTTAGCCCTCACTGTCCAAGCTTTTCAGTCTAGTCTAAAAACTTGGGTTTTTAGACAGGCTTTGACCTGGAGTAGATTGTAATGGTTAGACGTGAGACTTAGTGACTGCTCCACTCCAGCTCTTGGATTGTTAATTTTATGACTGCCAGTTTTATCCACAGGCATTGCTACATTTTATGAATTTTTTGAATTTTTAAAAATTGAATCATTTGTCATTGTATGTATGTTTGCTATTATTAATTTATGCTGTTATAGTCTCCTCAGGAGATGATGATGGGGTATAAATAAAGTTTTTTATTATTATTAATCTTTGAAACCACATGACCTTTTTCACTCTTTCTTTGCTCTCCACAGCCACTTATTTTGGACTCAATTTATTGATTTTAGCAAGATTATTCTGTGGTAAATGGATCCTGTCTTGCACTCTATTGAAAAGAAATAAAAGTCCTGTTCCTTTTGTAGCTTTTTGGACTAGCATTTTTGTTTTAAATCAATTTTAGTTTAATCATATGTTAACTTTTATATTGAGCATTTTCAATGTATTGTATGCCACTTTGGGTCCTATACTGGGTGAAAGGTGGACATTACATTTTTAAAAAAACAAATAAAACTATTTTTCAGAACCAAGAATTTCCTTCTTTTAATAGTGATTATATTTTAAATGTTTCTATTTTTTATAATTTTATTAATAAACAAATTTAAAACAATATCAACAAATTAGGGGTTAGGAAAGAGTTTAGGGACAGAAGTAGGTAGCTCTAATGCTTCTAAAGGGGAATGAGTAAAACAAAATACAATATGAGAAAAAAATAGAAAATATAAGGAAGACATAAAGAAAAAAGAAGAAAAACCCAATTCCTAATATAAAGGGAAGAAGGGAAGGGAAGAAAAAAGAAAAAAGGGGGTGAGGGAAGGGGGGAGAGTGGATTTTGGTTGACCTCCAATCTTCATCTTAGTTTACTTAAAGCTCTTTTTATTTCCGTTCTTCAACTTTACAGCTCACCCTCTTCTTTTTCTCCAGATGGGAATCCTATTCATGGTATCCTTTATTTCAAACTACTTAATCACACTAGAGAATGAATCTACTTTAAATCTGGTTTCTGCCTCCTGCAGAATTCTGGGCTTTGTAGTTTAGTGAGGCTGTTACAGACTCCTTCCTAAACTACAAATCCCAGAATTCTGCAGGAGGCAGAAACCAGATTTAAAGTGGATTCATGCTCTAGTGATGAAGCCCTATAACAACAATATGCTCAAAATTGGAGAACAAAAAAAAAATACCATCAATGGATCATTGGCTAGTGAAAATGGTAGAAATAATGTATATGGACAAATTAACTCAGTTACTCACAAATAACAAGGGTAGCACCAAAAAAGCGACAGATTGAACACTTTTTAAAGACTATATGAAAAGGAGAAAATTAAATGTTTATATTTTAATAATACACACACATATTTACACACACATACACATATATAACCTATTGTTCATTTTATTTTTTAACAAATAGTTTTGATCTATACTTATAGGACCCCGAAGCAAGTATGGTTATGAAATTGCTGTGTTCTAAAGACTAACATCACAAATTCACTATTTTCTCCCTATTGAAGTATCTTCCTGTTTAAGAATATAAGTCCGCTGCAGCAAAAATAAGTCATGTTGCACCATTAAGGCTTATTCATTTGCTAGAACTATTTTTGTGGACTACCTTACCTTGGTGTCATCACTTCAGAGACAGTGACAAAATGAAGGTATTGCATTCCCAAATAACACTATCTTTCACAATTAATTTTACTTTCAGCACCCAAATTTCCAGAATTACAATAATGTAAAATTTCAAATGGGCATTTAGAAAAGCAGTTTAGACAGCCAAAGAAAGGGGACGGGTAAAGTTACCAAGGGAATGGGAACACAACAACTTTAACAGTCAGAAGTCTGAACTATATTCAATGTCTCACTCTGAAATGCTAGAAATATGGGGACTAAAGAAAAATGTCATGGGATGGACACCATTTGAAAGCTCAGTGCTCTTATTCCGCCCTCCTACACAGCTACCTTTGCTTCTGCCCCAAAATCTATGACATGTTATGGACAACATAAAAACTCCTTCTTCCCCATCCATCCAGTTTCTATAGTTGTGAGAAGTTCCTTTACTGAGCATATGGAGCTTATGAATTCTTTTTTCAGTAAGGAGCAGATTATAAATAACTGTAAGCATAAAATAGTCACAAAATTTGGAAGAGGGGAAGAGACCTTATTGTCTAGCATCCAGATTTTTTTTTCATGTCAGGACCAACTTGAGAAACTGGAAGCCGCTTCTGATGTGAGAGGATTGGCCGTCTGCAAGGATGTTGCCCAGGGAACACCCAGATGTTTTATCATCCTTGTGGGAGGCTTCTCTCATGTCCCTGCATGGGGAGCTGGAGCTTACAGAAGGAGCTCATCTATGCTCTCCCCAGATTCAAACCTCTTACCTGTCGGTCTTCAGTCCTGCCAGCACAAGGGTTTAACCCATCTAGATAGACATCTAGATGGAATCATTAGAGTCACAATTTTTGCAGGTTGAAGCCTGTTTACATTATACAATTATAGAACTATGATTCCACTTTAGCTCCAATATCTCCCCAGTCTACAAAACCCAGGATTCTATAGGATGCAGTCATGGCATATAGAGTAGAATATAATGTCTGTCATCATTGTGTAGTATGAAATGGTTCTAAGTGTATTTGAATCCTGGGGTCATTAGAGGTTGCTAAAATTGTTTGGGAGAGATTAGTCCCTCTTGCTTGTTTGTATGGAGTGCTTTCTAGTCCCAGTTTCAGTGGGCAGGGATGGGGTAACTCAAGAAGAAGGTAATCTCCACACAGGTCTGAGGTCAGCTCAGGGATTATTGTAATGTGCAGCTGGACATACTTTGTGGAGCAAGAAAATACAATATGGAAGTTGGCTTTTGTGTAGTTTGCAGTATAGGCTTTAAATAAGAATAAGGTAACTCCTTAAAACATTTTGTTGATAAAATAATTAAAAAATAAAAAGATTGCTATTACTTTTCAGACTTCAAAGCTGATATTATTGGGACTAATAATAAATTGTGGTGTTGTGGTTGGAGCATCGGATTACAACTGAGCAGTTCAAATCCCTGCTCAAGCTTGAAGGAAAGGTCTGTCATAGTGCATAGCTTGCTCGCCTTTCTTGTTACTGACATTTTGCTTCTTTAGAGCCTGCTGATCCATTAGTTGTTGTTGTTATTGTGTGCCTTCAAGTCATTTCTCACTTAAGACGAGACTATTGTGGGGCGTTTAAAAATAGAATTTGTTCACAGAGAACCTTGCTCTGAAGCTGAGAAAGTGGGACTTAGCCATGGATTTCCATGGCTAAGTGATATTTTAAACTCTCGTCTACCAGTTGTCCTAGTTGTCCCAGGGCTCTTCCAGACAGACCCTATATTCCAGGATCTGATCCGAGGTTTTCTGCTGTAAACTGGATTCAATGAGTCCTCACTGCCAGATAATCTGGAATAAACAGAAAACCTGGGATAGAGGGCCTGTCTCGAAGGGCCCACAGTTGTCCCCGCTACAGGCTTCTTGGACATGTAGGCTAAGCAATTACATCTCCCAAGCTCTGAGCACCATTATCTGGATTCAGATCTACCATTCTAAAGCAATGCCGAGGAAGGGACTATGTCAGTGGCGCTAACCACTGAAGATTTCTGGGAAATACTATGGGTTTGATTTTTTGTGAATTTGATTATAAACAGATTGGATTTTTTTAATGTCCTGTCTATGGAATCTCTAGGTCCTCGAATTAGGGTTGCCATATGAATAAGGGACAGGTACCTAAAAATAGGGAATTTTCCACAAAAATAAGGGACACTTCCTTAAAACTTGGAAATCATCGATTGATTTTCAAGTTTTTAGGAAGTGTCCCTTATTTTTGTGAAAAATTCCCTATTTTTAGGTACCTGTCCCTTATTCATATGGCAATCCTACCTCGAATGCAACTCTATGTTTAACTTACCGCTGGAAGGACCTAGGAATTCCCAGAGATAATGCTTTTCCAGCAATCTCTAGGTCAGCAATTCTCAACCTGGGGGTTGGGACCCCCGGGGGGGGGTTGCAAGGGGGTTTCAGAGGGATCGCCAAATACCATCAGAAAACACATATTTCTGATGGTCTTAAAAACCCTTTTGACAGAGAATGCTGAAGATCTCTCTGCCTGTCCTTCTCTTCTTTTTTGGAAACAGACAGCGAATACTACCAAAAGCCCTCCTCCGCTGTGATTGGCTGGCCTCTCAACCAAGGGGAGGGCTGTTTCTAAGACTCCAAGCAGAGAGGGGAGAGCAGACTTGCTCGGCGCATGGCAGCTTGATGCGCATGTTACGAGGGTGGATCAATAAGTCCATGACTTTTTTAGTTTCCCGTCTCTTAACTGAAAGGCCAACACTGCTCCTGTCAACAGGCATCTGTCAGTTGACTCCTGTCAAAATTTGAACAAGCTGCATCATTTATTTCATGTTTGACAGCCATTGATAGCAGACTACCGTGTGATTTGAGGAGAAAATGAAAAAAAGTGAATTTTGTGTGCTCATTAAGCTTTTTTTTTTTTTGCGGAAAAAAACCATCACTCAAACCAAGGCTAAGTTTGATAAATACTATGGGGACTCTGCACCATCAATTTCAATGGTAAAAAAGTGGTTTACTGAATTTTGTTGTGGCCGTACAAGCACGGAAGATGCCGAACATTCTGGACACCCAGTTGAGGTCTCTACACCCGAAACAATTGAAAAAATTCCCGATATGGTGTTGGCCGATCGGAGATTGAAAGAGCGAGAGATTGTGGAAGCCATAGGCATCTCACATGGCTCAATGGTTTCAATTTTAAATGATCACTTGGATATGAGAAAGCTTTCCGCAAGATGGGTGTCGCGTTTGCTCACAATCGACCACAAACGCAATCATGTGACAATTTTGCAGGAGTGTTTGGCGTTGTTCAACCGCAATATGGACAAGTTTTTGCGCCGTTTCATAACCGTGGACGAAACATGAATCCACCACAACACACCAGAGACCAAACAGCAGTCAAAACAGTGGGTTTCTTGGGGTGAATTGGTGCCAAAGAAGGCCAAGGTGGGTTTGTCAGCCAATAAAGTCATGGCAACCATTTTTGGGATGCACACGGTATAATCCACATTGACCACCTTCAAAAGGGTAAAACAATCAATGGTGAATATTATGCCAACTTATTGGGTCGATTTAATGAGGATTTGAAAAAAAAAAGATTTGGTCAAGAAAAAAATTATTTTGCACCAGGACAATGCAAAGGTGCACACATGTGCAGTTGCCATGGCAACAATCCATGAATTGGGATACAAATTGCTCCCTTATCCATCCTATTCTCTGGATTTAGCCCCGAGTGACTATTTCTTGTTTCCAAACCTGAATAAATGGCTCGGCGGTAAGAGATCTGATTCCAACAATGAAATCATCTCACAAACAAATACCTATTTTGATGACCTCGACAAATCTTATTTTTGGAAGGGATAAAAAAATGGAGAAACGTTGGACAAAGTGTATAGAGCTCAAAGGAGACTGCGTTGAAAAATAAAATGATTTTTTATCCAAAAACCTGTGTTTCATTCAAAAAGTCACAAACTTATTGACCCACCCTTGTAAAAGTGAGGGAGAGTGTGGAAGGCTGGAGCGAGGCTCTTGTCAGCAAGTCCCTTCAAGACATGGGGGTTCTGTGTGGGAAGTTTGACCCAATTCTATCATTGGTGGGGTTCAGAATGCTCTCTGATTGTGGTGAACTATAAATCCCAGCAACTACAACTCCCAAATGTCAAGGTCTATTTTCCCCAAACTCCACCAGTGTTCGCATTTGGGCATATTGAGTATCCGTGCCAAGTTTATTCCAGATCCATCATTGTTTGAGTTCACAGTGCTCTCTGGAGATGTATATGAACTACAACTCCTAAACTCAAGGTCAATGCCCACCAAACCCTTCCAGTATTTTCTGTTGGTCTTGGGAGTTCTGTGTGCCAAGTTTGGTTGAATTCCATCATTGGTGGAGTTCAGAATGCTCTTTGATTTTAGGTTAACTATAAATCCCAGCAACTACAACTCCTTAATAACAAAATCAACACACACACCCCAAAAAACCCCCACTAGTATTCAAATTTGGGTGTATCAGGTATTTATGCCAAATTTGGTCCAGTGAATGAAAACATGCTGTATTTCATATATTTACATTACGATCCATAACAGTTGGGGCCAGGCTGTGCTCTTAACCTTAGTGAATGCGGAAGACTGACTGTAGAGTAAAACTTCTATTTTAATTTAAAAGCTTTGCCACAGGCATATATGCAAATGTCAATTTGTTTTTTAAAAAACTGCCTGGAAGCAGTAAATAATAGAAAAAAGTCTAGGAATCTCCCAACAAATGAGACTCAGCAAATAAGAGAGCCCTGCAAATTCATCACAAGTGACTGTTTTGAGGAGCATTATCTCGCATTGGCGTCCATTTGTCGGCAAGGAAGAGTCAGGAAATCCTGTCAAGAAGGCAGTGAAACAATCCCTGACCAATCAATTAAAAAGGAAGATCCTCTTAGAAGACAGGCGGAAGAAAAGTTGTTTGATTAAAGTCTTCCAGGCGATTAAGCAAGGAGCCCCCTCAGCTCACCAGCAATTTTTATTGTATCAAATAGAAAACAATTCCCAACTAAGGTTGCTTCCCTTCCTGTGCCTTGGAGGCAGTCCTTTGAATGCCATATTTACTTCTGAGCAATAATAATAATAATAATAATAAACAAAACCCAGAGTCATTACCTTGTTTACTGTGTACTAGTCTTGTTATGCATCTAGTAATAATGATGATAATAATAATAATAATACATTTTATTTATTACCCGCCTCTTCTGATGGTTCAAGTAAATTTGGATAGGATACTCTTGCTCATGTTTCAAAGGCAAATCTCAGAAAGGGGATGCACACTGGGGAAAATCTACCAGAGCCTGTATTTCCTGGAAATATAATTATATCAGAGCATATATTTTCTAGACAAATATTTTTCCGCAATTGAGTCTAAAAATACATCACTCAGTAGCAAAAGAATAAAAAGTACAAAACTTAGGAAATTTACTATTTTGCACTACAACTTCTCAAAATTGGGGATTAGAGTTCCAAAAGTAGTCCGTTTTGCTGCACTACTAAATATTCTTTCTCAAAGGAAACATACAGATAAATATATATCATGCTCCCCTCATAAATATTTCTAGTTAAATAGTTGCTGCTCAGAAACAATTTGAAGTGCCAGTGTTTACATCTAAACCTCCATACAGCTTGGGCATCACACAAACTTTATCACACAAGTGGAAATCACTTTTGCACTTTTTGGACTATGATTCCCAGAATCCACAGCAAAACAATCCAATAAAATTACTGGTGGGAGAATTCTAAGAACAGTAATCTATTTATTTATTTATTTATTTATTTCACGATATTTATATGCCGCCCTTCTCAACCCCGAAGGGGACTCAGAGCGGCTCACAAGCAAAATGCAAATACAATGAACTATAATTATTGCCACAGTACATCAATATTACATATCACATTGTACTATAACAATATCACAATGAACTATACAAATACAATAAACTATATCGCAATATTATTAGTAATATTGCATGTAACACAAAATATATAGTTATAGTATCATATTATTAGTAGTAGTAGTAGTAATATATTGCATTACATTAAAACATTATCAATATTATATGTATACACAATATATTATACCATACTATATTATACTTTGGTTAGATGCAAGTAATTTATAACATTGTCTCAATTTCTTACATACAATTATATATTGTTATTACCCCATATGACACATTCTGTTGATTACATTGCTTTACAATGTACAATTCTATACATCTATTACTTATACCTATCCATTTTTCCCCTCCCTCTTCCTCTCTTCTCTCCTCCCTCTGGGAACAGTTATGGGTCTACTCAATAGTTTGTTTGTTTTTTGGTTCAGTTCCTTATATTTTTCTTTCCCTTTCGCTCTGTCTATAAACTCTTCCCACTTCAACTCCCAGTTTTCCTTTGTATGACCATTCATATATTTTGTTCTTCTTTCAGTTATGTAGTCTTGGAGCATATACTGTGATAAATATTTGAGCCATTTTTTAAATTTCCATTTCTTTTCATCTTTCCATCCTAAAGCAACTGTTGTTTGGGTAGCTGTTATCATATATTTTGCAATTTCGATCTGGTCTTTATTCCACCCCTTGCCTACACTTTGTTGTGTAAATAATTCTTTTTTGTTTGATTTGATTCTTC
This sequence comes from Anolis apletophallus, assembly GCA_030556195.1. Classification (NCBI taxonomy): domain Eukaryota; kingdom Metazoa; phylum Chordata; class Lepidosauria; order Squamata; family Anolidae; genus Anolis; species Anolis apletophallus. The sequence continues at coordinate 32,203,853 of JARBWK010000008.1, read as the reverse complement.
CATTTCATCCTTAATCTTTTAATATAAATTTTGTAACTTTTCGCAGTTGGTGTGGGGTTTCATACCATTTTGTCAATATTTTACATTGTGTTCCCTTAATTCTTAAATGTTTAATTTCCCCAATTGCTCTTATGCAGTCCTCAATCTCATTCCCCTTACAGTTTTAATTAATCTTTCCATACCTCAAACAAAGTATGTTTTGTAATTTTTTTTTCAATTCTGTTTTTATATATAAATTCCCCAATTCCTTCCCCTTTCTCAAATTTCCATTTTAAATTTTGGCCCCAGTCTGCTTCTGGGTTTTCCTTTCTTTTCCATTCTATAATCCTCTGCCTCATTCCGTGCCATAATAGCCAGTTTCTTTGTCCACACTTATTCTTTAAATTGTCCCATTTTTAAATTGTTCCATCAGAGTTTCATAACTCGTCAATTCTAGTTATTCCATTCTGTTTCATATTATTTATCTATTTCCTGTATATCTGATCATTTATATTATCTATTAGTCCTATTGGGGTCAGACCTGTTTTATACATCGGAAAGATATTTTGCCATTTTTTCCAGCATTGCATTGTTGAATTCAATGGTCAACCTTTTATTTTTCATTATTTTCTTATTATCTAACTGTTCCTTAATACACGAGCAATGTTCCCACCCATTAATTGATTTCTCCAATCTTACCCATCTTTTTGGCTCGTCACCATCCAATTCCAATAGTCTCACTAGTTAGAATGCCTCAAAATAGCTCTGTAGGTTTGGGGCTCCCCAGCCTCCCTTCTCTTCCGGAGCGTATAATATCGAGTTAGAGATTCTACTCTTGTTAGGCCCTGCTATCCAGCATTTAATTGAGCTGTCCCATTTATTTATTACTAACTTGGGAACCCAGCGGTGCTCAGGTTATTTGACAAAGGTATTGTTTGTTTTTTGAAGTTTGGTAATATCTGTTTGGTAATGTGTAACACTATTTATTAGAAAAAAGCCAGTCTTTCCTTTTTGTTTTTATGAATCTTTATTAATGTTCCCAATAGAAAATGCATAAGGATGTGGGTGAACTACAATTCCCAGGATCGTGAATCAATCCTTCCCAAACCCTATTATTCAAGTAGGCCAATCAATACGATCCTTTCCGATATCAGCTCTATATCTAGATATGGATTACAACTCTCAGATTCAGGACTAATATGGGAAGTATTTCTTCACCCAGAGGGTCATTGGGTTATGGAACTCACTTCCAGAGGAGGTTGTGAGCGGTCAGCCTGGACAGCTTCAAGGCAGATTAGACAGATTCATGGATACCAAGGGAATCAGTAGTTACTGAAATGGTTCTGTGTTGATGATTTCCCCGGTACTGGTTGTGGGGTCGGGAGCAGGTGAGGTTTTGCCCTTCTTTCTGCTAGATGTACAACTAGTGGGCCACTGTGACACAAAATGCTGGACTAGATGGGCTGAGGCCCGATTCAGCATGGCTCTTCTTATGTTCTTATGTTCTTATGTTCTTATTCACAGGGCAATCACACACAAACCCAGCCAGTAATCACAGTTGCCCATGTTGGTTCTGTGTGCAAAGTTTGGTTGAGATCTGTTGCCAGCTGGGTTCAGTGCTCTCTGGATAAGGGTGAACTACAACTCCCAGATTCTCAGGGAAATCATGCCCAAAGCCTGCCAGTATGCACAGTTGGCCATGTTGGGTCTGTGTCCAAGTTTGATCCAGATCCGTCGTTGGCTGGGTTCACAGTGCTCTCTGGATGTAGGTGAACTAAAACTCTAATAAATCAAGGTCAATTCCCCCAAACCTGGTCATGGGGGTTCTGTGTGTCAAATGTGGTCCAGGTCCATTATCGAAGGGGATCACAGTGCTCTGCCTTGATGCACGGTGAACTTCAACTTCCATCCTGTTGAGTCAGTCCCCCAAACCCCTCCAGTCTGTTCAGTTGCTGATCTATTCCTCTGTGTTTGCTGTGTGCCATAGGAAGGGGTAGGAGAGGGTTAAGGGAGAGGCAGTGTGCAGGGTCATGCAAATTCCACACAAGCAACCCTGGGATGCCTGCCTGTGGTGGAGGAAATACGTCAAATATAGGATGAAATTCTCCCTGAATGAAAGTATTTCTTGGGTGATTAGTGTTTGGGGAGGACATTGGCAGGGTTTGGGCTACATATTCATGGCGCTTGCTATAACCTGCAATGTCAGTTGAAGATGTGCCTTTGGAGGCTTCTCAGCACTTGGAACTATAGCCTGTTTGTGGAGGCTAGAGGCTATGTGTGTAAGTGGGCACCTCTACCACATACACATTTTCACTTTTATTGTGTGTTTAGAAGAAGATTTTGTATGGAATGTTCATTGGCAGCATTTGAAATCCTTGTTCCAAAGGGTAATCTATGTAACTAAAACCTGGGGTCACTACAATCCTTCTACACTGGCTACCAATTGAATACCGGGTCTCTTGTAAGATATTGATCCTAACCTTTAAACCCTTATATGGTCAAGGGCCTAAGGATGTGTAGGGCATTGCCACCCTATATGAGAGCTATGCGTGACCTTCATTCCTTTACGCAAGCTCTCAAGACATGGCTCTTTAGCAGAGCATTCAAACTGTAACTAAATCGAGGTTTTATTATGTATAAGTTCTGATTTACTGATGTACTGCTTATTTTATGTTATGTAAGTCGCAGAGCACTTTGGTGGAGGGTGACTAATCAAATAATAAACTATGATGACGATGATGATGAAGAATGTTAGCTGAGAGATTTTGGACTTCACAATGCCCCAAATTTAACTTCTTGTCCTAGAATAGGGATGGAGACAGAAGAAACAGAGGATCCTTAAGCCCCACCAAAGATCAGGACCACCAAGCCCCTTGAGGAACTTTTGGTTGGAAATTTTGGGAGACACCTTTTGGAGATCATAACTTTTAAAGAAAAGCATGACCTTTCAGAGAAGAGCCCAAAATCATATCTTGTGGTATTCCACCAGATGTAATTATGCTAGGCCAGGGCTGCCCAACTGGTGGCCCGGGGGCTGTACATGGCCCCCGAGCCCCTTCCCTACGGCCCCCTAACCCCCTGCAAGACATCAGTTTTTATTTTTTAAAAAAAAATTCCCAAAAAAAATTCCAAAAAAATTCTATCTCCGGGGGGGGGGGCAAGGAGAGGCGGGGCCGACGCGAGTGGGGAGGACGTGGAGGGAAGCCACGTCAGATGCCCTAGGGGCGGGACTTCCCCCCGCTTGTTCCTCGCTCGCGCAGGACCGCTCGTGGGCTTGCACGCCAGGGCGGGATCGGCGAGCCGCCCTCCGCCGTGTCCCTAGCTCTTGCAGTGGCCACGCCTGAAGGAAAGTAAGCTCCCAGGCTTACCTTCCTTCAGGCGCGCCACTGCAAGAGCTAGGGAGATGGCAGAGGGCGGCTTGCCGATCTCTCCAGCCGCCTCCCACCTGGCGCGCATGCCCGCCTTCTTGCGCGACCCGCCACTTTTCGGCGGGGTGACGTCAGGCGCCGAAAAGGGGTGGGTCGCACAAGATGCCGGGCAGGCGCGCCAGGGCGGGAGGCGGGCCGGTGGATCGGCGAGCCGCCCTCTGCCGTCTCTAGCTCTTGCAGCGGCCACGCCTGAAGGAAGGTAAGCCCGGAGCTTACCTTCCTTCAGCGCGCGCCGCTGCAAGAGCTAGGGACATGTCGGAGGGCGGCTCGTCGATCCCGCCCTGGCGAGCATGCCCAGTATCTTGCGCAACCCGTCCCTTTTCGGCGGGGCTGGGTGATGTCAGGCGTTGCGCCTGACGTCACCCCGCCGAAAAGGGGCGGGCCGCACAGGACGCTGGGCATGTGCACCAGGGCGGGAGCGGCCCCGCCCCCGCTGCGGCCACGCCCCCGCGAGCGGCCCCCAAGATGATCCGTCAACTGAATTCCGGCCCTTGGGCCCGAAGAAGTTGGACAGCCCTGTGCTAGGCAATGGTTTCAGTTGTTAGACTGATCAGCCTGTTATCTCTGATCTGTTAGGAAAATAGAAATTTTGCCAGAAATGTTTTTTCTGTGCCTAAAAAATATACATACTCTCCCATAAAGTAACTTTTATATCATGCACTCAAGAGACAAAAAGGAAGTAGATTTTAATTTTAAAAAAATATTTGGTTTACTCACAACCTTTATATGCTCAACATACACAGATACAAAACTTATCAGTCCAGTTTCAGATATGTTGTTTGAGATAATGATTTGTGCCATCCGGCCAGGACATCTCTTACAGCAAAACAGCAATGTGTGATCTGAGGTCTGAAGTAGTCTGTAGTGATCGTGTGGTCTGCAGCTCCTTTTATAACTACTCAGAAACCATAGAGTAAAGGAAGCTGCATACCAGACCATACATATAGGAATCAGTAAGCCACAGGACCATAGAAAAACAGATTATTAGAAAAGGTTTGAAGAAGGTTGTAATTTCCAAAAGGAAAGACCCAAGTTTATCATGGCATTGGCTTAATGGCGTCTTATGTATTTTCCACTTTCCTTGATAGATTAACTTTAGGCTTTCAACCATTTGATAGTGTTCATTAGCTTGTTATTATCTTCACAGTAGGCACATTGTCATATCATTCAACTCCTGGTAGTGCATATGTGCCTTCACTGGCCTGTGGATTTACGGTGACTCCATGATACCGTGTTTCCCCGAAAGTAAGACAGTGTCTTACTTTCTTTTTATCCCCAAAAGCCCCACTATGTCTTACTTTCGGGGTATGTCTTATATTGGAAAAAAATTGTCGAATTTTTTGTTTTAACCATAAAATTAACATTTATTAACAATCTGAACAGTATTGTATTCACCACAAAACATGTACAGCGGTGACGTATGGAGAGGGGGACGGCGCAGGCGTGGGCAGGAGGCGGCTCATTTGGATCAGACGGAGCGGCAGACGCAGTGACATATGGAGGGGGGCAGCGCGGAAGTGGGCAGGAGATGGCGCTCATTAAGATCAGAGGGAGGTGGTAGACGCGACGACGTATGGAGAGGGGGACGGTGTGGACGTGGGCAGGAGGCGGCGCGCAGCTACGGTAGATGAGAGGGAGGCGGCAATATGTCTTACTTTCGGGGTATGGCTTATATTAGCCGACCCCCCTGAAACCCCCGATACGTCTTACAATCGGGGGTGTCTTACTATCGGGGAAACAGGGTATTATAGGCTTATTTTAGGAATTGAATGCCTTATTTTACGTAAAGGGGAGCCCAAGACAGGGCTGGGAGGCTCATGAAAATACCTCTTGGGTTGGAACTAATCCAGTATGGTGTGAGTTTGGAGTGCAAACGAGGGTGGAGGCTGCAACACGCCAACCCTGCAGGGTAGGCCAGAGAAGGAAGGGCTCCCCCTGGTGGGAAGGGAGCAGGAATTTGGGGTGGTGGACAGACCAGAGAGGAGGGCAGAGAGTTGACACCATCACTACATATAGGACATTGAAAAGTTTACTAAGGGTGCATCTACACTGTCAAATTAATGTAGCTTAACACCACTTTCACTGTCATAGCTCATACTATGGAATCCTGGGAGTTGTAGTTTGGTGAGGTGACAGTGCCCTCTGACAGAGAGGGCTAAATGTTAACTTTACAGGTTCTTTACTTGATTCCATAATGCTGAGTTACTTCAATTAAAATGGTGTCAAACTGTATCCATTCTACAGTGTAGATGCCCCTTAGGATTCTGGAGACCAGGGTTTGATTCTCTGCTGCACCATAAAAACACACTTAGGAAATCACATACTCTTCCTCCACTTCCCTTCTTCTTCTTCCTCTTTGTCTTCATCCACTTCTTTTCTTCCTCCTCCTCTTCCTCCACTGCATTTCTTCTTCCATCTCCTTCTCTTCATACACTCCCTTTCTTCTTTCCCCTTTTCTTCATCCACTTCCTTTCTTCTCCCCCTCCTTCTCTTTCTCCCTTGCTTCTTCCTTCTCCTCTTCATCCACTTCCTTTCTTCTTCCTCCTCCTTCTCTTCCTCCACTGCCTTTCTTCTTCTCGTCCTCCACTTCCTTTCTTCTTCCCCTCCTGCTCTTCCTCCCTTGCTTCTTCCTCCTCCTCTTCATCCACTTCCTTTCTTCTTCCCCTCCTGCTCTTCCTCCCTTGCTTCTTCCTCCTCCTCTTCATCCACTTCCTTTCTTCTTCCCCTCCTTCTCTTTCTCCCTTGCTTCTTCCTTCTCCTCTTCATCCACTTCCTTTCTTCTTCCTCCTCCTTCTCTTCCTCCACTGCCTTTCTTCTTCTCGTCCTCCACTTCCTTTCTTCTTCCCCTCCTGCTCTTCCTCCCTTGCTTCTTCCTCCTCCTCTTCATCCACTTCCTTTCTTCTTCCCCTCCTGCTCTTCCTCCCTTGCTTCTTCCTCCTCCTCTTCATCCACTTCCTTTCTTCTTCCCCTCCTTCTCTTTCTCCCTTGCTTCTTCCTTCTCCTCTTCATCCACTTACTTTTTTCTTCCTCCTCCTTCTCTTCCTCCACTGCCTTTCTTCTTTCTCCTCTTCTTCATCCACTTCCTTTCTTCTTCCCTCTTTCTCTTCCTCCCTTTTTTCCTCCTCCTCCACTTCCTTCCTCTCCACTTCTTCGCTTCTTCCTTTCCTCTTTCTTCCTTTCTTCTTCCTCCTGCTCTTCCCTTCCTGCTTCTCCTCTTCTTCCTTTCCTCTTTCTCTCCATCGCCTGCCTGCCTGCCTGCCATGGTTCCTCTTCGGAACCGCCAAAGAAGAGAGGCGGTCTTTCCTTCTTGCTTGCCCGCGGTGGGAGCGGGTGGAGGCTTTGTGCGTCTTCCGAAGGAGAAGGCGGGACTTTCCCGGCAGCCGGTTCCGGTTCTGCTTTTCGAGGTTCCTTCGGACTCATTTTTATCCTCTTGGATCCAGTTGAGACTTTGCGCCTTTTTGTTTCTGTTCTTGTTTTTGTTGGAGGCTCCGAAGTCCTAAACTTCCTTCCCCGCAGACAAGAGGCCTTCTCCAGCGTCCTAGTTGCACTTGGGTGAGGCACCAGCACGCCTTGGCCTCTGGGAATCCCAATGCAAGGTTGAAACCACTTGCTGGGTCCCACTCCCTCAATAATATTGGTCTTGTCATGCAGGCCTGCAAGCTGGCCTAAGTATACCTAAAGCAGAGCTTTCCAAACTGTGTGTCATGACACATCCGTGTGTAGCTGTGTCGAACTAACGTAACAAGAGCCCTCCAACTCCAAGTCTGTGAAAGAAGCCCCAAAAAAATCACATATAGAGGGAAGATCTGGTCTTCTCTATTTATCCAAAGAACTGCATTATTATATCTGATATTATTGATCCAGACCAAAATGGGGTGAGGGAAGGAGGCAGGCTAGAAACTGAGGAAACTTGATCTTCTAAGCCAGGCATGGGCAAAGTTTCTAACGGTGGCGGGGGGGGGGGGGTCGCATATTAGCACTCCCTGCTAGGAGGACAAGCTGCCCCCTGATGGAAGGAAGGGAGGGAGGAAGGGAGGAAGGGAAGGATGGAAGGAGAAAAGAGAAAAGAGAAGGAGAAAAGAGGGAAGGATAAAAGACAAAGGGGAAGGAAGGGAAGGAGGAAGGAAAAAGAGAAGGACGAAAAGGGAGGAAAAGAAGGATGGAAGGAGAAAGCGGGAGGGAGGGAGGAAACAAGGAAGGGAAAGAGAAGGAAGGACGAAAGGGGGAAGGGAAGGATGGAAGGAGAAAGAGAGAGGGAAGGAGGGCGGAAAGGGGAAGGAAGGGAAGGAGGAAAGAAAAGAGAAGGAAGAAAGGACAAAGGGAAAAGGGACAGATGGAAGGGGAGAGGGAAGGAGGGATGAAAGAGGAAAGGAAGGAAAGACAAAAGGAAAGAAGGAAAAAAAGAAGGGAGGATGAGAAGGCTGGATGAAAGGAAGGGAAGGGTAAAGTAAAGAGAGAAGGAAGGAAAGCCAAAAGGGAAGGAAGGAGAAAGAAGGAGAGAGGGAAGGAAGGAGGGGAAGATGAAAAGGGGGAAGGGGAAGATGGAATGAGAAAGAGGGAGAGAAGGGAGGGAAAGAAGCAGGAATGAAAGAGGGAGGGAAGAAAGGAAAGACAAAACGGAGAGAAGGGGAATGGAGGGAGGAAGAAAGAGGGAGGAGAGGGAAGAAGGAAAGACAAAAAGGAGAAAGGGAGGGAAGGTAGGACGAAAGAGTGGAAGGGGGAGGGAGAAAGGAGGAGGAAGGACGAAAGGGAAGGAGAAAGAGGGAGGGAAGGAGTGAGGAAAGAGAATGAAGGAAGAATAGGGTGGTGAGAGAAAGGAGGGCCTGAGGAAAGAGCACAGAGGCCACATCCCCACCCACCCACCCCCGGGTTTGCCCATGCCTGTTCTAACCAAACACACACAACATTGTATTGTCGAAGGCTTTCATGGCCGGAATCACTGGGTTGTTGTGAGTTGTCCGAGCTGTACAATGTTCCAGAAGCATTCTCTCCTGACGTATCGCCTGCATCAATGGCAGTCATCCTCAGAGGTTGTAAATGCTTCTGGAAAATGGCCATACCGCCCGGAAAACCCACAACAACCCACACACAACATCTCCAAATAATTTCGAGTCTATAGGAAGGAGATGGCGGTGGGAGAAAGGGATTCCTCCTCCGATAGGGATCCACACTCTGAACGAAAGAAAGCGAGCTGCTGACGAAGGGGGGGGGGTTAAAGGAAAGCAATTCAAGGTAGGCCTGCGCCGCTAGAACGCTCCACCTTAAGAGCGACTTCCCCTTTAAGAGGAAGGAGGTGGAGAGAAATGCGTGGCTGCGATGAGGCCGCTCGCCTTAAGGGGGCGCTCCAGCCCCGCGTTTCCCGCCGCTGCACCCGAGAGACTGCGCGCGTGAATGGCTTGTGCGGAGAGAGCGGGCGGCAAAGCCTTTCTGAGGATCTTGTATTGAATTGGGAAGATAGATAGCCGAAGTCCGATTCCTGCGGTTTGCCAGGACCTCACCCCGCTTACCTGGAAACGTTTAGAAACCGAAGAAAGGGCGCGTCCACACGGTCCTCGATCCTACATTTGTGAGACACCCTCCAGGTGATTTGGACTTCAGCTCCCACCATTCCTGACAGCCTTAGGCCCCTACCTTTCCCCCCTCAGCCGCTTAAAATGATCAAGGGTCTGGAGAACAAGCCCTATGAGGAGCGGTTTAAAGATCTGGGTATGTTTGGTCTGCAGAAGAGAAGGCTGAGAGAAGACCTGATCATAGCCATGTATAAATATGTGAGGAGAGGTCACAGGGAGGAGGGAGCAAGCTTGTTTCCTGCTGCCCTGGAGACTAGGGCGCGGAACAATGGCTTCAAACGACAGGAAACCACCTGAATTTGAGGAAGAACTTCCTAACTGTGAGAGCTGTTCAGCAGTGGAACTCTCTGCCCCGGAGTGAGAAGGAGGCTCCTTCTTTGGAGGCTTTTACGTAAGGAGGGAAATGTGGGAACGGCAGAGGAGGGAGGAACCTTCCCTGATTCTCCTAATGGCATTTCTTCGGGTCAGGGCGTTATTTCCTCGGGAGTGGGCGTTGAGGCGGGAGGAGAAAAGCAGGCCCGTTGGAGGCGAGAACCCAGGCGAAGGAAGGGACATCCGGGCAAGGCGAACAATGCGCTGCCGGCTTGGAGGGGAGGCGCCCTTAAACGTGTTTGACATCCGCAGCCCTCTCTGGACCTGCGAGGCACGCCGGGGGAGCAGCCAGGGGAGGGGGCGGGGGGGGGCAGCCCCCTCTCGTCTTCCTTCTTCCTCTTATCGGGTTGACTTGCCCCCCTCGCTAATCCCCCGGAATGCCTCGCAAATCCAGAGGGGCCTGATATATAGATTAGACAGACTGGATGGATGGATGGATGGATACCTTAGATTAGATAGATAGCTAAAATAGGTAGGTAGGTAGGTAGATGATAGGTTGGATAGATAGATAGGATAGATAGATAAACAGACAAGATAGATAGATACCTTAGATTAGATAGATAGCTAAAATAGATAGGATAGATAGATTAGATAGATAAAATAGATAGATATATAGATAAAATAGATAGACTAGATAGATAGATAGATAGATAGATAGATAGATAGATAGATAGATAGATAGATAGATAGATGATAGATAGATAGATACCTTAGATTAGATAGATAGCTAAAATAGGTAGGTAGGTAGGTAGATGATAGGTTGGATAGATAGATAGGATAGATAGATAAACAGACAAGATAGATAGATACCTTAGATTAGATAGATAGCTAAAATAGATAGGATAGATAGATTAGATAGATAAAATAGATAGATATATAGATAGATAAAATAGATAGACTATATTGATAGGATAGATAGATAGATAGATACCTTAGATTAGATAGATAGCTAAATAGGTAGGTAGGTTATAGGATGGATAGGTAGATAGGATAGAGAGACAGACAAGATAGATACCTTAGATTAGATAGATAGCTAAAATAGGTAGGTAGATGATAGGATGGATAGATAGGATAGATAGACAAACAGACAAGATAGATAAATACCTTAGATTAGATAGATAGCTAAAATAGATAGAATAGATAGATTGATTGATTGATAGATTAGATAGATAGATTAGATAGATAAAATAGATAGATATATAGATAGATAAAATAGATAGATAGACTAGATTGATAGGATAGATAGATTAGATAGATAAAATAGATAGATTGAATAAATTGATATGATAGATTACATAGATAGATAAAATGGATAGAAAGATTGATAGATAGATAGGATAGATAGATTAGATAGATAGCTAGATAGATTAGATAGATAAAATAGATAGATAAAATAAAATAGATAGATAGATAGATAGGGTACATAGATACCTTAGATTAGATAGATAGACAAAATAGATAGGATAGATTAGATTATAGATAGATAAAATATATAGATAGGAGAGATAGATTAAAAAGATAGATAGAGACAGACAGACAGACAGAGAAGATAGACAGACAAATAGATGTAGAGATAGATAAAATAGATTAGATAGATAGATAGATAGATAGATAGATAGATGATAGATAGATAGATAGATAGATAAAATAGAGAAGATGGATAGGTTAGATGGATGGATGGATAAGATAGATAGCTAGATAGAATCGGGAATTTCTTTTTTTTTTTTAACCCTCTGAGGGAAGGAGACCTAGAGCAATTCGGGGGCCCCTCTCTGTCTTTAAAAAACCAACCGGGGGGGACAAGGCAAGCCCCTATAAACAGCAGTAATCGCCTCGCATTTTGGGGAGGAACCGGTTTGGAAAATGGAAGACCAGCCTCAACTGGGAGGCGGGGGGGGGGGCACCCGTTGCCGGTTGGCTGTGGACTCCCTCGGAACCGGGAAGAGGAGAGGGAACGGCGGAGTAACGGCAAGATGAGGAGGAGAAAGGCGCGATCTCCGGGATGAAGAGATATATATCCTCAAGGGGAGGAACTCGTGAAAACAGCTGCGTTTTCCTCACTGTTCTCCTCGGAAATAGTCGGATCCTTTCTAGGAGCGCCTACACTGCTGAGGGGGGAAAGGAAGGGGCCTGAGGCTGTGAGGAATGGTGGGAGTTGAAGTCCAAAACACCTGGAGGAACCAAGTTAGCCCAGCCCTGTCTACACTGTCCATTGGATGCAGTTTGACGCCACTGGTCAATGCTATGGAACCTTGGGAATTGTACAAGGTATTCAGCCTTCTCTGCCCAAGAGTGCTGGTGTCTCACCAAACTACAACTCCCAGCACCCCATAGCATTGAGCCACGGCAGTTCAAGTGGTGTCAAGCGGCATTAATCCTACAGTGCAGCTCCCCGTGTTTGCCTGACACCGGGAATGGGTCTCTGGAGCAAGTCCTCCGGCGCTAATCCGACTCCAGCGCGGGAAGTAAAGTGGAGGGAGCTGGGCTTTCATCGCGGAAATGGACCAGTTCGCCTCGATCTGGGCAAATTAATTTCGGGACAGATTTACGGCCACCTCGCCTCCCTCCCTCCCTCTCAGGACCTCCCTCCTGAGTCCAGGGACGGAAAAGGGGGGGAGACGTGCCTGCCATAGGGTGAGGGTGCCTGCCATAGATGTGGGCGAGAGAATGCTTCTGGAACATGACCAGACCAGAAAACTCACAGCAACCCACGTGTGCCATTGCCCCCTCCGTTTGGGCGACTCGGCGCACGTGGGGACTCCCCGGAAGTCACCTCATTGCAAGGAAGGCATGCAAAGAATAATAATAATAATTAATAATAATAATAATAATAATCTTTATTTATACCCCGGCACCATCTCCCCGATGGGGACTCGGGCCAGCTCACATGAGGCCAGGCCCAAACAACAAATACAATAAATAAAAATCAAATTAAAAAAATAAAGATTTCTGTAGCTCCTAGGATTCCACAGGAAGAAAAGCGATTCATTTGAGATGTGATGCTGGAGAAGATTTCCTGTACCGCTAAAAAGACACATAAATGGGTTCTAGAGCCAATGAAGCCTTAATATGTCCTAGTAAAGGTTTCCCCTTGACATTAAGTCTAGTCTTACCGTACTCTAGGGGTGGTGCTCATCTCCATTGCTAAGCCGAAGAGCTCTACTTTGGACACGTCAAGAGAAGACTAGAAAAGACGAAAAAGGGCAGTAGGAAAAGTGGGAGCTCGTACTCCAGGTGGATAAACTCTATCAAGGAAAGCACCGCCTGACCTGAGCAGAGCTGTTAAGGGTAGGGTGACTTGAAGGTCTCTTATTCGTAGAGTCCCATTGTTGGGTTTCATCCCTGACTGCACAAGTCTCCAGTCCTCAATGAGGAGAGTTAGCATAGATAGGTTAAAGCGAGGGATTCCTTCACCCATTTCCTAGCAAGCTTACCTCAAGAAGGGATCTAGAAGGGGGGTTGTTCCTATTCACCTTGCATGCCAAACTCCACCCCTTTGAGTACCTAGGAAATGTGATCCCTTTAGGAAAAAACGTTAACTTCCTGTTTACAAGGCTTTTTGTCCTATTATTTTAGGCTGGCCATGTAGCTATCTCCATTTTGGCCATTCCTGCTTCTGCTTCACTAGAGTGAGGAGGTATCTTGCCTTTGTCTAAGGCAAGATGTAATAGATAATAACTTTTGTTATTTTTCCTTTTCTCTTTTTTCCCTTAGTGGATAGCTTAGTGCAGTGTTTTTCAACCTTTTTTGAGCCGCGGCACATTTTTTACATTTACAAAATCCTGGGGCACACCACCAACCAAAATGATACAAAATGACACTCTAACACAGCAATACATATAGTTTATATGTTTTTAAATGTATTTATACACTCAGTGTGAAACCTGGGCCTGTTTTGATGAACAAAACATTGATATGACTTCCTCTCACATATTTATACATGGCTATCATGTCTTCCCTCAGCCTTCTCTTCTTCAGGCTAAACATGCCCAGCTCTTCAAGCCACTCCTTATAGAGCTTGTTCTCCAGACCTTTGTGAAATTTCACCTTGAGTGAAATTAACTATGGATGTCATGAAGCTGTTATAAACAGTTCCTTTGGGGGGCCCTCGAAAAATCTAGTAAAATAGTTTTTAAAAGTCCAAGCGGAGAGGCTCAATTTGTTTCTTGGAAACCTGTGTGGAGGCTGCTAGGAGGGGGGAGAGTGCCAATTTCCCACGACACACCTGGTGATTGCTCATGGCACACTAGTGTGCCACGGCACACTGGTTGGGAAACACTGGCTTAGTGAAGCTAGTTAACTCCAAAGAACCTTTTCTGTCTTGACTGGATTTCTTTATCTATAATAAACATATTGTTTTGATCATATGACTTGTGGATCTGCTATCCTGTTCAGTCCTCTTGAATGGAACTCAATCCTGGCTCGCTGCATGTAAGTTTCTGTTGCTTATGAATCCTGCATTCTGCACTCTGCTTTGGAGGAATCACCTCCAAAAAGGGTTATTTTTGAGCCTAACAGCTCTTGATTCCTAACAAAAAGGCACTGGGAGAGGAGTTGCAAAAAGTACTACCCAGAGTTCCTTCTTAGCCTTGGAAGTAGGATAATATGGCTAATGTGGCCTAGTGGTGAGAGAGGACATGTGGAACAGTGGGAGAGAGCTCCAGCTTCCAGCCCCTGCTGGGCCACACAACTCAAGAGTGAAAAGGCTTCTTTGAGCAGCTTGCTGAAAAGTTGTGTTATCTCCAAGATGAACAGCAACATTTATCTCTAAGACAGGCCCTCATGGGACAGACAGCAGGGCACTTGCCAGTATTTGTGTTCATAGAAAGATACTCAATGAAATTATAGCATGAGCACAATGAATGTGAATTGCAATTATTAGATCAAATTAGTGGTAAATCTGTTATTTCATTCATAGGAATGATTTACCACTAATTTGATATAATAATTGCAATTCACATTCATTGTGCTCATGCTGTAATTTCTTTTTGACCCTTTGTTGTTCTACATTTGGTTTAGTGTAGCAGCCTCCCCAGTGTTTACTTAGTATTTGTGTTAATGCCATATCATATCCAGAATAGTCCTATTTTGGATCAATTTTGGCGTAATGTTTAGGTAGGATTAGGAACCGAGTAGCTTATACTAGTCTGGTCCCTACTAAACCAGGATATTCTGTGTGAGGCCTATCTTTCTTTCCCTTTCCCCTCAACCAATCAGTTATTTGTCTTAACTAAGTAGTTTTGGATTAGGTCAAAAAGGTTGTTTTTAAGGTTGTGAGCTGCTTTGGGTTTCAGTCCTGGGAGAAAGGCAGGGTACTAATAATAACAACAATAGCAGCAGCAGCAACAACATCTTCTGAGGTCCTTCGTTTTGTGAGGCAGTCTCTTCTGAACTACAACATGCATTCTCTTTAGTGGAGAAGCCATGAAACTACAAATCCCAGAATTCCATAGGATGGAACCCTAACTCTCCCTCTGGCTTATCCTTCAGAGTTATTTCCTGATACAGAACAGCATCCTGAACTCAATATAGGAGGGGTAAACTTGCATGGAATCGTGTTTCTTGTAATTATTCCTGAAATGATTATTGTAAACATAAAGGAACAAATATGAAATAAAATCAGATCTTGGGAAAGCAATTAAAAGGGGGTTTGTACTGCTGGCCCTACATGGAGAGGACTGTGATGTTACAGGGTTTCATAAGGAACTTGTTCTATTCTACTGAGGCAAGAGAGGATATAAATGTATGCTTCTACATCTTGTTTCATCCAGCCAGTGGCACTTACACATTGAAGTTGAAGTTCTTCTTCCAGTTGGAGAATATTAATTCTTTCTTATTATCTGTCTAAAACATGTGTATGTAGGAGCTGAGTCATAGGAAAATTGAGGTTACTGGGCACGCTCTCTGAGCAATTTCTCTTTTCCTCACCCACCCAGTTCTGCCCTCTCATTAAGAAAAGCTGTTTTAACTCCACACTGGAAAAAAGTGGGAGGGAGAGGGGATCATAGGGTGCATCTTATTAGAAATTCCATAACCTATTGGGATTCACTGCACTGAAAAGGTAAAAATGATGTCACATCCATTTAGCAAATATGAATCTCCATGAACATGTGGAGACCACCATTTTGTAAACCACTAGTCACAAAAAGCATGACCTTGTTAGAAGTCAACAAAGGATATTCACAAGCATGCATGTAATGGCACACAGGTAACTCAGTTGTTAAACTGAAAGACCATGTCTTTAAACTGCCAAGATTCACAGAGGATGGTTGTTTCTTTGAAGTAGAATTTGCTTTTACAATTGCCCAAAAGATATACACTCACTTGAAACCTCTTAGTTAAAATATGCACTCAGAGACTTTTTTAAAAACCCAAATTATTTTTTTAAAAAACACTTCAGGTTTACTAAAAAACTTCTTGTATATATTCAGCATACTAGTCCATACTCCAATATCTTTAAGCATATAGATATAGTCCAAAGTATGTAACTGTCCTCACTGAAGTCTGAAAGGAGACACACTACATCCACCTCCATTGAGGTCTAAAAGCATACTGTAGAGGGTATAACAAAAATGGAAACTTGTGTCTGAAGCCCCTCCCAAACCAAAGAGATAAGGTCAAACTGGCAAACCAAAATGTACATAAATATAGGTTAACAATTATACACATTTACAAACAGTTAGTGGAGGCTTGGAAGGTTGCTATTTCCAACACACCTCTAGAATTAATGCAGTTTTCCAGGCCTCAATGCTATGGAACCAGGGGAGTTGTAGTTTGGTGAGGCGCCAGCACTCTTTGGCAAAGAAAGTCAGAGATCTTGTAAAACTACAACTCCCTTGTTTCTATAGCATCAAGCCATGGTAGTTTAAATGGTGTCAAGATGCATTAATTCCACGGTGTGGATGCACCCATGGTGCTTGATCATTTGCAGTTCCTCCACACTATGGAACTATTGCACTTTTGACACAATGCAAAACTGCCTTAATTCGACAGTTCACCCAAGGAAGCTGAAAATGTCCTATGGATTGTTGTAAGTTTTCCGGGCTGTATGGCCATGTTCCAGAAGTATTCTCTCCTGACGTTTCGCCTGCATCTATGGCAGGCATCCTCAGAGATTGTGAGGTCAGTTCAATTGGAAACTAGGAGAATGTCCTATGGATTTGAGGAGGTGAAAAACAAAAACAAAACCTGTCTGGATTCTCTATGCCGGCTTGCTTGGAAGAGAGGATCTCTAAGACTGAAACAATTTGGTAGGATTGAATGGAATTCCTCCCAAATTCTGAACGCGGAAGGGAACTAATACTACCTCAATCTTTCAGGAGTTGGGCCAGGGAAGGCCGCTGCAAGCGAGTAACATCTTGTTAATTTCAGAGTATTAGGGAGCTCCCCCTTCCTCCTCCTCCCTCCCCTCTTAAAGGCCTTTTGTCTCTCCATTTCTCGGATGCCCTGGATTTGTTTTCGGTTGCCAGGTTCTATTAATGGGGCTGCGGCGAGAGAGAAGGCGGGAGGGGGCGGGAGAGCAGGAAACAGTTTCCTTTCCCCCCTCTAAAGTGAATCCCGGGATGCTGAGACCTGGCTTAGAGTTAAATCAAGAGAGGAAGAAAAAAAGGAGGAGAAGGAAGAGAAGAGGAGGAGAGGAAGATGAAAAAGAAAGGGAGAGAAGTGGAAGAAGAGGAGAGGAAGATGAAAAAGAGAGTGAGACAAGTGGAAGAAGAGGAGGAGAGGAAGATGAAAAGAAGGAGAAGGAAGAGAAGAGGAGGAGATGAAAAGGAGGAGAAGGAAGAAAAGAGGCGGAGGAGAATATGAAAAGAAGGAGAAGGAAGAGAAGAGGAGAAGTAAGAGAAGAGGAAGAGGAGAAGAGGAAGATGAAAAAGAGAGAATGAGAAATTAAAGAAGAAGAGGAGGAGAGGAAGATAAAAGGAGAAGTAAGAGGAGGAGAAGGAAGAGAAGAGGAGGAGGAGAATATGAAAAGGAGGAGAAGGAAGAGAAGAGGCGGAGAAGAGAAAGATGAAAAAGAGAGGGAGAAAAGTGGAAGAAGAGGATGAGGAGAGGAAGATGAAAAAGGGAGGAAGAGAAGTGGAAAAAGAGGAGGAGAGGGAGAGGAAAAAGAGAAGGAAGAGGAGGAGAGGAAGAGGAAAAAGAGGGGAAGGAAGAGAAGAGGAGGAGAGAAAGATGAAAAAGAGAGGGAGAGAAGTGGAAGAAGAGGAGGAGGAGAGGGAGAGGAAAAAGAGAAGGAAGAGGAGGAGAGGAAGAGGAAAAAGAGGGGAAGGAAGAGAAAAGGAAAAAGAGGAGGAGAATGGCCAAATAAGTTTTCCATCCTGGCTTCTCCAAGAGAGGAAACCTGCTAGACAAGAGGCGAATTTGCTCTCCAGGCTGCCCCATAGAAGTCCTAGGGCAGGATCCAGCAAAATCTAGGGAAGTTGTGGGAATTTGCTTTGAGCTGAAGAGGGTTAGAGTGGCTGGATCTACACTGCCTATCAGGCAATTGGAAACTGCATGATAGGGTCAGTGTAGAGAGCCATATAATGCAGTTTCACACCATTGAACTGCATTACCTGGGTCTACACCAGGCATGGGCAAGCTTTGTCTCTCCAGATGTTTTGGACTCCAACTTCCACTATTCCTAACCGCCTCAGGCTCCTTCCTTAAGCGGCTAGGGGGGGGAGGGGCCTGAGGCTGTTAGGAATGATGGGAGTTGGAGTCCAAAACACGGGGAGGGACAAAACCTGCTCGTGCCTGGTCTACATTGACCATATAATGCAATTTCAACTGCATTGTTTGACAATGTGAAACCTAGCCTATGTTTTCTTTGTTTCTCTGTAAGTTGTTTAAGGAGATGTTAATCCACATTTATTGTGGCACCCACAATAAATAAATAAATAAAATAAAACAAAGTAATAAAATAACATCAGTCTTAAAGGTATTACTAGATTAATTATCCTTCTCTTTTTTTCTGTAAGGAAAACAGACTAACAGTTATGTCTTCAGGTGTAGATGGGGAGGCAAAATGAGAGCATTCCCCCTTTAAATAAGACTTCTGTGTTGGAAATAGCAACCTTCCAAGCCTCCACTAGCTGTTTGTAAATGTGTATAATAGCTAATCTATATTGTATGTACATTTTGGTTTGCCAGCTTGACCATACCTCTTTAGTGTGGAAGGGGCCTCAGACACAGGACTCCATTATTTGTTATTCAGTATACTTTTAGACGTCAATGGAGGTGGATGCAGTGTGGAGGTGGAGGCTCCTTTTATGAAGGATTTTAAACAGAGGCTGGATGGTTATCTGTTGGGGTGCTTTGAATGCCATTGTCCTGCTTCTTGGTAGGGGGTTGGTCTGGATGGCCCATGAGGTCTCTTCCAACTCTATGATACTATGTCTTTTTAGACTTCAATGAGTACAGTTATACAGTTTGAACTATATCTATATGCTTAAAAGACATTGGACTAGGGACTAGTATGCTGAATATATACAAGAAGTTTGTTAGTAAACCTGATATGTTATTTTTCAAATGAGACTTTGGTTTGTTTTTATTTTAACTAAGAGGTTTCAAGAGAGTGCATATTTGTTTGGGCAGCTGCAGCTTCAAAGAAACAACCATCCTCTGGTAACCAAATATATTTTTGTAGTGGCATGTCTATACCCTTGGCAGTTTAAAGACATGGTCTTTCAGTTTAACAGTTGAGTTACCTGTGTGCCACTACACAGGGCCATAGATTTTGTCATTTGGGATGGGCTGAGTTTGATTGGGGGGCGGGGGCTGAGTCTGAGTGAGAGAGGGTCTACCCTAGCAAACATTTTGTATCATTATCGCAATACCCCCATGCATATGGGATATATTGAGCATGGTGATCAGATCATGATATGAATAAACATAACAGTTTAAATAATATACCAGTAAGGCATTCTTGCGGACCACCCTGAGAATTTCCGGGGGGGGGGGCTGAAGCCACTCAAGCCCCCAACCCCATGCCTGCCACTACATGAATACTTGTGAATATCACTTGTTCAAAGAGTTGACTTCTAACAAGGTCATGCTTTTCTTGACTAGTGGTTTTCAAAAGGTGGTCTCCACGTGTTCATGGAGATTCACATTTGCCAAAGAGATGTGACATCATTTTTACCTTTTCAATAAGGTTATGGTGCACTTATTTCCAATAGGTTGTGGAATTTCCAATATTCTGCCCCCACAAAAGATATTTTCTCTTAGTCCCCAAATGTCTAAAATTGCAAGAAATCATTCACAGCTCGGATGGACTTTTCTGTCCCTTTTCTCTGAGTGACTCTATTGTGTATCCAAATGTTCAACTGAAGTTTTAAGTTACTTCAATGTTAGGCATTTGAGGACTGCAAGAACATCTCATTTCCAGACAAAAGGCAGACATAGCTCCCTAAATAAAACCTCTTGCCCCCCCCCTTCTACATTTTCCTGGAGTCCCCAAATGTGTTGCACTGCCATAACTTAAATCTTCAGTTAAGCATTTGGTAACACAATGTAGGCTCTTAGAGAAAAGGGACCGGCCAAACCCCCAAAGGAATGCAAATACAGCCAATATTATCCTAGCTACTGAGTGAATTTTTTGCAATGCTAGAAATTTGGGGACTAAAGGAAAATATATTTGAAGGACCAGATTTTTTTTATTTGCCCTCATTTTGCCTCCCCAGCTGCACTCCTGGTGAGCTCAAACTGATCAATCACACTTCTTTGGAAAGTTCCCAAAGAGATAAGTGTGTTTGTCTTTCTTCTCTGTATAAAAAGATAAGGGAAAGGAATCTAGCAATGCCTTTAAAACTAAGTTGCTTCTCCTTCTGCCCAACTCCAGTTAAACGAATTTCCAACATCTATATAGGAAAGTGATAACTTTATTAGGCTTACCAAAGAATGTCTTAGTCTTATCTAGAGCAAGAAATACCCTTAACCTTTGGTTTTCTGTAAATTAATCTGCTATACATTACTTACTTACTTAAGCAATCCCTCCTTGTCTGAGTATGATGACCTTCCATCATTGCTATAAGTCAGTGTTTCTCAACCTGGGGGTCAGGACCCCTGGGGGGGGGGTCATGAGGGGATGTCAGAGGGGTTGCCAAAGACCATTAGAAAACACAGTATTTTCTATTGGTCATGGGGGTTCTGTGTGGGAAGTTTGGCCCAGTTCCATAGTTGGTGGAGTTCAAGAGGCTCTTTGATTGTAGGTGAACTATAAATCCCAGTAACTACAACTTCCAAATGCCAAAGGCTATTTTCCTCCAATTCGACCAGTGTTCACATTTGGACATATTGAGTATTCATGCCAAGTTTGGTCCAGATCCATCATTGTTCGAATCCACAGTGCTCTCTGGATGTAGGTGAACTACAACTCCAAAACTTAAGGTCAATGCCCACAAAACCTTCAAGTATTTTCTGTTGGTCATGGGAGTTCTGTGTGCCAAGTTTGGTTCAATTCCATCATTGTTGGAGTTCAGAATGCTCTTTGATTGTAGATGAACTATAAATCCCACCAATTACAACTCCCAAATTAAAAAAACCCCCCAAAAAAACCCCACTAGTATTCAAATTTGGGTGTATTGAGTATTGAGTATTTGTGTCAAATTTAGTACAGTGAATGAAAATCCATCCTGCATATCAGATATTTACGTTGTAACTGTAGCAAAGTTGGAGTTATGAAGTAGCAACAATAGTGTTATGGTTGGGGTTCACCACAACATGAGGAACTGTATTAAGAGGTCTTGACATTAAGAAAGTTGAGAACCAGAGCATTAGGATGTCCTAAGTTGCTTCCTCTTCTGCCCACCTCCAGTTAAAATAATTTCCAACATCTGTATAGGAAAGTGGGCTTACCAAAGAATGTCTCAGACTTATCTAGAGCAGTGTTTCCCAACCAGTGTGCCGTGGCGCACTAGTGTGCCGTGAGCTATCATCAGATGTGCAGTGCGAAATTGGAACCTCCAGGAGTGTCGTCGGTCACCAGAAGGAGAAGCTGGACATCACAGAGAAAGGCATACAGAGGGTGGGGTAGGAGAAGGAATTAGAGTGGAGGAAGCCAAGACTTCTCGGTTTTTCAAGGCAAGGCAAAGATTTCCACTTTTCCCCCTCCTAGCAGCTCTTTCTCCCTCTTTCCCTCCCCAAAGATCCTCCTCGAGGCAAAAGGAAGGGCTCTGCCAAATGCCAGGGCCTTGAGGAACCCTTCAGGAGCCTCGACTCACAATGGCTCCAGCTCCCGCTCAGGGCTGCTTCAGCCTCCTGTTGCTCCCAGGTTTACTCACTGCCCAATTCACCGATGTGGAGCTTCCGGCTTTGGCTGTTCTCTCGCGAAATTCAAGTCAACATGAAAATGCCAACTCAATCACTTCCTCCCAGTGCTCTGCTTTTGCGGAGGAAGGCAGCAAAAGAGGCCACACATATCTATGAAACGTATAGACTACCCATTCACAGGTTTCCAAGAAACAAATTGAGCCTCTCCACTTGGAAATGTTTTTGTTTTTACTATTTTACTGGATTTTTCGATAGTTGCCTCCCCCTTCTCCCCCCAGGGACTGGTTATAACAGCTTCATGACATCCATAGTTAACTGGAAGCAAGTTTCACTCAGGGTGAAATTTCACAAGGGTCTGGAGAACAAGCCCTATGAGGAGCGGCTTGAAGAGCTGGGCATGTTTAGCCTGAAGAAGAGAAAGCTGAGAGTAGACATGATAGCCATGTATAAGTTATATTAGAGGAAGTGATATATACTGTATGTTGTGTTCATCAAAACAGGCCCAGGTTTCACACTCAGTGTATAAATACATTAAAAACATATTAACTATATGTATTACTGTGTTAGAGTGTCATTTTGTGTCATGTTGTATTATATAATACTAATAATAGAATATAATAATAAAATAATTATGTAATGATTTTATATTGTATATTACATGTAATAGTACTAATATTACTAATAATATTGCAGTATAGTGGTATAGTACAATATAGTAATATGTAACACTAATATTGTGCTATGCTAATATCATAAATGGTAATAATAGTAATAATAATACTCTTTATTTATACCC
The DNA here is from genome assembly GCA_030556195.1 of Anolis apletophallus. Classification (NCBI taxonomy): domain Eukaryota; kingdom Metazoa; phylum Chordata; class Lepidosauria; order Squamata; family Anolidae; genus Anolis; species Anolis apletophallus. The sequence continues at coordinate 32,181,456 of JARBWK010000008.1, read as the reverse complement.
CGCCACCATCTCCCCACTGGGGACTCGGGGCCGCTCATGAGACGCCAAGCCCAAACAACAAATTACAATAAAACAAAAATCAAAACATTGACAATAAGACAATGTGAATGCATACATATAAATAAAAGAACAATATGCATATATATATATATATATATATATCTAAAATCACAAATGACAAGGCAGGACACATGTACGAATATAAAATGTTAAAAATTCATGGTGAGAAAAGCGGAGTAGCTTCTTTGCGAGGGAGAGCACACATAAACATGTAAACATGTAAAACTGGAAGGAGGGAATGGACTCCAAAAGTGGGGACATTGAGGAGAGCAATGGTATGTAGGCCAAATTGTATAACTTGTAAGCTGCTTTGAGTCCACTTGGGGTGAGAAGGGCAGGGCGAAAAATAAATTTCATAAATAAATAAATAAATCACAGTTATCCTGTTATAAGTGTGTGCTGTAGAAAGGCCTCTGGGTGTAGAATATTTGCTGTAGGAAAGGTACCTTTTCTGGATTAGAAATCCCACAATCCTCACTGGCCACTGAATAGGATAGATTTAACACCATAGTGAAGGGAATAGAAAAGCTTAAACTGTATTGTGTATGTGTGTATTGGTATGCAGTTTTCCTTAACTCAGATTGCTTACTGTATTGTGTATGTGTGTATTGGTATGCAGTTTTCCTTAACTCAGATTGCTTACTGTATTGTGTATGTGTGTATTGGTATGCAGTTTTCCTTAACTCTTATGTTGTGGGAGAGGCTGCAGACCATGTGATCCTGAAACTATTCAGGACTCAGACTCAATTTTAGAAACATTGAGCCTTCCACATTAGCTTACAACAGTCAGTAAAAACAGTATACTTTGAGAAGTCTGTTGAAACAGAATGCTTTAGAAAGACAGAAACTCTATTAGACTCTCAGAACAGAGAGATGCTTTAGACCAGGGGTTCTCACACTTTTTCAGCATGCGAGCTACTCTTAAAGCAACCAAATCCAAAAGATCTACCTGCCCCCACCGCCGTGTGCTCCCGCAGGCTCCCGCCACCGCGCGCTCTTGCCACCGCACGTGCTCCTGCTGCTGTTTACCGCCCGCACAGCTCTTCTTCCGCCTGCGGGGCGTTGCAGGAAGGAGAAAGCACGAGGCGGGAGCATCCAGAGGGAGCGCTCCGCCCTGCCTGTCTCTCCGGAAAGGAGGCTGCACAGCTGCTTCTGGACAAGAGAGAGGCAGGGCGCTCCCTCCAGAGGCCCCGCCTTGTGCTTCCTTCTTCCTGCAATGCCCCGCAGGCGAAAGAAGCACCGGGAAAGCGGAAGCCAGCAGTAGGAGCACGTGTACGCGCAGGGTGTGCATGCGCATGGCACAAGCACCCCATCCGGCTGGTGAGGCCCGAAGATCACCTGGAACAGGGCCAAAGATCTACTAGTAGCTCCCAAGCTACCTAATGAGCACCCCTGCTTTAGACTTTGGACTGTTGATTGTAGGAATGATACCCTGTGTTACCTGCACAGAGAAACTACTTCAAATCCTATCTGTAACTGGATTGATATGCAATGTACTTGTATGCTGAATACATGAAGTTTGTGAGTAAACAAACTATGTTATGTTAAAGAAGACTACTTTTTTTTGGTCTCTTGAAAGCATGATTTAAATCAGTGGTTCTCAACCTGTGGGCCCCCAGATGTTTTGGCCTTCAACTCCCAGAAATCCTAAACTGGCTGGGATTTCTGAGAGGTAGCCAAAACACCCACAGGCTGAGAACCACTGATTTAAATCAAGATGTTTTAAGGGGGAGTAGATATTTTTGGGCAACTGAAAAAAACCCTTCTGAAACTCTGCTATGTGTGCGTGTGTGTGTGCGTGTGCGTGTGTTTTGTGCATTGGCATATCTTTGTCCCTAACAGTTCAAAGAGACACCTAGGTATATCAGTTTAACAGCTGAGAAACCTAATTGCCTTGCATGAATACTAGTAAATATTTACCACTAAGAAGAAGGTTGACTCAAGCAAGTTTATGACTCTTCTCAGGGAGATTCCTGATTTCCCCAAATGGTAATGAATGCCATTTTCAAAAAAGGTAATGGCATCATTTTTCTGAAAATAAACAAGCATCAACTGGAAGGCACACAACAACACAACAATATACTACCATTGTCTTAACTGAAAGGGCACATTGTTTACTTAGGAGTATGTAAGAAGCTTTTGGATATCTTCTGGTGGAAGATGCTGAATATATGTAATATTATTAATATCAGGATTTAAATGATGGTATAGATAATATGATTGGATATCACTCTCTTGATGCACATATTAATTAGACAAATGTTTGTGTGTTATAACCTAATGTTTGTGTCCACGAAGCCCTCTTCCCTTATGCCTCACTAGACATGAGAAAGTAATAGCATCTTAGAATGTGTTAGTTGAATAGATAGATGGATGGAGAGATATCATTGTTCCAGTGTAATGTCACTGGAAGAACAGATGGGGTGAAAATTAATTTTAATAATTGTGTTGAAAGCATGCTCTTTGAGCATGCAGCTCTCTTACTACAAGTAGATAAAATATGCTTCCATATTAATTTAATTAGCCTTCTACTGAATATAAAATGTCAGAATCCTAAGAAGTTTAATTGAGCCTAAAGACCCTAAAGGCACAAAGTCCTGTCTGATCTTGGAAACTAAGCAGGGCCAGCCCTGCTTAGTTCTTGAATGGGAGACCACCAATGGATACCAGATGCTGAAGACTGTATTTCAGAGGAAATATCTCACACAAAAAATTCATGAGGGACCACTAGTAGTCAATAGGTGGGTTGCTGTGAGTTTTCTGGGCTGCATGGCCATGTTCCAAAAGCATTCTCTCCTGAAGTTTAGTCCACATCTATGGCAGAGGTTGTGAGGTCTGTAGGAAACTAGGCAAGTGGAATTTTTATATCTGTAGAATATCCAGAAGAAAGAACTCTTGTCTGTTTGGGGCAAGTGTGATTGTTGCAATTGGCCAGCTTGATTAGCATTGAAGAGCCTTGCAGCTTCAAAGCCTGGCTGCTTCTTTTCAAGGTGACTTGAAAGTACCTACAAACATACACAAGGAGATTGCTGTCTTATCTGGGAAAAAAGTCCCATTGTCACATTTGACTTTCCTGGCAGAAGCTGTGACACTTATTTAAATTGCTTCATACAGATTAGTTATCCATAATTGTCTTGAAATCCTCATGCAGTCAACTTGGCTTTAAGACTTCCTTCGGCCCAGTTTAACAATGGCACACTGCTGAAAACAGAGTGATAACTAGAAACTGGGTTAGTTATTCCAAGGTAAAGAAACACCCTTGTATAATGAACTGAGGGTGCATCTACACTGTATAATTAATGCAGTTTGACACCATTATAGATTTGATAGAATCCTAGACATTGTAATCTGGCGAGGCATTCTTTGGCTAAAGAAGAGAAGGCCTAAATGCTGTGTAATCTAATACTGCATCTCCCATGATTCCATAGCATTGAGCCATGGAAGTTAAAATGGCATCAAATTGCATTAATTCAACAGTGTAGATTTGCCCTAAGGCCTGAGTTTGAACCCCTCCTCAGCCATGGAAACTCACTTGGCAATTGAGGCAAGCCTCGCTCTCTCAGCCCCAGAGAAAGTCAATGGTTAACTCCTCCCAACAAATCTTGTGGAGAAAGTCCTCTGAAATGACTTGAAATCTGGATGCACAGCCAATATTCCAGCCCTTCTGTTTTTCCTTCTCTCCTGATCCCTTTCTTTCACCTCTGCCTTCTTCAACACTACGTGCACACGAAGTGGCTGCCCCTCCCAACGCAATGGGGGTCTTAATCCGAAGTGAGGACAATAGGAGCTGTGGGAAGCTTTGCGAGGCCTTCAATCACCCTCTCTTCATTCCAAAGGGAAAGTGCCTCCCCCATTCATTGCCTCTTTGCAACCTGGGGCCAAAAGTTCTTCTCACAGAGACCCACAGATTTGGGGTGCTTATAAGAAGAGAGAGGGAGGGAGGGAGGGAGGGAGGGACCAAGGAAGCAAACACATTCCTTCTGTTCCTTCCCAAACCTTCCATGAGCCATAACTTGGTAGGAGGAAAACCTTTGCTCAGCTTCCAGGTCCAAAACTGATATTCCCCCTCCTTCAGAAATTATGGGGCATATTACTTTTTGGATGGAAGAGGAGAAGGAGGAGGAAAAGTGGAAGAAGAGGAGGAGGAGATGAAAAGGAGAAGAAAGAGAAGAGGAGGAGTAGAGGATGATGAAAAGGAGGAGGAGGAAGAGAAGAGGAAGAAGAGGAGGAGAGGAAGATGGAATGGAGGAGAAGGAAGAGAAGAGGAAGATGAAAAAGAGGAAGAAAAGTGGAAGAAGAGGAGGAGAGGAAGCTGAAAAAGAGAGGGAGAGAAGTAGAAGAGGAGGAGAGGAAGATGAAAAGAGAGAAGGAAGAGGAGGAGAGGAAGATGAAAAGAAGGAGAATGAAGAGAAGAAGAGGAGGAGGAGAGGAAGCTGAAAAAGAGAGGGAGAGAAAAGGAAGAAGAGGGGGAGAGGAAGATGAAAAGTATGAGAAGGAAGAGAAGTGGAAGAGGACAGTAAGATGCAAAAGAGAGGGAGAGAAGTGGAAGAAGTGGAGGAGAGGAAGATGAAAAAGAGGAGGAGGAGAAGTTGAAAAAGGGAGGAAGAGAAGTGGAAAAAGAGGAGGAAAGAGGAAGATGAAAAAGAGGAGAAGGAAGAGGAGGAGAGGAAGATGAAAATAAGGAGAAGGAAGAGGAGGAGAGGAAGATGCAAAAGAGAGGGAGAGAAGTGGAAGAAGTGGAGGAGAGGAAGATAAAAAAGAGGAGGAGAGGAAGATGAAAAAGGGAGGAAGAGAAGTGGAAAAAGAGGAGGAGAGGAAGATGAAAAAGAAGAGGAGGAGAGGAAGATGAAAATAAGGAGAAGGAAGAGGTGGAGAGGAAGATGCAAAAGAGAGAGAGAGAAGTGGAAGAAGTGGAGGAGAGGAAGATGAAAAAGAGGAGAAGGAAGAGGAGGAGAGGAAGATGAAAATAAGGAGAAGGAAGAGGAGGAGAGGAAGATGCAAAAGCGGGGGGGAAGTGGAAGAAGAGGAGGAGAGGAAGATGAAAAGGAGAAGGAAGAGAAAAGGAAGAGGAGAGTAAGATGCAAAATAGAGGGAGAGAAGGAAGATGCAAAAGAGGATAAGAGGAGGAGAGGAAGATGAAAAAGGGAGGAAGAGAAGAGGAAGAAGAGGAGGAGAGTGGCGAAAGAAGTTTTCCATCCTGGCTCCTATTTCCCCGACTCTTCAGCGGGTTCCCGGGTTTCCTAGCTTCGTGGTTTCACGGATTCACCGGTTGGTTGGTTGATTGGGTTGTTGCTTTGTTTGGGGGGAGGGGGGAGAGTTCGACCTTCCATACAGCTCTCTATTCCCTTCCCTAGTCAGACCCCCGAGCCTCCCCATTCCTCAACTCCCCCTGAAATAGCACCCAAGGGACTGCTGCCGGTGGGATCGGTGCCAGAAAGCATATCTTTGGCCCTATCTGAAACAGAGGGCGCGGGGGTGGGGGGTGGACCTGCAACCCGCCCCTCGCGTGTCCTGGGGGCGCAGATCCCAACAGGCATCCTCTTCAATCCGATTTTCTACACCGGGAGCCGGCTGCTTTTCCCCTCTGGAGCGGGAGAGAGAAGCCATGTGTGTGTGAAGGGGAGGGGGTCTCTCTCTCTCCCCCCGTACCTCCCCTCTCCCGCTCCTTCCCCTCCTTTCAGCCCCATCGCGGCCTTTTGTCGGCCACAAAGCAGCCCCCTAATCGCCCCATCAGGGGCCGGGCTCCGGCTCCCCCTCCTCCATTCAGGAGGCTGACATCGATCGCGGCAATATTGAATTTCTTGCGTGGGGGGAGCTTGGCCTTCCTCTTTCCAAGCAAAGCCAGCTTTGATTCACCAGCGAGTTTTGCCCGCCACAGAAACTTGAACACCCCCCCCTTTTTATATATATATTTCCAGATTCTAAAACATCCGCTGAAACCAGAGAAGAGGGGGCAATCCGGGTTGGATACTGAGCCGTCCCCACGCGACCCCTTCGGAAGTCAGTTCCCTAAGTTCCCGACTACCACATATTTTGGCTCCCAAATCGGGAAGGATGCTCGAAACTCCCTTTCCTTCTGCGAAGGAAAACACTTCCCTAGAGGAAACATAACAAAAACCCTGCCTTGGAAACGTTACATTTTGGATCACCTCCCTCAAAATTCTCCAGCCAGTTGTCTAGGGCTGCGTCTACACTGTCAAATTAATGCAGTTTGACACCATCTCAACTGCCAAAGCTCGCTGCTGTGGAATCAAGCTGTCAGGGCAGGTAAAGTGGTGTCAAGCTGCATTATTTCTACAGTTGTAGATGCATCCTGGAAGCCTGGATGCATCTCATTATGTGAGTGTGGACTCAGATAACCCAGTTCAAAGCCGATATTATGGGATGTAGGGCTGTGTGGAAAAGACCTGGGAGATTCTGGGGAAAGCAGGATTTTTAAGAAAGGGGGAAAGCAACTTTGTGAAGTGGGTGGCTGTGAGTTTTCAGGGCTGTATGACCATGTTCCAGAAGCATTCTCTCCTGACGTTTAGCCCACATCACAGTAACCCGTTGATTCAATTTCTGGCCATGAAAGCCTTCGACAAAACTTTGTGATGGTTTGGATTCTCCTGAGTCACTTCCACACTGAGGATTTAATTCAGTTTAAATCCATTTTAACCGTCATGGCTCAGTGCTATGGAATCCTGGGAGTTGTACTTGAAAGAGGCTATAGCAGGCCTGGGCAAACTTTTGCCCTCCAGGTGTTTTGGACTACAACTCCCACAATGTTAGGAATTGTGGGAGTTGTAGTCCAAAACACCTGGAGGGCAGAAGTTTGCCCAGGCCTGGGCTATAGCATCCTTTGGCAGAGAAGAATAAAGGCTTTTGTAAAATTACAACTCTATAGCATTCACACTAGAGAACGAATCCACTTCAAATCCGGTTTCTGCCTCCTACAGAATTCTGGGGTTTGTAGTTTAGGGAGGCTGTTAAAGTCATAGAATAGAACCATAGAGTTGGAAGAGACCTCGTGGGCCATCCAGTCCAACTCCCTGCCAAGAAGCAGGAAAAATCGGATTCAAAACACCCCGGACAGAAGGCCATCCAGTTTCTGCTTTAAAGCCTCCAAAGAAGGAGCCTCCACCACACCCCGCGGCAGAGAGTTCCACCGCTGAACAGCTCTCACAGTCAGGAAGTTCTTCCTAATGTTCAGGTGGAATCTCCTTTAATGTGGTTTGAAGCCATTGTTCTACAGTGCAGATGCACCCTTCATTTGCAGGTCTAAGGACCGTTCTTTGTTGGGACAACATCTCCCAGAATCCTCTGCCCAAGGGCCTCTGTGTGAGTAAGTTTTAGCTTTCCAAGCTTTTGCAAAGAGAGGCAAACCCAGCCAAACAGGCCTGTGTCTCCTTTTGTCCTGGGTTTGCAAAAATGACCTGTCTCATAACCTCTTAAGTCGAGCTGACCTCTTTTATTTTTTTGGATTACCTCAACCCAAAAGAGATTGTGGTTGTTCCCCCCCCCCCCCTCCACATACACAAACACATTAAGCTTTTCTGTAAGTAAAGCATGTTTACGTGTAGATTTGAACTATGGACGCCATCACATGTAGAAGAGGTTTAATATGAAGTTAAGACAAATACTTCTGATTTTTTTTTCTCCACCAGGAAAATGGTGGAGTTTATTTTCCTGGCGAAAAAGCTTTCCCAGGTCCATGCTTGGTCTCTTTTACCAAAACAGAGAAGCCAAGAACCCATGTCAGTTATTTTCAAACACAAAAACCAGCATCTCATGGTACCTAGAAGACTAACCTATTTATTACAAGCCCAGATTGCTTGGTCTATGGCCCAAGAAAGGTCAGGCTGTACTAATATATTAGCCTTTGAGCTGCCCCCAAACTCCTTGTTGGTTTTGCTGCAAAAGAGCAGACTTAGGCCTACTACTCCCACTCGCTTGTGCGCCTAACAATTTACTGATCTGTGTGGCAGTGAGTTTTCCAGGCTGTATGGCCATGTTCCAGAAGCATTCTCCCCTGACGTTTCGCCTGCATCTATGGCAAGCATCCTCTGTTGAAAACTAGGAAAATTTATATATCTGTGAAATGTCCAGGATGGGAGAAAGAACCCTTGTCTGTTTGAGGCAAGTGTGAATGCTGCAATTGATCACCTTGATTAGCATTGAAAAGCTTGCTTAAGGCTTGGCTGCTTCCTTCCTAGGGGGTTAGCTGACCCTGATTTATTCTTGTCTGGAATTCCCCTCTTCTTGAGTGTTGCTCTTTATTTACTGTTCTGATTTTAGAGGATTTTTTTAAAAATACTGATAGCCAGATTTTATTATTAGCATTTAATTACCTTGCAGTTTCAAAGCCTGGCTGCTTCCTGTCGGGAAATCCTTTGTTGGGAGGTGATTTACTGATCAGTTGTTCACTTGTGTAAAATATTCTTACTTCGGATTACCCAACAAAGACTCCAGAGGTCGGAGTTATGTGAATTATTATTGTGATTATGATTATTCTCTTCAAATAAGAATTGCTTTGCGATTAATTCAACTAGGGGGGGAAAGAGAAATCGTGGATTTCTAAGTGAATGAAAAAAATGATTCTGAATTAGGATACACAATTCCTCAAATTCCCCCTTGTTTATTTTAGCAGTCTACCTTCCAGCCCTGTATCAAAATAGGTGTTTAAACCCCAGTCCCAAAAGATACTTTACATTTGCTTCTCAATACTCATTCATAGAGCAAGTCTCCCCAATTCAGCGTCTCTGTCCTACTTAAAGGGCGCCCTACCTCGGTGTCACCTCCCAGGTCCATCTGTGACGCATTAATTACAAGGAACTAATCCTCACCATCACTGTTTGCGGCTCCTCCTGGAAGTCCAGCCCAGTGCCAAAAGAAGGCCCTTTCCAACGCTTCGCCGCCCACAAAGCCCAAAGCAATACCTTCTTATCTCTGTCCCAATATTTACTCGCAGACAAATGCCACCAAATTGGGCTCCGATCCAAGAAACGCCACGCTTTCCTGGGAATCAGCTCTCCTGGAACCAAAAGGCTTACAGCAGAGGAGAAAACCTGCCGGCACATGCGGGGTGAATGTGGCCAGGACTGGGGAGGTCACGTCGGCCGGATCACAGGCCCGTGAAGAAGGCCTTTCAGGAAGGGACTTAAAGAAGTGAGGGAGAGATGGAGCTTTGCGGTATTTGGGAAGGGGGGGGGGTAGATTGGGAAGGAAGGGGAAGAGAGGAAGGAAACAAGGAAGGAAGGAGAGATAGCTTGGGAAGAAGAGGAAGGAGGGGAGAGTGGGAGGAAGGAAGGAAGGAAGGAGGGGAAGAGGGAAGAAGGAAGAAAAGAAGTAATGGAAGAAAGAAAGAAAGAAAGAGGGAGGGAAGGAGGGAGGGAAGGAGGGAGGAACGAAGAGAGGGAGGGAAGAAAAGAAAGAGGATGAAGAAAAGGAAGGGGGGAAAGGAAGGAAGGAAGAGGGGAGTGACAGAGGAACTACCGAAAGAAAGAAAGAAAGAAAGAAAGAAAGAAAGAGGGAGGGAGGGAAGGAAGAAGGGAGGGAAGAAGGAACGAAGAGAGGGAGGGAAGAAAAGAAAGAGGATGAAGAAAAGAAGGAAGGGGGGAAGGAAGGAAGGAAGAGGGGAGTGACAGAGGAACTACCGAATGAAAGAAGGGAAGAAAGAAAGAAGTGAGGGAAGGAAGGAGGGAGGGAGGGAAGAGGAGAAGGAGGGAAGAAGGAAGGAACGAAGAGAGGGAGTGAACAAAAAGAGGATGAAGAAAAGAAGGAAGGGAGGAAAGGAAGGGAGGGAAGAACGAAGAGGGGAGTGAGAGGAACTAACGAATAAAAGGAGGGAAGAAAGAAAGGAGGTAGGAAAGGAAGGAGGGAAGAGGGGAGGGAGGGAAGAAGGAATGAACGTAGGGAGGGAGGAAATAAAGAAAGAAGGAAGGGAAGAAAAAAAGAGAAAGAAGGAAGGAATAAAAGATTTGGGGAGGGGATAGATTGCAACGAAGAGAGAGAGTGAAGAAGGGGAGGAAGGAAGGAAGGAAGGAAGGAAGGAAGGAAGGAAGGAAGGAAGGAAGGAAGGAAGGAAGGAAGGAAGGAAGGAAGGAAGGAAGGAAGGAAGGAAGGAAGGAAGGAAGCTTGGCTTCTGCCCTTCTCTCCCCATTATATTTTAATTCGGCCCCTTTGGCAGGAGTGTTTGACCACGTATTTGGGATCGTATTTGATGCTTCCTCCCTCCCTCCTTCCCCTCCCCTGTTGAGGGATGCGGGGATCCTTTTAGCTTGGCCATTCCTCACTGACCCCTCCTGGAAGGGCATTCACATTATTGATTGCCGGCGGGGGGACGGGGAGGGGGTCTTGAAGTGTCTTCGGCCAGCTCGAGCCCATGTTTGGCGCTTCAGACCTTCGGGGGGGGGGGGCAGTTTTGCCTCGGGTCCGTGGGCCCATTCAGAGAGGCCGAATGGGCCCCTCCCGGCGTGCAGAGGAGAGTTCGGGGTGAAAATATTAAAGCAATCTTGGCTCGTCTGCTTCCCAATTCCCGGCCCTGGTGTAGTGGTTTCCCTTTAGAGGACAGGATTGGACTCCCTGCTCGGTGGTGAAACCCCCCTCCGCAACCGGTGACTTTGGGCAAGTCACAGCCTCTCAACCTCAGAAGCAACACCAGCACATCACTTCGAAAAACAACCCCCACTAGGATAGGGTCGTCATCAGAAACTACTCGAAGGTACAATAGCAACAACTTTCCAAGGCGGTGTGTTTACTCTCTCAACCTTCTTTCTCCGGTTGTCACCTTCTCTACAAGGCAGCCAGTTTAGCCAGAACTCGACTGAGTTTAGAAATGGCGAAGAGAGTCTTTTCTGTCCCGCTCAGAGAAATGGCAGGCCAGAAATGTGTCCCAACAAGCTCCAACTTGGAGGCAACTCGAAGGCTTGCATCGAAAAAAAATGCCTCGGTTTTGTTGCGTGTTTGGAATGACAACTTTGCTCATTGTATTGTCGAAGGCTCTAAAATCATAACCGTAAATAAAGAACAACCCTCAAAAACAGGGGAATTCCAGACAAGAAACACCTCCTAACAAATGATTCCCCCTGGCAGTAAGAAGCCAGATTTTGAAACTGCAAGGCCATTCAATGCTTATGAAGGTGGCCAATTGAAACATTCACACCTACCTCAAACAGAAAATAGTCTTTCTCCCGCCCTGGACATTCCACAGATATATAAAAACCCAATTTTCCTGGTTTTCAACAGACCTCACAAACTCTGAAGATGCCTGCCATAGATGCAGGCGAAAGGTCAGGAGAGAATGCTTCTGGAACATGGCCATACAGATCGGAAAATCCACAACAACCCAACTGTGTCCATCTGCATTTGCAAGGGGAGCATTTAACACAATTAATGATGATTGTTATTGTGAGTAAGAATAAATTTCAGATGGCCACGGTAGAATTATTAGTAGTAGTATTAGAATTAATATCATGAGTAGTATTAATATTATCACAATTATTATAATAATACCGAAATTATTGCTATTATTAATACTATTAATATTTATTAATGTATTTATTTATTTACTCTATTTATACCCCGCCTTTCTCTATCCTGAAGGGGACTCAAGGTGGCTTACATAGAGACAATTATTCATGTGAGTAGGAATACATTTCAGATGGCCATGGTAGAATTATTATTAGTATTAGAATTAATATCACGAGAGGTATTAATATTATCACAATTATAATAGTAATGCTGATATTATTTATATTATTAATACTATTAATTTTAACGTATTTATTTATGTATTTGCTCTATTTATTCCCCCCCCCCCCCAAGGAGACTTAAGGTGGCTTACACTGAGGCAATTATTAAATGCCTTAAAACATATACATTTTTTTAAAAATCAATTAAAATTAAAACATATTAACCATTTGAAAACATTACATTAATAAAAACACTGACCAGCACACCTTTTGGTGTCTCGAATGTTAGTACCAGTTGCCATCTGCTCGCCCATAGAAAACCACTAAGAAACTAGAGTTGATGAGGTTTACCCAATGCAAGTCTCCCCCACAAAAAAAATAAATAACCCCAAAAACAGGCCTAAAAACCAAGACACCAAGGGGGGAAATTGTTGGGCTGTGTAATATATCGATTTCATGTGTTCCCCCAACTTTGGCTACAAACTAAGGCTGTAGGTGGCTTGGTAGTTCACTTTGTGCTGACTTTCCCATAGGCCCACACACAATGGGAAGGCTTGATCTTCTGCGGGGAGAGAAGGGCAACAAATCTGACTGTGTCACTACTCTTTCTGCTACTACTATTCCTGATTCCAAGAAATCTCATGCTACGATTAACCGGTTATTTAGCGAGCAAACCACAACAACTTCTGGGACACCTTTCCTTGTGCCACGCTTTGTTTCCTGGGGAACAAGCAAACTAGTCCTCAGAGTGAGCTCCATACATCTATTCAGAGCCCGAAAAGAGAAGAAAGGCCAGTGGGATACATTTCACAGATCTATAAATCTCACTTGCCTAGTTTCCAACAGACCTCATAACCTCTGAGGATGGCTGCCATAGATGTGGGCGAAACGTCAGGAAAGAATGCTTCTGCAACATGGCCACACAGCTCGGAAAACTCACAGCAACCCACCTATTGACTTCTGGTGCCCCCTCATGAATTTATTCATCGTTTTGTGAGATTTTTCTTCTGAAATACAGTCTTCGGCATCTGGTATCCATTGGTGGTCTCCCATTCAAGAAGGGCAGCCTAGAAAACTCACAGCTACATATCCAAACCAAGCTTGGATACCTTAAACGCGTGTGCCCCCAGTTCATTTTTGCCACCAAAGAAACGTGTACATTTTTCCTCATAACATAAATCATCATTCGAGAAAATAGGGTGGATAGAAGTAGCCAAGGCCACTAGATCCTCCAGATCTGAGGACAAGGTCATCAGATATGATCTATGTTCTCCGGGGATTTCCCAGAGTCTCCACAGAAGAGGTGAAGACAACTTGAGCCTGGCTCTGCGCTTTGATGGAATTGATAATGTGTTGATATTATTCGGATTTTTTTTTTTACCTCCAACGTTTCCTCATAAATATAGTCAACACAACCGAACAACTCGGGCCCCTTCCACAGAGCTGATTAAAATCCCACATTTTCTGCTTTGAAATGGAATATATGGCAGTGTGGACTCAGACAACCCAGTATGCTTGTCCGCCAAATTCCTACCTCATGTACAGAGGAAGAGTTGTTGGAGGCTACAGACAATGCGGTTGCTGTTAATCCGTTTTTTGGTCAAAATCTATTTAGCTACTTGTGCTCCTTCTATTTTTATCTATTTTATACTAATTTGTACAATGCTTTTGATACAAAATAAATAACCCAGTTCAAAGTAGATTTTGTGGGATTTTCTGCCTTGATATCCTGGGTTATGTGGCTGTGTGGAAGGGCCCTTAGTTGGAATCCCCTTGTTTTCAGCCTCACTAAACTACAAACTCCAGAATTCTGTCTTTAACAGCCTCACTAAACTCCAAACCTCAGAATTCTGCCTTTAACAGCCTCACTAAACTACAAACTCCAGAATTCTGTCTTTAACAGCGTCACTAAACTACAAACTCCAGAATTCTGCCTTTAACAGCCTCACTCACTAAACTACAAACTCCAGAATTCTGCCTTTAACAGCCTCACTAAACTACAAACTCCAGAATTCTGCCTTTAACAGCCTCACTAAACTCCAAACCTCAGAATTCTGCCTTTAACAGCCTCACTAAACTCCAAACCTCAGAATTCTGCCTTTAACAGCCTCACTAAACTCCAAACCTCAGAATTCTGCCTTTAACAGCCTCACTAAACTACAAACTCCAGAATTCTGCCTTTAACAGCCTCACTAAACTACAAACTCCAGAATTCTGCCTTTAACAGCCTCACTAAATTCCAAACCTCAGAATTCTGCTTTTAACAGCCTCACTAAACTACAAACTCCAGAATTCTGTCTTTAACAGCGTCACTAAACTACAAACTCCAGAATTCTGCCTTTAACAGCCTCACTAAACTACAAACTCCAGAATTCTGCCTTTAACAGCCTCACTAAATTCCAAACCTCAGAATTCTGCTTTTAACAGCCTCACTAAACTACAAACCCCAGAATTCTGCAGGAGGCAGAAACTGGATTTAAAGTGGATTCATTCTTTAGTGTAAACACACGAGATGATCCAGGCCTCTTCCACACAGCTAAATAAAATCCGACATTTTCTGCTCTGAACTGGGATATATGGCAATGTGGACTCAGATTAACCCAGTTCAAAACAGATATTGTGGGATTTTCTGCTTGGATATTCTGGATTATATGGCAGTGTGGAAGGGCACTGAGTTCAAGGAAGACCAAAAAAACCAACCCAAAATGCCTGCCTTCTTCTTTTGGCTTGTTTGGAGGAATGAAATGCTATTTATTTATGTATTTTTAAAGAAAAAGTCTCAGAGAGGAGTTTCAAGGCGTGAAACCATTCCAAATCGCTCCCCCATTCGGAAGGAGGAAAATCTCCAGAGGAATGGAGACCCCTCTGGGGGTTGTGCAGTCGGCGCCTGGCCGCAGAAGCTCGCTTTAAACCGGGGCGAATTCGAAGCAGGGTGTGATCCCCTTGCTGTGACTCCCTTCTCCATCTCACTCCCTTCCTTGTCGACTTGGCCGGGGGAGGAAGAGGAGAAAAGGAAGGCCTGGGGAAGGAGGGAGGAAGGAGAGAGGGGGAAGCCTGTTTGAAAGGCCAAAGGGAGCGGGAATGTGAACTGACCCGAGCGAAGGTTGAAAGGGGATGGCTTCTCTCTCTTTCTTTCTTTCTCTCTCTCTCTCTTTCGCTCTCTCGCTCTCTCCCCGCGTTGCTTTCCAACTCAAGTTCTCCACCAGCTTTCAGAAAGATGGCAGGGAAATCAAACTTTAGTTGGGAAGATTGTGAAGAAGGTAGCTGTACTGACCAATCTGCCCGACTCAGATCTCTCTGGGGGATATACCCGTATTTTGGGGAGATGATTTCAAACCTGGAAAAGGCGCAACCCGGGCGATTGCATGTGTGTTTTGTTCATTGGGAAAAACCTCATTCGCTCTGATCGTAAAACCAGTTTCCCTGGGAGCGGGGGAGAAAGGTTTCCCACGGATTGGAGTGTAAAAGGCCTCGGAGGAAACCCAAACTTCTTCACAGCCCTATATCCCAGAATATCAAGGCAGGAAATCTCACAATATCCGTTTTGAACTGGGTTATCTGAGGGCCCTTCCACACAACCCTATATTCCAGAATATCAAGGCAGACAATCCCACAATATACGCTTTGAACTGGGTTATTTGAGAGCCATTCCACACAGCCATATACCCCAGAATATCGAGGCAGAAAATCCCACAATATATGCTTTGAACTGGGTTATCTGAGGGCCTTTCCTCACAGCCCTATACCCCAGAATATCCCAGAATATCGAGGCCGAAAATCCCACAATATTCCATTTGAACTGGGTTATCTGAGGGCCTTTCCACACAGCCATATACCCCAGAATATCGAGGCAGAAAATCCCACAATATTTCCTTTGAACTGGGTTATCTGAGGGCCTTTCCACACATCCATATACCCCATAATATCGAGGCAGAAAATCCCACAATATTCCATTTGAACTGGGTTATCTGAGGGCCCTTTCACGCAGCCCTACATCCCAGAATATCAAGGCAGAAAGTCCCACGGTATCAGTTTTGAACTGGGTTATCTGAGGGCCCTTCCACGCAGCCCTATATCCCAGAATATCAAGGCAGAAAATCCCACAATATCAACTTTGAACTGGGTTATCTGAGTCCACCCTCCGATAATTTGGGATTTACTGCCTTGATATTCTGGGATATAAGACTCTGTGGACGGGCCCTGAGTCCACACTGCCATATATTCTGGTTCAAAGCAGAAAATGTGGGATTGTATTCAGCTGTGTGTCTCTTTCCCTGCCATGTTTATCTCAGATCCAGGGAGAGCTGAACCTTAGGAGAGGAGAGAGCAGGGAGGACGACGAAGCACCACGAGCACCAAAGGGGTCCCAGCCTTTGTTTCGATGGGGATCGCGGCCTCTTCCTTCCTGGAAACGTCACCAGCGTGAAAGAAACGCTGGAAGGGGGCTTAGTTGGACTGATTGTATGGTTTCACCACCTCCTTCGAGCCAGGAGGAAGATGAGCCCCGCATCATTGGAGGCCACGGTTTACATCTGGCCAGGAAGTGTGCAGTTCCGAAGATCCAGGTCCACGTGTGACCCGGGAAGGGCGCGGGAGGAGGGAAGCCCCGCCGTGGCGTCCCCGCTTCCCTTTGAGAAGCAGCGAGAGGGAGAAGCTCTCCCTTCAGCGGCCTCCTGGGCCAGGCCTTGCCGAGCTCCGTCCCACTACCGCCCGGGCACCCCACTACCGCCCGGGCACCCCAAAACCCTTTCCACCCCCAAAAACACACACAATCCCCAGTTCAAAGAAGCGAAAGGTGGGATCAAGGCAGTGGCCCGGTCTTCCTCCTTTCCCTCTGTGTCTTCCAAACCTCCACTATTCCCCCCCCCTTTTTTTTAAAGGAGAAAGGAGTCCTATTTTTCTATAGGCGTTAGTAACAACCACCACAACAAAAAGAGAAACACAGTCCTGCTTTTTCCTTCATTTCCCCTTTTAAGATGGATTCCCCGGTAGTGCAATGGGTTTAAACCAGGCCTGGGCAAACTTCGGCCCTCCAGGTGTTTTGGACTACAACTCCCACAATTCCTAACAGCCTACCGGCTGTTAGGAATTGTGGAAGTTGTAGTCCAAAACACCTGGAGGGCCGAAGTTTGCCCAGGCCTGGTTTAAACCCTTGTGCTGGCTGAACCTGCTGACCTAAAGGTCAGAGGTTCAAATCCCAGGGAGCAGGGTGAGCTCCTGTCTGTTAGCTCTAGCTCCCCATGTGGGACATGAAACAACCCACCAACAGGATGGTAAAACATCAAACATCCGGATCCGGGCCTTCCCTAGACAACCTCCTTGCAGACGGCCAATGCTCTCACACCAGAAGTAACTTGCAGTTTCTCAAGTCCACACATGAAAAAAACGACATGCAGTTTTCCCCGACCCTTTCTTCGCCTAAATCCCAACTTTCTTTGCATTTGAATTAAGAATCCCATCCTTTGGACGGTCAAGGACTGGTATTTCAGGCTCCCTCCACCAGAAAGTCAGAAGTGAGTGAGATGCAGCTTTGCTATCGCAGAATGAACCCCGCTTTTCCCAGAGACAACCCCAAGCCACCCGAATTGCTGGCTCTTTAAACATATGGAAAAAGAAGCAACCCTCCTCGACTTCAAGGCAACTAGTCCAGAGTGAATTATATGTGCGTTTGGGGTCAGTCTGGTTCACCAGAAGAAGAAGAAACAGTCAAATCTGTTTGCCTGGAAGTATGAAATCGCTACAATCAAAACTAAACCCTGGGAGGACAAAATCCCTGAATGTTTTCGAGGCCACGAAAACAAGCCACGTCTAGATGCAGCTGTGGAGGGTCGAAATAGGCCTTGAACAGTGCATGTGTGTGTGAACAGCAATGGCTCCCAGGCCTCAAGAACAATTTAGCGAGGAGAGAAGGAGAGGGAAGCAGGCCCGGCCGCCTCTTGTCTTTCCTGCTCGGCCTTGGCCGACCCAACCTTGGCGCTTTCGAGGCGGCGGCCATTTACTGCCCCCTGATTGCCCCACTGACCAGGTTAGCTCATAAACCCATTCACACGCCACAATGGGGATTTTCTCAACAATTAACAAGAAACAACATAATAAAGCCATTGACAAAGGCCCGGCTATTTACTAGAAATTAGGCACTCTTTAAGAGACCAGTGCGTAATTTCACACACTTTACAACCTGCCAGTGCATTTCCAACACCAGAGTAAACAACTGGGTGTGCTTTTTTCGGCTCAAGCTGTCGCCCCAAACTGGCCCTCCCGGTTGGCAGGCCTCCCCCCCCCCACCTTACCCAGGAACGCACTTTTAAGCTGCAAGAGAAGCTGGAGAAATAAACATGGCCTCCTAACATCATTAAAATAAAGAGAACAATAAGAGTGGGTTGCTATGAGTTTTCCGGGCTATATGGCCATGTTCCAGAAGCATTCTCTCCTGACGTTTCGCTTGCATCGATGGCAGGCATCCTCAGACATTCCACATTTATATAAACCCAATTTTCCTAGTTTCCAACAGACCTCACAACCTTTGAGGCTGCCTGCCATAGATGCAGGCGAAAGGTCAGGAGAGAATGCTTCTGGAAAATCGCCATACAGCCTGGAAAACTCACAGCAATCCAATGACAACATAAAAGGCAATCGTGCAGCTTTCTAATTAAAGGAGGCATCCTGGAATTAAATGGGTGTCTAGATACATTTTAATCAGCTTGTTTATCTGATTTTAAACAAAACATAGCTCCAATTTGAGCTGCTATGACTTATCTGTATCTGGGGTGTTAGGGGCTCAGTTCCTCTATTGCAGCCAGGGGTCCTCAAACTTTTTAAACAGAGGGCCAGGTCATAGTCCCTCAAACTGCTGGAGGGCCAGATTATAATTTGAAAAAAGCATGAATGAATTCCTATGCACACTGCACATATCTCATTTGTAGTGCAAAAATACCACTTTTAAAACAATACAATAACAAATAACAAAATAAACTTATTAGTATTTCAATGAGAAGTGTGGGCCTGCTTTTGGCTGATGAGATAGGATTGTTGTTGTTGCTGTTGTGTGCTTTCAAGTTGTTTCAGATTTAAGTTGACCCTGAGCGAGGGCTGGGCAAATGACCTTGGAGGGCCCCATCTGGCCCTCGGGCCTTAGTTTGAAGACCCCTGCTCTATTCAGTTTGAGAAACCTGGACCCTTGCAGGCTGAATTTTGATATCTGCTGACTGGAGGTCTTTCTGACCCAAATCCAATCTATTGTGAAAAAGAATGAATATTGGGTCTGAGGATGCCTGGCACAGATGCAGGCGAAACATCAGGAGATAATGCTTCTGGCACATGGCCATAAAGCCCGGAAAACTCACAACAACCCAGTGATTCCTGCCACAAAAGCCTTCGACAATACATAGAACAATAACAACCACCCCCAGAGCCCTGTTATTTGATCTCCTGAGTCTGAAACCCCTGGTTTACTTCTTATTCTGGGTGCCAATGCCTCTCTGGCCTCCTTTGTCAAGGAAGACCTCCTCTCCTCTCCTCTCTCACAACAACAACAGCCAGCAGCTCGTGGGTAATATCGCCACTGAGATCCTCCTCCTGGCCTAAACTGTGGCCTAGGCTTGTAATTCTGTCCCGGGGCCTCTCTGTCTGGCGAGGGTCATAAATCCCACCCTGCTGTCATAAAATAAACAGGAGTTCCATCTTCTTTTATGGATTGGATTTCCTATTTATTAGGAAGGGAACAGCACTCGGGTTTAGGTGCCCGTCCTCTCCAAGAAAGACCCTAATGTCTCTCGGAGAGGCTTCTCTTTTCCATCTCTCTCTCTCCTCCTCCTCCTCCTTCATCCTCTTCCCCCCTCTCTCTCTCTCTCCCTCTCTCTCCTCGACTTAAACCTTGCAGCTTAGGAAGTGAATGAGGGAGCGAAGCCCCTTTGCTCTGCTCCTGACCCGGAAAGGGACGATGGGCGAGAGCCTTGGAACCTGAGCTGCTTTGGAGAGCCAGGGAGCCCGAAGGGGGGGGGGTCACACAAAAGGCGAGGCTGTAAGGGAGGGAGTGGGCGCTGGAAGGTCAGGTCCGCAGTGGGCCGACAGAGAGGAGAGAGGCCTCCAACTCGGCCCCCAGCCCGGCCCCCTGAGCCTCTCCTTTCGCCCCCCTCCAGCCCCAGAAAGGCCACCTCGAAGTGGCTCTCTCTGGGAAGGGGCCCCTTCCGCTTGGCCTGATGAGTGTCTCACACATTCAGGGCCAGGGAGGAAGAAAAGAGGAAGAGAGCCAGGCAAGGGAGGCACAAGGAGAGGCTGGGCCGGGGGAGGAAGACAAAACGCGCACCCCACAATGAGTTTGTTTTCAGGCAGCCAAGATGGCGACCAGGACAGGCTGGAGGCTAGTGGGGCCGGCGGGCGGGGAGCCCCTCTTCGTCGCTCCTCTTCTCCCCGCTCCACACTGCATCCTTCCTCCGCCTCCCCTGATTCCTGCAGGACCAATTCACCCTATAACTCTCCCAGAGTACAGTAGCCCCCCGCTTCCTGTTATTCCTGGAGACAGGAAGCCGAAAATTGGAGGGTTGGGGGTGGGAGGAAGGCAGTGTTGATCCCAAGCACACGCGGAGACTTTTGCACAGCCAAGAAATATAAAGACGCGAAGCCTTGCCGGCTCCCAGCCCCTTGTTTACAAACACAGCTGTTGCCCAAGGTTTTTGCAAACCCCAGCAGCGAGGGAAGGTGCCGCAGAAAGGGGGAGAGGAGAAAGAGGAGGAGGAGGAGGAAAGAAGGAGGGAGGGAGGCGGTGGTCTCGGCATCTGGAAAGGACAGGGCGCCCTGTTTTTGAAACTGTCAATTCCCTCAGCCCCTATTGTGAAGGCTTCATGCAAAACATCTCCGGCCTTTTAAGGCTGGGGCTTGTGAGGCCGCCTCGGACTGAAAAGAAGTGAGGGCAAAGGGAAGGGGATGGGGGGGGGGGGTCGGGAGAGAGAGAGAGAGAGAGAGAGAGAGAGAGAGAGAGAGAGCAACGCCAATAATTATATTGGAAGAGGCTCACAACAAAATTGCAACACACAATGCGTATATGTGTGTGTTTATAAGTATTGCATTGTGTGCTTTCCCCCTCTCTCTACACATACATCTTGCATTGTATGGGATACACATATAATTTATATACATCGTGTGTTCTCTCCCCCGTTCTATACATACATGCATACATACATAGCTATATACATACATCTTGCATTTTGTGCTATACACATATATGATATATAATGTGTGTATACTGTATATATATACACTCACAGTGTGCTCTAATTTTGTATATGTGTGCACACATACATCTTGCATTGTGTGCTATATACACACATATATAATGTAATGTATATATATATTGTGCTCTCTCGCTAAATATGCATGCATTCATACATCTTGCATTGTGTGCGATACACACACACATATATATATTGTATATACATAATCTGCTCTCTATATATACACACATGCATACATACTCACATACATCTTGCATTGTGTGCTATACACACATAATATATAATGTGTGTATGTATGTATGTGCGTGTGTGTGTGTGTGTGTATATATATATAGAGAGAGAGAGGCTCTCTTCCCCCTCCCTCTCTTTACATATACACATGCATACATACATACATACATATTGCATTGTTTGCTATACACACATATATAAAATATATAATGTATATATATAGTCTCCTTTCTCTATATATACACACACATACATACATACATCTTGCATTGTTATACACACATATATATACACAGTAATATATATTGTATATATTGTGCTCTCTCTATATATATACATTCATGCATATTCATACATCTTGCATTGTTTGTTATATACACACACACACATATATAATGTATATGCATAATATGCTCTCTCTCTTCCTATATATATATTCATGTGGTGTATCCCACATACATGGATACATACATACATACATCTTGCATTGTGTGCTATACACACACAATATATAACGTGTGTATGTATGTGTGCAAATATATATATATAGAGAGAGAGAGACTCTCTTCCCCCTCCCTCTTTTTACATATACACATGCATACATCTTGCATTGTTTGCTATACACACACACATATATAAAATATATAATGTATATATATAGTCTGCTCTCTCTATATATACACACACATTGTGCATTGTGTGTTATATACACATATATACAGTAATATATATTGTATATATTGTGCTCTCTCTATATACATACATGCATACATTCATACATATTGCATTGTGTGTTATACACACATATATACAGTAATATAGATTTTATATATCGTGCTCTCTCTATATATATGCATAGCCTACATGCATACATTCATACATCTTGCATTGTGTGTTATACACACATATATAATATATAATATATAATGTATATAATGTATATACATTATATGCTCTCTCTATATATATACACATATTGCATTGTGTGCTATACACCCACACACACATAAATGTGTGGGTGTATAGCACACAATGCAAGGTGTGTGTGTGTGTATGTTTGTGTGGAGAGAGAGAGAGAATGCGGGTGCACACATGCCTAGGTCTTTTGGAAATGAACACAGCAAAAAAGGGAAAGAACCCAAGGGGATCAAAGCTCTCTCTTCCTCCTATTTGCCCTCCCCACAGCCCTTTTTAAGGCGCTTCTGCAATCCCTCCCAGACGAGTTTGCCAGGCCCTGTCGTTCGCAAGGGCGGTGAGGAAGGCGGTTTCCCTCCCTCGTCCTCTCTTGCTGCTGTTCGAAGGGAACTCGGGCTCTCTGACCTTCCCTCCCCCCACAGGAAAGTTTCTGCCACCCCCAAACGGCTTTGCAGTCGAATCATGAACTTTCCTTTTCCTTTCCCCCCGCAACGCGAGCATCTTAACCGTAACAAAACAAAACAAAAAAACCCCACAGCGAGCCAGGCTTCCTGTGCGAGATCTCGCTTGCCAAAAAGGCCCGGCTTTGAGCACAAACTCTGCAGCCCAGGCGAGCGCGCGCGCCCCCGAAGTGAAACCAAAACAAGGCCGCACGAGGCCCTGGCCTTCTGCAGAAACATCCGTTTTGGGGGGATCCAGATCGGAGAGAAAGTGAGAGGAAGGGAGAGTCAGATGGTTATTTTTAAACCACCCCAAGAACGGCTGAAACTGCAAGCTGCTGTGCAACAGACTGGCCTGCTTTTCCTTGTTTCTGCAGAGGGAGGAAACAGGCCGCAGCGTTGTGGGTTCTTTAAAAGGTTATTTCTGCCTCTATCTTCAAGTTAGGGTGGACTTTTAGGATCCGTGGCTTTTCTATAAACTTCCTACTGTGAGGCTTAAGGTTTTGCTAAAAGCCATATACACATTCTCATCTGAATGGTAGATATATATATATATTACCCAGCATCTCCTTTGTTTTCCAGAGTGGGGAAAAGCGATTCGACCCAGAGATTTTTGCTTGTCTCCACCCCAAGAATCTGGAAAGCTGGAGAGGTTTGTGGGAAGAGAAAGGCAATTTCGTCTTCCATCAAACTACCTCGAAAAATTAAATACGCTGAGGTTTGAGGCAAGGAGGCTTTCTTAGACACCCCTTTGCGTCCCACTCTGAGAAAGTAAAGATCTGCCAGCCAAAGTAAATGAGATTGTTCTAGAGCAAGAAAAGGGGGAGGTGAGGGGTTACAGTTTCCCTATGGCCCCAAATCCCATGCCAGGACCCACTGGACCGGCAGCAATGGTTACATAATGCCTTGGGGGAGGCACCTAGGAGAAGAGCAGGGCTCTCTCTTTCTCAGCATTGGGGGCTGGGCTGAAAAATCTGCTCTCTTTGCTAAACCAAAGGCAAGGCTTCTTTAGGTGGCTGGCATTAAAGAGAGATGGACACGTGTGGGAAACCACTGAGATATTTAAGAAGATATGGTGGATCCCCCTTGAGATATTTAAGAAGATATGGTGGATTCCCCCAATGCAGTTCTGGGGAGAGGTGGATTGACATCCTCAAAAGCCTTTGGCCTAACATTATGAAAAGGACAATCTTCAAAACACAAAGACTGCAGTTAGTTAGAACTAGGCCTCTGTTTTGTTGGGAAAACTGGCTAAATTTTCAATGCACCCGCGTTGTTGTTTGACAGTGGTGCTTTTGAATGTATCTGGATAGAAAGATTTTGTATCTTGCTCATTTTAGTGAAAGGGACCAAAAGGAAGAAGACATACCCATTTGATGAACGGGGATCCAGTGGGGGGAAGGATTGATAAGGAAGGGTTGTTGTGAGTTTTCCTGGGCTGTATGGCCATGTTCCAGAAGCATTCTCTCCTGACCTTTCCCCTGTGTCTATGGCAGGCAGCGTCAGAGGTCGTGAGGTCTTTTACTTTTACCTCTGAGGATGCCTGGCATAGATGTTGGCAAAATGCCTGGAGAGAATGCTTCTGGAACAGGGCCATGCAAGCCCAGAAAGCTCACAACAACCCAAGAAGTGTTTTGTGTGAAAAGGAGGCCTTTCCAACTCTTGCCTCTAAGGGCCTTTCTACACAGCCCTAAATCACAGAATAT
This sequence comes from Anolis apletophallus, assembly GCA_030556195.1. Classification (NCBI taxonomy): domain Eukaryota; kingdom Metazoa; phylum Chordata; class Lepidosauria; order Squamata; family Anolidae; genus Anolis; species Anolis apletophallus. Next base: position 32,157,202 of record JARBWK010000008.1, on the reverse strand, counting down.
CAAGACAAAAATCCCACAATATCTGCTTTAAATTGGGTTATGTGAGTCTACACTCAGATAATGTGGGATTTTCTGTCTTGATATTCTGGGATATAGGGCTGTGGGGAAGGGCCCTAAGGTACCAAGGAAAGGCTTTCTGCTACCCACCCCACTCCCAGGCTTTCTAAAGAAGCCAAAGGAAGCCTGTGTGTGTGTGTTTGTGTCTGTATCTGTGAGTCTGTGCTGGAAGCTGACAGTCTAAGCAGACTAAATGTCTCCTGTGTGGGTGACATAAGGCCATATCTTATGCAGTCATACACAAGTCTAGAGCAACATTTCTTCCACTACAATTGCATTGGTCCTTCCACAAAAAGCAGGCTAAATGAGTAATGCACAACAGCAATTGCAACAATTGCAACAGGATAAGATGGGGGGGGGTTGGTATATTTCTAAATATCTCCTGCAGGTGTCCTGCAGAGAGAGGAAAGCCATTCTCCATACCCTCCCCCCTTCTCATCTTTATCTCCTTTCTCTCTCTCTCTCTTTCTCTTAGGTCCCTTCCACACAGCTGAACAAAATCCCACATTTTCTGTTTTGTACCGGAATATATGGCAGTGTGGACTCAACCCAGTTCAAAGCACATATTGTGGGATTTTTCTGCCTTAATATTCTGGTTTATATAACTGTGTGGAAGGGCCCTCTGTCTTTATTTCTCTCTAGCTTTGGTTGTGTTTTGAAAACAAAAAATCACACTAGCCAAAATCTATTTTGGAATATTGATATCTTGCTCCTGCTGTTTATTAGCAGGGACAAGAACTCAAAGATTTTTAACAACAGCAACAACAACAGCAACAACAATAACAACAGCAGCAGTAGCAGCAGCACCAAAGTGGGCAGTGAATTTCCACAAAAAAATGTTGACTCTAAAGCTCCATGTAAACAGCCCTTTGTTGTTTTCTTTTCTTTTAAGATATAGGATAAATCATTCTCCTGGGTGTAAACAATTCTAAATCAGAGAGGAATCTTGTTATCCAATGAAACCCGGATGAAAAAGATCAGCCCAGAAACCGACAATCAACCCAAAGTGCTGATTCAGCAACTCCATTGTATCACTTTCTCGACCCTTAAAATATCCAATGGCTCTGCTTAATTTCGCTAAATTTCCTCTCTTTCCCAGCCCCAAACAGAATAGCACGGATACCTCCCTATATTTGTTTTTAATCGCATTGTTTTGTATAAGAAACCACAATCAATCTCTAGAAAGCACCATTCCTTCCAGCCAAAGCCATACACTTTTTCTTTCTCACCCCCAAAGAAAGCAGAAAACAATGGGCAACCCTGCAAGAAGTCTAGAAATCGTCATTTTTTAAAACAGTGTTTTAATTGAAAATAAAGCTAAAGCATGCTTTTTCCAACAGTGCAAATTTCCATCGTTTTGATTTACTGCTTCCAACATCACAACATATTAACACCGGCATGTCTTCCCTCCCAAAAGGCTCGACTCTACAAGTCTGCCTGCTTCAACTATATGTCGAGGTTTTTTTAAGTGCAAATATAGACAATTGCCTCTGATTGTCATGTGCAGTAGGGAAAAAAGGGAAAAAAAGAAATGATCCTGCTACAAAGATAGGATGCTTGGGGGGAAAGTCAAGTTTCCAGAGATGTAGAGAAAACAGTGACAAGTCCTGGTTTTTAAAACGCCTGAGTTTTTGTGCCAAAGCAGCTATCAAGAATAGGGTACATTCTCCATGGGGAATACACCTTTTACTGGGCCCTCTGTTTCATTCATTCAGCATGCTGGGTCTGCCTGCACTTCATTCCAAGGGAGAGAGCTTCACATTTATTCACCTGGCTTTGCCAATTTGGGAGAACTTTTTCAATGGACTACAAAACCTCTGCCCAGCTCCATCCTTCTATGCTTCATCACACTAGAGAATGAATCCACTTTACATCCAGTTTCTGCCTTCTGAATAATTCTGGGGTTTGTAGTTTAGGGAGGAGCCTTTAATAGCCTCAAACCCCCAGAATGCTGCAGGAGGCACAAACCGGATTTAAAGTGGATTCATTCTCTAGTGTGATCAGATCCATGGATATATTTCAGTCCACAGCAAAGTGAAGGCAGTAAAGCCTAGGCACTCCTTCTTTGAAACCAACCTCCCAAGTAAACTTTACAGAGGATTGTCCTCTCCTGTAGAGTAGACTGAGGACCATCCGCCAAGGTCTTATCCTATCAATGGCCCAGTCTAAACGTTTCACTGGGGGCACCCACCCTTATTGGCTTGCTCCACATCCTTTTGTTTTGAGCCACTTTTCCTCCCTTTTGCTTGCAAGACAATCATCACCATCACCTTCAATCCATATCTATTGAAGGAACTTTCCTAGAAACACCTCTCTTTCTCTGTGTCCACTCACTGCAATGGCTTCTGAAGGAAGAGGAGACCAAGTAGGGTGGGAGGACCACCAAGTTGAGAGGGCTTCTTCCCCAGTGAATGATAGGTACAGGAAAACCTTCCCTGTGCAACCTTCTCGCTGAAGAAACGGAATCGACCAGTTAAAAACAGACTTCCAAGTTCCCAATCTAGTGCATTTACATATTAATGGCTCGCTCGAATTATAATTCAACCTTCTTTTGTTTTTTAATTACTTGTAGCAGTTGAATTGAGGTACCGGGTGTATTATTAGAATTCTGAGACAGTAAAGTGTTCCAGCTTTATCAGATTCCACTGAGGTGTTGTGTTTTGTTTCATCAACTCGAGGCTTTCGCCCCCCAAAAGTAGTCTAGGGAATATTTCCAGAATATCCTGGCCGTCCCCTTTTCCCACCCACCCTCTTCTTCCCCCACGATCTGTCTTCATGGCAAGGGATAAAAGAGTAATCCAATTCCTTCTTCTTTCTTCTGTTTCCCCCCACCCCAAAAACCCCCCAGAATGAACCAGAGATGATGCCATGGAGTGGACAGGAATACACCATCCAGCCAAGGTGAAGAAAGCGAGTCGGAGGAGAAATAATAATTATAATAATAATAATAAAAAAACCAGCCAAGAGAAGAACCAAGATGTCGGGGAGGTCTTCCCTTTCCCCCACTCTTACGAGTGAAATTTCCTGAATTTGTGGCTGGGGGGCAAAGGGATGGCCGAGCCGCCCAGCTGCCATTTCCAGACCGGGTGGGCCTTGGGGGGCGGCTGGGCATCCTTGGCGGTGCTGAAGCTGTAGGCCGGCAGCAGATCCCCGTCCAGGCCCAGCACCAAGGAGGGCGGGCAAGGGAAGTTGCCCAAGAAGCTGAAGGGTCGCTTGAGGGCCGTGGCCACGCTGCTGCCCACCCGCTTGCGCCGCCCGAGCACCGCCAGGCCCTCCAGGGGCCCTTCGGGACTTTCCAGTAGCGGAGGCAGCGGAGGAGGCAACGGAGACTTGCCCGGAGGGGCCGGGCGAGGGCTGCGGACCGACTTGAGATTTGGCTTCAGCGGAGGCGCCGGGTGGGTCAGCAGGGCCCGCTTGCCCAGCACCAAAGTCCGGTAGTTCTTCCTCACGCGGGCTCCGAATTTGTACTCCCCGTCATCGTCGTCGTCGTCGTCCTGGGGCTTGGCAAAAGTGCGGAGGGGGGACGGGGGGGCGGGGGCGTCCTGCTGGGCCTGGAGGGGCTGCTGAGGGCGGCGGAGCCCCTCGAAGGCGGGCGGGGGGGCTCCTCGGGGCAACCGGGGTCTTCCTTCGTTGGCAGCAGCAGAGGCGGCGGCGGGTCCGGGGGCGGCGGGGAGAGCTGGGCCTCGGCCCTTTCCTCCTTGGGCTCCAGGGGCCCGCTGCCTCCCCACGTGGCGGGGCTCTGGACGGGGAGGGCTCCATACTCGGCGTTAGCGCTGCTGTCCTCGATCTTGATCTGGACCAGAGGCACGAGGGGCACTAGGGGCGGCGGCGGCGTGGGCTCGGGAAGAGGGTGCCTTTGGGAAGAGGGGGCGACTAAGGGGCCGTCCTCGTGACACCTCCCGGGCAGTTCAACCCCGAGGGCGGCTTGGGGCTCCTCTGCAGCGGGTGGAGGAGGAGGAGAAGGAGGAAAGGGAAGAGGAGGAAGAGGAGACGGGCAGTCCAGGCGGGCCTTCCTGCCCTCTCGGCAGAGTCTCGGCGGCGGGCTGGCCTTGAAGGCCTGGCAGGGTCCGGCGGGGCGGCGGCAAGGGCGTCGGCTGCCACCCGCGGCCAAGCCCGGCCTTCCCGGGGGGGGCCCCTCCTCGGCGCAGCCTAGGCCTGGCTCAACCTTGGGCGCCCACTCCGCCTGCCCCACCGGCCTCCCTCCCCTCTCCTCCTCCTTCTCTTCTTCCTCCCCTTCTTCCTCTTCCTCCGAGGAGGAGGATTCGGCTTTGATAGTCCTCGCCGGGCCCGGCAGCTCCTGGAAAGGGGCGGGGAGCGGCAGTCCAGGCGAGGGGCAGAAACTGGTGCGCCTGAAGCGGATGCTCTGCACCGACACTTGGCTGGAGCCCGTGCTGGAGTCGGACTCGGAGCTACTCTCCTCCTCCTCTTCTTCCTCTTCCTCCTCCTCCTCCTCCTCGTCGGAGCTCAGTTCGCTGGAATCAGAACCGCAGGTGACTTCTTCATCCTCCTCGTCCTCTTCTTCTTCATCTTCCTCCGAAGAGCCCGAGTTGCTGCTACTGGTTAAACTGGAGCAGAAGTCGGAGTCGTTGGCCGCCTGGTCAGAATAGGAGCTGGATTCGGAGTCGCTGCTGTAGCTCTCCGGAAAAGAGTGGTGATGCGGCGGGGCCAGGAAGCCGTTCAAGGCCGGCGAGGCGAGGAGGGCGCCCTTGTCCAGCGGCTTGGAAGCGGCGCGGGGCAGGAAGAGGCAACGCCGCCCGCCGCCGGGCCCCAAGCCTTGCTCTTCCCCCGCTGCTGCCGCTTTCCTCCTCCGCTTGGCCTTGCTGCGGGCGACGGAGGCGGGCTTGGGCTGGCTGGAGATGGCGGCCGAGGCATGGTGATGGTGGTGGTGGTGATGGTAGTAGTATCGCGGGTGCTTGGCGCAGAGGAGGCTGCGGAAACAGGCGGGTTCCGAGGCCAGCGAGAGGTAACGCGGGCGGAGCGGGGCAGTTTCATAGTTTGCAGACCCTTTGCCAGGCGAGCGGGGCAGTCCCGGCGAGCTCAGCCCCGGCGGAGGGCTCCAAAAGTGAGGTAGATCCGAAGCCGGTAGGAAAGCGGCCGGCCCCGCTTTGCGCCAGCCATTTCTCCGCCCGGCAGCGGCTGCAGCGGCAGAGGCGGCGGCTCCATTCAAACCCAGCCAAAGTTTGCCCCTGTCTTTCCAAAAGGCTGCCGCCGCTGCCGCCGCCGCGGCTGCCACGGCTTTAGTCTGTGTCCCGGGAGAGGCGTCCTCCCGCCCCGTGGAGGCCCGGCGCTTCGTCCTGAGCACGGGCTCCGTCTTGCAGGAGGTGTTGAGCGCCTCCACGTCCTCGCGGGAGATGAGCGTGCACTTGGCGGCGTGGAAGGCGATGGAGTTGATGGCCTTGAGCCGGCGCAGCTCCTCCAGGTCGCAGTGGTGCTTCTGCACCTTGAGGTGGTCCATGCGCTTGTGCACCGTGGTGCGAGGGATGTTCTTGAGCAGATCCGTGAAGACCTGCGAGAGGGCGAACATCTGCTTGCCCCGGATCACCAGGTAACCCAGACGCACGCCGTCCACCTCCTCGAAGCCGGACTTCAGGTCGCCCATGCTGCGCTTCCTCTTCCTCTTCTTCCTCCTCCTCCTCACCGCCCCACCATGGGGGCAGGGGGGGCATCAGCTGCGGAGAAGGAGCCCCCCTCTCCTCAGGCAGCCCAACAGCCCAGGCAAAAAGGTGTGCTGGGGGAGGAAATCCAAGCAGAAAGAGAGAGGGGGCAGAGAGAGAGAGTCTATCCTCCTCAGCCAGGTGCTGGCTTGGCTCTCAAGGCATCCTGCTGGATGGAAAAGAACAAAGCCTGTTATTCCTGCTCAAACTTTGGAGGGGAAAAGCAGCCCAGAGAAGGAGAGGAAGGCAAGGCGGCTGCGCTCCAAGGCGGAGGGGGTGGGCAAAAGGCATGTCGTGGAAAACCTCCTGGAATTGGGAAGGGAGGAGGCGGAAGAAGAGGAAAAAGGGGGCCTCAACCGGCTCGGTGTTTCCCCCGGTGTTTCCCGACGACGGCACTGAGAGGAAGGCAGACTGGCTACCTGGAGCCCTTTGGGCGAACGGCACGCCCCCTTCTCGGCCAGGATAAAGGAATGCGAGGCGAAGGGGCTGCAGAGAAAACCAGGAGAGCCACGCAATCCCCCCTCCCTCTCTTCTCTCTCTCCCTTTCTTTCTGTCTTTCTTTCTCTCTCTCTCTCTCTCGCCCGCTCTCCCTCTCTCTTTCTCTCTCTTCCCGCCGCTGCTTTCGCTCCAAATCAAATGACAGAGTGAAGGGAGCTCGTCCGGAGACACCTTCATCAATTAATTCCCCCAAAGCCAGCGCTGATTGGACACTCCTGACAGGTGATGCAATAAAAATGGATATTCCACCCCCTTTCCACCGCCCCCCCCCCACGCCAAATCTCCAGCTAATTAGCATACTCTTAGGCTGCCGCCTCCCCTCCCAAAGTAAATAATACTGTTAGTATATAAATCTTTCTATTAAACAATCCGGAGCTCCCAGCCAGCCCAGAGCGTGCTTGCTCTCTCTCTCTCTCTCTCTCTCTCTCTCTCTCTCTCTCTCTCTCTCTCTCTCCAGCTCTGTAGCTGAAGGAAGGAAGGCGCCCCAAAATGCTATGAATCCTTTTATATATATATATATATATATATATATATATATATATATATATATATATAAGGATACATAGCATTTTGGGGTTCAGGCTACCTAGAAAAAGCAAAGGGAGAGCTATCCCTTCCTATAAGAATGCCAGGATGAGAAAGACGAACAGAATAACCATTTCGAAGTCACAATTTGAAAGGGGGGCATTTTGTTCTGCCTTTTTTGGCGTATCAAAGCAGGCTTCCTCAACCAGTATTTGGTCTTCCTTCTTTAAGTTTTCTTGCCGTTTCCATTTTCCCCCCTTTTTTCTTTTCTTTCTGGGGAAACCTCGGAGGAGAACGAGCATACTCACGTTCGCTAGCTCGGCCTCGTCTTTCCTCTTCCTTCTCGCTTTCCTCTCTTTCTTCCTTTCTTCCTCTCTCTCTCTCACCCCCGCCCCTTTTGCCTTTCTGCCTTCCTTCCTTCCCTCTCTTTCTCTCTCTCCTTGCGATGGCCAAGTTGTTGCTACTAGGGTTTCCTTGCGTGGTTATCCTGAGCTCCAGCTCCGTCATACTGTAACACTTTTCGCTGAAATTCTGCCTGTAATATTGGGGGAGGGGGAAAGGAGAGGGAGGAGGAAGAGGGGAGAGGCAGAGAATCTGAACGAGAGCTCACGTCAGACCCATAACAAAGCTTCAGATAAGCCAGAAATGTGCCCACTTCTCTCAGTCCACCGCCCCGGCCTTGCAGACAAGGTGGAGAATCCTCGCCCAGTCTTTGGGTTCACACGGGGAGTGGACGCGCGTTGAGTGCTTCCAGCGGTGGAAGCGTTGGCATTAGAGGTACTGAGGAGGAGGAGAAGGGGTAGGGGAAGGAGGAGGAGAAGGAGAAGGAGTAGGGGAAAGCACAGAAGGAGGAAGATAAGGAGAAGGGGTAGGGGAAGGAGGAGGAGAAGGAGAAGGAGTAGGGGAAAGCACAGAAGGAGGAAGATAAGGAGAAGGGGTAGGGGAAGGACGAAGATGAGGAGAAGGAGAAAAGGGAGAAGGAGAAGAAGTAGGGGAAGGAGAAGGAGGGGAAGGAGAAAGGGTAGGGGAATGAGGAGAAAGAAAAGGTGAAAAAGGAGGAGGAAGAGAAGGGGCAGGAGTAGGGGACGGAGAAAGATGAGAAGGAAGAGGAGGAAAAGGAGGAGAAGGGGAAGAGAAGGAGGAGGAAGAAAAGGAGAAGGAGGAGAAGTGGTAGGAGAAGAAGGATGAGGAGAAAATGGAGGAGGAGAAGGGGTAGGGGAATGAGGAGAAAGAGAAGGCGAAAAAGGAGGAGGAAGAGAAGGGGAAGGAGTAGGGGACTGAGGAAGATGAGAAGGAAGAGGAGGAAAAGGAGGAGGAGGAAAAGAAGGAGAAGAGGAAGGAGGGGGGAAGGAGGGGGGAGGAGAAAAGGGAGGACAAGGAGAAGAAGAAGGACAAGAGGAGAGAAGGTTGCTTTGAGTTAGAAGGATGCCTCTGGTATCCTGTGACAATGAGAGGGGAAATCCCTGCTCTCTGTCTTCCAAAACTATCTCCAAATACGGATATAGCATTAGTTTCCATATCGGTGCATAGGAGTGGTGGGGGTCAACCATGCAATTCTTAGGGCTTCACACATTGTCTTTCCAAGAGAGGGTGGAAAGCCTTCCATCTACGAATTTCCAGATGAAGGGCATTCCCAGTTCCAACTTTCACCCCGTCCTGTAATTTGAAGCCTTGTGGATAAGAGAGGCGATTAAACCAAGTAGAACCCTTTGGGGAGCCTTCGGACGTTTATTTGGGGGAGGGGGGCAACCTATTCTATTTCTCCCTTGGCGGTGTTTTCAGTCCAAAGTAGCCATCCATTAGATCAAGGCTGGGAAAGGAAACGACATCCCTTCACAAGCACAAACGTAGAAGGGGGTGCCAACCAGTGTGGCTGAAAAGCTAGACCAACGTCCCTCCAAATTCTTCTCGGTTTGAAGCTAAAATCTGGTCAGAAGCACAAACGTCCACATTTCCCAGTAGCTGGTGAGCAGAGCCAAAATGAAAGACATCCCTGCACTCCAGGGGGAAAAGGTGGGGAGCGATGGAAAACTAAGGCTGGAAAGAAAAGCCGAAAATATCTCTTCCACCCCCTCTATTACTCTCCTTCCTCACCAGATAGACCAGATAGGAGGGAAAGCTGGAGAAAGGAAGAGGGCTTGGTGGCGAATGAATGCGTGAATCCTGCCATATCAGCTGCCCCCCTTGTAATTAATTTCCACGGTCGTTTTGCATGACTAGGTAAAAATGCTCACCATCTTCCCCTCCGTTTTTCCTCTCAATTCCTTCCCAGACCGGCTAAAAAGCCTTCAATTAGCCTAAAATATGCACTTTCCTTGGAATTCTGCAAGGGACCACGGGGTGGGGGTGGGGGTGGGGGCTGGCAGGGAGGCCTCTGGATCAAAGGGAAGTCCCTTGAATTGTGTGTGTCTGTATGCCTTCAAGTCTCCTATCACTTGAATTTCGAAGGGCAAAGAATAGCCAGAGATGGGGGTTTCCCCCCAGGTCCTTGGAAATCTAGCCTACAGCACCATGGTGTTTGGGAGAGGTCTCCCATTCAAAGACTAGCCGGGGCTGACCCTGCTTAATTTGTAATCTCAGACAGGATGAGGTGCCTTTAGAGCAGGCATGGGCAAACTTCAGCCCTCCAGGGGTTTGGGACTACAACTCTCACAATTCCTAACAGCCTACCGGCTGTTAGGAATTGTGGGAGTTGTAGTCCAAAACCCCTGGAGGGCCGAAGTTTGCCCATGCCTGCTTTAGAGTATCTAGGTCTTTCCCCGAGAACCGGGAAAGTTAGTCGAATCCAACACGGTGCCTTATTCTTTTGGACACACAGCAGTGTGTGTGTGTGTGTGTGTGTGTGTGTATGGGGATACATTTGAACGTATATTTTAGTTATTCAAATGTATATATCTCCCATTCGTATATCTCCAAGTTTCCCTTGACAGCAGAGGCAAAAGGCAAGCCAGATCGGCGGCGCCTCCTGATCTCTCCAGCCCTCTTCCAGTCGAGCCGAAAGGCGAACAATGCCTCAACGCCGCCTCGCTTGCTTCCCCTTCCATTTCCCGGAGTTGCCAGCAAAGTTTCGAGAGGGAAAAGCAGCTGTTTGTCCTGCTGGTTTTGAAGAATTATTATTTTGTCCTGGGATTGTGGCGGGGGTTGTTTTTAAAGGCAGGGGGAGGGGAGGAAATGAAGGAAGGGAAGGTAGAAAGAACCACAGCCGTTTGGGCAAAGGCTTAAGCGGAGGTTTCCAAAGGCTCTTCTCCCTCTCCACTTTGGAGGAGTTCCTCTTTGCCCCTTCCCTCCTTCCCTCCCGCTTCTCTCCCCTCCCCTTCGGGGGCTCCTCCTCCACGCCCCCTGCTTTGAGGTTGACGCGGGTGTGAATCCTTGACAGCCAGATCCACCAAGTCAATTCACCGCCTGGGCTTGGAGGGAAAAGTTTTCTCCTCCCAGACTGGATCCCTGCCTTGTGTGTGTGTGTGTGTGTGTGTGTGTGAGAGAGAGAGAGAGAGAGAGAGAGAGAGAGAGAGAGAGAGAGGTGTATTTCATAAAAGTGGACTTCTAACCTCGTCAGGGCCGTAGCCAGGATTTTGATAGGGGGGCTGAGTTTGGTGGGGGGCTGAGACTGGGTGGAAGAGGGGTCTACCCTAGCAAACCTTTTGTATTGTTATCCCAATAACCCCATTAATGTGGGATATAATGAGCATGGTGATCAGATCGTGATTTAAATGCACATAACAGTTTAAATAATGTACCAGTAAGGCCTTTTCGCGGACCACCCTTAGCCCCCCCCCCCTGGCTACATGCCTGAACCTCGTGGAAAGCTCCTTTTCCCTTTCTGCCCACTTTCCTCTAATAGTGATTAGGCTACTCCGGAGTAAACGTGTTTTGGCGTCCAGATAAACAATCTCACCGATCCTGTGGCTACACTTTTCTGTTTTCGCAACCCTTTTCTGTTGTTTTTGTGACATTAAAAGCCAAGAAGATTGGAGGTGGGGGAGGGGCAGAGACAGAGAAAAAGAGTTTTTCTGATTCGATGCAAAGTTCGAATTCGACTAAGGTTAAATCTCAACTTACTACATCTAAATCAGCCAATGCAAGTGTGTGAGGAGAAGAGACACATTTTGTCGAAGGCTTTCATGGCTGTTGTGAGTTTTTCGGGCTGTATGGCCACATTCCAGACGCTTTTTCTCTTGACGTTTCCGCCTGCATCTATGGCAGGCATCCTCACAACCTCTGAAGATGTCTGCCATAGATCCAGGCAAAACGTCAGGAGAGAATGCTTCTAGAACGTGGCCACACAGCCGGGAAAATTCACAACAACCCAATAGATTCATGTATTCATAAGCACACAACCAGGCTCCTTTGTGGAAATGCTGCTCTAACTACATGTGAACTGCACGTCTGCATCTACACAAAGCCTCTTCCTTAGCCTTTGGCTTCTTGAAACTTCCTTATCTTTATTTGGGATTGGATGGGAGGGGGTTTAGGGGAAACCTGGCTTTTATCTTATTTTTATTTTTTTTATTTTTTTTTTTTTGCATAATCCTGAGGAGTTTGCCCTTGGCAGAAAACAAAACAAAAAACGAACAGTGGGTTGCTGTAAGTTTTTCAGATGGTATGGCCATGTTCCTGCTTCTGGAACATAGCCATACATCCCGAAAAACTTACAGCAACCCAGTGATTCCATCCACGAAAGCCTTAGACAACACAAAAACAAAGTAACAGAGTAAGGGTCAATTCAGGGAGGCCTCCTAAAGCCAGCAAAGACAGGCCCGAGGAAGTCCAGAGGATTTTCGTGTGACTACGATGGATCAGTTGAGATTCTGAACGTGAAAGCGCCTCCTCCCCAGATCTATCTGTCTGTCTGTCTGTCTATCTATCTATCAAACAAACACGTGTGTGTGCGTAGAATTAAAGTGTGTTTTTCTCGGTGGCGCTGAAAGTTATGAGCGAATTTCCCGAGTCCCTGAATTGAACCACAGCCTTCGTAAAGGGAAACAGAAGCGGTGCAGGCCGAAGAATGGCAAGGAGTCGCCCCGATTTCCCTCCTCCTGAGCAGGGTTTCTGGGAGTCCCTTCTTGGGGGGCATCAGGCCCGAGGTGGGGCTGCTCTACCTCCTTCAATCATTTGTTCAATGCACAGTCAGTTATCAAAGGGAAACCAAACTGCAGTTGAAATAACTGGGGCTCCTTAAGTTAGGATTGTTGCTTGTGGAGCCGAAGGAACCAGAAGCCAATGTAATGGGTCTTGGTGAAGCTCTGGAAGGAAGCAAAGGCAGCAAAGGCCTCCTGGGGCCTCTTGTGTCTTCTCCTGTGTCTTCCTGGCAGAACCAACTCTCTCTCCTACTCAAGTTAAATTGGGGAAATGTCTGAAATTAATGATCTTTTTGCAACAGGGCCCTAAAACTCTGGGAAGCAGGACCGAAGCCTATGCAAAGGCGTTGCTTTCAAGATGTCGGGATCAATGTCACCCCTCCAAAGAGCTGGGATCCAGACGGGGTGAACTAAAACAGCGGGGAGAATAAAGAGGAATGAGATGGGACCCGGGTTCGGGCTTTTGGGGAAGGGAGGGCGGGCTCTTGGAGCAGAACCCTTGCTTAGCTCTCCTCCAGCCCTTCTCCAAGCCTCAGAGAATATCAATCAAATGTCCTCCTTTTTCCCGTGGAGTAGCCTCAGCCTGTAATGTATACCCCACCTTAGATAGGATTTCTTGGCCTTAGATGATATTTCAGTCTGAAGCACTCTTGGCTAACGACAAACCTAATTGGAAAATAACGAGGACAAATAATATTCCTCACTCTCTGCTGAAAACCTGGTTCTTTCTCATGCCGAATAGCACAGTTGTGGGAATTCTTGGTGAAAATTGAAATATATATATAGACTTTCTCTAATCGTTGCTTTGGGGTGTGTGTGTGTGTGTGTGTGTGAGAGAGAGAGAGAGAGAGAGAGAGAGAGAGAGAGAGAGAGAGAGAGAGAGAGAGAGAGAGAGAGAGAGAGAGAGGATGGCGGTGACTGTATCCGAAAACACCCTCTTAGGTTGCGATTTGATATATTTTCCTTGTATTATCATGATGATGTTTAAACAGCCCGCAATCACGGCTGACCTTTTTTCCTGGGGCAAGTCGCTCAGAGCACCATTTACAGCCTTTTTAAGGTTTTCCTTGTGAGATACAGACACACTCCGCTTCTGTTTCTGAAGGCCTGGAGTGCTCCCGATCCTAGTGCGTTTCCACACGGGCTAGGGCCACCTCCAGACACGCTTTTTCCTTCTTCTTGGTGACCCGTTTCTCTTCGAAAGACCTGGGTCTTTGAGGATTAGCCCCAACAGAAGGAGGGCTTGTTTTCTTCCAGAAGCAGACATCTAGCCATTCCCCATTTCCCAGCAGGTTTGTGATGGTGTTTTACAGATAGTACCTTGGTTGTCGTTTCCCTCTCCCTCCTCCACCCAAAGTGAATGTGGAGGGGGGATGGGGCAGAGGCCAAACCCTCTCGAAAGGGGTCACAGAGCCCCTCCCAGCTATATAAATTCAGTCAAATGTGACTGCAGACTTTTACAAACTCTACAATTTTTGTCGATTCCCTTTGCCACAATTACAGTGGGGAAAGGACGCTCAGGACCCAGAACTAAATGCCTGGAACAGAACATCAGGCTTTTTGACTCACTCCTTTAACAGCAAAGCAACAATTTATAGTGTTGTTAAAGGTTGCTCCTCCCTCTCCTTTTCCCAAGCTTTTTCTCACATGGATGTATGTGTCTTCTTGCTCAGCAGATACGAGGGAAAGGCAGATTTTCCCCTCTGTAGTGCTCCCCCCCCCCTGATAGAAAATGTGCGCATCCTTGTTGTTTTTTAAGCCCTCTCTTTGAAAGAAGAGGCTTTCGGGGGACACAAACTGGATGCCATGTTGCCTACTGACCCATAATCAAAATGCAGTGACCTTCTACCCTTTTTTTGCCCCTTGACCCATCCCGAATTCAATGCAGCCTTTTATAAATTTGCAAATCCTTGGGCGCAAAGGGGATTTGGGGAGGCTTTGTTCTGCCAGGGGTCCTAAAAGTGTGCATTTTTAATTAGACACAAAGGTGCAGTAAACAAAGACTCTGGAAGCACTGGCTTGCACTTCTTACATACAGGTGGGCAAACGCCTGGGCCAGATTGCAAAAGATAGATGGCCTCGGCTCTTCCCCCTCCCTAGCTAAAAAACAAGGCGATTGGGAAAAAAGCCACACACAACAACAACAATAGGCACAAAACATGGAAGCAAGCACCAAAATGCAATTGCAAACATACGAGATCCGAAGGTTATGGATTGCATCAAATTAGCAATGTGGTACAAATCACTTTCGTGACGTAAGGAATGGCCAGACCACAATCATCCTACGTTTCTCATCTCCAAGGTCTGTGGGGATCCTGATGACCCAAGGAGGGAGGGCAGAGAGAAAGAGAGAGAGAGAGAGAGAGAGAGAGAGAGAGAGAGAGAGAGAGAGAGAGAGAGAGATTTGATCTCAGCCTACAGGGCATTCTCTTATCTCTCTTGCCATCAGGCAGTTTAAAGGACACCATCATTACGATGCCTGCCTATTTTGGCTAGATAAATAAAGAATGTTTACAACTCTCGAATGTTTTCAATGGCAATTAAAGCCTGGCAAAGAAAACCTTTCTTTCCAACCCTCACACTTATTTACTCGAGTTTATTGCAATCTTTGATGTTTTTCCTAGGAAGCAGAAAGAGGTTGAGTTGGGAAGAGGAAATGGAGAGCCTTCGAAGAGGGACAGGAAAGATCCGCTGATTTTTCAAGCCTCGTTTTCATACAGGGGTTTGTTTATTTATTATTTACTATATTTATATACCGCCTTTCTCACTCCGGGGGGGTGTCGCTCAAGGCGGTTTACAACATCCTAAAGGCAAAAATTAAATGCCAACAAATGATTCCCACAGGCAGTAAAAAGCCAGACCTTAAAACTGCAAGGCCATTAAATGCTAATCAAGCTGGCCAATTGCAACATTCACACTTGCCTCAAGCATACAAGAGTTCTTTCTCCCATCCTGGACATTATTCCACAGATCTGTGTATGTACAGATCTTTCTGTGAGCCAAGAGACCACTTCAGGTTTATTTTCTTCTCTCTGAGGAGAAGTAGGATCCAATTCTTGGGAATCTTGAAACTCCCACAAACCCAGAAGCCCAAGACGCTTGACTCAGGGAGAGACCCCCAAAGGGGGCTCTGCTGGCAACCCTTGCCTTCTCAACAGCCCCGGAAACCGGAGGCGGCTGAAAATCCATCTCATTTGCTCAGACGCAAGGATCAAGTCAAATGCCCCCTTGTATCAGCAAACCTCATCATAATCTGATTAGGGGAAGGTTTGGGCAGGAATGCCTAGCTGGTTGGACCTGAAAAATGGAGCGGAATTGGGAGGGAAACCAACACCACAATTTCCTCTTTCCTTTCTTTCTCTTGTATTTTCTTTTCTGGTGAAAACAGTGCTTCTCTTTTGTCTCCTGCGCATTTCTCCCGAGTTAGGACCACAATAGTCAACTTTCCCACCCTGGTGTTCCACAACCAACCCATTTGTTTTTATTTCAACTCTTTGGAAACTTTTGCTGCCACGTGGGGTGAAAAACAGAAGCCTGGTGGGTCCCAAATGCACGCTGGCTGGGTCTTTTCCGCACAGTGCTTTTTTACAAGACGTGTAATATATATATTTTATTCCTTTCTGCCTAACTTAAATCCTGACCGGGGACGAGTCCTTTCCCCTCTTTGAATGAAATGGGGGCAAATAGAGAGGGAGGGGGGAGAGAAAGAGAGAGAGGGAGAGAGGGGGGAAAGAAACCCGAGTGCCTTTGCTGCTCCCTGGCTCGTCTGCAGGCCCCCTTTTCCCCTTTTGAAAGTTTAGACCTTCAATACCCTCGACTCTACTGGCAGAATTAGGATGGCCTTGGAGGGTCCTAAACGTGACCATTCACCAAGGCGGGGGGCTCCCGCTTGCAGTTGCAACAACGTGCTCGGCAACTTAATCTCGCCCCCGAAAGGGAAGGGAGCGCCCAAGAATGGACGACCAACTCTCGGGACGTTTTTAGCCCCTTCCCCAAGCAGCTCGGGTCTTTGGCAGCCCATGGGAAGGTCTGGATTTGGCCAGGAAAAGGAGGAAAGGTAAGCCTTGGTGATCCTCGCGGGAGGACGGCAGCCACATCGCGGGGAGACAATGCCAGAACAAAGGGAGAGCCCTTTCTCCTTCGGAATCGTTTTACATTTTCTGCCTCCATTTCTTTCTCATCAGGACAGCGGCGGGGAGGCTTTCAAGGGGTGGCGAGAGGGAGAGAAAGAAAGAAAGAAAGGGAGAGAGAGAGGGAGGGAGAGAAGGCTTGTTTTTGGAAACGATTGCCAGCGAGGCGTTGAAGAAATAAGGCAACGGCGCGCCGATTGAAATGGGAAAACAAGGGGAAAGGTCTCTCGTCGCCTGCTTTAAGAAGTCCCTGTCTGGCAAACGCGCGAAATGTTTGACTGTAAACCCTCCACTGGAAGGGGAAAAACAAAGTCAAAAAACGCGCTAGCCACAGCCTCGTATTGTGTGTGTTTTGGGGAGTGAGAAAGAATCGGCGCGAAGGAGGAAAGAGAGGGCCGGATTCTGGATTTAGCATGGGAAATGTGTGGGTTTTTTTCCCCTTTCTTGGAATCGGACTGGGGGGAAAAGAGGCCTGAAAGGAAACCGCGGAGAGGAAAACAAAAAGTTTCGACTGTCCCGTCCCAGCACTGTTTTGTGGAGCGTCGGTGTGTGTGTGTGTGGCGAAAACCCTAAAGACTTTTTTTGTGTTTAAGAAGCCTTGAAATGTCGTCAGTCGCAGCCGGGTTTGGTGCTCGGATTTCTAGGTTGTTGTAAGTTTTTCGGGCTGTATGGTCATGTTCCAGATGCATTCTCTCCTGACGTTTCGCCTGCATCTATGGCAGGCATCCTCAGAAGTTGTGAGATCTGTTGGAAACTAGAAAAATGAGGTTATATATCTTTGGAATGTCCAGGATGGGAGAAAGAGCTCTTGTCTTGTTTGAGGCAAGTGCGAATGTTGCAATTGGCATTGAATGGCCTTGCAGATTCAAGGACTGACTGCTTACTGCCTAGGGGCATCCTTTGTTGTGAGGTGAGTAGCTGTCTCTGATTGTTTCTTGTCTGGAACTCCCCTGCTTTTATTTACTGTTATGATTGTAGAGGTTTCTTAAAAAAAATATATTGCTAGCCAGGTTTTGTTCAATTTGTTCAGGCAGTAAGACGCCAGACCTTGAGAACTGCTAGGCCATCAAATGCCAATTGAAAACATTCACACACCTACCTCCATCAGACAAGAGTTCTTTCTCCCACCGTAGACATTATTCCACATATATATAAACCCCATTTTCTTAGTTTCCAACAGACCTCACAACCTCTGAGGATGTCTGCTATAGATGCTGTATGTTCATGGTTCAGAAGCATTCTCTCCTGACGTTTCTCCCACCCGGAACACTCCACAGATATATAAACCCTCTTGCCTAGTTTCTAACAGACCTCACAACCTCTGAGGTTGCCTGCCATAGATGCAGGCAAAACGTCAGGAGAGAATGCTTCTGGAACATGAACATACAGCCCAGAAAACTCACAATAACCCAGAAACAATATTGCTTTTACATCCCTCTGGGCATTGCTTTCCAAGCTTGTCCTGTGGGTTGACAGGCTTTTGGAAAACTCACAGCAACCCAGTGATTCTGGCCATGAAAGCCTTCGATAAGGCTTAGGTTTCTTTTTGTGGTCGTGTGGAATGAGGGGAGGCGAGGTACAGGAGCGAGGGGTTTCTTTGCCCCAGGCTTGCCTCGCGAGGGGAACGGCGAGGAAGGGAACCCCATGCTAATGGCTCTCTCCCTCGGCTGCATTGTCCAGGAGCAGCTGGGGGAGGGGACTGGGGAGAAGAGGCCTTCACTTCTTCTTACGCAAATGTAATGCACCGCTGCCTGCCTCTCTCACAAGCGGGGGAAAGAGAGCTGCGCGCGGAAGGGGCTGCAGGAAAGAGCTCCCAAGCCCGGGCTCCTCTCGCTGCACTCCTTTCCATTCATTCATTCACCCAGGCGCAGGGGGCGTGGCCTCCAGGCCGCTGACCTTTCACCTCCCGCCTCCTCTCTTCTCCTCCTCCTCCCCCCTCCCCCCCTCCTTCCACTCGGCATTTCGCTTTTGCTGAGCGGCCACTGGCTTACCCAGAATCCGCCGCGGCCGGGCGCGCTCGTGCCGAGCTCGAGCCTCTCGTAATCGCCCCCCCCCCCACTCATCCCCCCTCTCTCGGCCCCGCCCCCTTCGCTTCTCCCTTGCGCTCGGCGGCCGGCAAAACATTGCCCCGAATCGCTGCAATTCCCCGACTGGACGCTAGGGGCAGCCTC
The DNA here is from genome assembly GCA_030556195.1 of Anolis apletophallus. Lineage (NCBI taxonomy): Eukaryota > Metazoa > Chordata > Lepidosauria > Squamata > Anolidae > Anolis > Anolis apletophallus. Next base: position 32,139,089 of record JARBWK010000008.1, on the reverse strand, counting down.
TCACAAGGGAGGTTGCTCTGGAACAGTGGGGGGGGGGAAGGTTTGCTGAAACACAACAACAACAATAACAACAACAACAATAATCTTCATTTATAACCCGCGTCCATCTCCCCAAAGGGGACTCGGAGCGGCTAACATGAAGACCACCCCCCCAAAAACAATACAACACAGTTAAATATAAAAGAGCAAGGAAAAAAAGAATCATAACAAAATATATAAAGTGTGTATTGTAAAAGGCTTCCATGGCTGGAATCACTGAGGATGCCTGCCATAGATGCAGGCGAACCGTCAGGAGAGAATACTTCTGGAACATAGCCAAATAGCCTGGAAAACTTACAGCAACCCAACAAGTGTGTATTGTTCCTTTGTTATTTATGAATGCCTAGGACCTATAGTCCATTTGCATACAAACAAGAACAGTCAATATGAAATTACAATAATATAAAAGGAGAAAACCATGAAGATGAACAGCATCTGGCTACCAGTATTTTTTAAAAAATTCTCTAAAATTAGGACAGTAAATAAAGAACAATTCTCTTAAAACAGGGACATTCCAGACATTAAACAATCGGGGCCAGCTAACACCTTCCAACAAAGGATTCCCCCAGGCAGGAATCAGGCAGGCCTTGAAGCTGCAAAGCTTTGCAATGCTAATCAAGATGATTAATTGCAACATTCACACCTGCCTCCAACAGGCAGGAGTTATTTCTCCCACCCTGGACTTTTCACACACATATAAACCTCCTTTGCTTAATGTATTGTCGAAGGCTTTCATGGCTGGAATTACTGGGTTGTTGTACGTTTTTCGGGACGTATGGCCATGTTCCAGAAGTATTCTCTCCTGACGTTTCGCTTGCTTCTATAGCAGGCATCCTCACAACCTCTCTGCCATAGATGCAGGCGACACGTCAGGAGAGAATGCTTCTGGAACATGGCCATACAGCCCGGAAAACTCACAGCAACCCAATATAAAAAATGGCATACAGATCTTGGCTATTAAAATTCAATACTCTTAAAATACAACAACAACAGAAACAACAACAATAGAGCTTGGATAATAACTATGTGAACGGATATAGAGGGGCTTACAAGCCAAGTTTTCACCGACGGGTCCACATTATTAAAAGTAATTATTAATGATAATTTCCGACAGCCATAATTAATTGCATTATTGGAGACAACTAATGCTTGTCATAAATCAAGCCGGTTAATAATAGCGACCAACGGCAGTGTGGTTCAGAGGGGGAAAAGGTTCCTAAAAATGTAGGCAGGACGGTCAAAATTGGCCATAACGTTGGGGGAAGTTGAGCGAGAGGAAGAGGAACGTCCCTTTCCAATAGATGACATGGCTTGGGTGGGGGTAAAATCTACTCTCGAATTGGTCAGGGCAATTCGAGAGTGGGGATCGGGATTGGAAGGGAATTGTCCCAGGGAAAGAGGGGTGTTGTGAGGAGTCCCTGCCATTTCCTACCCCCATGTCACCCTCTCTTTCCCCCTCCCCCAAAAGCCAAGCCTTTGAAGCAAAGGGAGTTTGAACTCTTTGTTTCTGCTTTTCTTTTTCCTGACGGTGGTGGCTGAGTTGGGGGGAGTGGAAGGGGGGGGGGGTAGCAGAAGCAGGTCAGTGGGGTGACTTGTTTCCTCATCCTTCAGCTTTTAGCAACTGTCTGTTCTCGTCCCTAGAAAAATGGCATTCCTACTTTGCCCGGTTTCCTTTAAAAGGATATTTTAGGAAGGAGGAGAAAGAGAGAGAGAGATGGAAGACTTCTCCGTTTTTCATTGTAGATATCCGCGTAAAAGCATGCTCCAGAGCTTTCTTGACCTATTGGCATTCAAATACACACTCCACGTGAACAGGATCTGTAAGATTCGGGGTCTTTCCCCGATTGATTTCTTTGTTGAAAGGCTTTCAAACCTGGGAACTCGGCCTGCGAGCAAGTAGCCTCGCAGAAGCAGGATTGGGCCCGAGTTTTTTAAAGGTCCCTGAGTGGGGAAAAGTGGAGGGAAGGGGTGCTTCTGGGGACAAGCTGCAAAATCGCAGCTGAAAAAAAAAACACTAAAAAAGACGGCCCATCCGTGACCCATGGCAGAGGAAGGAAAGGGGAAATCTTTTCTGCAGCAGCGAAAAGGAACCAGGCTGCATTTCAAGGAGGAAAAGCAGCGCCTCGTGTTCTAGAGTCATCGCTCTCTCTTCCCTAAAGTCATGCTGAAGCGTTGCCGTGTTCGAGGGAGCTGTTGTGGCCACATAAGCGATGCAAACACATAATGTAGAAGGGAACAAACAACAATCACCACCAACCACCCTCCCCAATCGCATCTTACATCACACTAGAGAATGAATCCACTTTAAATCCGGTTTCTGGCTTCTGCAGAATTCTGGGGTTTGTAGTTTAGTGAGGCTGTTAAAGGGTCCTCCCTAAACTACAAACCCCAAAATTTTGCAGGAGGCAGAAACCGGATTTAAAGTGGATTCATTCTCTAGTGTGATGAGGTCTGAAACAATAAGATGCCGAAGTTTCCTTGGATCGTCAAAGCCAACAAAAGATTCTGGGGCGATTTAGAGGAAAGCGGTAAGATGAATAGGATTGACACGATTTGCCTTTTCCTCCCAAACACTGGGTTTGGATTGGTTTGGCATCAGACTATTGAAAAGGGTTTGCCAGAGAACTCCAAATATATCAAGATACATGTATACGATATATATTTATGTAGGTTTAAGATCATCACCTGCTATGCATTCCCCCCGAATTAAGTATTGGGTTAAATATTTTTGACCCAAGGTCATTTTTTATTCAAATCCCATAAGTACATTTCATACAACGACTGGGATCTAAACAGCCAGAGGTTAGATTGTTATCCCTACTTTATTCTGCAACCCTCTCCTTTCTGGATTCAGGAATAAATCAGCCTTTGTATATATTGTAGATTGTGACCCTCTGACGGTTGTCTGGAAATGACACCTCCAGTGAAATATCCTTAGGATCCAATCATCCGGACAGTTCAGTCTGGATTCCTTAGTTGAAGGCTGCAGGCCTGGGCATCATTTCTTGAAAGCGACTCCTGTGCGACTGAGATTGCCCCACTTCCAAAGAAACATGAAAGGACTTCCACTTAACTGGCCTGTGCATTGCTTGTTGGTTAAATGCCTATCATTTCCCGTAATTCACATCTCCCCGTTTCTACTTTGTCCATGCCTGCGATGCCTGCTGGATTGGTTACAATACATTTTAGCTCTCCAGGGATAAAACCGAATGGAAGCCTGTTTTAATTGTAATACCAACCAGGTAGTTCAGAGTAAAAGAGAACAAACCCAATCCATTCCATGCTAATGTAATAATACCAAAATTGAAAATAAACTTTTGCAAAAAGTTTGGTGGTAGTTCTAGGCAGCTTATCTGAGTAAAAATGAGTGACATATTTTGGCTGAAATCACTAGTAAAATATCCCTCATCCCTTCTCTAAAATGTAATGTGCGCACACACACATACAGGATATTTTTATATTATACACACAGAGAGCCAAAATGCAATGCTAATCAAGGTGGCAAATTGCAACATCCACACTACCTTTAGCAGACAATAGGTCTGTCTCCCATCCTGGGCATTCTCCAGATATATAAACCCCACTTGCCTAGTTTCCCCTCAACCTCTGAGGATGCCTGCCATAGATGTGGGTGAAACGTCAGGAGAGAATGCTTCTGGAACATGGCCACACAGCCGGGAAAACTTATAGCGACCCAGTGATTCCGGCCATGAAAGCCTTCTACAGCACAAAATGCAATGCATTATGCCACTTTCTTATTAAAGGATGCATCCTGGAATTAAATGGGTGTCTAGATAAGTTTAATCGGTTTGTTTATCTGACTTGAAACAAAACACAGCTCCCATTTGAGGAGCAGGAAGACAAAGTCTTGTCTTGTAGCAGAACATCGTGGCAGACATGCCCCAATCTTGGGCGCCACTGTTATATTTACTTATTTGTACCAATTGGGCTTTTCCTCTCAATTCCATGGCACTATCAGTGACTAAAGAAGAAGAGTCCTAGCAAGGCAGAAAAGGATTGTCGAAGGCTTTCATAGTCGGAATCATTGGGATGTTATGAGTTTTCCCCGGGCTGTATGGCCATGTTCCAGAAGCATTCTCTTCTGACGTTTCACCTGCATTTATGGCAGGCATCCTCGGTTTGTGAGGTCTCACAAACCTCACAAACTCAGAGGATGCCTGCCATAGATGCAGGCGAAACGTCAGGAGATAATGCACCTGGAACATGGCCATACAGCCCGGGAAAACTCCCAACAACCCAAGGCAGAAAAGCATTGCAGGATTGGAGAGTGATTGCCTCTCAAATGCCTCCAACCCCCATGGCCTAAAGAAGCCGAACCTTTGGTTGATATAGGAATGAAAAGTAAATCTGATGAATACTTATTCAAAGGGAATTCCTTTAGATGAAAAGTTTCGGACCAGGCTTTTGTTGTGTCGTGATCCAAGGCCTTCTGAGAGTGATTTGCAAGAGGACGGAAGCCTTCTGTTGGGTCAGGTTTGCTTCCTGTTTTGACCGATGACACCATTTTCCCTATTCTCTTGCAACCAACATTTTCAAAGTGAGGGTTTTTAAAAATATATATTTCCCCCCTTTAAAAAAAACAAGCAAAGAAGGGACGAAAGCAGAACCTCTGGCAGGAAATCAGTGGGTGCGGATGCCTCCTCCTCGAAGGAGCGTGCAGGGGCCGGGCTTTCCCCCTAGGCAGTGCTAGAGCTGTGGGGAGGGAGGCTCTGGGAAGAGCAGGCCTGGGCCAGCTGGCAAGAAGGCCGGGGCAGCCAAGGGCTTTTGCCCCGTCCTCCTCCTCCTCCTCCTTGGCACCGGCCGGGACCTCCTCGGATGGGGAGAGGGGAGCCCAGCTGGCCAGCAGCCAAGCCCCATAACCCCACCCCCTCTCTTCCCACCCCTTTGCCTTGTGCTTGATGAAGAGAGGATGGAAGGAAGGAAGGGGGGGGGGAGCAGGTGAAAGAATGAATTTGTGGGTGTCTCTTACAAAACCGAGAGTTAATTGAGAGGCCTGCTTGTATAAAAAAGAAAGAAAGAAAGAGGCTGGTTGGCTGACGGGAGGGGGCCGAAGAAGCTGCTCCTGCTTCTTCTCCTCGAAAGGCCCCAGACCTCGGCCGGGCCTGGCTCTCAGCTCGGACGCTGCGGAGGAGGAACCAGAGGGACCGGGCCCAGGGAAGAAGCCATCGGGGAGGGAGGAGGGAAGAAAGAAAGGGGCCTTCCAAAGAGAGGCCCATTCAGGCAGTTGGGGGGACGGGGCTTAATTGTGTGAAGGGGAGAGAGAGGAAGCGGAGCCGTGGCTCCTTCCCCTTCAGCCGCCCCCATTTTGTTCGCCTTGTTCTGCCGCAGCTGCGAGAGCGGTGCAGCTTCTGCTCCCTTTTTGGAGCTTCTTCCAGTTGAGGAAGGGTCGCGAAATGGTGGCTCGGCCACACAGAGACTGGTCCACCAACAGAGAAGGCCATTCCCCTTTTCCCCGGCTCTTCCTCGCCTTGTTTGTAGTCTTGGAGAGGAGCTCCGCCGAGGAGAGCCCAGCGCCCGGCCAAGATACGAAAGGAAACATCTGCTCGGAGGGGGATTTTGAGAGCCCGGGAGAGGAAAAGGCAGGAAGCAACGTCGTTGTTGTTGTTGGGGGGGGGGGGGGAGACCCCTAAATTTTGAAAGGCGAACGGGAGCAGATGAGGGGAAAAGCGGCTTTTCTTTCTCAACGGGCCTTGTTCTTTCCAAATAAGCGCTGAAAGAAAGGGAGAGCATTGTCGAAGGCTTTCATGGCCGGAATCACGGAGTTGTAGGTTTCTCAGGCTATAAGGCCATGTTCTAAATAAACGTGGCCATATAGCCCGAAAAACCTACAACAACCCGAAAAGGGAGAGATGTCTCGACGCGAAAAATAGGGGGACAGACCCGTGTGCGTTTCCAATATTTTTTGTCGTGGACAATAACAACCGCTAAACATTTCCCCGAATTACTACTAACTGATTTTTGGGTAATTTGTATTATGTGAAATAATTAAATTGGAGGGGGAAATCCAACAAGTGTCTGTAATGATTGGAAAAGGAATTAGGCTCAGACAGGGCCGTAGCCAGGATTTTGATTCGGGGGCTGAGTTTGGTTCAGGGGGGCTGAGACTGGGTGGAAGAGGGTCTACCCTAGCAAACCTTTTGTATTGTTATCCCAATAACCCCATTAATGTGGGATATAATGAGCATGGTGATCAGATCATGATATGAATAAACATAACAGTTTAAATAATATACCAGTAAGGCCTTTTCACGGACCACCCTGAGAATTTCGCACTGAGTCCCCCCTCGGGGGTTGAGAAGTAGCGGGGTATAAACACTCGAAATAAATAAATAAATAAATTTCGGGGGCTGAAGCCCCTTAGCCCCCTGGCTACATGCCTGGGCTCAGAAGATTTGGACTGAATTCTTTGTGTGAGAACGACAAGGAATGGCGGGCTCTGTTTTGAAGAAAGCCACTTGTTTTTAATTTCATTTAAAAATATATTGTTTCCAGATGAAAGGATTGTGAGATATTTTACAGAGCTTGAGGATCCATTGATTTCAAAAGATTGTGTATTTCCCCATTCTTAGGGGAGCATTTTACTGAGTCCTCTTTCCCCCCTCTTTTAAGCCAGTAGGAGCGTTGAGGAGAAAAGCTGGTTTCTCCAAAGGGCAGCTCAAAGTTTTGGTTGCAATTAGCATTTTGAATCATTTGCAGGTAGTTTAAAGATGTTAACATAAGACTTCCGGTGCAAACTTGGGGCTTTATTTCTCAGTCATTTCCTAGGGTATTTCCTAGGAATCACCTAGGAAAAGCATTGTATTTATAAGGTAGTAGGGTTTCAGCATCAACATGTTATTATAGAAAGCAGTGTTCACGGTACCAAGGCAAGCATCAGACATTTTGTTCTGTCCCCCCAAAAGCATTATTTTCCTTTTCTTTCAAAATTTCAACATTTCCCCAAACCACCTTTTGTAAACTGGTTCATTTAAAAAAAGAGAGAAGGAGAGAACCACCGAGATGCACCAAATCCCATGCCGGCTCTGAAGTGGCACAGTGAGACTGACAAAAAGTGATCCCAGGCTTGTGTCCTTAATTCGCCTGGAATGTTAAGCTTCCCAAGATACTCCCCGCCTAGGCGGTTGTGTTAGCTTTTCTCTGCATTCCTAGGCGGTTTTTAATAGTGCAAAATTAGTACATGGGAACAACAACAACGCCTGCCTTTCCCCTTTTATGTCGGAAAATTGAGATTAAAAATGAGTGCCCTGTACTAGTGGGAAGCACAACTCTGAGATGGGAAGATTGTTTGCAGTGGTTGCTTTTCCTTACTCCTTTCACAGACACAATACAATGAATTAACATATTCTTGGGCTTGTTTTCGAGATTGGGAGATAGTAGGCCCCACTTGGTTTAAAGAGTAAGATCTAAATAAAGCCAAAATCAGATTAATATAATTGATACTTGCCACCTACCTGACTGCTGATAAAATATTTCTTAGGGCACAGGTATAATTAAATTGTGTTTAACTTTAGATGCTTGATTCAGAATCAGTGATGATTTGTTGTCGAAGAAGGCTTTCGTGGCCTGAATCACTGGGGGGCCTTCTGCACAGCCCTGTATCCCAGAATATCAAGGCAGAAAATAACACAATGTCTGCTTTGAACTGGGTTATCTGAGGGCCCTTCCACACAGCCCTATATCCCAGAATATCCAGGCAGAAAATCTCACTTTATCTGAGTGTGGATTCAGATAATCCAATAAAATGCGGGAGTTTTCTGCCTTGATATTCTGGGATATAGGGCTGTGTGGAAGGGCCCTGGGTTTTGCTGTGAGTTTTGCTATATGGCCATGTTCCAGAAGCATTTTCTCCTGACTTGGGCGAAAGGTCAGGAGAGAATGCTTCTGAAACATGGTCATACAGCCATGCAGCAACCCAGAATCAATTATGTTTTTCAGCAGAATGAGATAATACCTGAATAAAAAAATTAGAGAAACAGACACTAGAATTACTGATAAAATTAGGCATGAATACAAAGGTCTTTCAGGGGTTTTTTTTTCAGCATATGGGGGAGGGGAAAGCCTCTGTTCAGAGGCCCTTATTGTTGAAAAAGAAAACAGAGCATGTCACAAAATGCCAATTCTTTACTGAATTCCTGCAACTGAAATTTACCATAAACTTTACTATTTCCTTCAAATATTAACACACCACTTTGTTTATATATATATAAAAAACACATCCATGGATATGTTTATTTTTTTGTATATAAGCAAAGTAGCAGTTAACAATATTCTAGTAGAGACTAAAATGAACTAATTCAAGAACCAATTAAAATTAGTTCTTAAATCTAAAGCTTCAGACTGACTCACAGTGTTTCCTTCAGTGCTTTTAAATAAGCTTGAGCAGCTAATTAATTCACTTAGAAATTTTAATCTAGGTTTTCAATGCAAGAGAAAACCCATTCCATATTTGCAGTTAGTCTTAGGTTAAAAGTTTACCATTCAATGCTGGCATTACTATGACAGAAGAAATGTTTGGAGGGAGACTATTTCATCCACTGGTGTTTCTAGTTAATGGCATTGGCCAAAGTCTCCTGAGGTGATAATGCAATTTAAAACAATATAATGGATGCTTAAATAAAACAACTCAGTCAAATTAGTGCTTTTAAATGGTAAAGTTTAAAAGAGATTCCAACAATGCCATCAAGTTTAAACAAGGTTATATTTGTAATGATAGGTAGTTTGGAGAGCACACAGCTTATAGAATCTGCCACATACAAATTTGCAAAAGGTGCAAGCTATTCTTCATTTATATAAAAAAAGTGCATATAGAAAGAAACAAGAAACTCTGTGTTTACTTTCAAATTAGAAATCCCAAGAGCATGAATCATTGAAAGTAAATTCCATTGCATCAACTGGAAAATAAACTTACTGGGAATGAGTTATTGAAACACATATTATCAACATGGGGCTTTTTAGGGCCCTTCCACACAGCCCTATATCCCAGAATATCAAGGCAGAAAATCCCACAATATCGGCTTTAATCTGTGTTATCTGAGTCCACACTGCCATATATTCCAGTTCAAATACGATGTGGGATTTTCTGCTTTGATATCCTGGGATATAGGGCTGTGTGGAAGGGTCCTTAGTATGGACAAACTGCTGTGTGACACATATATAGATGTGCATGGATAGAAATAATTTGCTGAACCCAAGTCACTATAGCTGTAATATAACTTTAAATATAGCTGCATCTAACAACTGTAATGTGTATGGGTCAAAAGGATTACACTGATGTTGTGTGCATTGCCTATTATGTTTTTTATTTCCTAGGAATTTTTTGTCTGTTAATACTGTTTTTAAGTTAATAAATCAGACAAAAAGATTGAAAAGATCAAAGCTTTTTAAATACATGCAAACATGAATGTCTATGCAAATATGAACATAGGTTTCTAAAATATATATTTTATGAGCTAATTCGTTTTCTTTTTGAATGTAATAATTCCTTGTTAAGGAGATTCAAATATTTAGTTTAAAATGGTATTAATGGTCTGGAAATGGCTTCAGGCAACCATTTATTTTCAACCACACCTCTCAAAACAAAACAACAAATACAATCCTGACACAAGCCTTTTCTTTTTCCTTTTATTTACTCATGCTAATTTCTCCACAGGGTGAAAAGGAAATGTTTCAGTGTGAAAAAAATTACCTTTGTTTCACTTTTATATATTTACTTTAACTACCAGAGACTTTTAAATATTAAGAAAAGTATGCATGGTGTAATTTATAATATATTTGGAATAAGAGGTGATTAAACAATAAGGTGTTTTTGTTCAAGAAGCACAGAACATGTTCTGAACATAATACAGACAAAGCAAAGAAACAGCAGTTTGGTGTGACTGTTTCATAGATCTAAAAGTAACCAGAAACATTTTTGTAAGTATGCTTCATCAAAGCATATAAGTTGTTTCTTTGCCCACTTACATCTATTTAGTCACTGCTATTCCCATTGACTGTGAAAAAGATTTCAGTCCTTTATACAGCTGTGAGTAAACCCCATTCAGCTCAGTAGAGCATACTTTTGAGGGGATAAATTTTGCTGCCGTTATGTCATCCTATGTGAGTCTACTATGAAATAATTCCGATGGTGTTCAGCTGAATTAATTTCCAGATAAGTTCATCATAGATTGCAGCCTTAAGCAGATAACTTCAAACATTATACAATGGCAGAAAATGTATATACTGTATCAACACGTGGCTTTAATTTGTATCTATTTTAATTTGCTTCTTTATAAAAATGTTTTCTCACCAAGTTTAGATATAAATTCACAATCTCTACACTATTTACTTTGCTGCAGTTCTGTATAAATTTAGATGCACTTCATTATATTGAATCGGGCCTATACAATTACTACCTTCATGAAAATACTTAACATTCTACCCCTAAAAATATAACTTCAAAGTAATTCCTATTGATTTCAGTCAGTCTGGCCTCCAAGTAGTGTGCTTAGGAATGGAATTTAAAAGGTTTCCACATTCATATCATATGGATGTTAATGGCTTACTGTGTGTAATACATTGTAGTAAAGCCTTGTTCTTTCTCTTTTGCATTTCAATGGTTCCCCCCAGTATCTTTGTTTTACAAAACCACTAAGAGGCTATCTGCATTTTGCCACCAGGTTTCCTGTAATTTTATAAAGAAGTGATCGTGATCTGTCTTTTTGGTTTATGTATTTTCATTCTATGAACACAACTAAAGTTATCACCATCCCTTTAACATCGTGCTTACATTTTATTTACAATATATTGAATTATGATTTGGTAAAATTTGCCAAATATAGGTCTCAAATCTACTGATCTAGGACAATCTGTTATAAAGAGAGAAACTAAAGAGCTATCTTTGTCCGAAATGCATTTTCCTATTAAAATACATATATAATAATTAAATTCTGTAGAACTCTAGGTTTGATTTCCAGTTATGTTGTTTTACAATTTGGTATGTTCGATTAAAAAAATTAATTGCTGCTAAATGCAAACATTTAAGATTAGTGGAATTAAATAATATATGTGAGACATATTAGTTCCCAATAGAAAAACCTTCCCAATTATTTAAAAACAAAACCTGCAATGTAATACAATACAGTTTCCCATATGTTTAAAAATATTTGTTGATTGTTGTATATTTTAACTGTATAGGAATCTTGACAATGTTCACTACTCAGGAATAAAGATTGTTTATATCTCTGAAACATTAGCTTTTAAGTTCCCAATTACCAGCCTCTGATGTTCACCTTTTGTTTTCATACCTGAAATCCCAGTTCTTTAATCTTTCTGTGCACCAACCAGAATTTCTTAATTCTTCTCATCCATTAGTCTCTGAAAATAGCTAGTAGGCCCACAATGACTTGTTAAGCATGCTGCTCCTGTCATACTTTGTAATGGAAGGGTTGGTATCTACTTGGTTCTTCTGTATTTGTGTTGGTCTCCATTAAAAGGCATATATTATCAATGAGGAATCTGTCCAGAATGGAAAGAAATATCAATAAACAAGAAATCAATTAGTCTCTAAGGTGCTCCAACACTGTTGACTAGAAAACAGAACTGCACTAAGACTGTAATTTTCTTGTTAACAAAATAACTAGGATGATTTTTTAGAAACTAGATTTTTTTCCCTGTAGTTAGCAAACAAATAACCATGGGACATTCTACAACTAGTTCCCCAACAGAATTAAAAGTACAATCCTGTATGTTTGACACTATAACCTATGTAATACAGCATAACTTACTTGGAAGTAAATGTACTTAAGAGCAGGCTGCATACTGAAATATTTAGATGCAATTAGACTTAAGCCCTTGAAGTCAATGGAATGGCCAGTGACATCCTACGCATATTTATTCAGAAGTCCCACTGTGTTAAATGGGACTTATTCTCAAGTAAGTGTGCAGAAAGCTAAATCAGTTTGCTTTCAAGTACTATAGTTTTAAAGTGAACCCATTTGTTTTTAGTACAATCTAGTCTTCTGGAATTATTTTATTTTAAAAATCTATGATTTTCAGAACATAATGACAATAATAAATGTGATGCATTCATCATGTGTAATTAAATGATTACAAATGTATGTTGAACATGATGACAATAATACTAATATTCTATGTCTTGAATGTTCTCATTTGTTTTATTTGAAGGACTCAAAGGTAATAAAAACTTTCACATATGCCCTAGATAGTTTAAATGTCACTCTCTGTCCTAAAGAATTATCCTCTATCGTACCCCACAATGCATAGATAGAAAACTGCTGATTTTTGTAAAGTCTTTTTGTTTGGCATTTTTAAATCATATATTTTGTCAAAATGTAAATGCCATGGATTTTTACAGATAATGCCATACAATATGCGTAGGAATGCTCACTGGGTTACAAACTCTCAAAATGACCCTCTTTTATTTAAATGTTTGGCTAAGATTTCTGTAGGAAATGACACCACTCCCCCTTCCCTGTCCTTCCTCCTCTATCTAGAAAATATCACTTTAAACTTTCAAGGACAGCAAAACCTGACCCAAGATATCCTGTGTGCAAACTGCAGGCTCTGATATCTCAGGGGGGCAACCAGAGGGCCTACATCCCTCCTCCCCCTTTATCCTGCAACTCTCCACAAAACACACTTATTTGCAGAGGTGTTTAGTGTTTATCACTTTGCAACTTCTTTTTAAAAAGCAACCAAAACTATATTTAGGATAATAAAGATAAATTCATACAGGGTATTTAAAGGAACGGAAGGAGATAATTTCATAAAGGGTATTTAAAGAGACAGAACAGTCAGTCTTTAAGACAGTCTCGGAAAATCTTCATAAAAATGTCCAACAAGCCATCTTGTATGTTGTTTAACATGATAGCACAAATAAATTGATGGTATTTTACTTGCGATTCCCCTTCCCTCTACCTCACTTTTACAAAAGTAGTAGCCCTGGGGCAAGCAGGGAAGTAGAATTTTGTAAAGCTGCATTTAATCTCCTTTCAGCCTTAACAGTAGACACAATTAGTTCCTTCTGTTACAGTGGTACCTGCCTTACAATGGATAATGAAACGCTATGGATTTTTCTCTATGCTGATAACCTTAACCGTTGCCCCCCCCCTTTTTTAAAAATTGTTTGGAAAACAAAAACATAACAAGAAACATGGATCCAAACTGGGGGAAATAGGCCTTTTTAAATGTATAGCATTCCTAGTCTCTGAGAATGTTGAAGCAACCTGTTTGGTTTTTTTCTTCTGTTGTTTGCTCTGCTCAACTTCAGTTAAGCAGCTACCACACAGATATGCCCACCCCATGTGTGGTGCTAAATGATATTGCAAAATATGGATGAAGGTATTAAGCAAAAGTATATGCATTTCAATTGGATTGGCCCATAGCAACCAGAATAAGTTTCTCAATCTGAAAATAATAAACTGGACAGTAGAAATGGAAATAAAATTTAGGCAAATTAAAATCCAATGAGGGTAGAGGGTTGTGCCCATGGGTGCAGATTAGAATTAAAACTCCATCTGGAGTATTTTATCTTGATGATTCCTTGCACTTCAGGATTCGCTCAGACTGAGGAAATATTTATATAAAAAAAGGAATTCCAGAAGGCACTTTGGAAAGTTTCTCACAATAAGATAATATTTCAGTTGGCAGAGAGCAGTTGTTCACCATTTAGGAAATTTTAGAAATGTTATGGTTTGTTTTATGTAAAAAACAAACAAACCAAAAAGGTTGACTACGTGGGAATAAGAGTTCTCTTGCAGTCCTAAATGGAAAATGAGATTTCTATTAAAAATGTTCTTTGGCACAAAGTACTACCAACAATATCACCTATTTTTGTTAAAATGTATTTGGGATCTTGTATGAAAAATGCTGTCAGTTGGGAAAGAGTCAAACAATAGCGAACATTTTTGGTTATATTTCTGTGTTGTTTCAGAATAGGAAACTCAGGTCTAGTGTAAACCCCAGAAAACAGTTGATAGGGATGTCCTCTCAGGTTTTGCATCTAACCTTGTGTTTGCAAAAAATCCCCAAAGGAGAAAAAAAAGAGGTGGGAATGTCTTAATAGTGCTATCTCCTTTCAATATTTAAGTTGGAAGAGAACATTTGTTCACCATTTAGGAAACCCTAGGCCCCTTCCACACAGCTGAATAAAATTCCGCATTATCTGCTTTAAACTGAATATTATTATTATTATTAGCCATATTTATATCCCACCCTTTTCACCCCAAAGGGGACTCAGAGCAGCACACATAAAGGCACAATTCGATGCCATATAGAACATATACAGCAAATAAAACATATACAGTAAAACAACTGCTAAAAACATTTAAACATTTAAAATAATTAAAATCCCATAATCCAATATTATAGTCCAGGCCGTTCCAGTTATTACTGTACCATTCCACATTCACATATTTCACGTTAATACATGGCAGTGTGGACTCAGATAACCTAGTTCAAAGCAGATCTTGTGGGATTTTCTTCCTTGATATTCTGGGTTATATAGTTGTGTGGATTTCTGTGAAAAGATATTTGGGATCTTTCATTTTTTTAAAAAAATTGGTTGAGACTATATGGGAATAAAAGGTATTTTGCAGTTCTAAATGAGGAGTGAGATTTCTATTATGCCCTTTGGCGGAAAATGCTACCCAATACCATTGATTTATATTAAAAGATATTCGGAATCTCAGGGCTCTTCCACACAGCCCTATATCCCAGAATATCAAGGCAGAAAACCCCACAATATCTGCTTTGAACTGGTTTTTTAAAACTTATATTTGTGTGCCTGTTTCAGAATAGAAAATGTGTTGCCATAAACAGCTCATAGGGCCACCCTCTCACAGGTTTTGCGCCTAACCTACTGTTTGGAGGGGATTTGCAATAAACATGAAGAAACATTGAGTGTCCTGTGACTGAGCAACAATAACACAAAAAAAGAGGCTGGAATGTGTGAACAAGGTAAAGGTAAAGATTTCCCCTTGACATTAAGTCCTAATCTCAATTTCTAAGCCAAAAAGCCAGCGTGTTCCATAGATGCCTCCTAGGTCATGAGGCCAGCATGATTGCATGGAGCACCCTTATCTTTCTGCTGAGGCAGTACTTATTGATCTACTCACATTTGCATGTTTTCAAACTGCTAGGTTGGGGCTAACGGCGGGAGTTCACCCTGTCCCATGGATTCAAATTGCCTACCTTCGGGTTAGCAAGTACTGTAGACTTTTCCTAAGTCATGTGGCTGGAATGATTGCATGCAATGCTGTTACCTTCCTGCAGAGGCAGTACTGATTTTTTTTCTGTGTCAGGACTGTCTTGAGAAACTGCACGTTGCTTCTGGTGTGAAGTACATATTGATCTACTCACATTTGCATGTTTTTGAATTGCGAGGTTGGCAGAATCTGGAGCAAACAAGGGGAGCTCACCCCATCCTGCGGATTCAAACTGCTGACCTTCTGATCTGCAAGTTCTGCAGCTTAGTGGTTTGGCCTGCTGCGCCATCGTGGCATCTTAAAACTTTAAGGGAAATAAGGGCTGTGAAGACAAACCCTGTTGTCATCTTTGTAAAGCTAGGTTTTTGAACTGCGAGGTTCCACACAGTTCACTAAAATTCCACATTATTTGCTTTGAACTGGAACATATTGCAGTGTGGGCTCAGGTCCCTTCCACACAGCTGAATGAAATCCCACATTATCTGCTTTGAACGGAATATATAGCTCAAATAACCGAGTTCAAAGCAGATATTATGGGATTTTAAAACTTGATATTCTGAGTTATATGACTGTGTAGAAGGGTCCACAGATAACCCAGACCGCTTCTACACAGCTCACTAAAATCCCACATTATCTGTTTTGAACTGGTATATATGGCGATGTGGACTCAGAAAACTCAGGTCCCTTCCACACAGCTCACTAAAATCCCAAATCTGCTTTGAACATTATGTGGACTCAGAAAACTCAGGTCCCTTCCACACAGCTCACTAAAATCCCACATTATCTGCTTTGAACTGGGATATATGGCAATGTGGACTCAGAAAACTCAGGTCCCTTCCACACAGCTCACTAAAATCCCACATTATCTGCTTTGAACTGGGATATATGGCAATGTGGACTCAGAAAACTCAGGGCCCTTCCACACAGCTCACCAAAATCCCACATTATCTGCTTTGTACTGGGATATATGGCAATGTGGACTCAGAAAACTCAGGTCCCTTCCACACAGCTCACTAAAATCCCACATTATCTGCTTTGAACTGGGATATATGGCATGTGGACTGAAAACTCAGGGACTCAGAAAACTCAGGGCCCTTCCACACAGCTCACCAATATCCCACATTATCTGCTTTGGACTGGGATATATGGCAATGTGGACTCAGAAAACTCAGGTCACTTCCACACAACACACTAAAATCCCACATTAAACTCAGGTCTCTCCACACAGCCACACAGCTCACGAAAATCCCACATTATCTTCTAAACTCAGGTCCCTTCCACACAGCTCACTGAAATCCCACATTATCTTCTTTGAACTGGGATATATGGCAGTGTGGACTCGGAAAACTCAGGTCCCTTCCTCACAGCTCACTAAAATCCCACATTATCCTTTGAACTGGGATATATGGCAATGTGGACTCAGAAAACTCAGGTCCCTTCCTAAAACACAGCTCACTAAAAGGTCCCTTCCCACAGCTCACTAAAATCCCACATTATCTGCTTTGAACTGGGATATATGGCAATGTGGACTCAGAAAACTCAGGGCCCTTCCACACAGCTCACCAAAATCCCACATTATCTGCTTTGAACTGGGATATATGGAAATGTGGACTCGGAAAACTCAGGTCCTTTCCACACAGCTCACTAAAATCCCTCATTATCTCTTTTCTACTGGGATATATGGCAATATGGACTCAGAAAACTCAGGTCCCTTCCACACAGCTCACGAAAATCCCACATTATCTTCTAAACTCAGGTCCCTTCCACACAGCTCACTGAAATCCCACATTATCTTCTTTGAACTGGGATATATGGCAGTGTGGACTCAGAAAACTCAGGTCCCTTCCACACAGCTCACTAAAATCCCACATTATCTGCTTTGAACTGGGATATATGGCAATGTGGACTCAGAAAACTCAGGTCCCTTCCACACAGCTCACTAAAATCCCACATTATCTGCTTTGAACTGGGATATATGGAAATGTGGACTCAGAAAGCTCAGGGCCCTTCCACACAGCTCACCAAAATCCCACATTATCTGCTTTGTACTGGGATATATGGCAATGTGGACTCAGAAAACTCAGGTCACTTCCACACAACACACTAAAATCCCACATTATCTGCTTTGAAATGGAATATATGGCAATGTGGACTCAGAAAACTCAGGTCCCTTCCACACAGCTCACTAAAATCCCACATTATCTGCTTTGAACTGGGATATATGGCAATGTGGACTCAGAAAACTCAGGTCCCTTCCACACAGCTCACTAAAATCCCACATTATCTGCTTTGAACTGGGATATATGGCAATGTGGACTCAGAAAACTCAGGTCCCTTCCACACAGCTCACTAAAATCCCACATTATCTGCTTTGAACTGGGATATATGGCAATGTGGACTCAGAAAACTCAGGTCCCTTCCACACAGACTCAGAAAACTCAGGTCCCTTCCACACAGCTCACTAAAATCCCACATTATCTGCTTTGAACTGGGATATATGGCAATGTGGACTCAGAAAACTCAGGTCCCTTCCACACAGCTCACTAAAATCCCACATTATCTGCTTTGAACGGGGATATATGGCGATGTGGACTCGGAAAACTCAGGTCCTTTCCACACAGCTCACTAAAATCCCACATTATCTCCTTTGAACTGGGATATATGGCAATGTGGACTCAGAAAACTCAGGTCCCTTCCACACAGCTCACTAAAATCCCACATTATCTTCTAAACTCAGGTCCCTTCCACACAGCTCACTAAAATCCCACATTATCTGCTTTGAACTGGGATATATGGCGATGTGGACTCAGAAAACTCAGGTCCCTTCCACACAGCTCACTAAAATCCCACATTACATTATCTTCTTTGAACTGGGATATATGGCAGTGTGGACTCAGAAAAAGGTCCCACATAGCTATGGAAAAATGGTGGACTCTGAAAACTCAGGTCACTTCCACACAACACACCAAAATCCCACATTATCTTCTTTGAACTGGGATATATGGCAGTGTGGACTCAGAAAACTCAGGTCCCTTCCACACAGCTCACTAAAATCCCACATTATCTGCTTTGAACTGGGATATATGGCAATGTGGACTCAGAAAACTCAGGTCCCTTCCACACAGCTCACTAAAATCCCACATTATCTGCTTTGAACTGGGATATATGGCAGTGTGGACTCAGAAAACTCAGGTCCCTTCCACACAGCTCACTAAAATCCCACATTATCTGCTTTGGACTGGGATATATGGCAATGTGGACTCAGAAAACCCAGGGGGGCCTAGTTGTGAGAGGAACGCCTCAGCGAGCTTATACTATAGTATATATGCACACTCCTTGCTTCTCCCTTCCCCCCCGCCTGCGCGCGCGCACGCTCGCTCTGAAGGGAGGGGGAGCCGTTGGAAACGTCAGTTGAGAAGAGGAGGCGCGCGCTAGAGAGAGAGAGAGGGAGAGAGAGCGAGGGAGCGCGCGACGCACAAACGCGCCGTGGCTGGCTCGCGCTCCCTTTCCCGGCCCATGAGCCCCCGCGTGGAATGTAGAAGGGAGGGGGAGGAGTATGAGGAGGGCACAAGTCGACCAGGCCGCCGTCTTCTTGAGCCTCTTCCTGTGAGGAAGCACCGTACTGCGCCTGCGCGGAGCAGGCCCTGTTCTGTTGCTGCCTATTATTTTATTATTTTTATGTTTTGGCCAAAGCAGCGTCGGCGGCGAGCGGGGATCCTCCAGTCCCTCCTTTTTCTCCTGCTCCTGACGGGTTGCTAACCGTCGCCTCAGGAGGCACTTGAGGGAAGGCCCCCTCGTTGCCCTTTCCCTTTCCCAACGGCTCTCGAGGTCTGTGGCCTCCCCACAGGCGGCCATGAGTCCCACGTCCTTGCTATGGAGGCGCTATTGGCGGCGTCGGTGGCTCGGCGACTGAAGGCGGCGTTTCCGTGCCGAGCAGGGGCTGCTTCTCGGGCGGCGGCGGCGGCGGCGGCTCTGACGGTGCTTTTTAACCCTTAGATGGTCTCTAGCGAGCCGTTGCTGCTGCCTGTGTCACTGGAGGACGAGTTCCCCAATAGCATGAAGGAGATGATCGGCGGCTGCTGCGTGTGCTCCGACGAGAGGGGCTGGGCCGAGAACCCGCTGGTTTACTGCGACGGACACGGCTGCAATGTCGCAGTGCATCAAGGTGAGTGGGGGAGAGGGAGGGGGGGTGCCACAACCACAACAACAACAACAACTCTCCTCCTTCCCACTGGGACACTTCGCTCGGGCCTTCCTTGTGACCCCATTCCAACCCTCCTTCCCCTTCAGAGCCACCAAACGTCAGCCCCCCCCTCCATGACGTATATTTATTTACTTATTTTGCATGTTTGTATCCTGCCCTTCTCACCCAACAGTCACAAATATTAAAAGTAATCAAAACAATTAGTTAATGCTTTAAAATTACTAATATATTGTTTTAAACCTCGCAGTTGTCAGTCACACAAATTGGGTCTCATTCTAAATTGCTGTCTCTACTGTTTGAACACTTGGTCCCATAACCAAGTTTTTGAATTTCATTCTAAAAGACAAGAGGGAAAGGGGCCAATCTAATGTCACTGCGTAGAGCAGGCCTGGGCAACCTTTGGCCCGCCAGGTGCTTTGGACTCCAACTCCCACAATTCCTGGGCAACCTTTGGCCCTCCAGGTGTTTTGGACTCCAACTCCCACAATTCCTGGGCAACCTTTGGCCCTCCAGGTGTTTTGGACTTGAACAATTCCTGGGCAACCTTTGGCCCTCCAGGTGTTTTGGACTCCAACTCCCACAATTCCTGGGCAACCTTTGGCCCTCCAGGTGTTTTGGACTTGAACAATTCCTGGGCAATCTTTGGCCCTCCAGGTGTTTTGGACTCCAACTCCCACAATTCCTGGACAATCTTTGGCCCTCCAGGTGCTTTGGACTCCAACTCCCACAATTCCTGGACAATCTTTGGCCCTCCAGGTGCTTTGGACTCCAACTCCCACAATTCCTGGACAATCTTTGGCCCTCCAGGTGCTTTGGACTCCAACTCCCACAATTACTGGGCAATCTTTGGCCCTCCAGGTGTTTTGGACTCCAACTCCCACAATTACTGGGCAAACTTTGGCCCTCCAGGTGTTTTGGACTCCAACTCCCACAATTCCTAGGCAAACTTTGGCCCTCCAGGTGTTTTGGACTCCAACTCCCACAATTCCTGGGCAACCTTTGGCCCTCCAGGTGTTTTGGACTCCAACTCCCACAATTCCTGGGCAAACTTTGGCCCTCCAGGTGTTTTGGACTCCAACTCCCACAATTCCTGGGCAACCTTTGGCCCTCCAGGTGTTTTGGACTCCCAACTCCCACAATTTCTGGGCAACCTTTGGCCCTCCAGGTGTTTTGGACTCCAACTCCCACAATTCCTGGGCAAACTTTGGCCCTCCAGGTGTTTTGGACTCCCAACTCCCACAATTCCTGGGCAACCTTTGGCCCTCCAGGTGTTTCGGACTCCAACTCCCACAATTACTGGGCAAACTTTGGCCCTCCAGGTGTTTTGGACTCCCAACTCCCACAATTCCTGGGCAAACTTTGGCCCTCCAGGTGTTTTGGACTCCAACTCCCACAATTCCTGGGCAAACTTTGGCCCTCCAGGTGTTTTGGACTCCAACTCCCACAATTCCTAACAACCGGTAGGCTGTTAGGAATTGTGGGAGTTGGAGTCCAAAACACCTGGAGGGCCAAAGGTTGCCCAGGCCTGGCGTAGAGAGTTCCACAGGTATGGGTCCACCACTGAGAAGGCCCAGTCTCTCATCTCCACCAGTCATGTTTGTGAGGATGGTATAACCGAGAGCAAGGCCTCTCCCGTAGATCTTAGACTTCGCGATGGTTCATAGCAGGAGATATGTTCAGACAGGTAAGCTGGACTTAGGTTAGAGCTTTTCATACACTTTGTTTTGCAGGCGTGCATCATTTTGTGACCCAGTTATTCAGTCTACTTAACCAGCAAAAAAGAAGTTAAACCAGACTTCTAACTCCCACAGTCCCCACACCTGAACTAGCAGTTAGGTGTGCTTGTAGAAAAGGTTACTTTGTTTTGAACTACCAGTGCCAGAATCCCTCACCAATTTGGCTGTTGATCTTCAGCCAGTGTTTGCCATCACCCATTAGATTCCAGTTTGTGTTGTTTCCCTAAATTCAACACAACATAGCATATTTCAAACAGAATTAGTGTAGATTATTCAACAATCAAAATGCAGTCTCTCTGTGTGTGCCTGTCTGCACCAAATGCCTTGCCTGTCTGCCCTTTCTGTCTTTCTCCCTCCTTCCGTCTGCTATTGGTAGTAAAAGTTGTCAGGAAGGGAGAGTTCTGAGAGTTTGGGAAAATACTGAGTCCAAGAACGTCAAGCTAGGCCCTCCTCCCATGCAGATCTCACTTCCTTGGACCTTAGATGAGTAGTCTGGCAACCTGTTTGCCTGAGAGAGTTGGCTCTCATGTGACTGGCGCCTGGCTTCCCAGCCGTGGCTGCTTTGCCTGGACAGGTCTGCTGGATCAGGAGACTTCCTGTTTGCGGCAGGATGGGGCTGGGGGAGGGGAAGAAAGGGGAACTGAAGAATTTACTTAGCTTCTGATGGTAGATTTGCCTGGATTAATGGAAGGGGGAGCAGTTGACCGGTGCCCACTGTTTGGCTTGCCATAATGAACACTGTCTGTATCATTTGTTTTGGTGTTAGAGTCATAAAGACCACAAGGTCTAACCCCTGCCATGCAGGAACATACAGGGCACATCTACACTGACAATTTAATGCAGTTTGAAGACAGCTTGACAGCGCTGTGTTATATAACGCATGCCATGAACATGCACTGCAGGGTTTTAATCTGAGGGAACCAAAGTCAAGTAATATTCTGAAACAAAGCCCTTAATGTGCATCAGGGATTTTACTGTAAACCATATTTCAGCTAAAGCAATGAAGGGATCCACATACGTGTCAGTGATCTGCATATATGTGTTATGGTAGAGGGAGTTGGAAAAAAACCCACATTCTCCATGGCTGTCAAAATGCGGATATTGCAGGTTCCGGAACTGGTTCAAGGCCGCCTCTATGGTGCATACAAGCACCATCCAGGCCTCGAGCCAGTTCTAGAACTTCCTATCTAATCATCTGCACCTAGAAACTGCCTCCTTTGCCAGTTTCACACTGACATAAGTGGTCAGTGCAAATGTGTCTCAAATCAAAGCATTCCTGACAGATGACCATTAATCTCTCCTTTAAAAATCAGAGAAGTAGATTCCACTATTGAACAGCTTTTACCATCGAGAGGTTCTTACTAATATTAAAATTGAGTTTTATCTTTCTGCACTTTGAATGTGCAATTCTACCATTATAATTATGTTAAATCTGAGCAATTGCTTCAAGAAGTGGGAAATAACTTTAGGTTAGGCTGCGAGGTGAATGGAAGCATGAGGAAAACTATACAACCTATAGTGGAAAAAAAGCTTGATAGTGAAAGAGGAGGACAGAGGAGTAATGTGAGACTTCAGTCTTCACCATTTTCATAAAAGTCTAAGCATTTTGAAATATATGAAACTAGAAAGAGGAATGCAGATAATCACCTATAACATTCTGATGTGTAGCTATATGATTTTTTTCTTCTTTAATGAGTATTGAATTGTTAAGAATGAAAAGAAACCAGAAACCTTCCTGTAGCTGTTTGCTAAAATGTGTTGGTGGATTTCTTGAGGAAAATGATTTTGATTTTATATATTAAGTGAAAATCTTCAAGTTTGGGTATAGGTGTGAGACTGCCAGTTTTATTCTTGACCAATGCATTGCATTCCTTTATAGAATTATGTTATCATTTGCAAATAACCCAGACATGGGAACTGATCAATAAAAAAACTAAAGGGGAAATAAGAAGAATCAGGAGACATACAAGATGATAAAATATGTAAGATCAAATTTAATAATGTAGTTGTACTGTGACTTTTAACAACTTTTTTATAGGCTAGATGTCTGTTTGGTACTAATAAAAGCATATGTTTGCTGCTACTAATAAAATATACCTTCACCTCTGCATATTTTCTCAAAATAAACTTAAGGGCATTTTGCCTGTATTTGATAGCATTTGTTTTTGTATAATCTTGTTGTGAATGTTGTTTGTTGGTTCTACTAGTTTGTTGTCTGATCTCTTGATTGTAATAAATTATTCATTCATTCTATTTTGTTCAGTGATATTTAACTCTCAAATAAATGAATTGATAGTTATATCCTAGGGAAAACAACTGTGGATGACCATTTAGTTCAAATTAATATATCTTCCAAAAAGCTCTTCAGTTATTCACACTGATGCTCTTTATCTCTCTGTAAAACCAAACATGTTATCAGCAAAATAAAATGCTAGTTTCATTATGTTTCTTAGAAAGCTTTTTATATATTTGCATGCATGTATTTTCCCCAGATCATATTAAAGATTCTCTGTGTACCCAGTATCCTTTCTGAGGGAGCTATAGATTAATAGAAAAAGAACCGCTTAAGAGTCATCCTCTTGCTATAGTAGTTATTTCCTCAAGGGACACTGATGGAGGGAGTAGTGACAGCAGTGGGGAGCAGCTGTCATTCTTTCAGTGCTTCAGTCTTCCATGACAGCATGCTAAGTAAAGGAATTTGAAATGGTAGCAGAGTCTTGTAGAAATGCAGAAATGTTGTGCAATGGCATCCTACAATGTTACCATGGGTTTATTGGATGTACAGAAATAAGTCTACACTGCAGAATAATTCCTTACAAAAGCATATAATATGTTAATGTGGATCCAAGGCAGGTCATTAAGCTTAGCATAATATCTGATGATTTCGTAGTATTATGAGTTCACGTTAAATGAACATAATATTTTCTTATAGGTCAGGAAAAGGAAGAGAAGGGAAGAAAGCTAGAATAGAAGGGAACTGGCATTTGTAAAGTGGGTTGCTGGGATTATGCACAATATGTCTTTACCCAGACACTAATTTGTAGCTTCCATTCATATTTTAGCAATGTTATGTTTGTTAGGGGCATATTGAACTGTATCTGTTAACCTGCCAACTCATTTTCACACATTTTAATATATATAACTTAAATTTCTCTTAATTTCAGGATCAATTGTTTATGGTGATTACTAAACAAAATTTCAGTATGATCTATGCTTACTACTTTAATTGTTTGAATTTCTGTGTTTATTCACACCTAGATTGTTTGGTTTATATAAGTAGGTGAATTCTGAACTATGTAGTACTGGACCAGTCTTTATATATACAGTAATTGTTTCTACTAATTCCTTAATTGTGACCTTTGGATTTTAGAGTTTTACATGCATGCATAATTGCATTGCAAATTATATGAGATGAAATATTTGAGGGTTAAGTAACCTAAAACGTATAACTAGCTGTGGTAAATGTTGATGTATGCCTTTATGTATATCTGTGTATGTTCTGTAGGTTAAGAAGCCAGTATAGATCAAAGTCCGAGCTTAGGCACTAGCAGCCAAAGATCAACAAGGAGACCTCTTTCTGGTTACCCCCCCCCCCCGGAGAGTAAAGATGGCAGCAACTTCGGCATGCTGACAAGAAAGGAGTTGTGGGTGACACGAGTCTAGCTATTGTTCTGAATGCCTGCTGTAGCTAGCAACTATGAAAGTTGGAAGAAGGAAAAAATTCTGTGCTACAGCACAGGCAATTTTCCTGGTCTCCTTTCCAATATTGCTCACATTGCTGCAGGCATTTAAAATAATTGTTGGGTTTGTGTCACCTTGTCTTTCTCTCTTGACAGCATGAAGGAAGGGATTAAGGTAGGGCAGGTGGCCTGTGGCAGTCCTGATTGGTTGCCCAGTGGACCTCTCTGGTCCAACTCAGAGGTGCGATTGATAGTACCAAACAAATGTTGGGAGTTACTCTGTGCCTGAATAGATAATCACATTGAAGACTGTAGAAATGTTCAGTTGTATGATAAGTCCAGCTTACTTGTGCCTGTTTCCTGTCCCATAGTGCTCTTTCATATAGTCAGAAATAACATGTCACGTCTGGCACAGCTGCATTTCTGGAGGATCTTACTTTATGGCATCCTTCCCAGTGGGGAGTATTGGACAAAAGACAGTATGAAAATGAGGTTACTTTGCTGTGGTTGGCAAGCAGTTGGTTGTGACTGCAAGTTTGGAATAAAAGGAGTTATAAAATATATAGCTGGAGGCAAAAGATTGCATTATTCATAGATAATGAGATAACAGATTAGAATCAATATAATTTTAGGTCAAAAATTACTCATATTTCTAGTAAAAATTACACCATAGATTGAGTTGCTGTGAGCTTTTCAGGCTGTGTGACCATGTTCCAGTAATATTCTCTTCTGATGTTTTGCCCACCTCTATGGCAGGCATCCTCAGAGTTTTGTTCAGAGAACCTCTGAACAAACCTCTGAGCATGCCTGCCACAGGTGCAAATGAAACGTCAGGAAAGACTGCTACTGGGACATGACCATACAGCTGAAAAACTCAGCAACCCAGGGATTCTAGCCATGAAAATCTACGACAAGACACCATAGATTGCTTAGCCATTAACTTAAGATATGTGAGTCTTTGCCAAAAGCTATTTTGTGTATAACATATGCCCTTAGTGTGATTATTTTTCTCTCTCTCTCAAAACAGCTTGCTATGGAATTGTACAAGTACCCACTGGACCTTGGTTTTGTAGAAAATGTGAATCTCAGGAAAGAGCAGCTAGAGTGGTAAGTTTGAATTAGTGTTTAATACCGATGCACATACTTATTGCAATGTAGTGCTCAATGGCATTATTCAAAGTATGTTCACTTTAGTAGAAAATAAAATTTTGTCATGTTTCAGTTAACAGTTGCTATATGCCAATTAGAAAACCATAGGATCCTACTTCCATGGAAAATCAGTGCCTGAGGCTTTCTTTAGAGAAAAAAAATGTACAGGTATACATCGGTTAATGAAATAGATGTGTTCCTGGGTAGTACATCTTTAGCAGAAACATTGGTACCAGAGGCAAAAATAACATGGACAGAATAGGATGGAATTAAGAAAAAAGAAATGAAATTAAGTATTTTTCTGCAAACTTTTTATTGAAAACTAACAATAGCAACATGCGAAATGAAACAGCCAGCCCAAGTGAGGCTTGCCTAAGTAAATGAAAACATTTTCAGTTTTTAGAGGTCTCTCGAAAGCATCCTCTAAATGTGCCAAAGATAATCTTGCCCTTCTTAGATTTCCATTATGGTTTCTGAATGCCTTTTTAAAGACTGGAGAGAGATGGTAAAGTAGACATATCTGCTCTCTTCCTTTTGAATTTCATGCATGGTCAGTAAGAGATTCTGGAGGGAATTTCCTGTTGTAGGATGCTCTGGGTCCAGAGTAAAGAAGGGGAGCCGGAAATACAGTTCCATCTTGTCTCCTGTGACACCAGGGCCCCTCCCCCAGCAACAATATAATATTATATAATACTAATATTACGAATGATATATTAGTACTATGCTAGTAATGTAGTATGTTCTATGTTCATATGACTTGTAAGCCGCTCTGAGTCCCCTTCGGGGTGAGAAGGGCGGCATATAAATGTCATAAATAAATAAATAGGCAGGTACATGCAGGTGTAGTAAAATTGGCTAAGCTGAAACCTGTTTTTCCCCATATAAGTTTAATTGCTTTGCATACTGTAGTTTTACTGCTGCAATCTGATACTCAAAATCTGTGTTTTCACAGCCCTATTTTACCAATGCAGATTTTGCTAAAAAGCTTCTGGGCAGGCATAACAAGACTTTGTAAAAAGGAGCTTCTTTGTAAAGTCTTTGTTAACTGAGGTATGGCGTATTGAACTACCATATACTGCTGCTTGGCTGCATATTAATTAAATGCTTACTGATTTCTTGGATTTGCATGTCTTGCTGAACCATGGCTTAAGATGATATAAATGAGCAGGAACGAGACTCGCCGGGACTCGAGATGATGTACTCCCTTTCCATCACTTCTCAATAGCACAGGAGAAGAACAACTCAGGAGCTGTCCCTAATTTATACTTTATGTCACAAATTATATTACATACTATATTAATTGTTTAATATTGACTATTAGTTTAAAAGAAGGCATTTCTAGATGGTTTCTGAATGCAGATGGGGTTTGCCTTTGCCTCCCTCCGAGACTGTGAGGGAGTTTGATTTGCTAAAGATTCCCCTGTGGGTTTCCATCATAGTCCAACGCTCAAACCACTACCCCACTCTGGTTCTCAGTTCATAGGGTCAGTGACTCAAAGAATTGATTAACTAAAAGAAGTGAATGTGTAAAGGGAGGAGGGAAGTGCCCAAGTGCAGGGTACACTGGTGTTTGTTCCCTGCATGAGCATGTATGGGTGGAAAACATGGTTCTTCTGTTGTTTTCTTGCAATTCCTATCTGCCCAAGCCAACATGCCATACTCAGATATCAGGTTCATAGATTTCCTTTCCTTGTTTGCTTTAACTGATTTAAGCCTTTCACCTTAAAATGTAGATTTAATGTAATCTTGTACTTCTGCTACGGAAATGGTTGGCTACCTTTACTACTTGGATTGGTTAATAAGAGATGAGACAGAATTTAATAGCATACCAGGGAATGTTAGCTGCCTTGTATAAGGTTCACTGTCTTTTTCATTGATGTCGTAGTTCCAATCTATGGTAAGGGGTAGCATATTTGATAAAGAGTTACTGTATTTTATAGGTGATATAATATTTCTGTGGCTCTTTTAGCTATTTCTCATTTTGCTGGATTTTGTTTGGTGAAAATTCAGCCCTTTAACATTTGGCATCTAATTCTCTAGTCCAGTGGCTCGCAACCTGTGGGTCCCTGGATGTTTTGGTCTTCAACTCCCAGAAATCCTAACAGCTGGTGAACTGGCTGAGATTTCTGGGAGTTGTAGGCCAAAACACGTGGGGACCCACAGGTTGCAAACCACTGCTCTAGTAAGTTAGTAGAGACTGCTGTAGTAGCGTTGACATACTCTTCTTTTAAGGCAAGATGGTAAAAACACTGGGTGTCAATTTCCCATCCCTGTGGTAACGGTTGCCATTTTGAAGAGAAATGGAAGAAAAGGAGACCTTAGAAATGAGTAGGAGGATTAGGAAGAAGTTTGTTTGAGTTGTAGTTTTGCCGGTTATATGGATGTGAGAAGGCTTTGGAGGGATTTGGGGGCACTTTTCACACCAAGAAAAGTCTTCTTATAATTTTCAAGGTTCAAGGCCTTTGTGGTAGTGGTGATGGGTTCCAGAGCCCATGTATTGACAGTTGGGCCATACTTTCCCCAACTGTTTTAGGAAAATATTTTCTGTTACTCTTGGAATAGTCTTACTGCTTTCTCGCTTCTGCATTCTTCTGGATGAGGAAAGTACCCTTTTATCCAAGAAATATACCTGACATCAGTGTCGAGATTAGTCTTAGAAGCTTTTTGCCTGCTTGCATAAAATTGGAAACAATTTATTTCAGCAAACAGATACTTCTAATAAAGGAAACAACTTGTCTAGACTCAAGACAACTGTGTTTCTCATACTCTGCTCCTCCAGGTGTTTTGGATTTCAGCTCCCAGAAATCCCAGCCCGTTTACCAAATGTTCGGAATTCTAGGAGCTGAAGCCCAAAACATGTAGAGGAGCAGAGTTTGAGAAACAGTAACCTAGAGGAAAATGTTGAAGAAGTGGGGAAGTGCCATTACAAACTCAGCAACCTTTGTCTGGCCCCTTCTTGTGTTTAAGGCCCCATTTACACAGCCCTAAAACGTGGGCTGGATTAAACCTGGAGTAAACCTGATTTTCCAGGTTTTAAAAATACCTCAAAAAAGAGGATCAGGACCTTTGGAGCTATGAACAGACACCTGGGATCACCATGTGAGATCCCAGCTGTTTGTCCTCACAGACATCCTGTGTGCTCAGGATCAAGAAGGGGTGGGGGATGGGAGGGAGATGGCACTGCCATCACTCCCTTCCTGCCCTCCATTTTCCCCTCTACTTACCAGACAAATCCCTCAAGGGCCCCAGAGGAAGAATTTCCTCCTCTCCTCTCCTAAGCCTTCTGTTCACTTTGAAGAGACCAGGAGGAGAAAAAAAAGACCATGTGGAAGCAGACTAAGAGCTGTTTCATTCATGAAATCCTTATCTGATATAACTCAAAGCTTGCTTTGAGATATATATTCCCATACTTCTACTGCCTTTTTCTGTTTAGACTGTTTCTGGGCCCTTTTCCATTTTGAATGCTATTCTTGATGCATGTAGTTTGTGGTGATAGGGTCTGGAGGGTGTGTGTGTGCTTTGGGCTTCTTTCTGGAAATCGGCATTGAGAGATTGTTTTGCACCATACTTATTTCTATTATTGGAAGAACTAAATAATTGAACAGTGGTTTCACTCACAAAGGGCATCGAGAGTGACCCTTTATAGGGTTATGCAAGTGAATCCCCATGCTTCTTGAATAAATGCAACCATTGTAACTTTCCTCTACTTTCTCTGATTCTTACCTAATGGACCACTATCATTAACCCTGATGGAACGGGGCCCAAATCAACTTGCAGCACCAGGATGGACTGTTTGAGATTCTAGAGTTAGGCCAAGCAGCATCCTTTCACATATCTAAGGAAAGAGAAAGTAAAGTCACAAACTTCTTGTTCAGGGCCTTTTCAAATCTTACAAATTCAGTTAGTGAACTACTATTGCTGTTGACAGAACACGTTGATATGAATTTTAGTAAAGCAGCCTCTACAACTTCCACTCCACTACTAATGTTGAATCTAATTCCAGTTTTGTACATGATGAATTACATTTTCAATTTCCTGTCCTCTGCTGAAATTCTAATTTTGGAGAATGAGATAAAGGAGGTGCATCTGGTGTTGTAGGCCCCTCAGCCCACATATCTCTTGGAGTATCTTGCCATTTCCCATGACCATATGGGTCAGCAAATTTTTGTTTAGTTATCAAAGAATACTTCTAGCCATGGAAGAAACTATACCTACAACATTGTGACTCTATCATGCATTTGGAGTAGGAAGTTACCAAGTGGAGGAACATGGTTGTTGCTATGAGAACTGGGAATTCCACCTTAATTTGGATCCTTGTCCAGGATTTAGTCCAAGAAACGTACTATTCTAAGTATCTGCTCTTAAGAGGGTCTGTTATTTATACAAAGGAGAGGGGCATTTTTTTCTCTCCACCATGTTATCTGGAATAAAGTAGATGCAACCAAGGAGATGGGAAAAATGAATGAAAAATGAATTCAGATTAAGGTATACCACACGGTTTAACCAAAACCAAGGAAATGGAAGCAGGGTGGCCTGTGACACATTTAGAGAATAATCATTCCGAATCACCAATTGCAACAACTGACTGGCAGGTGCTGTGTGGGGTACAGTTCCAGTAAAGGAGCCTTCTTGGATCCGCACAGTATTTTTTGGTATGGATTATGCAGATGATAACGTATTTGTTATCAGATAGCTACTTTTCCTATAGAGATGTGATAAATGCTTGTTCAAAGAGAGCAGAGTTGATCTGTACTTCCTTCCTGTTAGGGGTTTTTACTTCCTAACTTCTGCTGATATGCTATGTGATTAAAAGTGTCTGTCTTTGTTTATTATTTTAAGATGGACACTGGGGTTCAAATTGTTTCATCATGGATTGAGATACTTACCCTCAGCAGTAGGTTGGCTCACTCATCATACGTATTTGTGATGTGCAGAGATTGCTAAGAAGACTATTCTTTCAAAGAACAATGCTGCAACCATTGTTCTTTGAATGGCCACCTCTGCCTTTATATAAGCATCCCTTATCTTTAATATCAGAGTGAAATCCAGTGGTACACTCAACCATAATTCTTTGGTGGATGAAGTGCAAACGAAAGGCTCTATGATCTTCATCACCATGAGGTTTCATGAGAAAAAAAAGTGTTTTTTCTGCTCCCAGGAGGAATAATCTTATGGTAAAGCAGATCGTGGGGCACAAAAATTGCAAAAAACAAACAAACATCCTGGAAGTGGAACTCTACTGTTTTTACATTTGATATTTTAATAGTTTTTTTGGGCTTGGTGCAGCCTGTCCTGCTAATGAAAAGTGGTCTCAGGACCCATTCTATTTACTGACTTGGTTATGTAATCTTATATAACTGAGGAGAAGCAGTGAGATCATGTTGTTCAAAGTTAGATACTGTGTTGAAGAGAATGGAGCCCTGCCAAACCGATTACATCTCGTATTGTGACGAAGATTTCACACGGGTGTACAACTGCCACATGCAAATGCACAGATGACTGTTAAAATGTCAGCCGTATATGTAAGCAACCTGTTTCTGTACTTTCAGGGCCAGGAAACACACCTTCAAATAATTGCAGATTGTCTCAGTTCATGGATTTGCTTCTCACTTTGGCAAGGAAGGAAGTCTAGTGAGGAGAATCTGGTAGTTGGAGTAGCGACACTGCTACAAAATGTAATATATCAGTGCATTTCAGAATGATTTCAAAATCTGAAATGTAACAGTGCATTGCAAAAAAAATCATTTCTTTTTCTGGGAAATACTGCGAAGGGAAGCCTGGGTAATCTAATCTATAATGAGGTATTGATGGCAGACAACTAGATAGGACTTTGACCCACAAGCTATTTTGTAAATATACTATAATTAGTTTTAGGTGGCTGTCTTTATTGGTCAATATTTTTTACCTGCTCAGTTTGTATGGTCTTACTTTTACTACTATATTTGTATTATTTTTGTTCACTGTCTTTTGAGCTATGTGGTAGAAAGACAAGATATAAATAAAATGTAATGGCTACATCTTCATTAGTAAAGGGAGTGAAAATGAAATTAAAAAATAGTAAAGGTACTGTTATGAATGTATATAAATTGTTTGTGTGATCACACTTGAAAACTAAGTACAGTGGCTGCAGCGCAGAACTGATATTGTAGAAAAGGTCAATCAGAATGATTGGGAGCTGGAGCAACTCCTCTATGATAAAAATTAACATTTAGTTTTTTTCTAGGTTAGAAAAAGGCCATGTAGGTGAGAAATGACAGTACTGCACTGTGTAATTCTGTACATAGTGTTAAGAAAGAAAGCAGAGAAGGCTATCTAATGCTTCCACAATACTAGAAGCTTGGCTCAACCAGTGAAGTTTTGAAGATAGACAAGGCTTGTAGAGTAGAATTTGTCAGGACAGAGGCCTGCTCATTTAAATTGACCAATCATGTTCAAGTGGGATATACATGATTAAGAATCACAAAATAAGATGCAAGAATGGCTTCAGTAAAACATTTTTTTTGCAGAAGCACCTAGCTTTCTCATGTTTGCACTATTACGTAGATATAAAATTAAAACTTTTTGGAATCTTTGTTGCAAAAGAGTGAAGTTTAGAAGCACCGTTTTCAAAAAGAAGTCACAGTAATTGGAACTATAAAAGAAAAAGGTATGGGTAGTGCCTTGATGTAAAGCATAAATCCATATTAGGGAGCTTTCTTTACATAAAGTGAGCCTCCTCTTTGCCTCTTTCCTCATAAATTATAAATGGCCACCAAACGAAAATTGTAAGTATATTATTTGTTCATTTTTGCTGCTCAGTGTTTGTTTTCCTTCCTCTAGAGATGTGAGCTGTGCCCTCATAAGGATGGTGCTTTAAAGAGGACTGATAATGGAGGTAAGTTTGTTTTTTAAAACTTTGATCTGTTTAATATTCTTAAATAACAAATTTTGTGCCTTTTCCAGTTTGATGGACTGTTTTAAATTGGAACATAGCATGGGCAGTGAAGTTTTAAGGCTCTACCTATAAATCATGCAGTAAAGATCTATGAAACTTCTGTATTCTAGAGTTTATAAATTTAATACAAATGTTCATCACTGTAAAATATATTTATTCTTGCAGCATGTGTTTGAATTTAAGAAATCTTATCTTCTTCTTACACATGGAGAGTGAGCACTGTATCAAGCTAGAGGGCTGCATATAAATTGTAAACTTTAATTTATGCAGAAGTCATTCAGTGTACATGAACAGTGTTGGTTACTTAATTTCACCCGTAGCTGTGGTTCACTGTTCTCAAGTGGTAATGAAAAATTGCAATTTTGTCACTGTTTAATTTGGAATTGGGTTTTTCTGGTGTTGAATTTCTCTCATAATATGTATCTTATAGATGAATGCCACAACTCCAAAAGAGACTCTTTAAAGTAGCATTCAGAAAACAATGAAATTAGTAGAGAAATTTACAAGGAAAATAACTGTTATACCCTAATTTTAGTTTATGAGCTAGACATCCAAATATTATACTTCAGTAGGGAATCAACACACTCTGACCTGTAAATTCTCAATTTTGGTTGATCATAATCACACAAAAGATACGTTATTTAGATAAAATCAAAATTTGCATAATTTACTTTTTGTCTGCCTCATGATTTAGAATTTCTTTCTTCAAATGCAATCTGGATTTTTCTTGGTTCTTAACATAGATACGGTAGTTCTCCATATAAATTTCATATAAGAAGTCATGATGTGTATCTGAAAATAAACTGATTTTGCTTTCATAATGCTTCTGTAGAATACTTACATTTCTAGGAGTTCTCACTTTAGTTTGTTTCTCTGTGATGATTTCAGAACTTAAGATCGGTAGTTAGTTGTTAGGAACTTGTGGTTATTGACACTGGCTCTTAAATGTATCAGGGCTGTTTTTGAGTGAATATATGATGTTGCTTGGATGGAATACATGATTATTCAAATACTATGGTCATCTACTTCAGAGCAAGCATTTTTGCCCTATAATGGTGGTGAGCCTATTAGGATAGATTGATGAGGATACATTTTGTGTAGTAAAAAATAGTTTTTTGTGTATTGGTTTTGTTACATTGGGCTTTAATCAGGAATAAGTTGATTGTTTAATACAATTAGATGAGAAAAAACAGAAATTAAAAGAATCAAAATGCTACAATTACCTTTCAGTCTGTTAAACCTGATAATGTTGGGGGCCCGACTCTGCCGTCTGTGACCAAGGAAGAAACATTCACGAATAGATGTCTAGCTGCTTTGAACCCAACTGTGTTGCTGTTGGCATTTCAAAAGTCCTGCTTTTGATCACCAAATGTTGTAATGATTTTTACTATTACAGATTTTTTTTGTCCGTTTCAATGTGGTTCATGAATTACCTTTAGTCTTTGTCTTAGCAAAGCTGTCTCTGTCACCTTTTTTCAATTATATTTTTATTTTAAATAGTTAACTTCCTCCCAATCATACCACCCAACACCCAGACCACATATTTCCTCTATATATTTTACCATAAGCACAATTTTCTTAATTTCTGTACAATATTTACATTGGCTTTGCCACTTTTTATCCATTTCATATAAGCAATAAATTTATTTTTAATTTATTTTATTTTATCCTTTTCTGTATAGTCCTGAATTAAACATGCTATAATATCAGATTGAATCTGATAGTAAAGGTAATGATTCCAGTTTTTCATAGTCCAATTTTTTGTCTTTCCAACCCCATGCTATCACTTCATGTCCTTCTAAAATCATAGTTTTAAAAAAATCTTGTTCTTTTACATTAATCTTGTTTTTGCCTAATACTCTCATTAGCATCACATCTATATTGACTTGAAGTGATATTTTGAATACTTAAAAAAAATTCTTCACTATTTTTTTTCCTAAAAGGCTCTTCTTACCTTTCAACATTTCCACCACATATGGGTGTACCACCCTTTATTTAATCTGCAGTGCCAACACATTGGGCTTATCCCTGTTAACATATATGAAAATTGCGCTGGGGTCCTATACCATTTCAATATAAATTTCCTTTCCAGATCTTTGTATTTCTCCATTTTAATTTTCTTGACCTCACTCATTAATCACTCTATTATTTGACTCATGAGCGGTCCTTCTTTCTGCCATTTAGTTTATATTCTTATCATATATTCATCATCCTTAATCATTAATTTATATATTGACCCTGCCAATCCTTATTCTGATTTCTGTATTTGTCTAAATATTTCCTCCATCTTATCTTCTTTCTCTTATTTTTTCACCAAAGTTTCCCTGTTTAAGGTTATTGTAGAACCCTAGTAGTTTTAACCAATTTCTATTTCCTACCTTTTTGTATTATCTTACCTATGGGAATTAACTGACCATTTAAATCATACATATCTTTAATTTTATAGTACCATTTACTCTTAATTTCCTTCCACCAATTAGAATTAGATTCCTTCTCATATAAGAGCTGTCTCTATCACTTTATACAATGCATTGCAACATGATCATAAGCCTTCACCCTTGCCAATGTTACTGGTGTTAAATGATTTCAGACATATTGGAGAAGAAATGTCTATATGGCTATCTGACTCCTTGTAAGGCAGTAAAAAAACTTCAGAGAAATGCCTGGGGTCTGGAAATATTTGGTATTGCCAACCAATTTAATGTTTTAATCTGTTAAATTGACCTCCATATCAAACAGTAGACGTAGAAAGTGGATATAATACATATTGAACAGTGTTTTTCAAACCACCATTCTTTAAATATTTTGCACTCCAGACCCCTGTCCATTGACTATGCTGATGGGAGTTGTAGTACAAAACATCTGGAGAGTGCTATGTTAGGAGGGACTTCTCAAAAATTTCTCAAAAATTGTTTGGGGTGATGGGGTTAGCAATTAAAGAAGAAAACAAGGGGCAAATTCAGCTGTCTGTTGGTGTAAAGTCCTATTGTTTTATTTTGCCAGTGAAATCTGTTTTCACTGCTACTGAATCTGCCAAATGCCATCCAGCAGACTTTTGCAAATTTCAGATAGCTGTTACAATCTGACTTGATTGGTCTTTAGTATGATACTGTTGGTCAAATCATTTCTAATTCATATGAGACCATAGATGATAATATCATGCATCTTTGATATGTATATGTTCTTAGATTCCTAGAATCTGCCAGACAGATTTTTTAAAATGATGTGTATATATTAAGTTCATCATCATCATCATTATTATTATTATTATGTTGTATTAGCCTAGGAAGACGGGTGGAGTCATTGTGGCAGCATATTAGTGTGTGTGTGTGTGTGTGTGTGTGTGTGTGTGTGTGTGTATATATATATATATATATATATATGAACTGTCAACACATCAGATAGCTAACTTGCTTAAATTATTAGCCTTGTGGTGTCAGTAGCCTGGAAGAAATATAAAAATATTAAATCCTTTACAAATATTTTTGGAAGTTGCTCCTTGACAATGTCTGCCCAAATTTTTTTAAAAAACCATGTCCGTTTAATGTTAGGGTTTACAGTATGTGGTATACAGAGCAATTATTTTGATAACAATGAAAGAAGCATCAAAATTAAAACCTTAAAATATTAAGAAAGTAAGTCATCTGAAAGATAAAGATGAATGACTCAGTGGGGAAAGGTTGCTAGTAACATTTGCAGAAAAGGTATCTTCGTGATTCATTTGCAACTTCAGTAACAAACAGTCTGTTTACTTTCAGTTGCAATATTAAAATAATTGTTTCTCCTTTTGAGTTTCTATACTCAGATCTTCGACAATTTCTTTTGTTGCTCAATAGCGGGAGTTTTCTCTCTTTAAGTCTACACAAAACAAGCTCCAATTACTTTCTTGAGAGCTTCTGTTTTGATGTTTCTCTTGTATTATTGATCCCTTGAAGTCATCTGCAATATTGGCTTCTGTTATTTTGAAGGCTATCTAAATGACCTGAAGACAAAAAGGGATTCTAGATCCTTCTCCACCTTTAGCCTAGTATCTTTTGAAAACTGATTGTAGTTGAGAGACTGGGTAATTGATAAAGCACTGTGTACAGTTTATGTGTGTATTTAGAACTCTGCAAATATTGAGAATTGAATGATAAACTTGCTTTCAGTTTGTTTGGAAGCCTACGTGCACTGCACACAGCAAAGTATTTTAGTTGAGTGTATTAAAAGCCGTGCTAAGGTTGAAATCCATTCCAACTGAATGATCTGGAATGCTGTCCTACAGCATTCTTTTTCAGCTTTATGACATGATTTCTGGAAGGCAGCTGCTTGGTTGAAAGCCAGCTAACAATTGAGTAGTTTTGTCATCATTTTTAAGTGGTTATTGTGGGGATCTCCTAAGCTTGTAAGGAATGTCACATGGCAATTTTTGAGTCAGCATCTTTCTGAATTACCTTAAGGATCTGAAGAAAAGAAAAATGTAATGCATAAGTTAGTTACTTAAAATGTCTAACTACTCGTATAACTAGATTTTAATATAAATGTCCTAATTTATGAGGGAAAGTAACTTGCTGCTTTTCATATATTTTGGAGTACAACTTCCCTTATCTTTGGATCATTAGTCCCCACTAGGTGGGAATAATGGCAGTTGTAATGCATGACATGTTGCTCATAGGTCATATCTTTCCACTTCTGACTTAGATATTGCACTGTTAAAATATAGCAATTTTGGTAATATTATTCTCTAATGATTAGTAAAATGGTTGATTTCTAGATAACCGATCAAGTGTGCATGTGTTATAAAATCTGTTTTCTAATATCACATTAAACGTGATTACATGTGCACATGTAAGGTTGTAAGATCTTGGTAAGTTAATCAGCATCAGGTAATCTGTATTTATGTAATCGGCTGCAAACTCTAGTTCTGTATGCTAGGTGAGCTTGGCATCAGATTACAACCCTTAATTGGCAGACCAATTAACTAAACAACTGCATGATTGTTGAGTCTGAGAGTTATTTATCTCTTTAAGACTATCTAGATTATGGTGTTTTACATGGTCTTCTAAAAATACAGATAGAAAAGTTTGTTTCTTGTGACAATGAGGATATTTAGCATTGGGTTATATTGTTTCCAAGTCTTGAAAAGTTATGTTAAAAATGAGATTCATATGAACTTTGTCATTCCCTAAGAAGAACATCCCCTTAACATTAATCTATCTGCACTTCCTTCCCAGTATCTTTTACCACATCTTAAGTAACTCTTGTCTCTTGGTCTTTTTATTCTCTGTACAAGGTCTCTTACCAAAACATTCTTATTTTCCATCTGTGGGAATAACATGAATGGAGCAAAGGCAAGATCACAGAATTCTCTCAAATCAAAAAAAAAATGATTACCATAATCTAGGAATACAACTTAAATTCCTCTGCTCTTCTGGCCTTATCAGGTATTATAATTGATATTCAAGATGAAATCACTTCAAGACTCATTTGAGTATTCAGGAATTTACTTCTATAGACATTTTGCGGAGAGTGCAACATGTGAACTATCAGATAGGATTGATGCTGTAACTAATGTCAGTCTTATCTGGGGGTTTTCTGCAAAGAATCCTTTACCTGAGGCTTTTGATCCGAAAAGGCAGCATTTCGCAATGTAAACTAATGGTCTGCTACCATGACTGCTATCGGAGCACATGGATGAACTTATCCATGTTATGAATATACAGGCGTATAAGTTATTTTTTGACTATGGTCATAATGAATCTTGAGCAAATGACTGTCCAATATTATAGTGAGCATAAAAGAAGCATAATATTATGTTTCTTGGGCAAACACATATAACCAGCGAATATAGCGTAGTTGCTTCAGGATGCAGAAATATTAATTTAAATGAGCAAATTTATAAGCCTGGGATTGGGGACTTAAGCAATCTTGGGTTGCTAAAGCAGAAAGAGGATTCAAAAATAGGACAGTGTTAATGCATGAGAGAGAAGGCACATATGTAGGGAGCTTCAATATATCTTGGATATACCCTCTGACATAAACTACCTTTGTGTGGTCCTGTTTCACCTTGGGAGAAGAGAAGAAACTTGTATTCCTAGTTGAAATAGTGCAAAGAGAAGAGGAAGACAAACTAAACAAGGTATTTTAAACTGGACCAAAACTTGAAGGAAGAAAATAAGCTAGAATTATGA
This sequence comes from Anolis apletophallus, assembly GCA_030556195.1. Classification (NCBI taxonomy): domain Eukaryota; kingdom Metazoa; phylum Chordata; class Lepidosauria; order Squamata; family Anolidae; genus Anolis; species Anolis apletophallus. The sequence continues at coordinate 32,099,953 of JARBWK010000008.1, read as the reverse complement.
ATTCTGAGACCTCTAAAAGAGTGATTTCAGTTGGAAAAGGTCTAGGCAGTGATTCTGCTAGAACCATGGAATAATAATAATACACTTTATTTACATTACGCTTTATCTCCTTGGAGGGACTCAGAGTGGATTACAATACTCATATAGGGCAAACATTCAATGCCTTTTAACACAGTAAACTAGAACATATAGCAGAGACAAAGGTAAAGGGCTTCCCCTTTTTCCATCTCCGGTGTCTGGAGGCGATGTTTATTCCAACCATGGGGAGGTGTTCTTGTTCCATTTTCCATGCCTGTTTTCCATAGACATCTCCATTTATGTTGCCAACATGTCTGCATATCTGCATGGGGCAGAGGTGGTACCTATTGATCTACTTGCATTGCATGAGGAGCAGGAGCTAGGGCCGACAGTTGAGAGCTCACTCTGACTTGCATTTTGAACTGCCAACCTTCCGATCTCTTTGGTGGGGAGATTAAATCAGTTTTGTGTATGTTTAGAAAATCTGTGTGGGCAACTTGTGGTCCATAATTATGTAGAATGGCAAGGCCTTATGGGGGTTTGAATCCAATTGGGAAGACACTAGCTGCTTATCTCCGTTGTAGGAGCCTCATCCAGCCTTTTAGAAGTTTAGGCAAGGGATATGGTTGGCATTTTCTGAATGCTATTTCATTCTCACAATTGTATGAATATGTTTTATACCTGAGGCCCTAAATTCACATTATATTGCAGCTGTGAAATGGGTTTATATCAGTGAAAGCTCATGCTAAAATAAAACCATTTAGTCTTCACATTTCTGCCACATTCCTTTCCTCCCCATCCCCTCAACATTTTATGGTGCAAGAGATTAACACAACTACTTCTTTGAAATCAGGCATAGAAGGTCTCATCCTATTCACCCTCATAACGTAGATCAAACATTTTGCGCTGCTTCTTGATATACAAAAGCCAAGCAAGTAAATATGCACAACTAATAAAATATCTCAAGCAGTCTGGTACTCCGTATACTTTGACCCTTCTACAGTCTCTTATGGAGTTTGATGCATGCAGCTTGACCCTTCTAAATACTGGAATAGGTTTATTCTTACTTTGTAAAAGGAGTGTTTGTCACTTTTGTGTCAGAATTCAGCATGTATACCATGGGTGCTACATCTTATGTCAATTTATAATACATTTGTAAACGTGACTGAAATGAAGTGTTGTTTATTTATTAATTATATTTATATCCCACTCTTCTCACCCTGAAGGGGACTTAGAGCAGCTTATGAGTAGGCTACAATTCAATGCCGCAGCTTCAATGTTTTCCTAGCTTCTACCTCTACATGCTTATGTGTTTCTGTTAAACATCATATTTTACTGTTCACACTCTTGTAATGGGAAATATGAAACTGAAAGACAGTTATTGTGACAGTTTTGATATATTATTTCATACGTTGTTCCAAATGTCCTTTCTAGTAACTTTGAAATAGTATGTACAGACAGTCCCCGAGTTATGAACATCTGATTTACAAACAACTCATAGTTATGAACAGGTCTCTCCCCTGCCTGCCAGCCATAAAATATTAGTGCTAAGCCAAATTGTGTCTGTATCTCTTCACTCCCTTTCCCCTTTTCTTCTTATTAATCTCACTGAACTCCTTTTCCCTTTTCGTCCTTTCCATATCTCTCAAAACTCATTTTCCCCTTTCTTCCTATTGATCTCTGTACAGTCAGATCCCAAGTTATAAACAAAATAGGTTCTGTAGGTTTGTTCTTCAGTTAAATTTGTTTATAAGTCAGAACAGGTACATTTTCTAAGTGAAACTCCTGCTCTCCCTCCCCCCCTCCCCTCCCCCCTCCCCGCCCTCTCTCTATATTTTATGCATGCATGCTTTGGATAGCATAGGGAAGGGTTAACACCCCGTTGGAGTTTGTTTTGCTATCTGTGTCCCCCTTCAGAAGACTTTGCCTCACTTTCTGTCCCTTTGATGATTGGATTTTTAAAAATGTGGCTTGCTGTAGAAACAATGATTGGCGATAAAGTTTCAGTTAAGACACCTTTTCCCCATGATAACTCTTTCAGGAGTGAATTTCCCTTCCCAAGGGTAGATTTCTCTCACTTTCTATTGTCTCACTCCTGTTATTAAATAATAATAATAATAATAACAACAACAACATGCAGTGGCAGATTATGTGAAAGGCAGTCAAAAACCAACATTGAAGGAAGTCAACAGTAGTAAAATGCTTCAAGTGCAAAAGACAAAGAGTGAATACACAATCCAGAGCAGAAAAGAAAACTGGCGAAACAAGGCCCTCCATGGACAGTTCCTGGGGAAAACTGAGAGCCAAATTGACAAAGAAAAAACATGGCTGTGGCTCACAAATGGAATTTTGAAAAAGGAGACGGAGGGCCTGATTCCGGCAGCCCAAGAACAAGCCATTAGAACAAATGCCATCAAAGCCAGAATTGAAAAGTCGACGACAGATCCCAAATGTAGACTCTGCAAGGAAGCAGATGAAACAATAGATCACATCCTCAGCTGCTGCAAGAAGATTGTGCAAACAGACTAAAAGCAGAGGCATAACACCATTGCTCAGATGATTCATTGGAACCTGTTCCACAAATACCATCTTCCTGTGACAAAGAACTGGTGAGATCACAAGCCGGAAAAAGTTACAGAGAATGAACATACCAAACTCCTCTGGGACTTCCGGGTTTAAACAGACAGAGTTTTGGAGCATAATACTCCTGACCTCACGATCGTGTTAAAAAACAAAGTCTGGATGGTTGGTGTCGCAATCCCAGGTGACAGTAGGATTGCAGAGAAACAACTGGAAAAGCTGATATGATGATTTAAAGATCGAATTGCACAAGCCACTCAAGGTGGTCCCAGTGGTGATCGGCACACTGGGTGCAGTGCCTAAAGACCTTGGCCTGCACTTAAACACAATCGGCGCTGACAAAATTACCATCTGCCAACTGCAGAAGGCCACCTTACTGGGATCCGCACGCATTATTCACCAATACATCACACAGTCCTAGACACTTGGAAAGTGTCTGACGTGCGATCCAATACAACAGCCAGTAGAGTGATCTTGTCTGCTGTGGACTCATCTTGTTGTGTTTCAAATAATAATAATATAATAATAATTTTATTTCTTACCCGCCTTTCCTCATGGCTTGAGGTGGGTTACAAAATTGGTAAAACACACAATCATTTTAAAACACTCAGTAAAATACACATATTAAAACATATTTACATACAATACAAATTAAAATATACAAACAAAAAATGAGTCTTCACTAGCTCTGAGGATGTCTGCTATAGATGTGGGTGAAATGTCAGTAGAGAATGCTTCTGGAATATAGCCCAGAAAACTCAAAGCAACCCAAAATATCAGTCATTTGTAAGTCGGAGTTTTGTAATTTAGGGACTGCCTGTACTTAAAATGCTTCCAGTTGCTGAGGCTACATTGGTTTTTTTTGTTGCTGGATACAATTATAGGTTATATTGTGTTGTTCCAACCTACATATGAATTCAACTTAAGAACAAATCTACAAAACCTTTCTTGTCTGTAATTTGGGGACTGCCTGTGTATGCCTTCAAGTTACCTGCTGACTTATGTTGACCCTATGAATTTCATATGGTTTTCATAGGCAAGGACTATTTAGAAGTGGTTTTCCTGGTTCCTTCCTCTGAAATATAGCCCACAGCACCTGGTATTCTTTTGTGGTCTCATAGTTGGGTTGCACTAAATACCTTATTTCTTTGCTTAGCGTTCCTTGCCTGTAGAAGTGTGAGCATTAGTTGGTTTTCTTTGGCCATGTTTTTGTGCATTTCATCTGGTAAAACTTGGATAGTTTTGTATGGTCATTCCTGATTTATAATAACCCAAGTATAGATTTGAATATATGATGAGGTACAGTAGGTAATTGACTCAATTCCTCTGCATTTTGTCCTGATCAAAATCATAGTATATTCCATAAGCTGGAATTCTGCTCACCTCTGTGATGGGCAATAATATGCTGTTCTGTAAGTTCTTGAGTTGTCCAGTGGAGTTGGGATTGAGAACTATTTTTGTGAAAAGCTGCAATCATCATGTTGGGAAATTAGTGTATCAGATAGCTTGAGAAATCTCAGTATAAAGCTATCAAGAACAGAATATAGACGGCTCTTGAATAGCAAAGTACTTTTTCCAGCGGAGCTCTTTATAAAGTGAAAAAGTAGTAGACATTAAATTGTTTTCTTGAGCAAGCATATGGTAACTGCAGAGAACCTGAAATAAGGTAGATTCTTTCATGGGGCAAGAATCCATGGAAATCAAAAGAAAAAGTTCAGAAAATTATTTGAAATATTTCCCAGAACTATTGAAAAAGGAAATATGTGTGTATGTAGGCTTATGTATGCACACACATATGTGCGTTTGTTGTATGCAAAACACATACATAGAAAGTTTGCTTTGTGACCTGCATATTAGTTTGGGCCATCTGTGAGGAAAATATAAAATGTAGTGTTATATTGACATGCAAGCCACGTGAAGTAAAATTAATTATTTCTTTGGAAAGATCTGTATGAACTCTCATGATTAAATGGGCTATATGTTTTATTAATGTGATAGAATCTCTACCTATTTATATCTCAACTTACTGATTTTAGTGGGAAATTAGAAATATGTATGAACTCACAGGATTGATTTGCAAAACCATCATTTAATTTATCAATTATTTGCATATTGAAATTGCAGAATTTTGAAGGTACAGTACAACTCCCGTATTCACAGAACTGGTATCCACGGTTTAATTTATCTACAAAATATGTACTCTGTATGCATTTTGTAGGTTTCCCAACATGACTGAGTGGTGTCTTTGGGCCAGAAATCTTTCATTTCAATAAGGTGCACTATTATTCATGGTTTCATGGATCCATGCAACGTCTGGGAATGTAACTCCTGCAGATATGAGGGTTGTACTGTACAGGGCAGGTTTATCCTGCCTTTGCATGCTATAATGTGCTATGGAGTGTATTAATTCCTACATTATTTTTAAAAATGAAATCATATGTAAGTCTTATGTCTTTAATATAGTTGGAATTATTATGTTTGCATTGTCACAAAGCATTAAGAATAAAATGCAATTAACTTTTTATAGGTTGGGCTCATGTGGTTTGTGCTCTGTACATTCCCGAGGTGCAGTTTGCAAATGTTTCTACAATGGAACCTATCGTGTTGCAGTCTGTCCCTCATGATCGTTATAATAAGGTATAATTATGTTATGTTATTTTCTTTCTGTAAATTTATTATTTGACAACTATAAATATTTCAACTTTCATTTTAAAGGGAAAGCACCGTAGTTTGCAATGTGAAAAAAAAATCATTGTTTGTAGTTCATTTCTTTAATATTTTACATGAAAGTAAACTATTAAATTGTTCCATAATAATGCTTTATTAAAATTCTAAGTATGAAGTATTAGTCATCTAACATTTTATTGTGGTTAAAATGTTTCCTGGGTAACTAATACTATACTATGGCATTTTCTATTTTATCAGTAATCACTGTATTTCGCATAGAGAACTATTGATACTTTTAAAATAAGGAAATAAAGACCTTTATTAAATGCCTGACAGTAGAATTGGATGTTAACTTCTTGCCTTTACAGTTTTCCATATCTCTTCGTATGCATGTGTGTGAGTATATATGCCTTCAAGACATCTATTGGCTTATGTCGACCCCATACATTAAATTGGGTTTTCTTAGACTGTGATTACTCAGAGATGGTTTTACTAGTTCCTTCATATGGAATATAGGTTATAGTATTAGGTAATAATTGGTGCTGTGTCATCCAAGTACTAACCAATTCTGATCCTCCTTAGATTCCAAGGTCAGATGAGATCTGATGCGTTTAGGACATTTAGACCCATTGAACATCATATGTACACTTTGGCAGGGAAAGCTAAAGATGTTGTAAAACTACAACACCTATGATTCCATAGCACTAAGCCATGACACTTAAAGTGATGTCAAATTGCATTAAGTCTGCAGTGTAGCTGCACCGTGTGATCCATCCATGTTAATGGTTTCAGCCTGTGGTTAAGCTTATACTGATAGGGAGATCAAATACATGGATAAGCATTGTAAAATCCCTGTTGGGATGTGGATTGAACAAATCTGATATGCCTTCTCTCTCTCGTCACTTTCCATTAAAGTGATATTTGATCAAACATGTTTTAAATGAATCTGGTTCCACTGAATATCTTTAACAATGTTTGCCTCTTTTATAGTCATAATTTCTAAGGATTTCCCCAAAATGTATTATTTAGCTTTGTTTCAGTCTCTCTATACTGCTCAACTATTTTACATTTTACTGTGTTCCTTGTTAAAGAAAACCTGATTGGTCCTTCTCCTGCCCATCTTTCTTCTGTTCAAGTGGAAAACACATTTGGAAAATGTTTATTCATACAAAGAAGTTCTCTTGTAGTTAGGTATATCACACTTTGACGTGTCAGTGCTATTTTATATAGTTACCTTAATCCAGTGAGTAGCATGGAGCCAGGATTCATTGTTCTATGTTGATTCCTTATATTGGATTAGAAATAGTGTGTATCACACATGCAGTGCCATCTTTGACAACACTAATCACCTGTTTAGAGTAGAGATTTGAGGGCCAGCCAGCCTGAGCTTGTCTGCCTGTTTTTCCTACCCTGTCTTATGTAGGTACTAGTTTTGCAAAAGTTGAAGGTGCTGTTAGATTAGTAAGTAAGCTTTAATATTCTAGAAGTTTCCTAGCAGCCCAGTCCAGAGATATGTACAATCAGCAGCTGAATGTACCGTATATACTCGAATATAAACAGAGTTTTTCAGCCCTTTTTAGGGGCTGAAAAATCTCCCCTCGGCTTATATTCGAGCCAAGCAGCGGCGGACTCCGTTGCCGCGGCTGCTGTCACCCATTCTTCTGCCGCCCGGCCTTGTCTTTCCCTCAGCAGTCTCCTCCTCCTCTGCCAGGCCGCAGCTGAAAGGAGAAACGGAGGCCCATGCGCAGCAAGACAAGCAGGGAGGGAGGCATGTGCCTCCATTTCTCCTTCTGTTGCCACGCGCACAATCTGTTTGCAACCCGAGCTGGGTTGGTGCGTGGAGAGCAGACAACGCGTGCGCGACGACAGAAGGAGAAACTGAGGCATTCATGTGGCAGGATGAGCAAGGAGGGAGGCACGCCTCCGTTTCTCCTTTTCTCGTGGGGCTCTTTTGCAATGGAAGCCTGGAAGTCAGGCAGGCAGCGGGGACTCTGCCACCTCACTAGGGTCAGGAAAGAAAGGAAAGAAGCGAGATGGGAAGGAGGAAGCAAGGGAGGAGAAACAGAGGAAGGGATGGAGTGAGGGAAGGAAGAAGGTAGGAAGGGGTTGAGGAAGTGAAGGAGGAAGGAAGGAAAAAGAAGTTAGGAAAAGAAGGGAGGGAGGAAGGGAGGGAGGGAGGGAAGGAAGGAAAGAAAGAAGGGAAAAGGGCAGGAGGAAGGCAGACAGTCCTTGATCTAGATGCTCTTTAGCGGTCCCCTCCAACTCTGATATTATTATTAATTTTAATATTATTAAACCTGGATGGACATCATCTGTTGGGTGTACTGTAATTGTGCTTTCCCTGCATGAAGGCAGAATGAAGGGGTTGGACTAGATGGTCTTTAGAGGTCCCTACCAACTCTGTTATTAATTTTAGTATTATTAAGCCTGAGTGGCCATCATCTCTGTGTGTGGGTGTGTGTGTGCTTTGATTGTGCTTTCCCTGCATGAAGGCAGAATGAAGGGAGTTGGACTAGATGATCTTTAGAGGTCCATTTTAGGCTGCATAAATAGGAGAAGACTGAGAGAAAGTGAAAGGGAACTTTACCGGCTGGTTTTTAAATTGCTTTTAATGATAATTATTCAATGCAACTGTTTATTTTAACTTATTGGACAATATTTACTATTGTCTTTTAATGGTTTTTTGTTTATATAGGCATTGAATGTTTGCCTGTTACTATGTTAGAAGCCACCCTGAGTCCCCATGGGGAGATAGGGCTGGGTACAAATACATTATTATCATTACAATTATTCTAAGTTATTGTTGATACCATATTGTTTCAGTTGACTCTCCTTTTCTACTTAAAGAGCTAGTTTACTGTTTTTCTTTGAAATACAGTAAATATTCAAAAACATTTAACTTATTGATGCCTCAATTAATGTAATTTTATTGGTATCTATTTTTATTTTTGAAATTTACCATTAGGTGCTTCATTTTCCACCCCCAGCTTATTCTCGAGTCAATAAATTTTCCCAATTTCTTGTGATAAAATTAGGTGCCTTGGCTTATATTCGGGCCGGTTTATACTTGAGTATATATGGTATGTCTGTTTGAGTTTCCAATAGCTCTGCTCAAGCAGACCTAGATAGTCAGCTACTGCTAGTACACATCTCTAGATTTGGCTGCTAGGAATATTCCAGAAATATTAAAGATGCATATGTCCTCATGTTTTAGATTAATAGAACTGCTGCTTTGTATGTAATCCAGATTAGAGTATATTTATTTATATATATTATTTACTGCATTTGTACCCCGTCCTTCTCACCACAAAGGGGACACAAGCCAGTCTTACAACAGACAACAATTCAATGCCAAACACATATAAATCCATAAAATAATTACAATTAAAACCAAACAATTAAACCATCAATTATTAAAACATCAATTAAAATCATGCCATCCAAATCATAATCCAGGGCTGTTCCATTTGTATATCACATCAATTCATGGTCACTTATTACACTGCTCCAATTACTGGCCAAAGGTTTGGTCCCAAAGTTTTTCCTGAAGGCCTGTAGAGAGGGGGTTAATCTGATTTTGTTGGGAAAAGAATTCCATAGATGAAGGGCCACCACTGAGAAGGCCCTGTCTCTCGTCCCCACCAGTTGTGCCTGTGAAAGAAGTGGGACCGAGAGCCAGGCCTCCACAGATGATCTTAACCTCTGAGATATATATAAAGTATGTGTGTGTATGTATGTCTACACACACACACTTTACAAGCTGTGGTATTTTCTGTCATGTGAGAGAAATATACTGATTGTGCATATTATCATCCAGGCTCAGTTATACAGCTAATGGTCAGAAAACAAGATGTGTGGCATGTCACAGGGATTCTGTGCATATTTGTTGTTTATATTCAAGTGCTGCTAATATTTAGAAATACATGTCTCACCTGTTTCTTTGATGGGCATCCTTCTCTTGACATTCCTAGAAGCCAGTTATGCTAACTGCTTAACACAAAACAATAGACCGTTTAACTTATTTTCCAGACCTGATTATTGGTTTTACATACCCCTTTCTGGCAGATGTACTAGAAGGTTAAATGTAAAATACTGGCAAAGAGCAATGTGAATTTTTTATAGTAAACTTGTAAGAAAACCCACCCTACTAATGTCAGATATAATTCATTAACTGTAGTATACTGTTGCTTTTATAATTAGAGTTGATACCAATACAATTAAAAACAGTTAACTGATATCAAGGCAGGTTAGGATAGAGCAGATATAATTCATTTTGGTGAGGAAAGCCCTATTACTAGAGTGGATTTTGCAAGACATTGAGAGATGAAAGTTTTTTTTATAGTTTGATGTATTTAGAATGCTGAGGATAAATCTGGGAATTGAAATGATAATTAATCATCTCTTTAGAATGTTGAGAACGTTGGTTTAAATGAAACTCTTAGATTAAGGCCAATTTCACATATAATACTACACCATAGTTGAGCACGATTGTGACAAGCTTCAGGCTAGTGAGCTTCCCTTTTCCTCAGGGCTCAAGAATGATTCATTAATTAGTGAGAGCTCATCTGCTAGCCCCTAGCACATGATGTCCTGCTGTCCACTGTGCCCTTTGGCCATAGCCTCAGCCAAAGGGCTTTAAGAACCATAGCTTCTGGCAACAGGACAACTTATGTTCCACCTGTACCTCACCTGTAGTGCTCAGCTTGATAAATGGGAAATATGAAACTACAGCTGTGTTGCAGGGTGGTTTTTGCTGGACCTGCTAGTTAAGGGAGCTATTCCTAGGTGTAGGAATATGCATGGTCAGTGCTGCTGTTGAACAAGAAGTATGGGGCAGTACAAATAAGGAGAGAAGACAGCATTTTGTTGCACACTGTAGGACATGCTGAAATACAACCCTATATTGTGGGAATCCTATTTCAGAACTGTTTATATATGTCTGGAGATTATATGATGAGAATAAAATTGTTCTTTCTCCTGTGTAAAAATACTAGTGTGCTTTTCTTTATTAAAGACACCATCATTATCAGATTGGAGAGGACATTGTGAAGCAATTGTATTAATGACCTATTGCTCCTTGTTTCAAACTGAGAGAGCCCTGGTAGAATTACAAATTATGTCCATTAGGTAATCTTTGAAAAACAAACAAACAAAAACAAAACAGACCATTCAGAAATCCTTTGACATCTCCTTTTGATATCAGCCTTCTAAATTTCACCAGGAAGTGGTTTGAGTCCTGCCTCACCCATGTCTGGGCCATCTTGCTCACAACTTGGGGTAAAGAATAGCTCAAGAGTTTATGTTGGGCTAAGAAATTCCCATGATTCTGGAGAAATGTTAGTCCCCGAGATCTGCTAGCTGCTTGTCCTACAATATCACATAAAAAGTGAGCAAGTTCATTCAGGGAAGCTGCTGGGTGGAAGCATCCCTAACCTCTGTGTGGTGCAACACAACCTACAGATTCCCTAAGCATGCCCCAGAGCAGAGAGGTCTTATCTAGAAAAGGAGATGATATGAATGAAATGATTATTCCTTTTCTGCTTCTCTGACTTAATGTGATATAAAATTTACTGGTGGTTCCCATAGTCTTATTAGGTTGATTCATTCATGCATGATCAAATCACAAATCACCATTTGGCTATGGAGGGCTTGATTATAGAATAACCAGGCACCAGATAGGAGGGAAGGTCATGTGAGGGAAAAGCCTGCAAATACCTCATGTGTCTTCTCTTGGTATTATAAATTCTCATCCACCCCAGCTACTATCACAGTTGGAAGGTTATTATACTCTCCTTATGACACAATCACTTAAGCATACAATAGAGTGGTGTGGCTGGCCGTTCTTGTTCTGAGGAATTTTTTGCTGATATTTGGAGAAAGCATTGGAAAACATTTAACAGGGCAAAGTGGAGTACGGTATGTCCTATTGGAGTGCAACAGCTTTTGATACGGGAGATGTGAGATATTAATTGGCAAGTGTCCCAGACCTTCACTTTTGCCTACAGTGGTCCAGCTGCAGATGTTTTAAATGAAATCAGCCTTATCAGGAGATTAATGTAGAGTTGTTAGCCATTAAAAGCCATGTCCTTTTACTGACAAGTTTAGATACTTTTAAAAGATCCACGGTGGCACAATGGGTTAAGCCCTTGTGCCAGCTAAACTGCTGACCTGAAGGTTGGAAGTTTGAATCCGCGAGATGAAGTGAGCTCCCATGTGGGGACATGAGAGAAGCCTCCCACAGGATGGTAACACATCTGGGTGTCCCCTGGGCAATGTCTTTGCTGACGGCCAATTCTCTCACACCAGAAAAGTTGCCTGCTTCATTGGGGACATTTTTCCCCCAGATGAACGCAATGCTTTACAACTAATTAATCAGTCAACTTAACATTGGAGCCATCTAATATATGTTAATAACATTATTAACGTTTATTTCCAGAAAAAGACAGTTTGGAGTTGTGATGGACAGCTGGATGAAAATCAGCCCAGTGTTCACTGGTACTATGGCAAAGGCAAAATCCACGGGATTATTAAGAAAGGGATTGGAAATAAAATAGCCACTATTGAATGCTGTTGTGGAAATAAGTGGCATATCTATATTTTGAAAACCAGTTATAATTATCATCGTCCCATTATAAATGTATATTGTAGAGCAGTGGTTCTCAAAGTGGGCGATACCGCCCCCTAGTGGGCGGCGGGACGATCCAAGGGGGCGCTGGGAGGCTCAGGAGAATTTGGGGGGCGGTGAGCCCCTATAATGGGGTGGTGGCGTGAGCCAGGTGACAGGCTCCCCGCAGGGCCCGCCCCCTGCCTCCGAGGGAAGCACGAGCAGTTCCGCCCCTCCTTGCTTCTCAGGCAAACTTGGGCCCTCCAGGTAGTTTAGATTTCAACTCCCACCATTCCTAACCGCCTCAGGCCCCTTTCAAAGCCCTCCAGTATTTTCTGTTGGTCATGGGAGTTTGTGTGCCAAGTTTGGCTCAATTCCATTGTTGGTGGAGTTCAAAATGCTCTTTGATTGTAAGTTAACTATAAATATCAGCAGTTACAACTCCCAAATGATAAAATCAATTCCCACAACCCCACCAGTATTCAAATTTGGGTATATTGAGTATTTGTGCCAAATTTGGTCCAGATCCAAGGTTGTTTGGGTTCAGAGTACTCTCCAAATGTAGGTGAACTACATCTCTCATGAATCACTATCAATTCCTCCCAACCTTCTCCCATATTTTCAGTTGTCATGGGGGTTCTGTGTGCCAAGTTTGGTCCAGATCTGTCATTCATGGGGTCTTGGTTGTGGAAGTCTGAGCTGAATTGGTTGAAGGTACTGCAAATCCCATCATCCGTTGTCCATACTCCCCCAAACATATTGTTTTTGTGATTAATCACTATGCTTTAATTATGTTCAATTAGTAACAATGAAAATACATCCTGCATATTAGATATTTGCATTAGAATTCATAAGAGTAGCAAAATTATTTATGAAGTACCAATGAAAATATGGTTGGGGGTCACCACAATACGAGGAACCTTATTTAGGGCTCACGGCATTAGAAAGGTTGAGAACCACTGCATTAATACATATATATATTTCTGTTTAATTGCTATTAATTTTTTTAAAAAATAATTTATAGAGGGGAGGCACTGAGTAAATTTTTTTCTGGAAAGGGGGCAGTAGGCCAAAAAAGTTTGGGAACCACTGTTGTAGAGCTACCCAATATTTAGTCCTGATCTCAAGGGGTTGGAGGCCTTTTGGTTGTTTTGTCAGAAAAGATAACAAAGATATAAAGAAAAAGCATGAGCATAACTTTGTTGAGAGTCAGAAGCAAAGCAGCAACTAGGCGTAACATACATGGAAAACTTCATTTGTGAGGAAAGAAGAGACAGAAAAACAAGCAGAGTCAATGGGAGCAACACAATAGATCTGACTTGATGGTAGAAAAGAAGCTAGATAAGCTAATCTATATTATTGTGGCACAGCAGTGACAAGTTTGCCAGGTCCACAGGTTTGCATATTCTGGTACTTTTAAGATGGGGTGGAGATGGCCATCACATGGCCTGCATGCAACCCCCACCCCCTGAAGACACCTTTAGAATCCCTGCCCCCGAAATTTAACAGCAGACTACTAAAAGCTATTACAAGCAGGAAATGTTTTCTTTGAATGTGTTTTTGTGGTTAGCTGTTGAAATGTATTAGCAAATGAGGAAAATCCAATTTAAACAACCATTTCCTGTTGTTTTTATGGCCTTTTCCACTTTACTACCAAAATTTGGTGGGGTGATTCCCAGATGCTTGGTCCTGAGGTAGTATGTGAGAGATCCTTGAAGGCTAAAATTGGCCCCTGGATCTGCTAAAGTTGTCCATCATTTAAGAGTTTGTTAGAAAGAAAATTATTGCTGAGTGCAATATTTTTCATCAGTTTGGTGGAAAACCTAATGAAACATTGTTCAATTATTAAAGCAAGGAGGGGAACCTATGACATGCCACATGTTGGGTTACAGCTCTCACAGTACTTGAACAACTGACAATGCTGAGTTTGCCTAATGGGAATTGATGTTAAATAACATGTATAAGACTGTATGTTCTCTCATGTATGTATATTAGAGTTACAGACAGTCTCTTTTCGAGTTGACATAGAATTCAGATCTAGGGTGGATTACCCAAGAGATGGAAATGGAACCCGGATTTCTCAAATGGATTTGTGTCAAATAGTCACTGCAAAATGTAAAAGATTGGCAATCCTTATTTATTTATTTATTTATTTCAGGATTTTACCCCGCTCTTCTCAACCCCCGAGGGGGGTACTCAGGGCTTGATATATTTCAAATAGTGTCCCTCTGCAAAATAAATAAATAAATTGCAATTGGCAAGCACTTGAGTTTCACTTTCAGGCTTTCATACCTGAGTTAACGAAGTAGTTGTGTTATTGGATATTATGACTTTACCAGAAACTTAAGTACCAGAGGCAGAAATAACATGGAAATAATAGCTCTATTCGTATGTACCTCATACAGTGTTTAGGGTATGGTATGGTTTAATTTGTATGCATCGTATTTTAGATTTGCCATGGGTATTTTGTAAATATGATGTTGATTTTTACAGTTTGTTTTCATATGCTTAGTATTTCTATTCTGTGACCAAAATAAATGGATTGATTGATGGAAAGAATAGGGATAGATTCCTATACCATAGATCAGGAGTGCTCACACTTTTTCAGCATGGGAGCTACTGATTAAAAAACCAAGTCCCGGTTTCCGGTCGGGCAAAGATGGCGGCTGGTCGGACGTCTTGAGGGCTCCTCAAGTCGCCAACCGCTACCGCAGGCCAGAGGGTGACCAGAGCCCTCACCTCCAGCTGTGACAAACAGTGGAGAGGTTGCAGAGCCGGGGGGCCGCACCGCTGACCCCAGAAGCGCCCTCTCCTCAAGAGGGGGCTGCGAGGGTCCGGTGAAGAGCCCAGACCGGCAAGCAGGCAGCGGGGCGGGCAGCGGGCAAAGGCCCGCAACCACAGCCAGCCCAGCCCGACAAAGGCAAGAGGAGGGGGTTTCACCCCCGCAACGGGAAAAAAATCGCCAAAAGTAAGGGGGAAAACAGGGCAAACAAACGGGGAGGCGAGGGCCAAGAAAGACAGGAGGGGAAGAGGAGGCTCGAGATCCGAGGAACGGGAGGATCAAGAGCGACAAGGGAGAAAGCGGCTTACCGGAGGGGCCTCTAGAGCGCCCGGGGAAAAATTGGAGAAGAAGGAGCGAGGAGACGGAGATCCAAGATGGCGCCGTGACGAAAAGGACAGCAGGAGAGAGAAGACGGCCATCTTGGAGGGAGCTTCGTCCCCGCCTCCACGTCGAAAAGGGCGCGAAAGGGAGCCGGAAGGGGAGGCAGTTCACTGGCGGACTTGCGAGGGAACCGGAAGTACAGTGGGGAAGGAATAGAGGGACGGACAGGAGGACCGGAAGGGAGAGCGGGTCCTCCTCGCCCCCTCCCCCCCCGGATCAGAAAGGGGAAGCAAAGGAAGACGAGGCCTGCGCGAGAGCGGGGGAAAGAGGCGCGGGCGAGAGGGGCCCGGGACGAAGACGGGATCGGCGGGGCGAAGGGAACCAAGGCTGAGGGACGACGGGGGAGAGACGGAAGGGTGAGTGAAGCCCAACACCTTCTCTTCTCGCGTCCCCCCTCCCCTCTGGAAGAACAAGAGGACTCCCCCCCCCAGGGAGCCACGAAATCCAAGAGACGCATAGGCGGATCCAGGCCCTCTGCACTCCACCGCAGCCCCCCCCCTCGCCTGTCTTGCTGGGGAGAGAGGAGGAGGAACACAAGGGCACTGGACACAAAGTAAAAAAGACAAGGCCGAAACGCACAGGACGCCCTCAGGGACCGCAGAGCTCGCGCGGCTGGGGGAGGAGGGGAAGTGGGTGCGCCAGCGCAGCTAAACAGACACGGGGAAGGGTGGGACAGCCTCCCCCCCCTCTCTAGCAGGCCGCTCTGACAGGTGCTGGGGCAAGCAACAACGCGCGCACACAAGACCGCAAGACGCAGTAGACGGCCGTGGAGCGGGTCATCCGAACAGGCGCCCTGGCCGGGGGAAGCAGCAGGGGAATAATGACGACCCCGAAGATTTTTAAGGACGCCAAGGGGGTCCAGAAGAGGCTGGCCAATAATGAAGACACCACGATGAAAGACATACTGAAAGAACTCCAGCGGCTCTCGGAGAAGCAAGACGCGACGCAACGAAAAGTGGATGAGGCGGCAGCAAGGCACGACGCTCAACTACAAGAACTTAGGACGGATCTGAAAAAGGAACTCTCGACGATGCGCGAGGAGATCCTATCTATAAAACAAGAAGGAGACAAGGTAAAGACCTCGCAAGGGAAGCTGCAAAGAAGAGTGGAATCCTTAGAGGCGAGGAATGCTAAGCTAGAGCAACTCCAGGAGAGGATGGAGCAGACCTCCCTGGAGACGAAGCTTCGCTTTAGGAATTTAAGGGAGGACCCGCAGGAAGATATACAGAAAGTTATCAGCTCGCTTTCGTCCAGCATTACAGGCAAGGAAGAGGATGAGATAAACCGGGATATAGAGAAAGCGTATAGAGTCCCCTCTTCATACGCGAGGAGAAATAACGTGCCAAGAGATGTAGTGGTACAATTCCACAGACGAAAAACCAGAGATGAAATAATATCAAAGCAAAGGGAGGTGCCACCAACATATAAAGGTCAGAAGGTCATTGTGCTGAAGGAATTCACGGCAACCTCGATCAGCAAGCGAAAGAATTACCTCTTCCTCACAGAAGAGTTGAAGAAAAGGAAGATCAGGTTCCGTTGGGAAAAATCGGAAGGCATCATGGTAACATACAAGGAAAAACGGTACTGGTTGACCACGGTGGCAAAAGCACAGGAGTTTCATCTGAACCTCGTGAAAGATACAGTGGGGAGGACAGAGGCCCAGCCGGAGCAGAACGAGGCAAACAAGAGGCGAAGGTTCGACTCCCCGACGGAGGGAACAACCCGGCCCACCGGAAGACACCGGGGGACGGAGAAGACCACGATGGCACGAAAAGCGGACGACAAAGATGGCGACATGGGACACACAATGGAAACGCAACATGTATGAGCCACTACTACATCTACAGTGCTTTTCCAACAACATCAATGGCCTGAATTCGCCGATGAAACGGAGAAGAACATTCACCGCACTGAGGAAGAGCAAATGGGACATTGTGGCTCTGCAAGACAAAAACAGAATTCACCAAACTGCTTGCAGAGCTCATAGATGGACAGGAGTATGATGACCTGATCATAATGGGTGACTACAACGGAGTAATGAACTCCAGACTGGACAGAACGCAGAGCACGGCGAAGCTCAAGAAGGCAGGGCACGACCTCCCGGGGGTTCTACCAAAGACCCTCACACACCTGCTTGAGGACCTTACTTTGGAAGATGTCTGGCGCCTTCACAATCAAACAGAAAGGGACTACACGTTCTATTCGCACCGGCACCAAAGCTGGTCACGGATAGACATGGTTTGGATGTCTAGATCGCTGGTGCCGCGGGTGTCCCACATACAAATCCTCCCGAGAGATCAATCGGACCACTGCCCAATCATACTTGAGATAAACCATAGGCCTCCAACGAGACGCTGGAGGCTCAACGACAACTTGCTAAAGAAGGAGGATGATATACAAAAGTATAGGGCATTGACGGTGGATTACTTCAAGATGAACGACGTGCCGGAAACACGGCCGGAGGTGATTTGGGATGCCTGCAAGGCTGTGCTCAGGGGGCACTTTATACAACAAAACGCTAGCAGAAACAAGGCAAAGCGAAAAGCAATGCAGGACTTGCAAGCCCAAATAACACTGGAGGAAGCGAGTCTAAAAGAACATCCAAAGGACCGGGCCACGATCGACAAACTGTCCTTGTTGAAGAAACAAAAGCGTCTACTGGAGGTAGAGCAACTCGCCAAGGACCTCAAATTTCTGAAACAAAGATACTTTCAGAACGCAAACAAGCCGGGCAAATGGCTGGCCAGGAGAATCAAAAGAAAGAAACAGCAGGGGTACATAACCAGGCTCAGAGCCGGGGACACAACGATCCTGGGTGAAGAGGGCATCCAGAGGGCATTCCAGTCCTTCTACTCAAAGTTGTACTCCAAGGACTCAATAAACAAGGAAGACATAGAACAGTACCCGGAAAGCGCGTCGCTGGGCACGGTGCCGCCGCCCTACAGAGAGTCATTAAATGCAGGTATCACAGATCTCGAAATTGAACGAGCTATTAAACGGCTGGATGCAAGCAAGGCCCCGGGACCGGACGGGCTAACGGCCAGGTTTTACAAATCGCTCCAGGATGAGATTCTCCCCTTCCTGAAAAAGATTTACAACAGAGTGCTGCAGGAGGGGATACTCCCAGACTCTTGGAGAGAAGCCAACATCATGGTACTTCAAAAAGAAGGGACAGATGGCACTAACGTGGCTAACTTCCGACCCATCTCATTGTTAAACATAGACTACAAGATACTGGCAAGCATCTTGGCCGAACGGCTAAAACTCTGGCTGAAAGTGTGGATTGCGCCAGATCAAAATGGCTTTCTCCCTGGTCGGCAAGCTAAGGACAATACCAGAATAGTGGTGGACCTGATACACTACTATGAAGTACACCCGCACAAAGAAGTCGCCTTCCTGGCCCTAGATGCGGAGAAGGCCTTCGACAATCTCAACTGGGACTTCTTCAGCTTGCTTATGTCGAAACTGGAGGTGGGCCAGCTCTTTCAAAACGCCATAGGAGCAATCTACAGGGACCAGTCGGCCAGAGTCTGGGTCAACGGCCGGCCAACAGGGAAATTCCCAATACAAAAGGGAACGAGACAAGGGTGCCCCTCTCCCGCTGATATTCATCATGGCCATAGAAGTGATGCTCAGGCTCATCAGATCAAGCGAACGATTGAAGGGGCCCTTCGATTGAGGTCACACAATAAAAGCCAAAGCTTTTGCAGATGATATAATCTGCTTTGTGGAGAGGCCGCTATCCACGATACAGCTCTGGCTAGAGGAAATAGAGCGCTTTGGCTCGCTAGCGGGACTAAGAATCAACAAAGACAAAACAAAGATCCTAACCAAGAATGTATCCACAAATCGGCAGGGACAGTTGGAGAAAATCTCGGGAGTACGAATCGCCCAAACCATCAAATACCTGGGGATTCACATAACGGCGCAGAACAGCCAGCTGCAGAAGAACAATTACGAGACAGTGTGGAGACAACTCCAGAAGGACCTTGATGGCTGGAAAAATGCCGGGCTCTCGCTCATGGGAAGACTCGCGGTGATTAAAATGAATGTCTTACCCAGACTGCTGTACCTCTTCCAAACCCTGCCCATCATCAAATCTGTGGCCATCTTCGAATCATGGAAGAAGGATATCCTCCGGTTCATATGGAATGGAAAAAGGGCAAGGATCAAATTCAAAGTGCTCACGGACAGAAAGTCGCGGGGAGGGCTGGACCTGCCTGACCTAAGACTCTACTACGAGGCCTGTGGTCTGGTCCATATAAGGGAATGGATAAGCCTGCGAAATACGGAGCTGCTGGCCCTGGAGGGCTTTGATCTTCACACTGGGTGGCACGGACACCTGTGGCATGGCAACCCAAGTCCAAATGAAACCTTTAAGAGACATCCGATAAGAGCGGCCCTGATGAGAATCTGGGAGACATACAAAGGAAGGTTCTATCAGAAGACTCCCTTGTGGGTATCGCCCTTGGAGGCGCAGCAAAGGACTGTGCAGGGCTGGAGCACCTGGCCGACGTACAAGGATCTGACAGTCAAGGTGGGGATACGGAGGTGCCTCAAATCAAGGCTACAGCTGCAGTCACAGTGCAAACACCTCACGTGGCTCCAAATTCTACAGATCAGAGCGAGCTTCCGGAGAGACGAGCAATCAGGCTTCGAGGAGGGGGAACGCTTCTGGAACACCCTCCTAATCAAAGAGAAGAAGCTTGTCTCCAAGGCCTACAGACAACTTCTGGAGTGGGCAACGGAGACGGAACAGATAAAAACCTGCATGATAAAGTGGGCACAAAATGTCGGCCGCGCCATCACGATGCAAGAATGGGAAAAGATCTGGCAGAAGAACATCAAAATTGCTTATGCCACCGATTTGAAGGAAAATTGGTACAAAATGTTCTTCAGATGGTACATGACTCCCTATAAATTGGGTCGGATGTACAGGACGGCCCAGTCAGCATGCTGGAAATGCGGAACACAGACGGGCACCTTCTATCACATGTGGTGGACCTGCCAGGAAGCTTCGAGCTTCTGGAAAACAATCTTCACACAGATTCAAAAGATTCTACAGAGCACACTGGAGAGGACGCCGGAGGCCTGTCTACTAGGAATAGTAGATGAAGGAGACCTGGCTGACGAAAATGAGGAACGACTATTCTGGTTCTTCTCCACAGCAGCGAGGATGGTGTTCGCGAAGAACTGGAAGTCGAAAGACACGCCCGGCCTTGGAGAATGGGTGGACAAAGTCCAGGACATTATGAACATGGATAGGCTTTCCCATTACATGAGCGAACTGGAGGGAAAGGGCCTGCACAGAACTGACTGGTCCCCCTTCAGGGCCTACCTACAGAGCCGGGGCTCAGAGAGACAAAAATAGACCGCTAGTCATGGACGAAAGTTACTTCAAGCTCAGACAGGAGGCAAAAGTCCTCCCACCTCTTTGGCCCCTTCTGCCCCCGTGATGCGGAAAGACACAGGATCACCGACCCTCTGTTCCCCCCCCTCCCAATTGAAACAGCAAGGACAATACAAAGAGATCGGAAGCCCGACAAACCCCCCTTCTCCCCCGAGGTTTACCCCTCCCTTCTGATCCCTCCACCAAACCCACCCCGACCAACCTCCCCCTCCTCGCCTTTCCTTCCCCACTCCCTCCCCCAGCCCGTCCCCACCCCTCTGCCTCTTTTCCCAAGTTCTCTCTATACCTTCCTACTGTCCTATCCCTCAATTTGTTCCACCTCTTTTATTGTTATGAAAACCCAATAAATATATTTGAAAAAAAAAACCCAAGTCCCAAAGATCACCTACCCAGAAATGTAAAACGTATAACTATTTTCTTTTATTTATTTATATTTATTATTCATTTTTATGTACCGCTCCTTCCAGCAGGCTCGGGGCAGTTTACATAAAATGAAGTTATAAAACATCAACATTTCAATTTAATAACAACAATATAAAACAGAGCATAAAAATACATCCAACCACCCCATTTCTCCCACACTGCCATATTACTACACATATTATCAGCCAGAAAGTAAGAAGAGAGGCTTTTGAACTGCATGGCCATTTAATACTCAGCAAGGTAAACAAAGGGGCATGCAAAAATACATCCAACCACCCCATTTCTCCCACACTGCCATATTACCACACATATTATCAGCCAGAAAGTAAGAAGAGAGGCTTTTGAACTGCAAGGCCATTTAATACTCAGCAAGGTAAACAAAGGGGCATGCAAAAATACATCCAACCACCCCATTTCTCCCACATTTCCATATTCCCCAACATATATTTCTCAAGGAACAAAGCAAGCAGAGAGGCTTTGGAGCTAAAAGGCCATTTTTAAACATTAAAATTAAACAAAGGGACATGCCACAGAACGATCAAGCACCCACCCCAAAGTAAAAAGACCGACCTTTGAGATGTGGTAAGGAAATGACCCCAAAGCGTCCTTCTTCTCCTCCTCCATCGTTGCTCCTATTTCCACGCCGCCAGCATGCGTGTCGCCTCCAAGAGCTCACGAGAAGTCCGAGAGGCAGAATGGGCGTTTCTGCGCATGCGCGCGGGGCCAGTCATGCATCGCGTCATCCAGGCCCGCCCCCTTTGGTGTCCTACGACTCTGAGTGGCTGGAGAAGGACGGAGGGAGGAGGTGGAGGAATCCAAAAGAGGGGGCCCATTCTGTCTCTTGGACTCTGGAGCTTTTGGAGGCAGAGCAGGGAGGAGCAACGACGGAGGACTTCTTTGCAGCGTGCAGGGGTGCGCGAAGAGGACCAACAGCAAAAAACCTGGTCAGGGGCCTGAAGATCACCAGGATGAGGCCCGAAGATCGCCCTGGTGACTCCGATCACCGTTCTGAGCACCCCTGCCATAGATGGATCATATGGGAAAAGGAGCAAATGATAGATGGGTATGACTGGAATAATGAAAGTTTAATATAATACAAGAACTGACAAACCACCTCTGCGTAATCTTTGCATAAGAAAATCCTATGAAATTCATAGGGATAGCCATATAGGCTAATTAAAAAAAAACCACACACACACAGTGTAAAACAACAGTGAAAATTATGCAATCCTTCAAGTGTTGGACTGCAGCTCACAGCATTCCTCATTGTTAACTATTTTCCCCCTTTCTGAGATTTTTAAAGATTTAAATCAGAGCAATTGTGAATTTACATGGATTTTAACCATTTGTAGATATACATTTGCTAATACATTAAACACTTGCATATTCAGTGTGCCTGATGTAGTTGGGGATGACTAATAGATTCAATGTTGCCTCTATCTATCTATCTATCTATCTATCTATCTATCTCTATCTTTATTGATTAGTCAGTTTTGACCATATCAAATCATACAAAACGTACACACTTGGACCCATACATACATACAATAAAAGTCAATGTGAATACAAAGCCTTTAGTAGTTGGGAATAAACAACCGTTCGGTTTAAATACTAATAGGTTTTATTGGACACAAGCTTTGTTCATATAGCACTTTTTTTTTACATGAATAAATTTTTATTTTTATTTTTTAGTCAGTAAGATGAAAATTTTGTTATATGCATGGAGTAAGTATGGGGCAATTTTGGCTTGTGGGCTGTATGCAGCCCTGAGCACCTTTGCAGTCCCTCTGAATTCCTCAATGCTATTTAGCCCATTTTTGATGATTTTTCATCCCAAAGCCGCTAAAAATGCATAAAAACTACTGCCACATGCAGAGCTTTGGCTTCTTCCCAAATCCCATCTTTTTTTTTTCAACCAAAGATCAAGTGACTTATGGGAACTGGAAATGATTCCACTTGTGCTGCAATATGTGGTAAAATCCATGTTGTGTGTGTGTGTGTGTGTGTGTGTGAGAGAGAGAGAGAGAGAGAGTGTGAGAGAGAATCTCTCCCTAGACTGCCCCATTGCCTACTCTGGTATGGAGTATTCTCTCAGCTGCACATTACAATTTGTTAAACTGGAACAAGACAATTCATTGTTTTTAGTTTTGAAGGTGGTATAAATCCTCATAATTGTTCACCTGTATATATCGGGTAAGATAAGACAGATTGAGTATGACTCTGTAATAGTTTTTGCACATTCTCTTAGGGTCTATGGTATAGTGACTATGCTGTATACTACCACTCAAAGTATTCTTAGACCAGTGCTAGCACTTGGTAAGTTTTCATGAAATGACATAAGATCAGTTATAGATAGCCTGAGAAGCACTTATGCCAGAGGCAAAAGGATGATTGAGACAATATTATTTTTCTAGAATGTATTCATAAAAGTACTGTCTTAGATTTATGTACAGAAGTTTTTATGGAATTGTATTAAATATTACCTTTACATATTTTGAACTTGCCTGTGCTTCTTCATTAAAATAAGTATGTTATATGTTATTGGGCCATTGGAACTCTTTGGTATTACCACATCATTTAATTTAATTACAATTACTAGTTAATGTTAATGATACATAATCTGAAGAAATGTAAAATATTACATATTTTGCATTTTAAAATCATTCTAATGCTTTTCTTAGTGCTTATGATGGTTAGTGTCACACGTTACTTATCATGCAGTAACATTTCCATATGATGGTATTACTTTCATCAACCATAATAGGAGCCTCAGTAATTTCATTCTACTAATGCATTGCTTAGAAGGACTCTTTGCTAGAATGAACATTTCTTAGATAGGATGATTTTGGTGAAGAGACCCAATATATGAAGATAAAATAGGATATAATGCAATATGTCATATGAGCAATGGGGATAGTGAATCATGTTGGACATTCCACAGAACATACAACCTGAGACTGATTGAGAATAATGGAGTGGAAATGGCATGTAGTTTAAATTTATATGTTTGAAAACATATCCAATTCTGTCAAATTTTGCCAGAATTTGAGTTTTGCTGTGTTTGTATAAAGGACATTTATTGTTAATTTTCAATTCTAGTTCACATAAGAGAATACATTTTTACTCTGTCTTATTTCCCCCAACAGACATGTTATATATGTGATGAACAAGGCAGAGAAAGTAAAGCAGCCACTGGTGCTTGCATGACTTGTAATAAGCATGGGTGTCGTCAAGCTTTCCATGTAACATGGTATGTAAAAAAAAGCCCAATCTTTTTTGACCTACCAAGCTTAGATAATGGCTTTCATTAATTTGTGGCATTCCTAAAATATTCATAGCCCTCGATATCCACTAGAGTTTGGTTCCAGGATCCTCCATGGATACAAAATTCATGGATGCTCAGATCCCAGTGGTGTTGTAAAATGGTGTCCCTTATATAAACTAGCATAATCATTTTGGATTTTTGTTTTGGTGAAAATATTTTTGACCTGTAGTTTTTGAATATATGGATAAGGAGGGCCAATTTTATTTTATCATTTTACTAGGGCGGTTTGAACAACTTTTGGTGTTAATCAGAATACTGGCCACTAGGTAACTTTCATTTATTTTATTGCTTAGATGTTTTATTGCTTAGGGTTTAAAAACTGTACTTTGATACTCAGCTGAAGTTTGCACACTACTTTGGATAGTCATCATGTGACATCCCAAATGGTGCTGACTAACATTCTTCACCATGAACTATACTGACTGGTGATTGCACTCCAAGAACATCTGAAAAGCTGCACAGTTGTCAGCACTGTGTTACATAAATAATAGTATGTTTTAGAAATGTTCTTAACTAGTTATATGTGCTATCTTTAGTAAACAGCTCTATTCTACTTTTTGCCCCCACAGTGCACAGTTTGCAGGACTTCTTTGTGAAGAAGAAGGTAATGGTGCAGATAATGTCCAGTATTGTGGTTACTGTAAATACCATTTCAGTAAGCTGGTAAGAATTTGTTGAATTCAGTATTTCAAATAATGCATTATAATAACAACATGTAAACTTGATATTGGGGTATTACTGCCAAAATTTTAGTTTTATGTTTTTTCAGTGGCAGTAAATATTCAAATGTGAATTTTTTTAATTGATTGTTTCAAATGCTGCATTTCATAAAATTGCACAATGGTTTACTAAGCATTGCTTATGTTAAACACTGGCTAACAATTAATCTTATGGATTTTTGAAATATGGGGACAAATATCCTGTGCGTGTTTGGTGAATTACAGTATTGCAAAATTATTCCTATATCTGCTGGGAGACTAGCTCTATGAAGCATAAAGTCTCCAACAAATTTCTGATGTACCTTTCATCTTTTAAAAGATGGAGGGAAGTACAAGGGGATCAGCAATTGTGAACTTTATCCTAATCAATAGGGAAACATAGCACTTGGTACTTTTGGGTAGAGTGGCCATAAACTGTTAGAATTCATGACTGTAGGACAGGCTAAAGAAGAGTATAATTAAAATAAACCTTGGAATTTAGGAAATCTGATTTTATCAATCTCAGGGAAATACTGGATGGAATCCCTAGGCTACAAATGCTAAAGGAGTCCTAGGTTTCATGAAGAAGGAACTAACTGCTAAAAGCACACCCATAAGTGATTCCATGGAAGAAGAAAAATGGGAAAAATCTGAAAAAGCCAATGTGTATGTATGCACACTAATCTCAAGGAAGAAGTGAAAGGGAAAAAAGAGCATAAGGAAAGAATAAGATGAAGAATAAATTGTGTTGCCAGGCTTGCAGAAATAGTGTTATCAAAAAGTAAAGCTCAACATGAGATGAGACTGGCTAGGCAAACAAGAAGCAACAGAAAGACACCCCCAATGTTTGAAATAAGAAAGTGACAAAGAATCAAAATACGAAGCATTTCTGAAACTGAAAAGCAAAATTAGCATTTGCAAAGCTTTCTAAACAAGGCAGACTGATTTTCCCTTTTTATGAAGTACAGCTGAGCTATTTGCTGAAAAGTCCACTGGAAATCTCACACTTCACATTGTTGCTAACAGATTCATGTAAATGTCTGAAACGGCCACTAGGTAGAATTCGGAAACATTTTACTGTTGCCAAATATTTTGTCCACAATCGGTAACAACAACCTATATGGGGTCGCAAACTACAGTTTAAAAAGTCTTATCTTAGAGCAGTGTTTGAAACAAGAAAACATTTCTTTGGAAGTTTTCAATAAGAGCATGGACAGTTACTCTCTGGGGATAGTCTCTAGCAGGAGATCCTGCATTGAGCAAAAAGTTAGACCTGATGGCCTATAGGGCTCCTTCCAGCTCTATGATTTTCCAGGTTTATACCATACTGACTTTAGTTTTCCTATCAACAGGGGTCAAATTCTGGCATTCCATCCCCATAGGGTTTTTCAGATTGCTATGCCAACTATACTTTGGCAGCTTCCCAACTTTAGTATACCTCTCACATTCTCTTAGTTTGAAATGTTTCTCCCAAACCTTAGCTGTAGGAGATTTAATATGCTTCCACACTTTTGCGTTCCTGTCCACCATTGGAATGGATCCCATTAGCGGTTTGAAAGTGAAATTTGCATTCTGGCTTAGAAGTTGTAAAAGTACTATAAAATCCTCCAAAGTGTTCAGATTACAAAATGTATGGATATGACATACATTTGTCTATTCTTTTGCTGTGTACTATATAAAGAGAGTATAAGTTTCCTGTACCCCAGCAATTCAGGATTCAACTCATTTCCCTGCCTCCCAAAAGTAGTCAGTGCCTCTAGGAATTTCATGAGCAGAATTTGATGGTAGTAGTCAAGCTTCTTGATTTTGGACCCCATTGTCAAATAAATATATACTGCTTGGAACATAAAAAATTACCTTCTAATTATCATGGGCTAATAGCACTATCATTTTTCTTCCTGCTTTAGTTGTTTTTATGTAATCAAATTTATATGGCTTCCTCATGAAGTAATGTTTTTTGCGTTCTTTATTTACATTTGGGAGCATGTTACCATATTGTTTTTCTTGTCCTCCTCCCATTTTAAAAAGATGTACAGCTAGTCTTGCCTGCTATAACATTCTAACCTTAACTGTGTTGACATCCCTTTGGATGTATTTGGGTTTTCCTCATCTGTGGTATACCTCTTACATTACTTGCTGTTGAAAAGTTTTACAATAATTTCAAACCTTCTTGAAGGGATTTTACTCCCTGAACTGCACATATTTAAGTTTATTTTAACTAATAAATATCCCAGTTTGGTTCCTGGATTTATTTTTCACAATTAAATATTATTCTGTTAGAATTTCTGGTTAGATATTCATAATCAATATGTTTAGTGAGTATGGTTGCACTGTATTAATTGCTTCTGAGCAGATGAACATTGCTTACATCTTATATCTGATTGTGTCCACATTAAAGGATTAAATGAAATGATGTATTTCTTTGAGTTCAATGACCAATTCATAGTCATATTTCTGAAAAACTGCTTTTACATTTTATTTTGCATTTTTCAATTTTGCATTCTTCAGTATGTTGCAGTTGTAGTTACAATACAAACGAGATATGAATGAAACATAAACTAATTGAATAAAGTTTTATTAGTCTTTGTGTGCCAAGGCAGTAATCCTGCATCATATTATTTTCTTGTAATTTCTACTTGTAATGATTTTCTTTAATATTTATATACATATACATATATACATACACACACATATGAGGGACAAGGTGCTCACTTCTTTAGTGTTCCCAGATCATTTCTAAAAATTATGTAGGAGAAAAAATTTAGGTGCAATAGCATATCATTATATTTTCCAGTCTAAGTTTACATTCCTCAGTTATTTTTATGTGAACTGGTGTGTTGTGTCTGCTTGGCTCTACTGAGAACTAGTAAAGACAAAATAATTTCTCTGTTTTACTGATGTTGAATCTGTCTTTTAATTTCATTGGGGGGGGGGGGCTGCCTGCTCTTCAGACTGGCATAACTAAATAGTTTCTTTTGGGTTCAGATATTGTTAACATTCCAGATCTTGCTATTCCGTTTATATATTTTTTTAAAACTGAAAAAGAAGTTCATTTTGTTACTATGATATATTCTGAATAAACGGTAGTTTTGATATATAAAGTATTATAATTTAAAAATAAATCAAGTTACATATAATGCATTTTATGTTCCTAAAGTAACAAAATGAAGTAGTAAAGAGTGGGGATGGTACCACAGTTGGAGATCTGTGATCGGAAGCCAAATTGTTATCCCTGTTTAGTCCTTTCTCTAGAATTCAGTTCTGTTCTAGCTTGATGGTCTCTTTGTTGCAAGCCTTCTTGATTGGTGTTCTATTCTGTTAGTCAGGATCCCCCCGCTTCTGTCACTAACCTGAACTTCATTCCTTGCTCATATGCATCTTTGCGCCTTCACTGATATTGAGAGAATAGATTATAGTGTTTCGTTTGCCTCTCTTTTCTGTATTAGTATTTTCTCTTATCAAGAAGGTTGTAAATATTTCAGACAACTATAGCTAGGACCTTATTTGCTCACAGTTGAAGTAGCTGAGTAGTTCTTGGGTTGCTCTGTCACTAGAAGTTTTATAATGTTGTTGCTTAAAGATATCCCTTTTATATTCCCATTGGTATTTTATTACCTGAAACTTGGTTTTTCTGAAAGTCATTTTGTATGATCATTTCTTTAGCATTTCGTGTATTAGCATTTCGTGTATTAGCATTTCGTGACCTGCCTAGCCATATGATTTTAGTGGAGTGTTTCAGTTATATCATGGATTTTAATTATGTCTTGATTTATGCTATTCATTTCTCCTGTTATAGTTTTCTCTCTTGTACATTGCGAACTTTTATAGCATTTTCTGTCTGTTTCTTCATTTTTAAATAGAAGAATGAAACTATGCAGGAATCTATCTGAACATCATTTGTTTTGCTGAAGAAAACATTTATTTCAGTACTTGTTTGAATCAGACATTTTATCACACTTCCGTCTGAATAGGTAGCGTATGGGGCTGGGGGGCAGGGGGCGGCTAAGGCTAGCATGTTTTATTCTTCATGTGCTTACTTTAAAAATATTGCCAACCCCCTAAACAGCTATGTGTTGTTATGTTTCAGTACTACAGCAGAACCATTATTGACAGTGATAATTTTATAAAAAATATTAATTTTATACATCTGTATGTTTATTATCATGAAGTGGCCCTTGCAATCTGGGTTTTGATACTGTATTTATGTCACCATATACAGTATACTTAAATGACACTGCCCAATGAAGAGAATTCAACTCCCTACCCCGGACCAACTCAATTTGTCACATTTGCCTATAAATGTACTCAAGTAGAGCTCAAAATTTACAGAACACAACAGAACTATGTATTTACTCCTACAATATTGTGCATGGGGCTCGTGTGTGTTCGACTTTTATACCTATGCAAATATGTCCCGCCATTGTCACAGGCGCGATTGGTGCAGATGAGAGACAGGGCCTTCTCGGTGATTGCCCCCCGGCTATGGAACTCTCTTCCTGGCGAGATTAGATTGGGCCCCTCCCTCCTTTCCTTCAGAAGGATGGTAAAAACCTGGCTGTGGGACCAAGCTTTCGGGGCAGGGCAATGAAGCAGCAATGGGAGAGATTACCAATTGGATTAGATGCAGATGACCAAGACGGTTTTAAATGGTGTATTTTAATTGTTGATATTGATGTTTGTAATGTCCTGGCATTGAATGTTTGCTGTATATATGCTGTGCTCCGCCCTGAGTCCCCTTCGGGGTGAGAAGGATGGAATATAAATGTGTTAAATAAATAAATAATTGGAAGTGTTGTACAGATGCTAGGTTGTACAAAAACATCACCCCATCCTTGTCACATGTATAGAGAATGGAGCACATCTCTCTATGCCAGTGGTTCTCAACCTGTGGGTCCCCAGATATTTTGACCTTCAACTCCCAGAAATCCCAACAGCTGGTAAACTAGCTGGGATTTCTGGGAGTTATAGGCTAAAACACTTGGGGGACCCACAGTTTGAGAACCACTGCTCTATACAGGATATGCTTATTAGAGAATTTGATCTATTGGAGGAGCCCTTTCTGTCTCCCATCGGTTGGTGGAAATACATTGTGGAACGGCTAGGAGAGAGCTCTTTCTGCAGTGACTTTCCAGTTGTGGAATTCCCTTCTTGTGGAGGGTTGTTTGGTGCCAGTTTTGGAATCATTATGGTGCCTCGTTAAAACTTGGTTTTTTTTATTAAAGCCTTCAAGTCAAACATGTTTTAACGAGGCTACACATGTTTATAGTTGTATTATTTAAGATTGTTTTAGCCAGTTTTAAATTGATTTTAATGTATGCTTCGCTGAGATCTGTGGGGAAAGAGCAGTAAATAATAAAACAATAAATCAAATAGTACCTGCAAAATGTACCTATAGAATTATGTTTCTATTTTACATATATGAGGGCGGGTCAATAAGTCAGTGACTTTTTGAATTTCCTGTCTCTTAACTGAAAGGGCAACACTGCTCTTGTCAATAGGCATCTATCAGTTGACTCCTGTAAAAATTGAACAAGCTGCGTCATTTAGTTTGTGTTTGAGAGCCATTGACAGCAGACTACCGCATGATTTGAGGAGAAAATAGAAAAAAGTGAATTTTGTGTGCTCATTAAGCATTATTTTTTGTGGAAAAACATCACTCAAACCAAGACTAAGCTTGATAAATGCTATGGGGACTCTGCACCATCAATTTCAATGGTAAAAAGTGGTTTACTGAATTTTGTTGTGGCCATACAAGCACGGAAGATGCCGAACGTTCTGGATGCTCAGTTGAGGTCTCTACACCCGAAACAATTGAAAAAATTCACGATATGGTGTTGGCCGATCAGAGATTGAAAGTGCGAGAGATTGTGGAAGCCATAGACATCTCATATGGCTCAGTGGTTTCAATTTTAAATGATCACTTGGGTATGAGAAAGCTTTCCGCAAGATGGGTGCCGCATTTGCTCACAATCAACCACGAACGCAATCTTGTGACAATTTCGCAGGAGTGTTTGGCATTGTTCAACTGCAATATGGACGGGTTTTTGCGCCGTTTCATAACTGTGGATGAAATGTGGATCCACCACAACACACCAGAGACCAATCAGCAGTCAAAACAGTGGGTTTCTTGGGGTGAATCAGCACCAAAGAAGGCCAAGGTGGGTTTGTCAGCCAATAAAGTCATGGCAACCTTTTTTTGGGATGCACACGGTATAATCCACATTGACTAACTTCAAAAGGGTAAAACAATCAATGGCAAAATGTTATGCCAACTTATTGGGTCGATTTAATGAGGATTAGAAAAAAAAGCCGACCACATTTGGCCAAGAAAAAGTTCTTTTGCACCAGGACAATGCAGGGGTGCACACATGTGCAGTTGCCATGGCAACAATCCATGAATTGGGATACGAATTGCTCCCTCATACGTCCTATTCTCCGGATTTAGCCCCGAGTGACTATTTCTTGTTTCCAAACTTGAAGAAATGGCTCGGCGGAAAGAGATTTGACTCCAACAATGAAATCAACTCACAAACAAATATCTATTTTGATGACCTCGACAAATCTTATTTTTTGGAAGAGATAAAAAAATTGGAGAAACATTGGACAAAGTGTATAGAGCTCAAAGGAGACTATGTTGAAAAATAAAATGATTTTTTATCCAAAACCCTGTTTCATTCAAAAAATCACGAACTTATTGACCTGCCCTCGTATAAAACGAAACCCTCACTGAAGTGATAACAAAATATACACAGGGGCGGCCCGAGCTCTCCGGGGGGAGTACGCGAACTTTATTTTCGCGCCCCCTGGCCCCGGCGGCTCGGCGGCGCCACGCGCATGCGCAGACTCCCAAGCGCACCGGCACGGCGGAATGGGGGAGAGAGGGGACTCACGGGGCGGGCTCACGGACCCGAGGAGGAGCAGGAGGAGGGGGGAGGCCATGAGGGCGGCCCCCACGGAGACGCAGCAGCAGCAGCAGCAGCCCCGGAAGGGCCCGGAGCCAGAGGCGCATCTTCGTGATGTCACTTCGTCGCGCCTCTGCCGAGGAGGAAGGGGAGGAAGGCCTCGCCGGCCGCGCACTATAAGGACGCCCGGAAGGAGAGACGCTGGAGGGAGGAGCCCCCTGCGGAGCGCGGCGGCCTCTTCCTTCCCTTCCCCTCCCTTCCTCCGCTGCATATCCATGGGGGCCGCCCTCGTGGCCTCCCCCCTCCTCCTGCTCCTCCTCGGGTCTGTGAGCCCGCCCTGTGAGTCCCCTGTTCCCCCCCGTTCCTCCGTGCCACCGGCTGGCTGCGGCGACACGGCGGCAGGGTGGAGCGGCGCCCCTCCCAGGTGGCCATGCCCCTCTCCGGGAACGTTGCCCTACGCAACCGCGTAGGTCGCTTAATGGGGAAGGCCGGCCCTGAATATACATATTTGAAATCTAATTTTTATGGCTATGGACATCCCGCTTTTTCAGGCATAGAACAAATGTCATTTGAAATACTTTCTGCAACACTGTGAAAGGACAAGTAAACCATCTTCCACTGTTGTATTGACGCTTGTAGATTCTGCAGTTTGTTAAAAACATTTTTATTTTAAGTACACTGTGGATAAATGCATGAGAAATGAGTTGAATATGAAGAAAGATCTTGGTTGTTTGGATTGTTGTTGGTAGTTTGATGTAAAGTATACTACATATTTTAAGGTGTAAGTATACGGAAATGCTCTCTCTATTGATTTTACTACTGACTTTGATCTTTTATTCTTTATTTAAACAATGAGCTCCAAAGAGCAAACAACTAGAAAGAATATTTTAAAATGCTGTTTCTTTAAGCTGACTACTTCAAACATATAAGGTGGACAAATATTAATCTACATATATTTATAAACATAGAAGTTTGACTTAATCAAATTTACCCGTATAATATACAGTATATACAGCAGATGTTCTATGTTTCCATGAACAAAGAATTCTGCTGAGATAATACATGTTTTGGTTTGCTCTCAGATTAATTTATTAATTTATGTTTTTAGTGATGAGGTGAGTGTTAGACTTAGTTTAGATAACTTCTATTTATATTCATTTCATGAATATATATTTTGTCTTTTTAGAAAAAGAGCAAACGGGGATCTAATAGGTCATGTGATCAAAGTTTAAGTGATTCTTCCTCTCACTCTCAGGATAAGCACCATGAGAAGGAGAAAAAAGTAAGTGGATATGTTAAGTAACACATCTGCTTGATCATATTAACATCTTCTGAATGTTTCATCAGTAGTCATTAAATCTATGAAGATGTTTGGTTTTTGCGGTGTAGGAAAGAGTTATATTAAAACTATATGCATGTTTATCCAGAGATAACAGGACCTAGCAGAGAGGATTGTCTTTTGTTTTTTTCTACATTTCATTTCCCCAGTGTCCTCCTTGTTTCACTCTGTGGAAAAAGTGATCTTAGAAAAGAATTTCTTGCATGCAATCAATTTAATTCTAGTTGTTGTAAAAAAATGTACTGTAGTCAACTTGTTTTTCATTTGACTATATAACTAGCATACTAGTTCCTGAAATATTAGTCGGTGTCATATCTTACTCCTCATTGCAGTCTTTCATGTACCCATTTCACTTCTCTGTTGAAGAAAGTCAGATTGTTGACGGATCTTTTGGTGGTATTCGCAGCCTTTTAAAATCTAAATTAAAATGTGTCATTGTCATTCATATGGAAAATTGTACTTTCAATAAATTGTAAAAAATTAATAAAGCACTAAACACTAATTGTATCCCTGTTGACTTATTCTTCTTATACTTTGATTTTAGATAGTTTAGGGAAGAAGGTTGATTCAGTGTTGGTAAGTGAA
The DNA here is from genome assembly GCA_030556195.1 of Anolis apletophallus. Taxonomy (NCBI): domain Eukaryota; kingdom Metazoa; phylum Chordata; class Lepidosauria; order Squamata; family Anolidae; genus Anolis; species Anolis apletophallus. The sequence goes on along the minus strand of JARBWK010000008.1, from coordinate 32,066,239 downwards.
TACTTGCACATTTTTGACTCACAATATCAAATTTACAATTGCTTAAAGTATTTGTTTGCCATTATGTAGAACTAAAACACCAGATCTGCAGAAAATAACTGAAATTTCCATAAGAGAAAAAGAGATAATAGATGCTCTAAACTCACATCCAGTATCATTTTGTGTTGTGAAATATTTATTTACTTGGCTTTGGAAAGGGTTGGCTTTTCAAACTTAACTACATGGTAGTGTAGGCATTAATTTGATATAGAAGAATTTCTCTAGTGTTAAGCACCCTATTCTTATTTTTTCTGCTCAAATATTTTCATTTAATTTTTAAAATTTAGCATTAACTAGATAACTTAGAAGTAGAAAACCCATCAAACTGAGTAGTTTCGTTGTTCTTAAATTCAACTATTAAATAGTGGAAATCATTTTTAGTGTAGGACTGTAGAACTGTTTTGGGGAAAGTGATGTGGGTCTCTCTTGAAGTTATCCATGAATTGGATGACCCTTACCTCCCTGTAGCTCTCCATGGACAGATTACATCAATGGATGATTATGCTTCATGACATTGAGGAATCTCTGGTCAAAGTGGCAGATATAGCTTTGATTGAGACCCCAGTACCTTGGCTGAAAAGCCAGCTATTCTCCTGGACAAAGGAAACCCAGGGTTTCAAACATGATTTGAGTACAGTTACCTTTATTTCTTTTCTTTCTACACTTTGAGGAAGCCAGACAGCGAATGAAGTGCTTGCATTTGGTGCTTCCAAGAGCTGTCCCAAGCCCTAGCTGGTATGAACCTGGAACCTGGAAACTAGGAGCAAGGAAGGGAATCCCTGCTATGACTTACTGGTATATGGGGTGTTAGGGGCTCGGTTCTTCTATTTAGTCTGAGAGACCTGGACCCTTGCAGGCTGAATTTTGATATCTGCTGACTGGAGGCCTTTCTGATCCCAATCCAATCTATTGTGAAAAAGAATGCATTTTGTTATAGCTCTGAATTAGATTTGTCTCAAGGTTATGTGTAACTAACAGCATGTTTCTACAGACAGTCAGGATAACTGGAAGTCCCATTAATGGCTTCGTTGTAGACAACAGATGTATATAATGCACAACTCGTGAACCTGCAGATTTTAGTAGACAGCAGCTTCTATTATCAATGATTTTTCTGATTGAGACTGAAGATGTTTTCAGTTAACATTTAGCAGGCCACAGATTAATTGGGCATGATATAAATAAAGGAAATGTATGTGGCTCAGTTTTCACTTCTTGAAAGTATTTTAAGTATTCTGATAAGAATATTTCCAAGTTAACACTTTTGATTTGTTTGAAGATAACCACATGAAGTGAATTTGGAATGCCCATATATGTATATAGTACATACTATTAAAATGGAATGCAGTACACCAGAGCCCCTGGGGGTGCAGCGGGTTAAACCATTGAGCTGCTGAACTTGCTGACCAAAAGGTTGTCGGTTCAAATCCACTAGGTTGGCAAAAGCTCCTGCTGTTAGCCCCAGCTTCTGCCAACTTAGCAGTTCGAAAACATGCAAATGTGAGTAGATGGATAGGTATCGCTTCGGTGGGAAGGTAACGGCACTCCATGCAGTTATCTCACCCACATGATGTAGGAGGTGTCTACAGACAAGGGTGGCTCTTCGTCTTAGAAATGGAAATGAGCACCACCCCCCAAAGTTGGACACGACTAGCCTTATTGTCAAGGGGAAACCTTTACCTTTACAGGACTTCGTAATTTTTCATTTGTAAATGTAATTCAAATATGTTACATTAGATCCCAGTACATTTCAATGCAAGGAAGAATTTTCAAATTCAAAACTTTCTGTAAAATTCACATCTCTGTTCATTGCATCTTCCAAAAGGCTAGCCCTTCTGATTGGGAGACCTCTTGGAGCAGCATTCATTGTTTATGAAAGGTAGAATCAACACCTCATAAAGAAAATAATGCCAAAGGTACAGATAGACGTATTCTAACTACATGCTGACATAGCAGTTTTGTAACGATAGGGCTAAATTTTCCTTTCCAGAGAAGAATACTGAAGTTAGTATGATGTTTTCACAATGTTAGATTGTCGATTAAATTGAAGTTAGGCCTTTATATGAAATTTTATCTTAGGATATATATTAGGTGTATTGTTACTTTTTTGCTTCTCCAACCAGAAGCTCTGTTGGAATGTTCTTGTGAATTTGTTGATGCAGTTTATTGACAAAATATAAACCATTAATTTTCCTAAGGAAAATAGCACTGTTGAAACCATTATTTATGAGGTTTAGGACAAGAATAATAACACTGGCTATATGTTTACTAATGGCAAGTTCATTCTATACATGTGCTTCCTTATATAGCTGGAAGGAAACAATTTGTGAACAGGAGATATGTGTTACAGAAGTATAAAAACAAGCTTTTAGGGAGGAAAACTGAGTGGGATAGGCTAATGAGGACTGAGCATGCTCAGTGACTAGAGAACACAGAAATTCTGTTGTGGGCAGGAAAAACAGCCAAAGGGAGGGCATAATAGAATGGGATTTAGGTAAAGGGTCTTGTTGAATAACACAACATCTCATATTAACATTTTGATGTTGACTACAATAGTGCTGGTGATTGTTTGCCTGTCAGGTGTATTTTCAATTATTTCTAAGTAGTCACACCCTTTTAACCAATTTTCTCTTTTAACGTAACAAATAGTAATATATCTATTTATCTATTAAATTCCTTAATCAAGAATTTGAGTAAGATTTTTTCCATAATTGTAAAGGTAAAAAGTGAATATGAGATATACCTATTATGGATAATGTTCCAGAAGGGGATCGGTTGGAAGCATGTAATAAACTGACAGTTGTAGGCCGCATGGTTCTTCAGGTCATAATTAAAACTTGGGTGGGGAACTTCTTGCTATACTTGCTCAACTAGAATCTCCAGCTCTTTAGAACTACCAAAGAACTTTTCAGTCCCTGATACTAATTACGTAATATAATCTGCACTGTGTAAAAGCAAGATTTGTCGCCTGTCCTCAACGCAGCAGCGTACTTTCTCTGTAGTAGCGCCTACCCTTTGGAACACCCTCCCAGAGGAGGCTCGAGCGATAACTGATCTACAGGCCTTCTGGAGGGCCTGCAAAACCAATCTCTTCAGACAGGCGTTTAACCTTTAAGGCTGTTAAATTCCACTCTTGCCACAATCTGTTTTATTACGTTTTTAACTATGTTGTGATTATGTTGTTCACTGGTGTGAACCACCCTGAGCCTCTTTGGGAAGGGTGGCATATAAATCAAAATAATAAATAAATAAATAAGATTCCATATGTAACCTAAATTAAACTGAATGAAAATTGGAGTCAATAAAACAATCTGAATTTCTCAAAATTATTTGTTGCATATCATTGTTCATAAAATCCTTTAAATAAAATTTGATGGCTGTCAGTAAAATCAAGTTACCCAGTAGCAAGTATTCTGTGGTTTAACTCCCACTTGTTAGTTTCAACATGGTTAGTTTCATCTTGTTAGTTTCAACTAAATCAGTGAAACTGATATTAAGTGTTGATCTAACAAATTTCTGTTGATCCACAGGGTCTGCTCTGTCTGGGTCTAGCAATCAAATTTAGGTATTATACATTTTAGCAGTATTTAAAAGCAAAGTAGTAGTTCCTAATAAAACTTACAATTCCCTCCTGGAGTTCACAGTGCCAAGAAGCTGATAACGTTAATAATGACAAAGAGACTCAAAAATGTAATGTGTTCTGAACATGATAAAAAATGGAACTCGTTTTTTTTCCATCTTCCGAATAGGCCAACAATCCTCCTTTATCTCACAATCCCTTTAGAGAATAACCACCAAAACTTTCAGGGGGGAATTCTGGGAAATGTTGTTTGGGAAGACCAGATAATTAAAAAGGCCCTGCCCTAAACTACATTTTCCAGAATTTTGCTTGCTTCCCACGTTAAAGCCTCAGTGTAAGTGCACTCTCTGCCTGTCTCTCTGCTGCAGGGGCTTCTTCCTTGCCTGGCCATCCAGCAGGGCATTACTCTCGCCTGCCTGCCTGCCTTCCCTGGGCCCCCCTTGCCATCCCCTTTGGGGAAAAAGCAGAGCTTCTCCCTCCACTCCAGCCCCACCATTCTCCTCAGAGCCCTTTGGGGGAACCAAACCCAGCCCTTTTGTGGGGGAAGCGGTGCCTGCGATGGAAACCTGGAACAACTTACGAGATTTACATAACTCTTCTGAAAAGTCATAGGACAGTGTTTTGAATCAGGTTTTTTGCGTGGGCGCCCCTCATGTTTTTTAATATTGCGCTATATGTACAAATCTTACAAAATAGATATGACAAACGAGGCACAAAGGAATTTTGCACAGCTGTCCCCCAATCCCTCAGTACTATGATGCATCAATTTCCTTACTGCCCTCTGACAGTAAAGAGGGAGTTCTCTCTTCAGATAACAATGTCGTCTGTAAACTACAGTAGGACTAACTTTACAGGTGATGATTTTGGCACTTTCTTACACAAAGTCAAGAAATTCCTAGACACTCATGAGGCATCTAACCTCCAATAAGCTGTCCCCTTCTTAGATATATGCCTGGATTTCCTATTGGAAGAATGGCCTCCTGCAGATACGAAGACCAATATGGAAAAAAGCCAACGTTTCTACACTTTTCCCACTGATTCTATGTTGAAATTTAAAACCGCTCTGATTACTGTTCTGTTGGCTGGTCTGCTTTAAGGAACTATCATGCCAAACAGGAGTATGAATCCTACAGGTTGCTTGAAGGGAAAAAGAAATCGTGTTGCCTAAGTTTCATGAGGCAAATTGCTTGGCTATTCGTACCTCAGCCATCACCTTCTTTGCACAGACATCTATGAGATGTCAGTCTGGTACTACCTGTGGCTAAAAGACAGGTGGAGAACTACTTATTCAGATCCTTCATATTAGACCAGTGATTCTCAACCTGTGAGTCCCCAGGTGTTTTGGCCTTTAACTCTCAGAAATCCTAACAGCTGGCAAATTGGCTGGGATTTCTGGGAGTTGTAGGCGAAAACACCAGGGGACCCACAGGTTGAGAATCACCGACATAGACTAAGGTCAAGAAATAAGCCATTCTCTTTGGAACCAGGAAAGATGAGTATTGCCTCCTTAGATCCGTAAGCCAATTCTTTCCTTTCACCCTAATATCTGAGGCACAGATAGCTGGAGATCCAAAGAGAGTTGGGGTGAGTTCCTGTCTTAATTGGAGCATCAGCAATATGAATTTTCCAGCTGAGTTCAGGTGTTTGTAAGTGTCCCCAAATGGGGAACAACTGATCTGGCAAACTGAATCAGAGACAGCAACAGTGTATACATGGCTCTACCATTTGTATGTATGTGTGGCATTTTCAAGATTCCAGGGACAATATTAAGCTGTAACAGGCATTTTGGTCTCATGGATAGTCTTCGGGCTGTGCAATAACACTTTTAAATACTTCTTTACAACTGGGTGGTTTCCTTTCCTAGGTCTTAGCAGCTGTGGAAGCATCTCCAAATGCTATACATGATAATACCTCCTCTGATACCTTTATGGGTCAGTGTGTTATGCAGATTTTTTTTTTAAAAAACTTTTTATAACTCAATTGACTCTTATGAGATTGGGAATTTTCCTCCATCATATCTTGGTTTTTGTCACTGGGAAGAGTATAGTATAGTACTCTTCTCAGTGACCTGTTGGTTTCATTCCTCTTCCATCCCACAGGACCTGTTAGGTGTACAGCCCTGACCTCTGGGCTTCATTGTCATCAGGGAGAAAAGCCAAATTGAACCAACCTAGAGGATTCAGCACCCAGACGCCATTATTCACACCAGCAAGGGCACTGTTTGCCTTCCTACAGACAGAATGGCAAAGATTCAAAACTCCCATCAGGTCAGTGCTTTTTCCATCCCCACATAAACTGTGCTCCTAGATCTCCAGTGGCATGGCTATCATTCCATTCCAACATTTGACCATAGGGAATTCCAGTGACTACTTCAACCTTACCAATGGAGATATCAATACAACACCACATTCTGATCCCTGTTGCACCTCAAGTGAAGTGAAGATGTTACTGCATTGTTGGCTCTTCTCAAGAACACCATATTCAAGGAGCAACTGAAGATTCAAATCATAACTTATGTAAGCCTTATGTAAGGGTTGGAGATCCAACTACACTTCCTGTTATAGAGATCACTTCCTTTGATCTCTGCTTATAATCTTCCAACTACACTTCCTGTTAACAGGAAGAGTCCACAGTTTGGAACTCAGAGCTGCAACCTGGGCTCTTGCCTCTCTACTCCTGTTCTGGGGAGAAACCCATCTGAAGTCAGTCATGGCAGAACATCTCCAGATAAAATTCATCATCCAAGCAAATTGGCTCATCCTGGAGGATCTAAGCATGAGGATTGATCTTCAAACTCCCAAGTCTTAAATTTGGTGATAAGAAAAAATGGCCTTCCTATAGCCAATCTATAGCTTTTCCAATGAATCACAAGGTTCCAAGGCAATCTCCAGGTTATAGATGCAAGGAATTTTAAAGGTAAATGCTATACAATCAACTTGGCTCACTTCCATTACTTTCCAGGGAACAGAGATCACCATACTCCCCACTCCAGATATTTCAGAATAGCCTGAGTTTTGAACCTACTGGCACTATTTAATCAAGAACCTTGGGTCTCCGTCACAGCTCAGGTCTACTGACTGGGAATATTTCATTGCTCCAACCAGACTGCTTAGAGTTTCATATGTGGGACAGAAGGGGGAAACTACTAAAATAGGGATATGAGAAAAAGGTTTGTAACAAATATATTTATGATGAGAGTGTGTTCAGGTGACTTCCATTGCTGATTGTATATTCAAACCCTGGTCTCTTGGGTCTTAGCCAAATACACCTGGCACTCAGTTAAAATATGCTTGGATGAAATTGACAGTTTTAGATTGTCTGATGCCATCTTCATTTCTACCTGTGCTCCATGAGTACCTTCATAACTTCTGCCCCAGTCATTATGTAACATGTGCAAGGCTGCAGCTTGAGCTCTGTCCACATTTTTTCAACTTAATAAAAAATCCACAGGAATGCCTTGGACTTTGAGTGAACAGTACTTCAGAGAATGGTGCAGACCCACAGTGTGATACATTTACCCTGGATTGATTGATTACTATTATTCTCTCTAGGCTGCTTTTCTCCATTGCTGGAAAATAGAAAGTTTGATTTACAGTGAAGTTCCTATTTTAGCAGTATAATAGAGGGTAGTTTGCCTCACATTTACTCACTGTGGTATGAAGAAGCTATTGGTTTTAAGTCTCCTCCTTCCCTTTGTCAATCTGTGTAATTTGTATATAGTTCCAGAAATGTGTCTATAAGTAACTGTGGAATCATTATTGCCTTTTGGGGCTTGTTAACCTGAAAATGAGGGAGGGTTTCTTTTCCTTTTAGGAAAGGGAAAGTAAAAAAGACTGTTATGACCTTGGCTTCTGGAGCAGAGAGGGGAAATAAGCAATTCTAGGCCACCCTTCATTCCATTACTGAAAAAGGAAGTCCAATTTTTCATTTCCTTCTATAATCCACTTTCATTTCAGGCCGGTTCAGTTTAAGGCTGAATTGTTTCTTGAACTTTCCATAACTAACATGTTTTCCATATATTAAACCTGGGGAGTTTTGCTGCATCTCAATTCACCATTGCCAAAACATACATTTTATAATATATTGAGAGACTTGGGAAGATAATATTTTGTAAGGTCTTTGTATTTGAGCTCCACATAGCCAAGGAGTGCTTGCATGACCCTGTTACATTGATTGGTAAAACTGAGTGGAACTACATAAACAAACCTAGGATTGATTACCGAGCAGATGGTTCATCTCTCTTTGATCTCTGCTTATAATCTTTACATCTTGCCCTACTTAACTGAGGCTCCAGAATAATGTTCCACTTGTCAAATTCTTGAAGGTCTGCCTGTCTGCTTCTGATTAGAAGCCTTTAACTTGATTTCGGATTTATACTTTGGTACACAGACCCCTTCCTGGATCATTTTGCCTAGCCCTCTCGTTTACTTTCCTCCATTAAACCTATTTTGAGAAGTTCTACACCTAGGTAGCTTTTTTGAACACTTAGGTAGTTTTTTGTGGCAACAGTTTAAAATGTATAGGTCTTTCACATAAACATTTAGAGGTCTTTCCAACAAAAAAGTTTTCACAATCTTTTAACATACGCAAACAGCATAAAATAACAGACCTAAACAACATAACTCTTAAAATAGGATTTAGTCTATACAACAAATGTTAATCAGGTATGAGGACTTCATGAAATGTGTCTTTACAGATTTCTAATGTATGGCATGTAACAACAATCTTCAAAGGGGGGTGAGATTCAACATTTAGGGACAGACATTAAAATGGTATCTCTTATGCTGCCATCACCTGGACTTCTGATGGTGATGGCACATTAAGCAATGTCCCTGCTTAACATGGAATATCACATGGGAAAATGTGGATGACAACCTATGATTCAAATAGTATAGAGTTTTTAAAATAATATAGCACATACCATGAATTATGCCTGAAAGCACATTAGGAGCAAATAAGATCAAGAAGTAAGTAACATGAGCTGGATAATAGGAACGGTGTGGTGCATCATTCTTTATCGGCGGTGGTTTCCAAACACTTAAGAGCATTTTATATCTTGATTACTCTGTATGTGATGGAAATTTAGTTCTAACTTGCTAAATTGTGATGTGTTAAACTCTGCACATGGCTTACCGACATACGTAATAATTTGCTTGTTATACCTGTACCATCCAATTTAAAATTAGGTGATGTGTGTAGTTGAAGGGCTCTTGTTTTGTAAACTGTATTGGCTGTTTACCTGATATTGGTTCTCTATATTCAAGGCACCATAAATAACACTATTGTGCCTGTCAGCTCTACCCAAAGGGAGTAAACAATGAGCAAGCCGGATGTGGTGGAATGCATGGTTCTTACACTGATATGTAACTGTTCTGTATGCTGTAAATAGAAATGACAAGATCATATAAGTATTATAATTTCTTAACGCTTGGTGATAGAACCCTGTCATGTTTCTCCAAACTGAACATAACTGTTAACATTTCTGAGCTGGTTACTTAGAATTAATTTGTACTAGGAAGTAAGTAAATGGAATTTGAGTTCATATGAGCTCTCATGAACTCTTTAAGGGTATTGAAACAACTGAATGATGTGTCCAATGAGACTTAGTGTGTAGGATTGCCAGGCACTCTGGGAGGATCTATAGGCTGAATTCCATGGTAACCTTGGTGATAGTCTGATTGAAATGTAGAATAGCAGTCTGTCCTTTGACCATGAGACATGGCTGCCCCCAAGTGTTCTCTCCTACTGGGGACGTGAAGCAGCTGTAGTGGGAGAACAAACTTCTAAAGCATAACTGGAACTTGCATTGCACTGATAGTGAAGATGAAAGATCTGTAGTGAAGATCTTTCGAAAGGTTTGGTTATGGTAGTGGTACTAGAAGAGAAGTGTCTCTTCCTATGGGGAGATAGGGTGGGATACAAATAAAGTTTAATATTATAAACTTACCTTATTTCTGTTAAAATAGTGTAGTGAGTCAGTGCTGCATTTATATTCAGTTGCTTGTATTGTGCTTAATTCAGTGAACCCTCCTTTGATAATATATGATGTCATCTAAGTTGCTTGATGTAGACAAAAAACCTGTATACAAAGTACAGTATAGGAAGAATGGCTGACCTGCAGATGAATTTTCTTCATGTACCTTTGTTTCTACTCTGTCCTTCTCCAAGGAGCATTTTTACAGAGACGGATCCACTTACAGCTTGGTTTTGCATTAGAAATAAATTAACAGGGGACACAACCTGCTGTTGCCGCAGTCACACAGGAAGATTCATGGGCTATGCTAGTTGCAGTTGTCATTCTGTTATGTTGCATGCCAGCGTATTGTATGGTGTATTGGCTTCTCATGTTCTGACTTGAGGTGATAGCAGTTTTAAGATAGAAATGAACAAGAAGAACTGTACACTCTGCCCAGAAGTTTAAAAAAGATTACATCCTGATAATGGCCAGCCCTGTCTTGTCTTGAACAGTTTGTGCACTGCTGAACACAACTGAGATGAGTGAGTTACTTGTGTTATCTGGCGTTTTCTTCTTGTAGCCTTTAAGGAATGTTGTGCTGTTTTAAAGCCATGCTGTTTGCAGTTCATGGGATTACCTGGAATGCAGTTGTTTCTAGCCTTGGGCAAGTGGCAAATTACAAGGATCAGAGTGATCAACTGAAGATTATATCAAGCCCATCTGTTTAGTAAATGGCATCTAGAATTACTGCTAGCTATAATTTTGGATATTTTCCCCTTTGGGGAATAGGAATATTTTCACTTATGCAGGCGGACCCATAATGAGTCTCCCTAGATTACGTACATGCTTATCTTTTCATTCATTGAATTGACCATTCTATAGGTCAGGGGTGCTCACACTTTTCCAGCATGCGAGCTACTTATAAAAAAACCAAGTCCCAAAGATCTACCTACCCACTACTCAGAGAGCCATAAAAGCAAAATATTAGGAAATTTATTTCAGTGAGAGCCATATAATACATTTTAAGACTGAATTCATCTAAATGTGAGTATAATAAGCCCCTGAGCATTCCTCACAAATGGCATGGGAGCTATACACACTGTGCCTGCGATCTGCCTGGGATCTACCAGGACGCCCTTCGAGATCTACCAGGATACCCTTCGAGATCTACCAGTAGATCATGATCTACCTAATGAGCACCCCTGCTATAGGTTATGAATGTGGCAAGCCCATTTTTTCTTTTTACTCAGATTTTTTTGGTATTTAAACTGGAATGCAGTCAAAAGGGGTTGGTTGCTCTTATTTTTATTGATAGGTTTCAAATCTATGTTTATGTTTTAATTGCACTGTTTTAATGTTTATTATAGTTACACACTCTGAGTGCCATTTTTTGGAAGTAGGGACCTACATTAAATAAGTAGATAAACCGTGATTACCTTTTCCCCTTCAGATTGGTATCTATTTGCGTTTGTGAAGTTGGGAACTGAGAAATTGTGAGACCTAGTTTTACTTATCAGGAATTTTCGAATTCCTGATAAGGGATGCTCAACTTATACTCTTAATTTGCATTGGTATATTAAAAGGATTTGCAGCACTTATATTTATTTATACTAGTTAAAAATCTTAGGCAAATCCTAGTTAGCCTCAGTCTTCAAATTATTACTGAGCATAAAGACTGAACATGAAATCTAAACAAACATTGGAGGGATTTTTTTGTTTGTGAGGGCGATAATTGTTTTTCATTTTCCATCCTATTAAATTATTTATTTATCATGGAGTATCTTCTAATGTTTCATAGACAGTTTGCGTTAAATGTATATACAGACACACACACAAATGATATATTGAGTTGGGACTTAAGTCTAAACACAAACTTAATTTATTTTTCATATAGTCATGAAGCAAAATCCTTAACATAATTTATATACAATATTTTAATTGTTTTGTGCAAGATGCAAAGCTTGTATACACTGAACTATCAGAAAGTAAAAATGTCTCTAGCTCAGTTACCCATGGGGGCAGTTTGGGATTTTTGCATTCCTGATAAGGAATGCTCAACCTATATTCTTAATTTGCACTGGTATATTGTATATTTCTAAGAAGAAGAGTGGAGGTTATAATATTCTTTAATTTAGGATTAGGAAAATCATGTCTAGTTAGTTTTTTCTTATTTCAGTTACGCATTAAATAATGTAAACATGTAAAGAAACAGTAAATATAATAATTTCATGTTCTTCCTTATGACTTTGCAAATGTTGGATTGTCTAATTTCTGTGTAAAATTCTAAACCATCTTATTGCCATTCTGTTCAGTTTTCACAAAGTTTGTCTCATTCTTTTATTTTCTGAAATTGATAGGATCTGAGTTGCAATTTATGGTTCTCACATTTTGCTCTTTATTTATAGAAAGCATTGGGCTGATATTCCTCATAATACCAATTCTTGAGCACTGAGTTAATAGCTGATCTATTATTTTAGTGTTGTTAGATGATCAGAACAGATCTGTAAATATTGAAGAGGTTTCTTTCCATCATTGCTTTATTTTGTGCAAGAAGGCATGTGCTCACTACACATGTGATACTGAACAATGGTTTGGAGCTATGTGATCCGTCCTCTGTTGCTTTTTGTGCAGCCTTTATGTGATTCACTTCAATTAGGACTGCATTCTTGGTTTGCCAGTTTAGATATAAGATCAAACCATGCTTTGACCAAATCAGGAGGTAATTAATTGAACCAGCAAAGAGCTTGAACGCATAGCCCATTCTAGTAGTGTTAAACTGTAGTTTAGCATGGCTTGTAAACTAGCTCATTAGGTCTATCATTTACACTTACTTCCTCATTTACCTTTTAAAATCTATTTGCTTTTAACTGTTGTTTTTGGAAGGCAGTCTGAATCACATTTTTAAAAAGAACTAAGATGAGCAAGTGACAACATTAATAATATCAAGAATAAACCTTATGCAAAATTGCTTTTAAATAAACTTAATGATACATGGAGACCTTAGCAAATCTTTACTAGTCTTTACAAATTGCTTTTTGCAAAATTCATTCATCCAACTTTAAAGTGCATTCTTTTGCTCTTCTATTTTCTCAGTCTAAATAGCTGCAATCTTGAATTTCTGTTTTTATACTTGAACGTGCACAATTCTCTTCTTAAATTGTTCATAAATATAGTACTCTTACCATAAAGGGTACTCTATAACCATTTAATACTTTGTTCCTCACATTTGGCTATCTGTTCATTACCTTGCTTTACTTGCACGGTTTTCTCAAAAGGAGGGCTATCTAATATAAATATAAATAAATTTTTACCCTGTATAATGTATAAATCTAGATTTTTTTGGTAAAAATAACCAGCCCAAAATCTAGGTTGTCATATCCACAGGTCAATGTCCCCTAGTCCAGTGTTTCCCAACCAGTGTGCTGTGGCACACTAGTGTGCCGTGAGTGATCATCAGGTGTGTCATGGGAAATTGGAACCTCCAATACCCTTTCTTCCCCCTTCTGCCGAACACTTTTTCTTCTCCACTCAGGCTCCCTTCTTCCCAGCCTCTCTCTGCTCACTTTGCTCTGGGGCGTCCGCACGGGTCACATCTTCCTCCCTCCCCTCCTGAACACGTTCACGTCTGCACGGGTCACATCTTCCTCCCTCCCCTCCTGAACACGTTCATGCTGCCCCCTCGGATCAAAATGGCTGCAGAAGCGGCAGTGTAGAAGAAAAAGTAAGTGTTCGGCAGGAGGGGGAAGAAAGGGCGCGAAGGGGAAGGAAGAGGTCTCTGTCAAAAGCTGGCATGGGCAAACTTGGACCTTCCAGGTGTTTTGGACTCCAACTACCACCATTCCTAGCAGCCTCAGGCTCTTTTCCTCCCCCCCTCAGCCACTTAAGCAGGAAAGGGCCTCAGGCTGTTAGGAATGGTGGGAGTTGAAGTCCAAAGCACCCAGAGGGCCGAAGTTTTCACATGCCTGTTTTAGGGACCTTAAAGTGGTGAGCCTCCTTCCAACATTGTGATTCTGGATAGAAAACAAACAACAACATACCATAACATTCTTTGAGTCCACAGTGCTCTCTGGGTGTAGGTGAATGACAACTTCGAAACTCAAGGTCAATTCCCGAGCAAACCCTTTCAGTACTTTCTGTTGGTAATGAGAGTTCAATATGCCAAGTTTGATTCAATTCCATTGTTGCAAGAGTTCAGGATGCTCTTTGATTGTGTGTTAACTATAAATCCCAGAAACTGTAACTCCCAAATGTCAAGGTCTATTTTCCCCAAACTCCATCTGTGTTCACACTTGGGCATATTGAGTATTCATGCCAAGTTTGGTCCTGATCCAACGTTTTTGAGTCCACAGTGCTCTCTGGATATGGGTGAACTACAACTCCAAAACCCAAGGTCAATGCCCACCAGACTCTTATAGTATTTCCTCTTGGTTATGGGAGTTCTGTATGGGAAGTTTGTGTCTTTCTGCCATTCCTGCCAGGATATCTATGTTGTGTTCATCAAAACAGGTCCAGGTTTCACACTGAATGTATAAATACATTTTAAAATATATTAACTATATGTATTACTATGTTAGAGTGTCATTTTGGTTGGTGGTATGCCCCAGAATTTTGTAAATGTAAAAAATGTGCCGTGGCTCAAAAAAGGTTGAAAAACACTGCCCTAGTCCTTATAAAAAAGTGTTGTTTCCATCTTCATTTAGCTCAACTTTGTAAACCGCTCCGAGCCCTCGGAGAGTGGCGGTGTATAAATCCAAATAATAAATAAATAAATAAAAGGAACCATCCTTTTCTCTGAGTGGCGAAGGGTAAGAGCTAGTTCAGTCCGGGAAAACTTGAAAGAATCACTGACCCGCTCTACTGTTTTTGCCATGGCACCGCTTTTGACCTTTTAAAATGATGGTGGTGGCCAAGGCTGGTAGCCTTCTGAGTCAGCATTGGTGTTTTCCTCTTTCTGTGGAATGACACTCAACTTATCCACAGATCATATCAAAATTCATAAATTTGGCTCCAAAACCTGTCCTTGACTTACATATGAGGTCAATGTATGCATGCGTATATACAGTAATACAATTCTTTTTAGACTCCTCAGTGCTTAGCATGTTATCTATTTTCATAACTAGTTTTCCTGATTACTGCATATACTACAATATAAGTTATCATATATAAATTGAAGGCAGGTTTCGAAGCCAAAATTATGAATTTTGCTATGATCGCATGTGACTGTGACGACGACGAACTAATGGAAATGGGACAGAGAGGAGAGGTGTGTGTGTAGCTGTGGATGACCACTTCGATACACTATATACAGTACAGTATTGGGTTGTACAATAAAGTGTCACATGTAAACACCATTTTAAAAGTCAAGCCTCATACAAGCCTCTCTCAAGCATATATATATATATATATATATATATATATATATATAAAGGAGACGTGGTCGTGCAAAGATGGATATGCACGGCCAAACCATAACCCCAAACACAAATCCCGACACACATTCCCCCAGACCACGAGCTACAGACATAACACTAAAAAACGGCGGCGCACTCCCCCACCCCCACCCACCCACAGACACATCCCCTCGCCCTCAGTCCTCGCTCATCAGGTTCCCGGGTCCAGGAGCGGCTGGAAGGCGACAGAGGACGAAAAGCCAGCGGAGGAGGCACCCACAACGCCACCCGGGTTCAGAAGCGCCGGGGAAACAGCGGAGGCAGCAGACACGGCCACGGGACTACATTTCCCAGAACGCCCCCGTGCGGCGGTGCCTTCTGGGAAATGTAGTCCTGTGGCCCTCTCTGCTGCCTCCGCTGTTTCCCGGCGCTTCTGAACCCGGGTGGTCGTGGGTGCCCTCCTCCGCTGGCTTTTCGTCCTCTGTCGCCTTCCAGCCGCTCCTGGACCAGGAACCTGATGAGCGAGGACTGAGGGCGAGGGATGTTTCTGTGGGTGGGTGTGGCCCGGAAAAATGTGCGCTGCTGCTTCTCCTTCCCCCTCCAAAACCTTCTTCGCCTCCCTGCTTCCATTCCCCACAATGCTTTCTCCCTTCGAGGAATGGGGAAAGGAGAGGGAGGCTTCTCTCTCCTAGGCCAGGGCAAACCTCTTCCTCCCTTCCCGTCTCACCCCCAAACACACACACTTCTATGCCACTCCAACCCCAAACCACTCTTCCCTTTTTGTAGTTTCCTCCTTCCTCTCCCAAACTTAACTTCCCCCATTCTCCAGCCCCTCTCCCTCCACTTCCCATTCCCATCCTTCACCACGTTCCACCCTCTCCCATGTCATTCCTCCCCCTTTCACACACATATATACATACATACATACACATACATACACACATATACACATACACACAAATATATACATATAGACATATTCACAAACATATACACTTACACACACATACATACACACATACAAATACACACACATATATACATATACACACATTCACACACATATGTACATACACACATATACAAATACACATACATACACACATATACATGCACACACCAATATACACATGCACACCCACATACATACACATATATACACATGCACACACATATATACCTGCACACATATACACATGCACACACATATACACGCACATATACATATATAGACATGCACACACCCACCAAGACCATAAGTAACATCAATTCCAACCCTTACATACTCATACTTTCTCACATCTCCTAAATAGGGCACAGCAACGCGTGCCGGGTACAGCTAGTATATATATATATATATATATATATATATATATATATATATAATATGCTTGAGAGAGGGTTGTATGAGGCTTGACTTTTAAAATGGTGTTTGCATGTGACACTTTATTGTACAACCCAATACTGTACTGTATTCAGCTCCAGTATGATCTTCAGCCGTCTTCCTGTAGAATATCTTTACTTCAGTAACTTGACACAAGTCTTTGTTGTAAGAATTGAACAAAGAAATATTTATTTAAGGATTCTCAGGCACACAAAGCATATTGGTTTCACAGTATTTTCTTCATAGTACTTCCTAAATATTTTTACAGTTGACTTTTATTATTATGAACACTTGAAACTGTTACTATATAACATTCAGAATGGCTTATCTTATGCCAACTGGGTTTATTAACTTCCTTTTGCTTTAAAATGTAATTCTTTCTCAGTCTCCTGACTGGGTCACTTTAATCTTGTAGTTTCTTCACATTATCAATAGGTTAACTGTAAATTTATTTATCAAAGAACACTTTTCTTCTCAGTCCCACTGATTGATACTTATGCACAGACTATCCTTTTATTTACTTCAGTTCTGCCACTGAAGACACAATATAATATTAGGAATTTTCTCCCCTAGCTCACAAGCTAGTTTCTAATTCTAAAATGGTTCCTTTAACACTTCAAATATCAAGGCTGAAGACTTTTATGTTAGAATAGGAACCTTCTCCAGCTCTCACATAGCTAGAGACATATTCATTTAGCTCAGCTGGCTAAAGACTGGCTCATATTTTTAAAATGTCCACCCTTCTGTTGTGAGTTAGCTCCACCCCTTTTTCCTCCTAGCTCTGCCAAAATGGATACATTTCTACTGCAGGAGCTTCGCTACAATGGCAGTGCATCAACCAATCAGCTCTCGCTAAGGCTGGCTTGTACTTGCCGTATACTAATGTTAATAAACACATTCATAACTTACATTATAATTAGATATTCTGTTACAGTGACAAACTAATCTAAAGCACTAAAGAGGATCTGATTATTTGAGGAGTCACAATGGATGGAATGTAAATTGCATTGCAGATCATAAAATGTCTGTAGGGAGAATACAGCAGTGATTTTAATTGGGGTCTGTCTGCCTCTATTAAAATGGCCTCTGCAGTTTCTCTGTAGAGAGGATTTTTGCAGTGGACTCTTATTAAAAATGACCACTGCCATTCTTCTCAATCTCAAAATGGTAAGGCACCACATCCCTCAGACTCCCCCTCTAGTCCTGATCATTTTCTGCAATCTTTCATACTTGTTGGTTAAAACAAACATGGCAGATGATACAGTGGAATGTTATTTCCTCCTCTTTCTCTTACAGTCCTCCCCAATATCCCCACTGTCCTCAGACTAGGTTCAGTAGGTTTTTCAGGCCTCCAGGGCAGTTTTTGGAAGTACACAAGGGACTGCAGTTGCTAGAGTTTACCCATCCAATTCTGCTTGAGTGTACTGTTCTGCCAGTAGAAGTCACCACTGGATCCTATGCTGGAAATTGTTATTGGAGAGAAGTATAAGTTTTCTGTAGTAGAATATAAATGAGATCATAGAATAATCCTGTATCTGTGTACTCAGAAATAAATTCCATTGACTTTAGCAAGACCCATTCAAAGGTAAGTATGTGTCAGATACATTGAGTTACAACCATTTTACAGAAATAAGTGGTGATATTTTACAGTACCCCAATCAATATCCTTTATTCCCAGTCATGTTTGTTTGTAATGTGCAGACCCTTGTTAATGGCACTGATTAGTCTTAATAGAAATTCTAAGATTAAGATTAGGGAAGAAAAATATGGCCTAGTTTAATCTAGTAATTGTGGTCTGAGGAAAAAGAATTGTATTTTTAAAAGGTTTTACATATCGGGGGGAATGAAAATATAGGCTTAAACAGTTAACTTTCACTTGAGAATTGTTGTTAATTCAAATCACTATACTACACACACTTACCTGGAATAAATCTATTAAACAGAATGGAACAAAATACATAAAAAAATGGATTAGGCTTTTATAACTTTAATAGTAGTGAAATGCTATTCCTCGCTGTCCAGCATATCAATTGTCTTGGTAATAACAAAAATACTATTGCTTATAATTACAATAATTATAATAATTACATAATTATGATGCGATAAACATTTAAGCTCTGTCTGTATGTGTTCAGAATTTGTGTGCACGTGTATACAATCTCCAATATCTGAAATAATGTTGCGTTAGTCAGTGTGTGACAGGAGAATCAGATTGTAATAAGTATTTTTGGAAGATTATTTACTACTTCAGTTACAATTCCTTTATATGTAACTGACAACCTTGATCACTCATAATGAGAAAGTGTGAATGTTCTATCTTATTTGCCAATTGTATTTTTGACTGCTAGTTTTATTTAATTCCCTCTCTTGCTGCGGCCTCTGCCTCTGCGCCTCTCTCTCTCTCTCTCTCTCTCTCTCTCTCTCTCTCTCCCTCTCCCTCTCCCTCTCCCTCTCCCTCTCTCCCTCTCTCCCTCTCCCTCTCCCTCTCAGTACAAGGTATACATTAGTTAGCAAAGTAGATGTGTTCCTGGGCTTTATGTTTTTAACAGAACTTTAAGTACCAGAGGTAGACATAGCATAGAAAGAATAGGACCAGGTTCTTATACCACTAAAAGATGAGCAGTTCGACATGCCATCTATTCGCTCCTGTCATCTCTCCACAACAAGGCAACGCACCTTCTCGGTTGCAGCCCCAGCACTGTGGAATGCACTGCCGGATGATGTTCGGGCCATTACAGAACTCATTCCATTCCGGAGGGCATGCAAAACCACCTTGTTCAGGCTCGCTTTTAATTGAAGCCCTGGATATTGTAATCCTCCGTTTCACCACATTTTATGTACTACCGTATCTACAGTATTTTATGTAACTGTTTTGCATTTTATGCAATTTTATGTTTACTGCTTTAGGATTTGTTGTAATTTGGTCATGTGTGAACCGCCCCAAGCCTGCAGGAAGGAGCGGTATACAAAATAGAATAAATAAATAAATAAATAAATAAAATGTTTCAGCAGACTTTTTATTCATAACTAACTATGCACATTTGAAATCAAACAACTAGGCCAGACTTGCATAAGTAAATTAATATGTTTCGAATCTTCTAGAGCAGGGTTGTCCAACTTCTACCGGCCCTGGGGCCGGAATTCCGGTCACTGATGATCGGGGGCGGGGCTGCTCGCGAGGGCGGGGCCGCTCGCAGGCATGCACAGCAGGGTGGGAGCAGGCCGGGGGAGCGGCGAGACGCCCACCGCGATGTCCCTGGTTGCTGGATCGGCCGCCCAGGAGCTTACCTTCCTTTCTCTTCCTTCGGAGAAGGAAGGTAAGCTCCCGGGCGCGGCCGATCCAGCATCCAGGGACATTGCAGAGGGCGCCTCATCGTTCCTCTGTCCTGCCTGCCGCACATGCCTGGCGTCTATGCGGCCCACCCCTTTCGGCGGGGCTGGGTGATGTCAGGCGTGGTGCCGGCGGTGAGCAGGAAGAGATGGAGGCAGAGGCCGCGGCTTCCTTCCACCTCTTCCTGCTCGCCGCCGGCGCCACGCCTGACGTCACCCAGCCCCGCCGAAAGGGGCGGGCCGGGCAGGGCGCCGGGCATGTGCGGCAGGACGGGAGGCAGGCCGGGGGAGCGGCGGCGCCCTCCGCGACATCCCTGGATGCTGGATCAGCCGCACCCGGGAGCTTACCTTCCTTCTCCGAAGGAAGAGAAAGGAAGCTAAGCTCCCGGGAGACCGATCCAGCATCCAGGGACATCGCGGAGGGCGCCTCGCCACTCCCCCGGCCCGCCTCCCGCCCTGCCACGCATGCTCGCCGTCCTGCGCGGCCCGTATCTTTTCGGTGGGGCTGGGTGATGTCAGGCCTTGCGCCGGCGGCGAGCAGGAAGAGGTGGAGGCAGAGGCCGCGGCTTCCCTCCACCTCTTCCTCGCCGGCGCCACGCCTGACATCACCCAGTCCCGCCGAAAAGGGGCGGGCCGCACAGGACGCCGGGCCGTCCGCCTCATTGCTCCCGCCCTGCCGCGCATGTCTGCGAGTGGCCCCGCCCCCCCGAATTTTTTCCAATTTTTTCCCAATTTTTTAAAAGATGATTTCTTCCAGGAGGGTAGGGGGGCCGCGTGCAAGGGGCTGGTGGGCCGTGTGCGGCCCGCGGGCTGCCTGTTGGGCAGGTCTGTTCTAGAGAACACTTGGAAACCTCTTCCAAAATGCATCCCAATATTTTTTCTTTTCTTTCAATGACCTCCACTTTTCTTATTTCCATTTTGTTGGTGAAACTTACAGACCTATGCAGTTTCAATATGCCAGGATATTTGGTGAAGCAGGCTAATCTCCTTTACCTTTTTCTTTCTGCTTTTTAAATATATACTCAGTAAATGATTTTGAAGCAGCTTTTTACTTTGCCTGTTGTATGCAAGCATACATAACTATAATAGGATCGCCTAGAGTAGAATCCCATTCTTTCTCAGGCCAATTTTTTTTGCACTGTATACTTCAGATACACATCTGCAATTAAGAACTGAAAGTCTGTATTTTTCCACACACACACCTCCTTCACTATCCTCTCAATGCTGATGCTCCCAAAAAAATAAAAAATCCATCTAAATAGAATACAAGAAGAGGGGCTGTAAAAAGGCACAGCTTTGTCAGAGCTTTTGTTAACTAATGGGTTTTTTTTAAATCATGCCAGAAGCGACTTGCGAAACTGCAAGTTCCCTGTCGTGGTCACTGTGAATCGTACTTATGGTATTTCCCGCGCCTGCGCGGACAGTTCGGAATCTTTTAAAAGCTAATATCTCTTTAAATGGTAGCCCCACCCACATCCCCTCCAGCATATATAGCCAGTAGGAGGGGCTGCCACCTCAGATCCTCAGATCAGATGTGAGAGAATTAGCTGTCTGCAGAGACATTGCCCAGGGGATGCCCGGATGTGTTACCATCCTGTGGGAGGCTTCTCTCATGTCCCCGCATGGGAAGCTGGAGCTGACAGACAGGAGCTCACCCTGTCTCGCGGAGTCGAACTGCCGATCTTCAAGTCAGCAGTTCAGCCGGCACAAGGGTTTAACCCACTGTACCACCACAGCTCTGCTAACTAAGGTATATCTGTATCAAAGTAAATAGGGCTTATGGTATCCATTTTGTTATTTTGGGAATCACTCATACATCTAAATTTGAAATGTATTATTTGTCAGTGTCTTCAGTCAAACATAACACCGAGTACTTATTTCCTCTTTTTATCTCTTGCCACAAAGATATCAGAAGCGTCTACATCAGATTTAGAGCAATCTTTCCTTAGTCCAAACCGGATTGATGATTAAGTTTAGTATTTATTAATTAAATAAGACAGCTTTGTAAAACACAGTTTGAACTTGGGGTTGTTTTAGGACACTGTAGTCAAGACTACCCACACTTTTTGGACACTGTGTGGAGTTGGACACTACCTTTTGAAAGCAAAATAGCCTTTTTTTTCACCTCCTGCAGAACTTTGGAAAGGACAAAGAAATTGTAGAATTTCTTATCTTGTCTCCCCACTTTTCTTGTTGTTAGAAGCAGCTTGTGCTATTTCTTATATTTTTTTATCCTTGCAGATTGCAAACAAAAAAGTCCGTTTCCCCAAGTACACTTAATGTGCCAGGAAGCACTAGTAGCAACTGCAAGTAATTGATGCCTAGTATGTCAAGCCAATACACAAATAACGTACAAATGCGTTTAGAAAATATTATGCAAAACTATGCATTTAACAGTAGTTCTTCTGATGTAAATTACATTAAAAATAATGGCAATTGTTTCCTGTACATCTGAAATTTAGCTAACAATGTAACATCAATTCATGTTAACTTTTATAATGGATTTTTAAATAATCCTAATGATGAGAAATCAAATATTGCATTTTATTTTGCTTTCCTACTTTTTTAGAAATATAAAGAAAAAGACAAACATAAACAAAGACACAAGAAGCAACCCGAATCCTTACCATCATTAGTTCCTTCTCTCACTGTAACTACAGAGAAAGTAAGTGAACTTCAGCATCTTTTCTATTCTTGATGCATGTTTTGTTTTCCTTGTTCTGTGCTTTCAAGTCATTGCTGACTTATGGCAACCCTACCACAAAGTTTTCTTCACAGAATTTGTTCAGAAGAGGCCTGCTCTTGCTTTTCTCTGAGGCTGAGAGAGCATGACTTGCCCAGGGTCACACAGTTTATTTCTTTGGTGAAGCAGGGATTCAAACCCATATCTCAGTGTCCTATCCCAACACTCAAACCACAAACAAGCAAACAAACAAATTTTATTACAGTCATAGATCAGCATAAGGAGAGTGGGGTACAGTCTCATAAAAGCATTATACATTAAAATGATCAGTATAGGCTAAAAGCTAAAATTCAGAGGTGTGTTAAAATGCTAGAACACATAATACTATTTAAAGAAAGAAATGACTAGATGAAATGAAAGGGAAAGAGAGTCTGGAGGGAGAGGTAGGAGCATTCTGGGAGTAGGAGGGAACACAAGGAGGGAGCAGTACAGCCAGACGCAGGTCTAGGGGAGAAGGGGGCGGGAGCACTAAATATAGTTCCAATGTACTGATACGTTAGAGTGCTAACTTGTGGTAGCAAACCACTATATCATGCTGGTTCTCAAAGTATAATTCATATTTGCATATTGTCCCATAAATAGCACCTGCTTCAACTGTGAGTTCAAGGGTTCAGAAAAAGGATTACTCTGAGAGGTGAGACGCACAGGGGTTCTTCTTCCTATTCCTGGACTGGTTTCCTTTCTTTCTTTTTGATACCTTTTGATTTTCAATTTTTTCTCTCCCATATATCTATAAAAATGGGATTTATTATTTTTAATTTCTATCGTACCTTTTGAGATAAGTCCTCTGCAGCTTGCAACAATTAAAAGGGTAAAAAACAGTAAAAATGTCACAGGTAATAGTTTAATGATATAGAAATTAAAATAAATATAAAACATAGTTTCACTAATTTAGGGACCCCTGAGAAATAGCTTACTTCATATGCCATAGAAAAAACTGCTTTATCATATTTTTGAATATTTCCTTACTACAATTTAGAACAGGGAAGGAGAGGAGGGAGTGTACAGCTACAATATTACCATATCAAAAATGGCATGGTTTATTGAACTAAAATAATTTAATATTTATAAGGCCATTGGTTTTGATACTTGAGACTTCCAACATTAGTGTAACTAAGTGACCTGTATATTTCTAAGCTATATCAGTTTAGCAACTATTTTATGCACTAGAATAAGCATCTTTTTACTTCCTTTTACAGCTACTGTAGAATAATTTTATTTCTTGCATTATCTTTTATGAAATGGAAATTGGAACAAATAAGCACCTCCATATTTTCTGTGTTGAAAAATTTTCAAGAAAATTTGAAGCATTTAAATGTAGTGATTATAAAATGTATTAATTTATTTCACCTTTGCATCTGTTTTGTATTTTATCTAACTTAACAATGTAGAACAAAACTCAAGAGATTGTATATAAGCAGCCATGTTTTATTCTTGTAGTATAAGTATTACAGGGTGTGGATGTATGTACATGTTACTGACTTGTAGTTCAAGGCAATGTTTCCAGGAAAACATTTGAATACAGTAATATTGTAGCAAAAATGTGGTATCAGTTCCTGGCACATTAGGAAAAAATGGCCCTCGCATCACATCAGATAGCATAAGAAGCATTCTGTAATTATCTTGGAGGCCTCAGCATTCATTTAAAGAAATGTTTCTGTACCCTTAGGAGGTAGAGATAATCTTGTAAATAGAGTGGTATTTTTGGGGGAAATAATATGTAAGTGTAAGTGGGAGGCCCCATATATTTTCTATTTTTAATTTTTAATTCAGGTGATTGCCTGTCAAGATTGCCTCTGTTCCACAGATATCTTAATAATGGTTTTATAAAATTGCATTATCTTCTTATAGTAAATGTACAGTTGATTCTACCTGTAGCATTTTCCCTTATAAATAGCAATGTAACTGTCTCATCTAAACATTCAAAGTAGTGTTTGATATTTGATGGTGCAGAATGGAAAATGTCATTAAAACGCCACAAATTATGGATATTTATTTTATTGTCAGCAACAGAAACTCACTGGATGTTGGTCAAGTCGTACACTCTCAGAAGAAGGCAATGGCAAATCTCTTTTGAATAAATTTACCAATAAAACACCACAATAGGTTTACCTTAGAGCAGAGGTGACCCTCCAACTCCCAGAAGCCCTAGCCAGCTTGTCCAATGGCCAGGAATTGTTGGAGTTGAAATCCAAAATACCTAGAGGGTAACTTTTTGGCACCACTCCTTTAGGGTACCCCTTAGTTGGAAATGATTTGAAGGCATGCAACAGCAACCACATAAGGTCAATTCATGCTTTTAAAAGGCAATCTGATAGTTGATTTACTAATGAAGAATGCAAGAGGAAAAAGAAACACTGAATTATAGAAATACATATTTGGTGAAGACTTTTGTTGGGAATATTAGTTCTGTTCTTAATGCTGAATAATGTAACATGAAAGGAGACTTCTTTTACTTCTATTTGGTAGAGTTATATTAATGTAAAGTATTCACAGTGAAACCTGTGATCTAGAACTTCTTTACATCCTATTCCTCCTGACATATCTCTTAGGGCAGTGGACAGATTCTCAGCAGCCAATCTGAAGATAAGGAATTATGATGAAAGAAGAACTTAATATGTGTTTTGCTCAGTTATCTTTTTCCTTTATATCTGGAGCTTCAAATTGTCACTAAGAGCCCCAGTGGATATTGCCGTACTGTATTTGCTTTTTTTAAACCAACGGTAAAATAAAGCATGTTTTATACAATGTATGTATGATACAGAACATCACATAAAACTGCTTGCAATTAAACTAGAATTACATTATTTATTTTATCCATTTTTTTAAAAAAACACCAAATAAAAAAACACCAGCAGATATTTTAGGTCTAGGACACTACCAAGATTACACCTACATACTAAACACTACAACTTAACAACTGTAAAATCTATTTATTTTCCACTTTCTGTCTGATGGTTATTATTCCTTATTAGTCTACTCTCTTTAAACAAAATAAAATGCAACATTTTATTAGTTTATATATCCATTATTACCACACTTAACAAAAGAGAAAAATGAAATAAAATAGCAATAAAGTATTTGTCAGTAAGAGCTGATGTTTAAAAGAATGAAAGCCAAAGAGGCTGGAGATAAAACAAAGATCTTCCCTTGACTTCAGAAATACAGCAAAATGGACATCCTGAAAGGTTACTTTCACAAGAGAAAGTTCTATAAATGGGGAGCCATCACTGAAAAGGTTTATTTCTGCTCATTCCAGTAAAGAGTTTGCTCGCTCAGAGAACATTGCTTACTAGCTATGCACAAACACATTGATGTGGCAATATGCATTCCTTGGGAATATCAAACTTCAAACGGGGAACAAGAGTTAAATATTAAAACTACTTGTAAGCCTGAGGGAAGCGATCTGTGAAAATAAACGATAAGCTACACTGACATCCTTTTTAGTTGGAATAGCAAAGTACAAATACTTTAAATAACAATTGTAACAAAATATTGAATCAGAAGCATTAAAATATTGAATAAATCCAATTAAGAGACAGTACCATCAAAACTATTGGCATCTAAAATTCATTACCAAGCTGTGTGTTCTCATCGCAATCTGAAAAATGGTTGAAATAGGCAGATATCTGTAGACAGACAGTTTTAAATGAAAGTTGCAGCCACTGAAAAATCTAATTTCTTCAAGTCACTAGTTTAAAGTTTGATTAAGATAATCTGTATCTGTATACCTTTATAAAACGGAATGTTTGTATGTGTATGCGGAGGGCGGGAGGGCGGAAGGGCGGATATGTGGCAGCCACTTTCACAGGCCAGGAAGGATATGTGGCAGCATTATTTGCATAAACGACTCCCATTGGCCAGCCACGAACATTCTGAGACTCTAAAGTGCCAGAGGGAGGTAAGGAAAAGCCCTGAGGCAGTCAGGCATGGTGGGAGTTTAAGTCCAAAACACTTTGCAGCCCCCAGCCCCTAACAATGAGACAACAAAACCAAACTTGGCACACAGAACCCCCAAGACCCACTTTACGTCTTGGTGCAGTTTGAGGGAGGCTGGGCCATGGATAGGCCAGCATCCCAACATCCCAAATCTCAAAGGTGCCAGGCAGAGTTCTTTACAAAAAGGCTTCCTTCAGCTGATTTTACAAACTAGGCCTCAGCCTGTATTGACAGTAAGGCTTCCTCAACTTGATTTTCGATACTAGGCCTCAGCTTGAATTCACAGTAAGGCTTCCTCAAGTTGATTCTCCTGACTAGGCCTCAGCCTGAATTGACAGAAAGGCTTACTTAACTTTATTTTCCTGACTAGGCCCCCAAAATGTCACAACACTATTACAGTTGGTCCACAGACCCCCCCCCCCCCCCAAGACCCACTCTACATTCTGGTGCAGTTTGAAGGACTTGCAGTACCTTCACTCACTTACTCTGACCAGCACGGGTGACGGACCTGGACCAAACTTGGCACACATAACCCCCATGATGCCCTTTACGTCCTGGTGCAGTTTGAGAAAGATGAACCACGGATTATGGGATTTGTAGTACTTCAAAGCGCTTTGCTTCCCAGAGACCACTGTGGCCCACAACAAAGACCGATAAATATCAAACTTGGCACACAGAGCCCCCATAACCCACTCTATGTCCTGGTGCAGTTTGGAGAAGAGCAGAGCATGGATGATGGGGCTTGAAGTACCTCCACTCACTCTATGTCCTGGTGCAGTTTGGAGAAGAGCAGAGCATGGATGATGGGGCTTGAAGTACCTCCACTCACTTCCTGAGACCGCTGCGACCCTCATCCAATGACTGATCAAGACCAAACTTGGCACACAGAGTTCCCATTACCTACACTACATGCTGGTACAGCTTCGAGTAGGATGGACCATGGATGATGGTACTTGAAGTACCTCCACTCCCTGAGACCACAGCGACACTCATCCAATTACCAATAAAGACAAAACTTGGCAAAGAGTGCCCCCATGGCCAACTCAACATTCTGGTGCAGTTTGTGGGAGGACGGATTATGGATGATGGGACTTGCAGTACCTTTACTCACTTCCTGAGACCGCTGCGACTCTCATCCAGTGACCGATCAAGACCAAACTTGGCACATAGAGCCCCCATGACCCACTTTACACCCTGGTGCAGTTTTCAGGAGGATAGACCACGGATGATGGGACTTGAAGTACCTCCACTCACTTCCTGAGACTGCTGCGACCCTCATTCAATGACTGTTCAAGACCACATTTGCCCTACATCCTGGTGCAATTTGGAGGAGGATGGACCATGGATTATGGTCCATGGTCCATAATCCTTCACTCACTTCCCGAAAGCACTGCGAGCCAAATGAACAACTGATACGGACCAACCTTGGCACACAATGCCTTCCTCAAATAACCCGGGCACCGCCGGTCCTCAGCTGAAGTTTGGAGGGGGACAGAACATGGATGATGTGTCTTGCAGTACCTTCCCTCACTTTCCAAGACTGCTACAAACCTAATCCTATGATTGATCAACACCAAACTTGCCACACACAGCCCTCATGACCCACTCTACATCCTGGTGCAGTTTGGAGGAGGGTGGACCATGGATGATGGGACTTTAAGTACCTCTACTCTCTTCCCAAGTCTGCTGCGACCCTCATCCAATTACTGATTGAGACCAAACTTGGCACACAGAACCCCCATGACTGCCTTCACGTCCTGGTGAGGTTCGGGGGACGACTGACAATGGATGATGGAATTTGTAGTATTTTCACACCCCTCTGTTCCCACAGACCACTGCTGCCCCCAACAAACACCGATAAAGACCACACTTGGCACACAGAGCCCCAGTGACCCACTCCACATCCTACTGAAGTTTGGAGGGGGACAGAACATGGATGAAGGGACTTGCAGTACCTTCCCTCACTTCCCAATCCTGCTACTAACTTATTCCAATGACTGATCAACACCAAATCTGGCACACAGAGCCCTCATGACCCACTCTACAGCCTGGTGCAGTTTACTGTGAGACGGACCACGGATGATGGGACTTGAAGTACCTTCACTCACTTCCAAAAAACAATGCACCCCTCATCCATTCACCAATACAGACCAAACTTAGCACACAGAGCCCCCATGACCCAATCTACATCCTACTACTTGGGGGGGTACAGAGATGATGGGACTTGCACTACCTTCAGTAATTTCATGATACCACTGCAACTCCCAATAATGATGGATCAAGACCAAACTTGGCACACAGAGCCCCCATGACCCACTCTACATCCTGCTGCGCTTCTCAAATAACCCGGGCAGGGCCGGGTCCCCAAGCTAGTAGTAGTAATAATAATAACTACTACTACTACTTTATTTTTGTACCTTGCCTCCATCTCCCCGAAGGGACTCAGAGCGGTTTACATGAGGTGAGCTCGATCAACAAAGTTAAAATATAACTCATTAAAATACATAAACAACAGCATAAAACAGAGTAGAACCGGCATTATAACAAAATATAAAAGAAAACATCAACCAACAACCAATGATCAGTTTGATGAGAGAGTCATTTGGATCAGAGAAAATGTAGTGAATCTGAAAAATCCGATAATGTGGTGGTTTGAATTTGTCGAGGAGAAGGCACACATTTCATAGACTCACTAGATGATTGGAACTACAGGAGTTTAAACTCACATGTTGAATTTCTCTTTAAATCCAGTGGTTAGTCCCAGTTCTTCGTAATGCTGCCTCTGTTGTTCTAGTTATATACCCTACGGCTTGATACACAGGATTTGGTATATTTTTGAAGATGTGTAACTTTGAAACAATCTTCAAATCCCATTTTATGTACAATAATAAGAAGAAGGGGCAGAGGTGGAAAAAGAATATAGTTGCACTGTTAAGAGAACAGTAACTAGTGTTTGTTTTAGTCTGGCTTTCATGAATATAAACCCACCTCTTCAGATGTAGTACAAAAATGTAGCCTATAAATTAGTGTAACAATGTCTAGATTATTTTTGCCTAGGAGATGGTGCAGCTGGTAAAACAGCTGGATGTGTAAGAATGCAGTTCTGGATACAGTATGTTGATTGCTTCAGTTAATTCAGTATTTTAAGCAAACTGCTAATTATTTTGTTAAATAGTACCACATAGCTACTTCAATTTATCAACAGTAATTAGAAATATTTCTTAATGTTCTAGTCATTCAGATAAAGAGTTGGCAGAATATTTAGATCATATCAACATCAAAATATTTAATATATTTGTATTTTATATAATCGGTTCCCAAAAAAGTGACCAAAGTTAATACTACCCTTTTGGGTAAGAGGTCATTTTGTATTTTAATTCACAGAACTGCTGCTTACTTTTGTTTTCACCAACTCAATTGTTACTCAGATAAATAGTACATGACATTTGAGTTAATCCAATATGAATTCATTGGAGAATTTTAAAGTAGAATGGGTTTGATTGATACTAGGTTTGGTATATCATAATTTTTCTCACTCTGTATTTATCTGTATTCCTCCTGTGATGTGACACAATTTATACAGTAGCATCTTGTTTATCCAACATAAACAGGTCGGCAGAACGTTGCATAAGCAAAAATGTTGGATAATAAGGAAGGATGAAGGAAAAGCCTATTAAATGTCAAATTACGCTATGATTTTACAAATTAAGCACCAAAACATCATATTTTACAACAAATAGACAGAAAAAACAGTTCAATACACTGTAACATTATGTAGTAATTACTATATTTACTAATTTAGCACCAAAACAGTGCAATGTATTGAAACAACTGTGGGTCTGGGTGGGAGGCAGACTGCGTTGGATAATACAGAATGTTGGATGAGCTAAAGTTGGATAAGTGACACTACTGTATAAGAAACTCACCCTTTTCCCTCGGTGTTTGTGTGCACATATGTATGCAAGCTCACAATAACTAGAAGAGGGTTACGGGTCCATGATGATAATTTGGGGATTGTGAACACTGTGAAATAAACATATACCAGCTGTATGGAATTCAGTTTTGAAGGATGAGATCTCAGAAGATTAGTGAAACCAATTTAATTGTAGTAGAATTATACTGTATATAGAATAGAAACAGATAAATACCTGAAATAGCTCAGTTGTAAAAATCAGAAATATTTATCCTGCCAAAATTATGTACTTAAATGATCCACGGACGATCAAGCATAGTAACCTCCCTTCCCCTCTTTTTCTCCCCTCTCTGTCTCAGGTGCAGGTGCACATATGTATTCTTCCCCTTCCTTTCCCCTGTAGTTCCTCTCATTCTCTGAAAAGCCACTTTTAGAGGTCGGAGGCTCCCTCTGGAGCAGTGTATGATATGGCTCAGTGGGATGCAGCTGAAAGGGAAAATTTGCTGTGTGTGCGCGAGAGAGAAGGGGGGGGGGGGAGAGAGAGAGAACACCATTTGAAACATCTTTATATAGCTATTCAGATCCTAGCCCATATATATTGGGTTTTTTTCTATGGAGCATTTAGTCATCCCACATCTTCACTACTTAAGCACTATGATGTTTAAGGTTATTATTGAAAATGGCTTTTTGTTTTGTTTCTTATATTACCAAACCCCCTATTTCTGTTGATTTATTGTTTTTACTTGCTAATGCTTAGATACCAGATACCAGAGTGGTTAAGTTGTCATGCATGTATAAGTATATGTGAATAGATATGAGTGTAACATGTTTTATATTTCATTATATTTTCTTATTTAAGCCAAATAAGTAGGATGGCTGTTTTATTTTAATTATTAATTTCATATATACAGATATAAGACAATAAACCATAATCTGATATACCATTTTTTTAATGTTTCTGAAAATGGATTTTGAACAGTAGTAATAGTCCTTATATAGAAGTTCCCAAGTTACAGACATCTGACTTACAAATGACTCATATTTAAGAACAGGGATGGGACAACAGGAAGTGGACAAATTTATATCTAGGAAAGAAAATTCACTCCTGAAAGAGTTATCATGGGGAAAAGATGTCTCAACTGAAGCTTTATGACCAATCCTTGTTTTCACAACAAGCCAAATTTTTCAAAATCCAGTTATCACAAGGACAGAAAGTGAGGTGAAATCTTCTGAACAGGGCAGAAAAACAAACACCACAGGCGTGTTAACCCTTACCTATGCTATCCAAAGCATTAACTCTTTTGCGTGCGTATGTATATGTATATGGCTGGAGCTATACTTAAAATATACCTGTTCCAACTTACAAACAAATTCAACTTAAGAACAAACCAACAGAACCTATCTTGTTCGTAATTTGGGACTGCATGTAGTTGACAAACAGTGCTAGTATTTAATAAATAGGAATATCCTGATTAAATGAAAGGGTATGTCAGTATGTGCACTTCCCCTAATTGCTGCAATGTGATGCTTGCAAAACAGGCAGCTGGTAACTTCTTGATATATTAATATGCATATTTAGTGTTTTACTATTTCCTTATTAGTTTGTATAGCGGGGGGAACCACTAGACTATTTCATTAAGTGACAATTTTACATTCTTATAAAGATTGGGTTAAGTTTGGCCTTATCTACATAGTTTTGAAATGTTGGGGCATATCTTTGTTTCTGAAATGGAATCATGTTTTGTCTTTTGGAGTACGGTTAGTTTCTTGCGGTCTAACTGCCTGTCTCAACTTCCTCTTTCCCAATCTAATATTGTTAGACTTACACAAGCACTACCAACAACTCGATGACTGGCTCACTGAAAAGGCTGGAAGATACCACGGCAGCTCGTTTTACAAATGCAAATTTTCAGGAAGTCTCTACACATACTTCAAGTGGCAAAGACATTTCAGAGACCAGAAGTTCAGAGAGCAAAGGGAAAAAGTTGGTGGGCCATAATTCAGGTCAGAGGGGAAGAAAGCCTGTTGCTGGAAGGACTCCTGTAGCTACAGTGTCAGCAGCTTGTACTTTTCAGCAAGGTATTATTCAAAAGTACTATATGCCTTCCATGCTTGCTAGCAGTTACATTGATTAAGAGCTTTACATTTACAAACAGTATATCTTTCATATATTTTTCACATTTTGTGTTTTGAATATTACAAGCCATGTTGTATGGTTATTTAATTGGGATAAAACGTTTTTTGACATTGCCAGTAAATCACTAAAACTCATCTTCATACATTTAAAAAGGAGAAATAAAAATACAGAGAATAGTGTCTAGCAGTAGAGATGAAAAATTTACAAAAGCTATGAAAAAAACTTTCCCCCCATTTTGTCTCAGAAAAATTGTCAATTTTCAGAAACATGCAACAAATAAAATAATAGTAATATTTACAAATAAAAAATCACAATATTTCATTAGCAGCATAAAATGTATTATGCATAATATAATCTGGTATAAAACTATGTTTGATATATTAAAATACAGTTAATTAATAAAATAATTATATGTGGAATTTACTTTTATTTCATTTTTATTGCTACAAATTCCAGAACTATAAGGAATGGATGAACTAAAGGAACCTTTTTTGATTTTGTCAGTTTATTGGGAATAATAATAGAGAACAACAACAATAACACCCAGAAGAAACCATCAACATTAGTCAAACAAAGATCCCTATTTTTATTCTCTAGCCCTCCATAATGCCAAGAAGACATAAAAATAACAATTCCCATAAAATGAACTGAGAAAAAAAAATCAGGGCCAGGACTTGGCAGTGAAGTGAGATACTGTACACAGTCTCATCTAAAAAATCTACATGTTTATGTATGTTTTTAAAGAAATAATATGTTGGGAGTAAATATATGGGAAAGCTGAAGAAAACAACCTATAATCCATTGTCTCAATTTTGACTGAAGAAAAATCCCCCAGAATTGGGGGCATTGCATTTTCTGAAAACAAAGTGTTAGTTGCACAGTTCAATGGCATGTTCTTTTAACCAGGAAGGAGGAAAGTACAGTTTGTTGATGTCTCAGTACAATTTTTGTGCTGTCTCACAATATTTTGTCCCAGGTGCAATTCTTCATTTTGCAGCCCTCTAAGATTATTTAGGGTTGGAGAGGATTGTTCCCCAAATCAGAAACAGAGTAGAAAGAGTAGAAATTACACCCCCCCCCCCCAAATCATGGTGAAATTTAGTGGATACAAAAATGTGCGGGTGGGTGCTGTTTTCTGAGTTGTCCTGAAGTGGATAGTGGAGCACTCCAATTCTCAACAGTTTAAATATATCTTATTTTAAAATAACTTCTATCTTTAATAGATTTTTTAATGGTTTTAATTCTATAATTGTTTGATTGCATTTCAAAATAACTTATATGTTTTTGTTACGGTCCTGTCCTTCTCCTTTAAATAATTAGTTGTCCTGAGTGCCAGTATTGGGAAAAAGTCAAAATTTGAATGAATAAACAACAACAACAACAGTAAACAAGAAAAGTTTTACAGCATCATTTACAGAATTCTTTTTCTTGCAGTTTCGCTAACAGTTTCCAAAATTGTATTTTAACCAATCTCCTTCTCCCTTTCTCCAGGCAGTTTTCTGGGAACTCCTAGCAGTACAAAGTCATCTTCTGGAAGTTCAGCTCAATCTCCCCAGGACTTTTTGAGTTTTACAGATGCAGATATACGTACTGACAGCTATACTCATTCCCAGCAGATGTTGTCAACCAAAGATGTACATAAAGGAGAGATTGGGAGTCAAGAAGGGGGTGTGAATTGTTTTACTTCCTTAATTGGTCTCCCTTCAACCTCCAGTGTTGCCTCCCAGCCTAATATTTTTGACAGCTCACCTGGAGAGTTGGGTAATTCAAGCCTTACAACAACAATAGGATACAAACGTGTTCAACCTTCTGGAATAGAAGATGAGACTGTAAAGGAAAAGAAGCGGAAAGGAAATAAACAGTGTAAACATGGGCCTGGTAGGCCCAAAGGAAATAAAAGTCAGGAGAATATTTCCCACTTATCTGTTTGTTCAGCTTCCCCAACATCGTCTGTGGCGTCTGCTGCAGGAAGCATAGCAAGCTCTAATTTGCAGAAATCTCCAACTCTGCTTAGGAATGGAAGTCTGCAGAGTCTCAGTGTTGGTTCCTCTCCTGTTGGTTCAGGTAGGCATTTGTGCTTTGGAAAATATGACAACTTTAAATGTAGCTTCGCCTTAGTCATTACCGTGGCTGATAAATGTAACTAACCAGGTAGTAGTATCCCATACCTGGGTTGTGTGAATCATGCAGTTTTATTTAACTTCTCTGACTTTCAAATAAGCAAACAGGTTTTTTTAGACCCAGCATGCATTAGGTATTGAACTAAATCTCTAAGAAACTATGGGCTCTTCCACACAGCCCCATATCCCAGAATATCAAGGCAGAAAATCCCATGTTATCTGCTTTGAACTGGGTTATCTGAGTCCACACTGCCATATATTCCAGTTCAAAGCAGATAATGTGGGGTTTTATTCAGCTGTGTGGAAGGTGTTCCATTCAAAATCTCTCAATTTAAGGCCCCTTCTGGACTGCCAAATAAAAGCCAGATTATCCGCTTTGAATTGGATTATATAGCAGTGTAGATTCATATAATCCAGTGCAAAGATGATAATGTGGATTTTCTTCTTTGATAATCTGGATTATATGGCAGTGCTGAAGGGGCCTAAGAGGAAAGCAATGGCCTTTGAAGAAAACCCATGGCTATGGTAGCTATAAGTTGAAGTTGACTTGAAGGAACATTAACAACAAGATTTGTGTTCATAGTGTGTTGAAAAGATGTACTGGAATTTTTACAAAGATCAGACTTGCCTAAGGTTTCTGCAACGTTAGATATATTAAAAGTGCAATTAGCTATGCTGCAATCCTGGATTGTTATATTATTATTGACACAGCTTTTTCTTCTTCTTCTATTGCTGGCATCTTGTATCATAATATCCCGCTCATTATAAAAGTGATGGGCAATAGGAAACTATAGTTAAAACAACCCGTGCCCCTCCTGGCTTGTTAGATCTTGCCTGGAGGGGTTACGTGGGCCTCTGTTGAATATCATTAACAGCTCCCTTGAGCAAGGAGTTTTTCCAGAGTGCTTGAAAGAGGCGGTGGTGGCTCCATTACTGAAGAAACCATCATTGGACCCTGCGGTTCCCTCCAACTACCGCCCGGTGTCGAATCTTTCGTACCTGGGCAAGGTGGTTGAGAGGGCAGTAATGGAGCAGTTGCAATCCTTCTTGGATGATGCAACATGGCTTGACCCCTTCCAGTCCGGCTTCCGCTCGGGGCACGGGACGGAGACGGTCCTGGTCTCCATCACAGACCAACTCCGCTGCCAGCTTGACCAAGGCGGGTCTGCGCTGCTCGTGTTATTGGACCTCACGGCAGCGTTTGACACGGATCGACCACAATCTCTTGATCCACCGCCTGGCCATGGCTGGAGTGAGGGGTCCTTCCTCCGCCAGCGGTCTCAGCGTGTGAGGAGGGGCGGGGTGGTCTCCGAGGTTCCCCATTAGTGTGTGGGGTCCCTCAGGGGCCATTCTCTCCCCCTCTGTTATTTAACATCTACATGCAGCCGCTTGCACAGCTGGTGCGGAGTTATGGGCTGACCTGTCACCAATATGCTGATGACACTCAGCTCATTCTGAGGATGGGGGCAGGCCGGAGTCCGTCCCGATAATTTCCAACACTGCCTTGAAGCCGTTACTGGATGGCTGCGAGCCAGTAGGTTGAGGGTGAATCCGCGAAGACGGAGATCTTGTGGCTGGGCCACCCGGGCGGGATGGGTGCTCAGCTCCCGACCCTGGACGGTGCGGCACTTCAACCAGCGCCGTCAGTGAAAAGCCTGGCGTCCACCTGGACTCCCAGCTGACCATGGAGGCCCAGGTCTCCATGGCCAGCAAGGCTGCCTTCTTTCACCTCCGCCAGGCGAGGAGGCTGGCCCCTATCTCTCCCGGAATGACCTAGCCACGGTGATCCAAGCCACGGTCATCTCGAGGCTAGATTACTGTAATGCGCTCTACGTTGGCCTGCCTATGTCGACGATCCGGAAGCTCAAGCTGGTGCAGAACACCGCCGCCCGGCTCCTGTCTGGGGCTCCAGCAGGTTGCCGAATAACTCCAATCTTGCGGGATCTGCACTGGCTGCCCATTGAGCACCGGGTCGCCTTCAAAGTGCTGGTTCTTACCTTTAAGGCCATTCACGGCCTGGGGCCAGCGTATCTGAGGGACCGTCTCGCCCTATATTGCCCACCGAGATCACTGCGGTCTGAAGAGGCCAACTTGCTCGCAGTTCCATCTGCTAAGCTGGCGCGCCTAACATCTACCCGCCGGGGGCGTTCTCTGTGATAGCTCCCACGCTATGGAACGCCCTCCCGGCTGAGGCCCGAGCCCTGGGGGACCTACTCCCCTTCAGACGGGCCTGCACAACATATTTGTTTAGGCAGGCCTTTGGGGAGTAGACCCTCAAAATAGTTGGGGCAGGCATCCTCAAACTGCAGTCTTCCAGCTGTTTGGGCTTCCAACTCCCAGAACTACTGACCATTGAACAACCTGGCTAGAACTTCTGGAGGCCACAAGAGCTGGAGGGCCGTAATTTGAGGATACCTGCGTTATGGATCCATTCTTTTGCAATTATTTGTTTGTCCCATTATTCAGTATATGTTTGCATATGATACTTAGTGCCTCTTTCTTTTCTAAACTCAGCTTGGATGGTTGCCGTCTTTCTTTCAACATATCACAAAAGTCTTCATTTTAAAACCTAGTACATGGCTTTGATTCCTACATTGTACACTCTGAGTTTTTTTAAAGGGTCAAATATTTTGCCAATCAATTTAAATCTATAGATGTTATTGAAATATTAGAATTTCAGTTCAAGACTATAAACTGAGGTTTTACTTACCCATGTTGTTTCCTTTTGTGTTACATATTTTAGACTGGGACTGTTTTATCTGGATGGGTATGTTGCTCTAACATTCTAGTTGTACAACAGGATATAAATGCTCTAAACAAACATGTAAATAATGAGTTTTTATTGTGGGCTATCATCCTAACAAGATTTTTTATTCCCAAGCATGAAAGGCAGCCATGATCAGTATTGGATTAGAATTAGATTCCTAAGGCATTAGCCACTTTCCTGGAAAAGATTCAATGAAGACTAAGGCTCCTTCCGCACAGCTGAATAAAATCCCACATCTTCTACTTTGAACTGGAATATATGGCAGTGTGGACTCAGATAACCCAGTTCAAAGTGGATATTGTGGGATTTTCTACCTTGAAATTATGAGATATAGGGCTGTGTGGAAGGGTCCAGAGGTCACAAATGGAAGAGCTTACTCATGGCTCTTTCCGAGACTGGTTTTAGCAAAAGTAAGGCAGACAGGTAGTATGCAAGTTTCATAGCTAAAAGGGTACAGTGTTCCCTCACTTATGGCTGGAGTTATGTTCTAGGACCTCCCGATATAAGTAAAAAACCGTGATGTAGGGACGCTCTATTTATTTTAATTTTTATACATTATTTTATAGTTATACAGTATTTTAAGTCTTTATAAACTTAAAATAAAGTGAAGGAAAGGAAGGAAAGGCCCTTCAAGGCTAGAGGGAGGGAGGACTGAGGAGGGGAAGCGCCTTGGATCGTGGTGGCGGCAAAATCGCACAAAATAGTGAAACTACCATGATATATATTTTAAATTAATATTTTTGAAATCCGCAAAACAGCGAGTCCGCAATAAACCAACCGCGAAGTGGCGAGGGAACACTACTATATTTAGCGCTACACTAAAATATAGATAGATGCAGTCCTATGCTCTGGTTGACTACAGGAAAGTTTCAAGAAGAAGAGCAATTCAAGAGAGCTTATATTCACCATCTTAAGGAAGGCAAGAGAAGTCTTTTATATGTTTGCAAAAAGATCTGGAAGGTCATTGTCTTCAATCAGAATTAGGTCCCATTGCAGCTCCAGTGTTAATGTAGGATTCTGCTTTTTTAAAAAAGAGAAAAGCTTCACCCATATTTGCATGTGCACAGAAGTAGAAGACCCTTTCACACAATAACTGCAGATGACATAGGCAAGGAATGCAGAAAAAAGATTCTAAGTAGCTTATTAATAACTTTTAAGTCTCAGAATTAAATTTGGTTTAAATAGATCGGAAGCAGGAAATTGACACGGGAGATAGCTGGATGACAAGGGAGTTAAAAGAGTTGTAAATGAGAACAAGTTATGGCAGAAACTAAATTAGCCTCATTGTCTGCAATACAGAAAATATAGAGCAGTTAACTGTTATCTAGGCTGCCATTGTCATGAAGTTTATCTGAGGAATTAAAGCAATAGGGGTGACCAAAGATGGCCTAGACCAATTCCGGTGGTGTCCATCTGAGATTTCTTGAACTGAAAGGTGAAGCTGGGGACATCCAAAGCAAAACAACATATCCCTAAGATCCATCTCAGTATCAAAGGAATAAGAAGTGGTCAATGATCACATATAGGGCCAGCTCAATAAAATCCCACATTTTCTTCTTTGAACTGGAACACATGGCAGTGTGGACTCAGATAACCCAGTTCAAAGCAGATATTGTGGGATTTTCTGCCTTGATATTCTGGGATATAGGGCTGTGTGGAAGGACCCTTTGACTGACTTGAAAAGACAATAATGCTTGGTTATGTAGAAGGCAATAGAAAAAGAGGAAGTCATCTGGAGTGTCCCTGAGTCTGCATGACCATAGTAGGACTTTTGACAGATTGACTTGGAAGTATTTAATTCACAAATTTGATATAAATCAAAGTTGACTTGACTACAGTTAACATCAGTAAACAATCCATATGTAGCTGCATGGAACTTACTGGAATGTAACTGTTCATATTTTTACATAATCAAATAATTTCAAGATATATGAAATTCTAGAAATTGATATATCAATGGGGAACTAGAAATTAAACTGTTAATTAATATAGATTTAAACAATTTAAATAGAATTCAGATCTGATATAAAATCTTTATAAACTATCTCTATGGTATTAAAAGTAAAAAGTCCACGGCAGAAAGAAATGAGTAAATTACTCAGATAATATGTTCAATTCTAACTTTAGTATTCAACCATATATGTTGATACTTGGGGTCTTGTCTAGTTCTGCCATAGCCACCCTTCTAAGGCCCCTTCTACACTGCCATATAATCCAGATTATCAATCCACATTATCTGATTTGAATGAGATTATATGAGTCTACACTGCAGATTATCTGGATTTTATATGGCAATGTAGAAGGGGCCTAAATCATACTCTTCTGATTTTATTTGCGGCAGTGTCCATTTTGTTCAATGACTGAGCCAAGGTGTAAAAATGTGGAACTATTTCAATGACATCATAATCTACTTTAAAGTTAAGTAACTCGTCTGTGGTCATTATTTTTATTAATGTTTAACAGTAGACCTGCCTTTGCACTTGCTATCTTGACTTTCTTCGGTGATCAGTCCAGGTCTTTGCTATTTTGTGCGAGTAAAATGGTGTCATCTTCATGTGTTAAATAATTGGCGTTCCTTCCTTCTGATTTTACACTCCCTTTCTCTGAGTGTTATCCTGTTGCATGTTATAAGTTAAACAGAAAGGGTGATAGAAGCACTGCCTTGCTTGACTCCTTTGCCAATTGAAAACTGTTCTGTTTCTCCATATTCTGTCCTGGTTATCATCTGTTGTTCTAAGGTACAGGACAATCAAATGTTGTGGCATACCAATTTCTTTAAGAGTGTTCTATAGCTTTTCATGATCTAGGCCAGGGGTGCTCAGAATGGTGATCGGGATCACCAGGGTGATCTTCGGGCCTCATCCTGGTGATCTTCAGGTCCCTGACCAGGTTTTTTGCTGTTGGTCCTCTTCACATGCCCCTGCATGCTGCAAAGAAGTCCTCCGTCGTTGCTTCTCCCCGCACCCTGCTCGCGTGCCGCCTCCAAAAGCTCCAGAGTCCAAGAGACAGAATGGGCCCCCTCTTTTGGATTCCTCCTCCCTCCGTCCTTCTCCAGCCACTCAGATTTGTAGGAGACCAAAGGGGGCGGGCCTGGATGACGTGATGCATGGCTGGCCCCGCGCGCATGCGCAGAAGCGCCCATTCTGCCTCTCGGACTTCTCGTGAGTTCTTGGAGGCGGCATGCATGCTGGCGGCGTGGAAATAGGAGCAACGACGGAGGAGAAGAAGAAGGACGCTTTGGGATCATTTCCTTACCGCATCTCAAAGGTCAGTCTTTTTACTTTGGGGTGGGTGCTTGATTGTTCTGTGGCATGTCTGTTTGTTTATTTTTAATGTTTAAAAATGGCCTTTTAGCTCCAAAGCCTCTCTGCTTGCTTTGTTCCTTGAGAAATATATCTTGGGGAATATGGAAATGTGGGGGAAATGGGGTGGTTGGATGTATTTTTGCATGCCCCTTTGTTTACCTTGCTGAGTATTAAAGGCCTTGCAGTTCAAAAGCCTCTCTTCTTACTTTCTGGCTGATAACATGTGTGGTATTTATGGCAGTGTGGGGGAAATGGGGTGGTTGGATGTATTTTTGCATGCCCCTTTGTTTACCTTGCTGAGTATTAAATGGCCTTGCAGTTCAAAAGCCTCTCTTCTTACTTTCTGGCTGATAATATGTGTGGTAATATGGCAGTGTGGGAGAAATGGGGTGGTTGGATGTATTTTTATGCTCTGTTTTATATCGTTGTTATTAAATTGAAATGTTGATGTTTTATAACTTCATTTTATGTAAACTGTCCCGAGCCTGCTGGAATGAGCGGTACATAAAAATGAATAATAAATATAAATATAAATATAAATAAATAAATAAGAAAATAGTTATACATTTTACATTTCTGGGTAGGTGATCTTTGGGACTTGGTTTTTTAATCAGTAGCTCCCATGCTGAAAAAGTGTGAGCACCCCTGATCTAGGCATTCAATTACCCATTACTCTTACTTCATTAGCCCATTTACTCTGACTTAATAACTCCTTTTGCCAGGACCAAAGAAATCAGCAATCTAATAAAAGCTTCCTCGCTAATTTTTAATGGCTTCCAAAAAGGGCAGGATATTATGTGTTATGGTTTAAATTTCGCTCTGAAGACATTAACTGTAACTATTAATATAATGTACTGGGAAGCTATTGTTGAATGTGATTTTGTCTTTTTATCTGTTCATAGTGAAGTGAAACAGAAAGGGTTGTATATGGGTACTCAAAGATAATGCACATCCCTTCTTGTCAAGTTATAACTAGTTCATCCAACCCAAAATATTAACAGTTTCTAGTACCGTTAATCCTCTCTTTAAAACTAAATAAGTAGGGGTTTTGTTTTGTTTTATTTCCAGGGTGCCAGGTTACATTTTAAAGGAGAGGGGGAGAATAGTAGGAAGTGACCGATAAATCATTTTCCCTTTGAGGCTTGTGAATACACAAAGCTCATTTTAAAACACTTTCACCTTAACAAATGAAAGCAACAACAGGATTGACTTTTTAATAGGCATTGTCTTTCCTGGATGTGTTATTTCTTTCTTTAAAAATTCAATTACTTCTCTAGTACTCAAAACTGTACATGCTGAAATAATATCATGTGCAGGGCTGAACTAAGGTAATTTTAAATGGTAAGCAAATAGTATTTTGCCCCCCCAAAACCCAACAACAAACAAACCAATCACTGAAAAAGTTTACTTACAACATTTTGTTCATATAGTTACATTACATAGAATTAACACAAAATAACTTTTTTAAGAATGCAAATATTTTATTAAACTTGGCAACAATTTTAAGTTTTTGTTATTTTTGGTCTACAAGTACCACACAAAGGTTTCCTGGTCATGCTGTCTCTTCTGAAGATTTTTCAGACTTCAGGCTTGCTAATAACAGAGAAGTGCAGTGCAGAAGGGGCCTCGGGGTGCATCTATGCTGTAGAATGAATGCAGTTTGAACAGCCATAGCTCAATGATATGTCATCAAGCAAGTAGTCTTTTTACAAATCCCAGGATTCCATAGCATGCAGCCATGGCAGCTGAAGTACCAAACTACTTCAACCTGACACTGCTGGATTGAACCACCACAACTCAATGCTCTGGAATCATGGCCCTTGTAGCTTGGGTAGGCACCAGCACTCTTTGGCAGAAAAAGGCCAAAGACCTTATAAAACTACAACTCCTGTTATGCCATATCACTGAACCATGGCAGTGAAAAGGCCTTCTCTGGGCCCCTCCACACAGCTACAAAACCTAGAACATCAAGGTGGAAAATCCCACAATATCTGCTTTGAACTGGGTTATCTGAGTCCACACTGCCACATATTCCAGTTCAAAGCAGATATTGAGGGGTCTCTTCCACACGGCTATATATCCAAGAATATCAAGGCAGGAAATCCCACAGTATCTGCTTTGAACTGGGTTATCCGAGTCCATACTGCCATATATGCCAGTTTAAAGCAGAAAATGTGGGATTTTGAACTGGATTATCTGGAAGTGTGAGTTCAGATAAACCAGTTCAAAGCAGATATTGTGGAATATCCACCTTGATATTCTGGGTTATATGGCTGTGTGGAAAGGCCCATAGACTCTCGGGTTGGATCTACACTGCCCTATATCCCAGGAACTGATCCTAGATGAATTGCTTTGAACTGGATTATATGAATCTACACAGCCAAATAATCTGGAACAGATAATCTGGGATCAGATCCTGGGATATAGGGCAGTGTAGGGCGCGAGGGCCTTCCACACAGCCATATAATCCAGAATATTACGGTAGATAATCCACAATATCTTCTTTGAACTGGGTTATCTGAGTCCACACTGCCACATATTCCAGTTCAAAGCAGATATTGAGGGGTCTCTTCCACACAGCTATATATCCAAGAATATCAAGGCAGGAAATCCCACAGTATCTGCTTTGAACTGGGTTATCTGAGTCCACACTGCCACATATTCCAGTTCAAAGCAGATATTGAGGGGTCTCTTCCACACGGCTATATATCCAAGAATATCAAGGCAGGAAATCTCATGGTATCTGCTTTGAACTGGGTTATCTGAGTCCA
Source organism: Anolis apletophallus (assembly GCA_030556195.1). Classification (NCBI taxonomy): domain Eukaryota; kingdom Metazoa; phylum Chordata; class Lepidosauria; order Squamata; family Anolidae; genus Anolis; species Anolis apletophallus. The sequence continues at coordinate 32,022,868 of JARBWK010000008.1, read as the reverse complement.
CACTGTCATATATTCCAATTCAAATCAGATATTGTGGGGTCTCTACTACTCAGCTATATATCCAAGACTATCAAGGCAGGAAATCCCACAGTATCTGCTTTGAACTGGGTTATCTGAGTCCACACTGCCATATATTCCAGTTCAAAGCAGATATTGTGGGGTCCCTTCCTCACAGCCCTATATCCCAGAATATCACGTTATCGGAGTCCTCCCTCAGATAATGTGGGATTTTCTGCCTTGATATTCTGGGACATAGGGCTGTGTGGAAGGGCCCTAGGTCTCTCCCTGAGGGGCCCCATAAGTTAGAGACAACTTAAAGGCACACTGCCATATTTTATTGCTATTTACATTTCAAATAATAATATTCTAGTTTTCACCAAAGTAAAATCGAGCCCCAACTTTTGTGAAGAGTTGTTGTGAGACTCAAAAGAATCCCAGAGTTGGAAGAGACCCCAAGGGCCATTCAGTCCAATCCCATTCTGTTACCCATCAAAGCCTTCCTGACAGATGACCATCCAGCCTCTGCTTAAAGACCTCCAGAGAAGGAGCATGTTCACAATTCCCATCCCACTCACCTGATGCCCCAAGGAAGGGAGATTAACTGAAAGGTAGATTCTGCATGTTGGGGAATAGGCTGCCTATGCTGAACTCACCAAAGCACCCTCCTCCCCAAGTACCAAATCTGGTGGGAAGCACAACTCTTTCCCCTGCTCCAATGAAGTAGTAGTTTCCCCCCATCCTCCCTCCTCCTCTTTCTTTCTTCTTCGGCTAGGCAGCTTCTTCCCCTCTCCTGCCCCTTCTCTTCCCCTACCAAAAACTTTCCTCTGGTTTCTTGCTCAAGATAAGCACGCAGCAATTGAGGCTTTTGCCAGGTTGGACACCCTATGGAGGGGACTACTGTTGGGTAGCCTGATTCCTTGATGCTCTCATTTTCATTCACTCAGACTTTGGCACTCATAACATGAGAGCAGACAGTCTGCTGAAAAGAATAAGGCAAGGGATCCCTGCAGCCACACTAGTGAAACTGCAGGTACTAATCCGTGGATACAGAAGGTTCGCTACTACCTACACTTTCAGGTATCCACAGGAGGTCTTGGAATGTATGCATAGCAGATACAAGAATTGTACTGTAACTGCAAATTTAACCCATAAAGAGAGAGATTGTGTAAAACATTAGTCTTAATAAAAAAATTTACCTGTCCTGTAGAGGGTAAGATTCCCAATAAGAGCAGCAATACAAGTTGCAAGTGTTCAAGGTCTAGATTCTTAGGTGGCATTTGTGTCCAAGGTTGCTTTTTCGGCTTCACTTGTGCTTTTTTCTGACAAGAGAATCTATCCCATTATTATAGATCTGTTAGTAACTTTATTGTTGTTTACTCTGTTTACATGGGGTTGATACCGAGAATTTCTCAAGTGGCAATTGATACCAACATTGAAAACATAGATTACAGGCTACCTTAAGGAACATTTTCCACACATTTCCTTTCACCCATATAGATTGTCTAATGAGTTTCTCTGTCAGAGCTTCCTAGGTTGCTGGTTACAAGAAACAGGCTTTCTCAGTAGTGCCATCGTCCAATTGAACTCCTGCCCTTGGGTGATTGAGCATGATCTTTCGTTCCTGGTATTTAGGTACATAGCCCAAAATATATTGTTATTTTATGATATTTATTTTATTTTTCTGTTATTTTGAAGCTGTCTTGTGGAACTGGTAGATCAAAAGATGGCATGGAGTATAAATTTAAAACCTTGCATGTTTGTAAGAGTTTCCTAAAGAAAATAAGACTCAAGATGCCTTCTTGGGATCAATCATTTTTTTACCATCTGGAACCAATTTACTCCAGAGCAAATTCCTGGTAACTCATTTGCAAGATAGCAATCACCCTTTAACTTCAAAAAGTCTGTTTACATTGTCAAGAAGAGGGAAAAACAAATATATTTGAGGTGTATAAGAGAAAATTAGGACTAAATCAAGAACATTTTGGATGCCATATAATAACTAATGCAGAGCGTAATCCAAAAGGAAGGTGGGAATGCTATAATCTTTAAAAGAAAAATGCCGTTGGAACTTTTGGTATTATTTATTGATACAAAAAATTGGTACAGAAAAGTGTATTCAAAAGAATTACCATCAAGATTTCCCTTTCTTGCTTCATTTTTTAATAACTTTGCATATGCTTGAACATAGTATTTTATGTATATTAATATGTGATTTCCCTTTCTGACAACTCGGCAAGGTATTATTTGGCTTATACCAACTTTGGTATAAAGTGGAGTAGAGATAAACTCTCTAATTTATTTTATTTCATATTGTTTATGCCTTGCCTTTCTCCCACTATGGGACTTAATTTATAATTTTGTTTATTTATTTATTTACTATATTTCTACCCCACTCTATCTCACCCCGAAGGGGACTCAGAGCAGCTTACAGTTTTGGTAATCATTCAGTACTACATTGCAATAAAAATATACAAATATGAAACATTAAGCAGTAAAATAAAACAAAACATATAAATGCAATTAAAACTATTAAAATATAGCACCTAGTCCTGTACTCATCATTCATGCTGCTACATTTATGTAGATTCCATATTGCACTACTTCCCAAACACCTGGTTCCACAGCCAGGTCTTGATTTTCCCCCCCTGAAAACCAGGTGGGAGGGGGCCAATCTAATATCACTGGGGAGGGAATTCCATAGCCAAGGGGCCACTACTGAGAAGGCCTTGTCTCTTGTTCCTACCAGTCCTGCTTGCGAAGGAGGTTGGACCAAGAGCAGGGCCTCCCTAGCTTTCATCAATGAATTATATTTAAATGAATAAAATAATACAAATATATTAAATGTGTGAAAGCAAATACTCGAGTATAATATACACCAAAGCACCTAATTTTACCACAAAAAACTGGGAAAACGTATTGACTCGAGTATAAGCCGAGGGTGGGAAATGCAGCAGCTACTAGTAAATTTCCATAGTTGCCATGGTCAGTTTCCAAAGGATTGCTGGAATGGAACCCTCTTTGCCTGACACTGGGAAAACAACAGAGAGGAAGTCAGCTTAACTTCTCTCTGGAGACAGTTCCATAGTCTAGTTTAAGCTGTGCTTCCAGGCACAATTCAGCATGATAGTTATGACCTATAAAGTCTATATGGTTTGGGTCTAGGCTACCTGAAATAGACTCATATGAGCCTGGCCACAGTTCGAGATCTTCATAGAAAGATTTTCTGTCAGTTCTATCACTTTCACAACAGTGATCTTTTCACTGATTGCTCCCAGGCTATACACCCCCCCACCAAAGAAGAAGAAAAGATAGTGTGTTTCCGTCCCAGCTTTCTCTTTTATTGGGACAGGCTTTTCATGGTGTGAGCTGCCTTTCTTATGTTTTGAATTCTTTTAAATTGTTTTATTATGAAGTATCTAATTATTTTTTAAATTATGTCATCTACAGTAGTTTTTATCTATCTTCTATTTTAATTCATATTGTAAGTCACCTTGAGACCTGCTCTAGGAGGCAGGATGAATAAGTAAACAAATGCTGCTATTCCCTTCGTAGTGTTAAGGGTAGCAATGCTGTAATTATGTAAGTGCAGCAGAACTGGCAAAAGGTTGTGGCATTTGAGTAAGTTTGTCAGATGGAAAAGCTTATTTTAGGTTTTTGTTAATTTGCTGAGTAATGTTTTGAATAAACAGAAAAGAATGCACAGCTGCATTTGGTACTGAGGCTTGTAATCATGCAAATAGATGTGAAAAAGTGGAGGAATTTGTTCTGGTCTCACAAAGGCACTGATCCCTGCATTGGTAGTCAGCTTGCAATGATTTAAAGTCGATGTTGGAATACGTTTTCCATCTAAGTATGCAGATGCAAAAAGTTTTTAATAAATCTATTAAGTAGAGAATTATGATTAGTCAGGGGTAAAATGCTACCAAATGATATTAAAATCAAAACATTATTTTAATGGTTAATGATATCAATAAAATGTGCATGTTATTAAACAGCAAGCCAGCTGTGTCTGGTATGGAAAACAAATCATAACTTACACATTGCCCAAAGATGTTTTCTAACACTATCATTTCATTTACAAAATAAACATGATTGAGTGCACTTAGAAAGCCTATAAAATCAATATGATGTGGTTAAAAATAACCCTTTTACCGGTTTAAGTGATCAGAGCAATAGAAGCAGAAAGTGGGTTTTTAATTCAGTAGAATCTCAATTCTCTGTATAGATTCCTTTTGTGTGCATATTTAAATAAATTTTTACATGGAGTTCTTTTTCTGTAATTCAAAAGCTATTCCATAGTTGTACTTGATGGTAAGTTATATTAGAATGTTCTCCACATGTTCATTTATCACAAAAGGTAAGTCTTTTGTGTAAAATTCTGATTGAAGATCTGCATGTTCTATTGATTGGATGAAATCCAAGGTTGTAGTGAGTGAGTCATTTGTTCAGTACCTCAGTGAAAACTTTGTAGATGCCTGCAGGAGGTTGATAGGTCAATAGTTCCACAGGTTCCTTTTATTACAGTTTTTGTGTGTAGCAAGTGATAATAGTGTTATTCCATTGCTAAAGCTCTTTTTTCTTTATTTTTGCGACTGACTTTACTAGATTCCATTCATAGCTGCAGCTCCCTCAGGCGATCTTCCACTTCTGACTATATTATGTCTAAATATGAAAAATATATTAAATCTTATCCATAATTCCTTGGTGCGCAGCTCTGTCAAAGATTATGCCCCAATAGCATACAAAGAGTTTAAAGTTATCTATTTTAATTTATTAGACTTTAGTTACTTAGTATTAGTATCATGTTCTTCTGTTTATGAACATGCAGGTATTATGTTTATGTTTGTATAATTCCGTGCTCTTTCTCTTCACAAAGGAGTCACAAAGTGTCTTACATTAAAAGCATTTCAATACAATTTAAAATTTAAAAAAAACATACAAACATTAGATGAGATGAAGATAAGACGTGAAGGTCTTCAGAATAGCCTCTCCTGAAGACCTCAGGGCCCAGGCAGGCTTGTGCAAGGAGATGCGGTCAGACAGATAGCCTGAACCTAAACTGTATAGGTCTTTGAAGGTCATAACCAGTATAACAATTATCATTATTATTATTTACAAAATCTGAGATTATTCACTTAGCTTTCAGTGCATTCCTATATGTCTATTTCAAAGTAAACCTCCATAAGGAGTTCAGTAGGACTTCCTCATAAGTACATGCATGTAGCAATGCAGTCTTAATCACTGGTTTTCTATTAAGAAGCAGAAAAAAACTTAGATGTAAAAGCAGTCATTTTACAGAATAGTCCCGCGTATTATTCAGAGGATCAATTCCAGAAACAATCATATCTTATGATTTTTGTGTAATCAGGTACACGGCTTTTTGTAATAAGCAGACATATTTTGTTATGCTTTTTGTTGTTAGTTTGTTTTCTTGCATGCCTTTACTAATTTATAATTGTTATTACAGTTTATTTTCTAGTCAACTTGAGGGTCTTTGTATCAAATGATGGAATAAATTTATTGGAAGTATTTTTGCCTAAATGTGGTGAACTATGCTGTTTCTAAACCAGCAGACTAAAATGCATTCAATTTAAAGTCAGGTTTATCAACCTTTGATTTTAAAGGTTGCTTTTGAAGGTTGAGGTTATAACTTCTTGTTTTTCTTTTCCTGAGACAGGAATAGAAAGTGAGAGGAAGCCAAAGCCTGAACCTAGAGAAAAGGGAGTAAGATACAAACAAAATACAGCATTATGATTTAAGCAAAAAATATGTGGAAGAACTTGTTTGGAAAGGAAACAAGAAAAAAAAAGTAGGGAAGGGATCACAATTGATTTAACTTGCAGGGAATGTTGTTTTGCAAAAGTTGATCAATTAGCTGAGAAAACAGCTGTAAACCATTTCTCAATATGTTTCCACCATTATCTCCATAGAAGAAAAGAATTCATGAGAACGTAACTAGATAATGTTTAAATAGCATGTAACTTGAAACATGGCGAAGACCAGGTAAAAAGCAGTCTTGCGGTGTACTTTAATTATAAAACGTAACCACTCACAGAAGCACTTGTCAAAATTGCCAATGGTGCCTCTCTCCTCCTGCTTTGGCAAGTATCTTTTCCCTTTTGATTCAAGTGAATAAGCTGTTGGCATGAGGTTCAGGCAGGCTTTGTTTGGTTGATGAGCAAACATTTGGAGGTGTGGAGATACTATTTGCAGATGGACTTGAAGTCAGGAACTGAATGGGGAGTAGAATTAGACACACTGCAGTAGAGAGTTGAAAGGGACTGATGCAAAATTGAATCTTAGGAGAAATAATTCATGCAATGATCAAGAAAAAGAATCTGCAGAATAAAGTAGCCTTCCTGTTCAAGCCTTCCTGGCAACATGAGTTATGTGGGACCTGGTTTGGAAGGACAATTGTCAGAATTCAAGCTCAGAGATTTAAGTTGGCTGTCTTCTCCTTGGAAATTCATCCCAGAGAACATATTTTCCTCAAGACCATAGTCTACTCAAGCCCTCGTGAGTCCAATATGCTTGTGGTTGAATGGATTAGGGGTTGGAAATTTGCTGAACATCTTTGGTCAAAGGCTCTTCATCCAGTTCATCACAGTTATATAAAATATCAAATATCTATAGTGAAAAAGAACCACAAATCAATTTCCCCTTTTCTTAATGGTGTACCTCAGACAAACTCTTTTATAAGAGTAGACCACTTTTAAGCTATAATGGTTGTTTTTAGCATCATTTAGCTTGTTAAAAGAAAATTTGCATTGTAGTTTGCAGGGAAGCTTTTGGTAAGCAAATGATCATTGTATACTAAATCAAGAACTTTCTATTTATGAAAATATTTATGAAAATATCTGTTCTTCTCCAGCATCAGAAATAAACTGATCATATATGTGTTTTAATCCTGAGGCTTTTAAGATCTATTTGGTTTTTGAGCAGAACTCTGATATCCACCAAACAAAGCTTGTGGCAATTCTGTTTTGAATACTTGGAGTAAACAAAACTTAGTCTACATAAATATACTCCAGGTTACAGAGCGTGTGTGTTTGTTTTTTTTGCAGGCATTTATAACAGTAATGATGTAGCAGTATCATTTCCAAGCATAGTATCTGGCTCGGGATCTAGCACTCCTGTTTCGAGTTCACATTTACCTCAGCAGTCTTCTGGTCATGTGCAGCAAGTGGGAACTTTATCTCCATATTCTACACCTTCAGTAACTACAGCTGTTGCTACAACTCAGGTAGGTGATATTTTTCTCTTTACTAATTTCACAGTGCTTGTTATAAAGTCAGAAATCTTTGTATAGGTCCTGTTGCTAATATCAACTAGAACAGTGGTTCTCAACTTTCCTAATGCTGCCACCCCTTAATACAGTTCCTCATGTTGTGGTGACCCTCAACCATAAAATGATTTTCGTTGCTACTTTATAACTAATTTTGCTACTGTTATGAATCGTAAGGTAAATATCGGATATGCTGGATGTATTTTCATTCACAGGACCAAGTTTGGCAGAAATATCCGATATGCCCAAATTTGAATACTGGGGGGGGGGGGGGCTGGGGGCGGTAATTGATTTTGTCATTTGGGAGTTGTAGTTGATGGGATTTATAGTTCACCTATAATCAAAGAACATTCTGAACTCCACCAACGATGGAATTGAACCAAACCTGGCACACTTGGCAAACTTGGCTCCCATGACCCAAAGAAAATACTGGAAGTGTTTGGTTGATCTTGAGTTTTGGAGTTGTAGTTCACCTACATCCAGAGAGCACTGTGGACTCAAACAATGATAGATCAGGACCAAACTTGGCACTAATGCTCAATATGCCCAAATCCGAACACTGGTGGAGTTTGGGGAAAATATACCTTGACATTTGGGAGTTGTAGTAGCTGGGATTTATAATTCACCTACAATCAAAGTGCCCCTTGAACCCCACCAGTGATAGAATTGGGCCAAACTTCCCACACAGAACCCCCATGACCAACAGAAAATACTGGAGGGATTTGGGAGGAATTGACAGTGATTTAGTGGAGAGCACACCTGTTTTCCCTTCCCCGTTTGGAGTCTCAGAAACAGCTCTCCCCTTGGCTGAGAGGCCAGCCAATCACAGCAGGAGGAGGGCTTTTGATGAGCGGATTCACCTTCTGTTTCCAAAAAGGAAGAGATCTTCAGCCTTCTCTGCCAAAGGTGTTCCTAAAGACCATCAGAAATATGTGTTTTCTGATGATCTTTGGCAACCTCTCTGAAACCTCCCTAATGACCCCCAGGTTGAGAAACACTGAACTAGTATATCCACAGAGCATGTACTTAACTCTAGCTGGGACTGCTAATATACAGGCCATAGTATTCAATGCTTACTTACCATTAGTCTGTATGCTGGCATTATGATGTGTTCTTCCCAATTCTCCATTTTTGAAACAGTTCCTTTACAGACCTCTACTAAACAATTTTGGTTGATTATATGTAGTGATGAAGGTGTAAACTGATTAGTATATAATTTTCAATTGACATATATTAGGATAGGCACACTACTGATTTCCAGAGGTTTGGGAGTAGAGTTTTTTTTAATAAGGGAAAATATAATTCTGGCAGACATGTCAGCTAGTTTTAGAATATTTTATTGTCATTGTAGGTTCTTGCTATTGTTGGTTCTTTCTAATACAATTTTTATTTTCCCTTGTTTTTGTTGGTATTTTACAATCATATATATCTTGTATACACTTTTGTCACGGGAAGCAAGCATATGAATAACCAAAAAAGTTACAAAATTAATCTGATTATTTTATATAGAAGAAACAGGTTACTAACCACCTTCATGCATAATGGCTACATGAAGGTTTAAATTTGTGGTGGCAGTGCTGACAAACATAATTATGAGTTTTGTCCACTTAATAACAAAGAGGGAAACATTTTATTAGTTAAATGACAGAAAGGTAGAAACTGTTTTTACTTACAAATGCTGTTCCAGTGATAGTAGCTACATCTGTTAGCAGTCTCCAAGGTTTGATTAGACTTGCTTCATTCTGAAGACTTACGTAGCCATACCTATTTCACCTGTAGAGCCTGAATCTCATGAAATTAACATTCTTTCATGTATATATTTTAAAATTAATATACAAGTTCATCATGACAATCAGACAACAAAACACAACATATTACTTGAAGCTAACAGTCTTGTTGGTTTTAGTAAAGGAGAAATAATGTCTGTCAGATTAATACCACTAGTGTTGACCTGAGTAAAAAAAATGCTTATGTTCTAAGAGAATAGTAGTTCTAGAAGAAGCATAATGGCCACAAAATAGAAGGTTTTGTTTAAAGTAAGGTTTTATATATGAAATCCTACTAGAACAGTGATAAAGATTAAGAGCTTTTGAATCTGAATTCAGCTTTAACAGCTTTAATGTAAAAAGGGCACTCCCACTTGATAAAATGCTTATTCTACAAGTGGCTCCATTCATTAGCTACAGATGTTGCTGGGAAATAAAGGGCAATATATAAGAATCCTTCTGTGAAGCAACTGTTCCATGAGAACTAGAATTGTCCTTGAGCTAAGCAGGTGTAAGAGTGGTTTATTGGGAACAAGGGGCTGGTAAGTAAAATGATTGTTACCTCCTTACTGATCAGGTTAAATTGATATATCTGCTCTTTTCTGCTCATCATATACAATGAGAAAAATAAACTAATATTATTAGCTTGTTGTACTTTTTTCATATGCAGCTGTGATTACCTTGTGTAGTTTACTGTTTCATAGTTACATTTATTTGCAGCAAATGCACATACAGTGTAGTCATTTGATAAATTTAATTTTTATGACTTTCTATATATGCAAACTGTGTATTATAGGAGTCAGTGATATGTTATATAGGTGTCTTCTGACAAACATGTAAGTACAGCTTTACAAAGGAACAGGTTTCTAAACCTTATTTTGCAAAGAGAGAGGATATTAATATGTGATGCAAAGTTAGTTAAAATTACTCTTTTTATTTTGTTCCTTGCTGCTCCAGATACAATGGATACAAAACAGTGTATAGATCTGTTCATGAGATGTTTGTGCAGTGCTAGCTAAGTCATGCATATTTTAAATATGTTTATATTACCATTTCCATTTGGCTTTGGCTTATATTTTACTAATAATTATTGTTATAACACTCTTTCATAAAGCCACAGAGGAAGGTTGTATTTGCATATTATAAGAAGCCTCTATTTTGGGAAGAGGGATATTAGTTTGTACTTACTGTTCTTGCCTCCTTTCTACTGTGGGGGTGTCAAACTAGCACTAGTTTTTCTGCTGGAGGGGAGAGAGTATCAGTTGTAGGTATGTACTCAAAGGCTGAGGAACTGTCTGTGGAGAGTGTGATTTTACATATTTCTTTGAGGAATCAATTATTGTGTCTGTTTGCAGAATTAAAACAAAGTATGATTATGTGATGTGTGGTATGTGATATACCGTAGTTTTATGATCTATTGGGAGGAATGGGTATGGCAGTTGGACGTGTCTGGCTGAATGTTTTAAGAGATGTTAAAAAGGCCAGGTACATTTCAAGCTAATGAGTGTGAGAAATATGTGTCTGTCAAAAGTTAAGGTTGGGTAAGAAATACGTAAAAGAGATATGAGTACGTTTTAGGGAGAGCCAGAGTTTAGTTAGAACAGTTGGTTTGGTTTACCTAGGCTTAGGAAGGAAGAGTTAGTAGGGTCAACTAATATTTAGATGTATTAACTCCTCAAACTTTTTAAGTAGAGTGCTGTTTCACAGTCCTATGGATTGATGGAGGTGGGGCAGACTACAGTTTGAAAAAAGCATGAACCAATTTCTGTGCACACTGCACACGTATCTTATTTGTAGTATACAAAAATCATGAAAAATAATACAATATTTACAATGAATAATAATTTTAACCAACATAAACTATCAATAGAAAGCGTGGGCCTCCTTTTGGCAGATGAGATAGTCAAGTTAATTAGGATTGCTGTTGATGTGTGCCTTTAAGTCATTTCAGATTTAGGGTGCCCCTAAAACTATTTTAACCATTCTGAGAGAAGTATCTTACTTGTTTCCTAGGACTATTTTTATATAGGTTGTCTTCTAATTACGTGTAATGAAAATTGGCAATATGCCAATTTTTGATTCCCCCCCCCCCAATGTAAGCATACTATATATTTTCTATTGAGTTGCTATCTCTAGTTATTCTTGGGTAGAACTCAAGAAAAAAGATTCTGCTTTGAATGTCTCTTGGTCTTTTGTAGTGAAGATGCAAAGAAATAATTTAGTTTTACACAGTTTCTGCCTTTGTACCTTTATCATCTTACAAGTCTGCTGCCTTTCCGGCTGGCTTCTGATGTATTTAAAGAATGTTTTATTCTTCATATATAGGGCAATTTGCTTTTCAGAGCTTTATACTGAAATAATGGACAACTCTGTAAAATGAAAGGACTTTATGTGAGGGCAGGTCATGTTATTTTTGGATCATGGCCAGAGCACAGTAAAATCAAATTAATTACTAAGACTTAAATCCTATGCCTATGTACCTGGGAGTAAGCCCTACTGAATTTGATAGGATTTCTCTGTAGACGTGCAGGAAGGTTGATTGCAGAAGCTTGAAATAATGGACTTGCATGGGTATTAAGTTTCTTAGATAGAACTTTAACATAATTTGAGAGATAATTAAAATGTTTTTCTTTAAAGGACTGATAGTAAGTATAGCAGCGTCCTTTTGTTTATTGGAATTTAAGTTGTTAATAGTTTCAACTGTCTGCCACAGTTCCATTCTCGCCTGTGTGAGAATCTGATGTCAGGCCCTGAACTTTGTCCTGAGTTTGTGTACTTCTTAGAAAGGTAGTATTTGTATCATTCTACAGCAGGGGTGCTCACACATTTTCAGCATGGGAGCTACCATATGAAGAATCAAGTTTAAAAGATCACCTGGTGCGCGCACACATGCGCGCGCCCACTCCTGCTGCCACCTTCTGCTGCCACCTTCTGTCCGCATGGGGCTTCTTTCTTTCTCAGAAATGTAAACAATGGGACATGCAAAAATACATCCAAGCACCCCTTTCTCCATCCCTCCCTGGCATATTTACACAGATATTATCAGGCAGAAAATAAACAGAGAGACCTGGTAGCTCCAAAGCCATTTGTTTCTCAGAGTTCCTTCTCCCACCCTGATATCATTCCACAGATATAAACAGGCAGAATGAAAGCAGACAGACCTTGAAGCTGCAAGGCCATTCAATGCTGATCAATGTGGCCAATGGAACATTCAAAAATGCATCCAGTCAAATAGTTCCTTCTACCACTCTGACATCATTCCACAGATCTAAACAGGGAAAATGAAAGCACACAGACCTTTCAGCTGCAAGGCCATTCAATGCTGATCAATGTGGCCATTCCTCTCAGCCGCTTAATTCTGAGCTCCACCAACTATTGAACTGAACCAAACTTTGGCATACAGGCCAACAGAAAATACTAGAGAGGATTAGAGGATTTATAAATGATGATGGGATTTGCAATACCTTCAATCACTTCAGCTCTGGGGGAGGCCTCCTTCCTGGGTCCTAGATGAGTGCAGGCACAGCCCTCAGGAGAAGCGCAGCATCCATCGCCTGGGGCAGCCAGGGCATCAGAGCCACCAGGCTGCTTCTCCAGGCAAGTAGCACCCCAGGTTGGAAAGAGCGCAGGGGGGGGGGAGGCTGGTGCATGCTGCACGGTGCCTCCCTCCAATGCACGCCCCTAGGCGCCACGGTGCCAGTCCAGGGAAGGGCCCACATGCCGGGGCCAATGCAGGAAAGCACGCTCTCTCCCTGCTTTGGCCCTCTTCCTAATTCTCCTGTTCCAACTCTCCCCGCGTTGAGCCAGGGCACAGGGAAAGGGAGCCCTCTTTCCCCAGGCCCTGGCTAGACGCTGGGGAGAGTTGGACCAGGAAGAAAGGGGGCCAAAGCAGGGAGAGAGCGCGCTCTCCCTGCATTGGCCCTCTTCACCCCAACTCTCCTCCGTGTTTAGCCAGGGCACGGGGAAAGGGAGCCCTCTTTCCCCGTGCCCTGGCTAGACGCTGGGGAGAGTTGGAACAGGAAGAAAGGGGCCAAAGCAGGGGAGAGCGCTCTCCCTGCATTGGCTCTCTTCACCCAACTCTCCTCCGTGTTTAGCCAGGGCACGGGGAAAGAGGAGCTCCCTTTCCCCATGCCCTGGCTAAACGCGGAGGAGAGTTGGAACAGGAAGGAAGAGGGCCAATGTGCTCTCTCTGCATTGGCCATCTTCCTCTTTGCCCCATCCACACAGCACACCTTCCGCTGCCTCTGGAACTCAGCGGAGGGAGGGAGGAGGAGTGCAGCAGAGGAAAGGAGGGAGCGGGCGTGGATGGCGCGCTGCGCAGCTGGCGCTCTATCCAGCGATCAACCTGCCTAGGCCTGAAGATCACCTGGATGAGGCCTGAAGATCACCCTGGTGATCGCGATCACCGTTCTGAGCACCCCTGTTCTACAGTGACCACCTCTGGCTGGCCGAAATAAAACCTACATGGTATTATATCTAAACTGTTTTCCCCCTTGCCCCCATATTGTAAGGACATTGAAAATTACATGTAGCATTTTATAACTATTTTCAGCAAAAGACTTTTTAATTTGGTCATGTTTACACTTAAGTCAGAGCTTGGAAGGACATGATAACATTTGCTACAGGGTCTGCTTCTACTTAAAATGTCATTTGAATACCATTTGCAAAATGCTAGACAAAATTAAGCAAAACTCTTTTTTTGTCGTTGTGGCTGGGGACTTGGGGGCAGGAAAGAGGAATTTACTGCCGGGGGGAAATTCCATATAACATGTGACTCCATTACAAGAACAAAGGAATCATAGTTGCTCATAGTGGTAGTGTTGGGCCAATTAGAATTTATACTTTGTGTTAAACTGGCTTCAGCAGTATAAGCCCCAATATAAATATAATTCAGCAAAGCTGATAGTTGCATGGTCTTGTGTGCACTGCTGCATGCTGAGACAACTGTAGCAATGTTTCAGTCCAGCAGTAAATGCTTTCTGCCTTCAAACTGAAGCTTATTTAGTTGGGCTTATCTATTGCTGCTGTAGCAACCATCAGTCTCCAGGCAACTGAGGCACATTGACCTCTTCGATGAACTGAGTGTAGCACTACTTCATTTTAGCTTCCTGAGACAATAGTAATGCTTGCAAATGTGAAAAAATATTTTTTAAAATAAAAGACTATGTGTAATGAAAAGATTCACTTAACTGCTTAAAGATATACCTTGCAAAAAATCGTATGCAAAATATTCAATAGTAGTAATCAAACTTGCTTAATAATGCATAGTCTTATGGGTCAAAGATAATTAGAATTTCAAATACTTGATGCAAAAAGGTATTCAGATTGTCTGGAGTGTATTAGTTAGCAAAACCATGTATTGTACTAGGCCTTCTTTAAGTATATATGATTTTTATTTTCCAGTCGTTACTATGGCAACAAGAGTTAATTCAACCTTTTTGTTTGTCTATATTTCAAATTGGGTCCATCTTTTTGAAATGCTCCTTATAGCCCCACTCTACCCACTTACCTGGGTGTAAAGTATGGTTTTCTTTTGAGTATTTTTGCTATCAAATGTTGATAGAAAGTAACAATGTGCTTTCTGAACCTGCATGTTGCTTTTTAACAGACAAGTCAAGAACTAACTTTTGGAACTTGTAATTACGACCTTAACTTGATAGAAGATGTAGGCACCAATACTGTACCAACAGATTAAAGGCACAGCAGTAGATTCAGTTTGTTTGTATATAGTTGGAGAAAGAGTATAAACAGTATTTCTTTGGGGGGGAAATGGAAGTCCACTGGCTTCAGGTTGTATGCTGGTATGCTACTATCACATATTTTTAAAGAGCCAGTCTATTGTGATAATTGAAAGTGTATAATTACAAGACCATGCATTTAACACTCCATTAAAAGAATGTTACATTTATTATCCAAGTTGTTTGACAGCATTCAAAGTTAGACCATTTTTTAAACTTGTATTCTTGTAAGAGAGCCGAGACAAAAACATTCTGAAGGCATGCCATTGATATTTTGTCTTTCAGGTTCCTAATTTCTCTATTTAGTGAAAATGTTATAGTATTGGACAATTGTTATTTTTAATATAAATTTGATTATGAATATCAAAACTATTATCCACATTTATCAGTGTAGACATATTACTGCCAGAACAGTGTTGGAGTTTATTTATTTGCAGTATTTCTACCCCGTCTCTTCTCTACCCCCAAAGGGGGACTCAGGACGCCTTACATTTGGCAACGATTAGATGCCGCTACATATAAACAATTACAATAATACTACAACCATTAAAATACATAAAGCATCAATTAAAACAGTACATAAAACATTCATTAAAACAATAAAACCGTATCCTCAGCTGTATCACTTTACCAGTCAATTTACAACCAAACAGCTAATGTATGTCTGCTCTCCAAAAACCTGGCCCCAAAACCACAATTTCAAATTCTTCCTGAAAGCCAGGAGGGATGAAGCCGATCTTATCTCCTTTGGAAGCGTGTTCCACAGGCGGAGGGCTATGGCCGAGAAGGCCCTGTCTCTCATCCCCGCCAAACGTGTTTGCGATGTTGGTGGGAGCGAGAGTAGGACCTACCCGGATGATCTTAAATTACGAGATGGGACGTAGAGGCATATGCATTCGGACAAGTAAGCTGGGCCAGAATCGTATAGAGCTTTATAGGTCAAAACCAGCACTTTGAGTTAAAACAGTACATAAAACATATATAGGTATCTTTCCTTTGGTTGAATCTAATAGATGCTGTGGATAGAAAACTGATACACTTTAATTTCCCCAATTTAGAAGTGGGTCAGTTGGGCAACTATATTAATCTAAAATAAAAAAATGCCTAGTGTGCTAACACAAAACCAAGAAGCAAAATACAAAAACAACTGGACCCTTTTGTGTAAGATTGAGCTAGATATAGATTTTAATAAAGTTGCCACAAAATTCCTTTGTAATATGCTACACTATTATGTGCCTTTTGGGATGGTGTGTCTGTATGTACATTGACCTTGTGTATAAATTGGGAGCAGATTTGGAGGCCAAAATTATGGATTTTGCTATAACCCTTGGATAAAATGTTTAGGTATGTGACAAATACTGTTCTCTTATAAAAATGCATAGGAAGAGCTAAAGAGAAGGGGAGAATGTGTTAAAATTGGGGAGGATGTAAATTGCATTGCTGATCTCAAATTGTCTACATATATACAAATACCGATAGGAAAACAAAAGTAAATGAGGAGAACGGCTGGGTTGGGAGAGAAGGCAAGGAAAGCAACCTGTTTCTGTTAGGGGCCCAATGCAAAGAAAGGATCTGAAGAGAAAAGGAAAGAAATATTCCCATCCCATTGCCCCTCCCTAACCCCAACCCCCTTTCTTCATTTTGGATAGACTGGCAGAGGCTTCTTGTAGTCTCTCTGCAAATCTTATAAGGCCTCATGGGGCTTATACAGGAAGCCTCTCTTAAAAATGGCTGACACACACTCTGCTCTGCTTCAAACACCCAAAATGTCCGAGAGTACAAAGCATTGCCAGCAGTCCAGATTTTTCAGGATTACTTTTGCAGGTTTTTAACTTACGTATGAGTATATATGTCAATTGTCTAATGTAAATTTCTTTAAAGCTGGATTGTAGAACAATGCTGCTACATCAGCTTTTTCATGTCTGATTCAAATGTCCTTAATTTCAATGTCTCTCCTCTAGTTTGAGCAAATCTGGATCTAGTCTTGCGTACATGGCTGGAGAATAGGTAGTAGTGAAGGCCAATCTATACTTAATTTCTTCATGGTACTATCTATAAGCCATATTTCTCGTATATCCTATTCTGTTAATGAAAATATTTGGGTTGTCTCCAGTGGTATTTTTTCACTAATACAAATTACTTTGCCTTTTGTATTCTTAGCATAAAGTTGGACAGAAACAAAAATAACTAGTAGACAGACCTTCTTTATTTTTCCAAATAATACATATTTTAAACAGAATACTGTAATCAAAGTCCAGTTAAGGCATTTAGAAGAGGCTTCAACTATGAATGCCTGAAGTCCACACTAGTCATGTTTATGAATTGTTAATTTCTGTATATATTGGAAGTGGTCATCTAAAGAGGACAGCCTCTACTAGGCAAGGAAGTTTTCCACCTAGTTAGAAACCTTGATCTTACAGAGTTCTAGATCAGGTCAAGCGTCTCCACTTGTTGCAGAAGTTCTCCTCTAACTGTTCATGTGAGGAAATAAGGAGGGCAAAACTAGAAAGGGTTCCCTTTCCTTGTGTATCTAGTTTAGCCTAAATAAGTAGAAAACTGGGAGAGAACATATCAGTGTATTGATAGTGCAAATTAGATTGCTCTATGTCTAATGATGTATTGGCATATAATTAAACTAGTACCATATCTTTTTAGTTTCCTTGAGAAATACTGCATGTTCTTCAAAAGAAATTGGCTTTTCCTACTTTCATGTTTTATTTGTAATGTTAATTAAATCAAATCAAAATTATTGTACCCTGCTTTTTAGAATAAGATGACTGCAGGAGCATAATTGAGCCATAGAGTGTCTTCTATATTCTTGTTTAAATTAATTTTGTAGAAATGTAAGCTTTATCTAGGTATTTGCTTTATTGTGAATAAACAAATGTACCTGAATACCTTTGTAATGAAACACATTCCTATATATATGTGCATGTGTGTATATGTATATATCAGAGCTGATGAATCTTCAGTTTATAAATGCTAAAAAGAAAATATACATTTGTATTAGAAAATATTTTCAAACCAGCAGTGAAATTGCTCTCTCCTATCTATCTATCTATCTATCTATCTATCTATCTATCTATCTATCTATCTATCTATCCTGTTAACAAAAACTAAATTTCCAAGAGCAGTATTGATTAGTTATAAAGTGATTATGTAGCAGCTCTGAAATTGGTGGCCCAGTCCTTTCTTGTTGTCCTATCATGAATGAATGAGAGTTCAGTAATGGTTTAAATACAATTAAATCCCTCCCCCTTCTTTATGGAAACTCAACTGTGGGCATTTCAGCATTAGCCTAAACAATCGTTCTGAATATGTTAAGCCCCTAACAATTAGAGAGAAGTTTGGGGCATTGAATAATGTCGAATGATGCAATTGAACCTGACAGCTTCAACAGTCAAGCTTCTCATGGGACCTGAAAGTTGTTCACACTTGGTTTCATCTCTCATCACACGCTGAGTATTAAAACCTTACTGCTGGGGAACTTAGACAGGAATGGAGTCTGTTTTAGAAAGTATTTAATACCCCAAAAATTCTGTGCAAGGTTTTAAAGATAATACTGTTGTCTTACTGTTTATCAAAAAAACTTTACAAATAATTTTCTTTCCCTTACTTTTTTGTTTAAACTGATTTTCTTGCATAGATAATTGTTCTAAAGTGTTTACTGGTTATAGAAATGCTAGTCATAAAACCATAAGTATGTTACATAGTCAACTATTCATATATCCATTTTCAAGCAATGGCAACCGTCACCCCTTTTCAAAGTCTTTGTCTCAATTTGCATGTACACTATCATCATGATGAGCTTTTGATCCACGAGTAACCTCAACTAACTAGAGGAGAGACTTGAATGAGAGTATGATAGACAAATCCTCTCTACCATCCTTTCTATTGGCCAGCCATGTCACCTGCTATGTGTGCCTGTAGGTACAGGAGAGGGAAAAAATGATCTTCTGAGTCTTTGATTATTTCATTCCTGGACTTTGGTAGCTGATTGGATCATGTTAGCACATAATCTGACATCTATAAGTGATTGTGAAGACTTAAGAACAACATATTTAAAACACTAGATGTATTTAGTTTAATTTTTATTTATTTATATTATAAAGTTATGTATACATGTAATCAGTTTGATAACTTTTTTAAGATAATGGCTTTATCACATGCTTAATATAATCTGTTTTGGTCTTCAATATCTTACAACATCTATAAATGAAAGTATTTTTGGCATATTAGTACGAATGCAGAATTTTTGAAACCCTTTGAAATAGCTCTTATTTTCAAACTGTTCTGCCTTAGGTTTTGCTTAAACCATAACCATGTCTACTGATAGGATGATTCTCCATGTTTAATAAATGCTTTTTTCATATTGACAAAACATAATAAAACATGATGTTCCTGCTTCTCCATCAAATAATGCTGTAATCTAATATATTACTTATTGTTTTCCCAAATGAAGTTGTCACATACCCAGTAATATCATTTTATCAAATTTCTCAATCTCTTCCACCTGAATCCATAATAAAAGAGTCAGTAATTTGGTTTAAGATATATAATTCCAGCTTTTTGATTATGTTTATACATAAACATTTGTCTCAGTTTTTAAATTGTGCTAAAAAAAATCTGTAGCTAAGGAAAAGAGCCAGCTTGGTATAGTGATTTGAGTGATGGACTAGGGCTTTGGGAGACCAGCATTCAAATTCCTACCTCTCTTGGTATCTTTGTCCAAGTCACATTCTCAACTTTAGAGAAAGGGAATGCAATTCTCCTCTAAATAAATCTTAGCTAGAAAACCACTTGCTAGGTTTTCCTAAAAGTCATCACAAGTCAGAAACAACTTGAGGGTACACAACAACAACACTATGAAAATCAGAGTGTATTTTGCATTCACTAATAAGTGTAATGTAAGAGAAATAGATTTAGCATTTTTTGTGTGCTTAAAAAATGATGTTTCAGTTTTAAAGACCTGGATTTTCCTGGGTTTTTTTGGAAGAGAAGGATAAATATAGTGCATAATTGCAGTTCATTGTACTCACCTTTGACAAAATATGTCCTCTCTAGGCATTTTCTAGATTTTCCAGCATCATTCTATCATAGTCTTGCACAGGGGGCCATCATTTCAGTAGGGTTTTCAGATATCTATGGTTCTGTGTATCCATGTAAAATTTGGGAACACGTTCCTTGCAGATATGGGGATTGTATTATTGTATGTGAATACTCATTACTCCAGTATTTTGGTTCCATCCTCACATTTTGGTTTTGTTCTCTAATTTTCTTGTAAAAATTTAGCTTTTGTATATAATGATATACATACTATGTTTGTACAAATTAATTCAAATAATCATTCTTAATCTATCATAGTTAACTCATTTCTCCACATACATATTTGCTGCTTGATGATTTAAGAGTAGCAGGTGGCATCCTGCATGTGTGTATGAATGATCACAGGTCACATAGAACACTTTCCTAATGATTAATATATCACTCCAGTGCTTTTCAGCAGAGCCATCTCGCCCATTCAGAGCTGTAGTTCTGAGTGTTTCTTAGAAACCCATGATCATTTAATGGTAGCTCTTTTCAGGCATTCATACTAAACACAGGCACACCTCAGTTAACAAAGCCTCTGAAAAAGAATTTCTTCTTTGTCATCTGTCTATCTGGATTTTTTTTAGCAACATTGGAAGAATAGTGAGGAGGCTTAGAGAAACCTAGACTTTCAGTATCAAGTTGCAAGTGCTTGTCTGACATAAAAAATAATAAAGCTTGAGCTGGGAAAGATTGATATTCTCTTCTCATCCATCCTCCCATAGCTGTGCCTGCCTTATAAGAAGCAATAGAATTAACAACTGATTCCAGAAACCCCTAATGAGCATGCATACACAGCAAAAGAGAGCAAAAAGGTGAAAGCAGATACGTGTGAGCTATCTCCCAGATTGTTAAAGGAGCTTTAGATCTATAGATTTGGTCAACAAAATAGAGATTATAAGAAGAATTGAGGCTCATGAGATGAGAATGATCCTTGGGTGCATTTGGAAGAAGACTTCAGTTGGTCGCTAGAGGGTTCAAAATATTTCTTCTTAGCACAGTGGTTTCCAACCTTTTTTTATACTAGAGACCACTTTAACCAGGGACCACTCTCCAGCATTCGTACCAAAAGAGGTGGGGCTGATTAGTTCTGTGGAAAGAAGCAGAAATAAGATTAAATACAATAAATAAAAAGGAAGGAGATTCATGGCCCGGATTTTCATTCTTGCGGCCCACTGATGCGCTATGGCCCACAGGTTGAGAACCACTTTCTTAACACAAGGCTTACCTAACCTAGTTATTTTATTTCACACATGCATATTGTTTTAGATAAAATGTTGAATTGCTTTTCTTCTTTTTGTTGTTGTGCGGGAATCTTTTTATGTTATTTACCATTTTAATTGTCACTCTCTTAATTTTCTGTTAAACAAGTAATGCTCAAACTATTTTGTTAACTGCAGTATAATTGTATGTAGACGTCTATCCATTAAGCCTCATCCATAATGTCCCCATCTGAAATAAGTGTCTAAATATGTTTAGCTCCATGCACTAAGGAGCTCTTTTATGATGAAAACCACTGAATTCAGGTCTTATACTCGGTATACTTATAGTTATACTGAGGTTTCTCTGCATGTTGATCCAAATTTGCTGGAAGGCTGCTTGAGATCTGCTTAAGGAATCCGTTAAGGTCTCAAGCTCCCTCTGCAGGACTAACGTGCATCACTCTATTCCTCCAACAATTTTCTCTATGAACATGTTTCTATGAGTCGTCTGTAAGCAATGAATAATAATTGATGCAAGTATATGTTTAAATTAGTCTAAATAACTCTTTATCACGCTTTTTTGTCTTCCTTTGTTTATTTAACACCTTAAATATACACATTTCCACACAGAGTAGGAAGGATTTTTTCTCAGGAGTTTGGCTGTTGGCTTTTCACAAATAACTAATGAGAATGTCAGTGTTTGATCACTTTTCCTTATTTTTTATGGCACATCGTGTTTTTGAAATACTTCAATGTTTTGCTGGCTTGACTTTCTTCCTAACATACTTCTGGGGGAAAATTAATATTCCATTGTAATGGCAGTTAAAACACTATATTCTCATCAAATTGGAGTATTTTCTTATCTTGCCTTATTTGCTATTCGTAATTGAAAAACCTGAGGATTGACACAAGTTCCTAATGATTTATGGGAAAGGATTATGTTTGAGATATTACTTGAAACAGCTACCGCGCACCTATGAATTCCTTTGTAGAAACTTAATACATTGGCCAAATACTAAAGCCTAATAGAGAAACAAGTTATACTTCAAATTTTCCTTCGAGTAGGCTGCACTGGACGGCTCTATAACCATATGCATATTCTTAGACAGGTTCAAATTTAAAACCAATGTCAGCTATGCATCTAAATTGTGAGTGGCATGACTCTGAAGCTTTAACACGTAATACATTATTCTGGAAAAGAAGTAGCAGCTTGTCTGTCATACCAAGCTTCCAAATGAAGTAGTTGAAGAAGTAAGATAGCAGAAAGTAACCTAGTCAAGGGAAGAAGGTGCTTTTATTGCAGTGAATTAGGCAAATGTTCTGCCAGCCTACCCAGTTTTATCGCTTTGAGGGTTCATTTTCGCTTGTTTGGCACAGGTCCCAGCAGAGACCTTCAAAATTGTGGTTAGCAACATGAATGAATGAATGAATACAAACTTTGGATAAGCTCTTCAGTAAGTCAAGCTGGCCAACTGCCAAAATGCATTCCTTATAAGGAGGTCGGAGCAGAGCTGTGATTCACTCAGCCTTTTATTGTACAGAAAATATACTTTTAATAACTGTTTTATTTTCTAGGAAATAAAATAAAAACCTGTTTTTGTTGTGTGTCAGAATAGAAAGTAACCAAATATTATGCACGTTTGTCTAATGAAAGAGTATGTGAAAGGAAATATGACTCTGTGGTTAAACTATAAAGCTGAAAGCTGGACCTTTTGACCCTCATTGCTTTCTTGTGATGTAAGGATCCCAAGCATTTGTGAGACATCTGTTGTCTACCTGCCCTTATTTTGTAAATGGGTTAATAAGATTGAATAATTAGTATGACCACATGGTCACCGTGCAACTAAGCCCTGGTATTGCTAAAGTGATTGGAAATATAATGTGTGCATTCAATATTTTGTGTATTTTTAACATAAAAATTGTAATCCATGACTTTGTGGCACAGCTTAAATATGGAGTCTTTTTAATAATGTTTCACTGTGTATCGGAAAGTTGAAAATAAGACTCGGTTCTGAAAATGTTGAAAAATCTTCCTTTGTTGAGTGTTTGAGCAGAATTGTGTAGTTTTGAGCAGCATTATTCATTTGTCTATATAGCTATTTTATTTAATGTCTTGATATGTCTTTTATTTTTTTCCTTTTTAAGCCTTTAAGAAAGATTTCAAGTCCATGGTTTTTCCCCCCAGGCAAACATCCTACCTGGATCTTCCCTTAACCTGCCTCAGTCTCATGTGTATGGTAGTAGGCTGAACCCCACCTCAATGGCAACACATACAGCTCCATCTGAAAACAGTCAAACAGGCAAGTTAGAAATTTAAAGTGTCTGTTGATTATTTCAAAGATTTAAAAACTTTGTGCCTGCTTTTAACGTACGTACATGTTCAACAGCTTGCTGTGTTTTGGACGTAACCTTTTCAATGCAGGATCCTCCGTTGTCTGAAATGTAAATGCTTAAGAAGAGTCATGAGCCGGCAGGAATGCAACAATGTCTCCTGTGACTTTTGTGATTGATGTGTTCAGTTCCTTTAGTTCTCGGCAAGGAGAGTAGCATGGCACTGGATTTTGTTGTGAACCGTTTAAACCTTTATTTGCATAATGCATGGAATTTCGCAATACACAAATGCATGTGGCTGAGCTCTTGTTATACAGATTCCAACGTATTTAATAATTCTATGAATATTTGCCAATTGGTGTTTTTTCCCCCTAGCATTGGCTAACTTTAGTAAAACCACAATTTTAATGAGCTCCTGGATTTGCTTTGTTTCATTCCTTCCTTAAGGATTTGTTGACATGTCGTAATAGTCATGCCTGTCTGGGGGAAGGGAATGGGTTTAGCAGTTTACCAAGAACGGATCAGTCTTGTCTTGCCCTCTAAGAGGCCAGAGGTCATTTGCTGCAGAATAGGGGGAGGGCAACCTTGAAGGGGGCAGATAGGGTTATTTTATTGAGAGGCCATAGGGGAAAATAACCCTTTTGAGTCTTGCCAAGCAAGCTGCTTCTGTGGGTTTCTTTGAGATGTTTTAACTACCTCTTGTTGTCTCAAGTCTGTCTTCTTTCTGTATGTAAGAACACTTTTTTAAAAAAGAGTGCTTTAACATTTGATTTGCAAAAGTTTCAGGGGGAAAAGTTTGAAGATAGAACTGATTTGCAGAGCCCTTTTTATGGGTTTTCCTGGGATGCAAAGTGTTAAAAAATACAAAGCCTGGGGATTTGCTGTGATAAGCATACAGATTAGCTGTCCACAGCTGTGATTCATTACTTTCGCTGCAGAAATTAAAAGTGGCTGAGGGGAGGGCACTGGAAATGCAAACCATGCTTCTGTGCTGTAAAACTGAAAGCAATGAAAAGGCTGGGGCTAATCTGTGGCCTGCTTCACCCACAGAAATGTGTATGGACAACGCCTTAACTCTTGCAGCTAGCAATTTTAAACTAGTAGCTTTCTTAGCGTAAACAATAATTCCCTGTTACTGGATTATGTTTTGATTGATCTCCAACCTGCAACATTTAAAAATCGTATCTCGGAAAGAGTCACTCTGGGCTGTGAAATATTTACTCTGCAGATCAAGATCTTGGAGACAATAGCCGGAGCCTTGTTGGCCGGGGAGGTTCACCCAGAGGAAGTCTTTCACCACGGTAAGCAATATTTACACTTGAGAATTGAGGCAAAGGAAATCTTTCAAAGGTGTGGAGACTTTTATCAGTCATGCTTATATTTACATTGAAACATTTTTTAGATAAGTTGTGTGACCAGGTGGTTTTAGGAAGAAAACGCTATGATAACCATTTAAATACGATTACCCACGAAAACAAAGAATACCTTGCCTCAGATGTGAAAATAGCTTTAGAGACTAATATATTTGCATTTTTACGTAGTATTTCCTCAGCTATATAGCTAATTTATTTTTTAATAATTTATATCTTAATATCCCAAGCCTCTGCAGGTTCCAAATGACTAGCATTTTTAAATAGAATGAAGAATCATGTTTGCATTGGTTGGGAGAAAACTATGAGACAATGTAGAAAAACTGAATATTTATGGGCAATGAAAAGGATTTTCTCAAAAATATCAAGTAACCAAAATCAAATTGCTGATGGCTTCATTTACTTTTTTGCTGGTGTCTTTGTTTAAAGAAATAATATTAGTGATCCATGCCATGGAAAGATAGTACTGCTCTGTTTGGAAGCTGACTTTGGTAAAATATTGCCTCATAATTATTGGATGCCATTCTAAAGCTTTTCATTTTATGGTACAATAGCACTACATGTTGTTACTGCAATCTATGCAGTTATTTAATAAGTTAGTAATTTTTAAAAAACCAAATTGTTAGTCCAAGCATGTCAATGTCCCATATCTAATCAGAAGTGCTGTGTCATGTACAAGAGTAAATGAACTGTAAAGTGAATGTTGCTGATCTGTGGCATGGTTTTCAAAAGCCTGCAAATCCCAAAGACTGACAGGGAAAAAAGGATCTATACCTCTGTAAAAAAAGACAAGTTATTTTATGGACAAATATTTGAAAGTTTACTAAATAGCCCAGTTTTATATGTATTCTTACACAGCTTTATTTCTACTGGAACCCATCACAAGGTCCCAGTTTTTATTCAGTTATTTCAGATTTCAGATAAAATAACACTGAAATACAATGTGTTTTCTCATTAATGTTGTGGAACCCTAAGCCTTTTGAAAAATCTTTAGGTCTGATGTGTGTAGTATCAAATAGCTTTGTTCTTTCAGATTTTTTTTTATTGTGGGTATTTATTTCCTTTTAAGAGCTTTAAAGCCTTTTATGGCAGATGAATGGAGGAGTTAGAATGAAGTCACAATTCAGCGAAATTTTCTTCTTTGCACAGATTTCACATAAAAACAACAAGCTTCACATTATTAACATATTTGCCAATAAATTATCCACTTTCATGCATGTAACAAAACAAAAAAATCCTGAAAATTTTGAATTCCTGCAGAGGCAGAATGAATCTTAACATTTAAATTTTCTTTAATTTTTTGATTAAAAATAATTCTACAGGGGTTTTTTTCTTTGCAGTTCCTATAAATTAAAAAGCATAGACATTTCCATAAGACAAAAACACATCTGTCTGTCAATGCATATGGAATACTACAAAGAGGCCTATTCATATCTACAAAATCACAGTCAACTATTTTTAATATAAAAGCTGCCTGGCTAGATCTAGCCAGTGACCTTTGGTGAACCTAGCACTCTGTCTCCAGCAATGGTTAAGGCTGTGTGCATCAGAGGAATTATTCAAGGAATAAGCAGGTATGGGATGTTATCTGCCTCCCCCAACACATATTCATCCTGGAATTCAAAGGGTTTAGTTTTAGTGCAATCTACTAAGCATCTATGGCAGAATAATCTTCAAGCCTTTCTATAGAGCTTATGCAGGGCTCCCACAGTGCATCCAAATTATTGAATGGATATTGTGCAGCCATCGGGATTGAGGGACTCTATACCCTCTGAGAACATTTGGATATGTGCCCCGGTCACATTGGCTAATAGCCATTGATGGATATTTCATCCTAATTTGTTAAAACTGCATTTAGTACAATATGCTATATTATTGTGTTTCTGTAATAATGAAAAGAATATGACTTTTTGCATTAAATTGTATGGTACATAGCAGTATTATACTCACTCTGCACTATTTATGTTTCACTATTTATGATAGCACAGAATTTTTATTTCAGTAGTTTGAGATTAAATTACACATATGGGAGTAGTTCAATATCACAATTTTGTGAACTATTCTAGTAATATAATTTTTGGTGTCTTGAAAGTATATTATTCATATAGGACAACTATGTGATTTTTATACTATTTTCTCTCTGCTGATACTTTCTAGTATCCTGCTTGCTGTGATTGCGGTAGCTTATTGATCTGATGTTTATAATTATCTACAGGATCTGTTTCCTGAGTTTCAGGAATCTAATATTGTGAATTCATGGCTACTATTTTCACAAGCTTACATGTGAACAGCGAATTTCTATCTTCCATTTTCTGATCCAGTTATTTTTTGTTCTTTAACAGCTGTTTCTAACTTTTCAGAGTCTGTTCAGTGTCATCTGCCTCAAATATAGAATTTATTTTTTTACAGCTACTACATAAGAAAACCCAATACATTTAACAAAGTAATCCGTTTTACTTAGGTTGCTATCTAGTAATTTCTGTCAGTTGTAACTTGCTCATTATTACCCATAGTCCACCTGGATGTAGTACTGAGTATTTTCCAGGTCTTTCATACTTTTGTATCCTGTGTGCTTCCATTAGTCATACTTCTGTTCTGCGAAGTAAAATAGGATCATATAGCTATTGATCTTTTCATTATAAAATTAGACAATTACATTATTTTGCTGTCCCTTTTTCTATCAAACCATTTCCTGAAGTTTAACACTGTACATTTCTATCTATTTTTCCATATAAAATATTTGCTCTGTTAATACCACTTACTATTTTTCTTAGAAGAACTCATAGGGTTTTTGTTGTGAGTTATGAGATCTAGTCAGTTTAATCAGGTTTAATTCTGTGCATCTTAAAGTATACCAATGCTCATGGGGGTAACCTTGTTGAATCAAGTGGAATTTACTGTTTGCATAGTGACATCTAGGATTGCAAGGCAAGTTTGATTTGAAATTGACTTTGTTACATGAGAAATGTAGGTTATATTAGCTACATTAGTAAATCTGTTTTTGAGTTCCAATCTCCCCCAAAAGAGCCAGAAAAAGCTACTAGTAGTCTTCAGCTGATGCCCCACTGAAATGCTACTTAATTGTGTTCTTTTAATTTTTTATTCAAAACAAAATAACATGCAAAAATCCCACTAGTTGGAGAGAAAAGTGTACTGCGATGCCCTATTTAAAATTCTGTATTTTAGTTGTTTACCTTGACAGCTATGATTATCAGAATATAGTCTCAGTACTGTTCTAAAGAAGCAGGAAGTAATTATTTTCATTCTCTAGCATTTTAGATTTAATACAAGGCACATATTGAAGAGAAAACTGCTAAATTCCATGCAATTTTTTATAACTTTTAAAAAGAATAAGTGTGAATGCAATCACATTAGTTGAATTAGATGCTGGCGTAATGATACCTCTCAGCATTGAGACAGAACATGCCTGACAGTCAAAGGCGCACAGTAGGGTCACAGTCTTCAAAGAACTTGCAGTGTCCTCCGTAGTTGGTATGTGTATTAGAAAAATTAGGAAATAAAAGTTTCCAAATTGTTAAAGTGTCTGTCACATTATATTCTGATCAGGACTTCCTGTGCTGTGACCTAAATTAGCTGTACTACATGTGTCTTTAATACTTTCTTGTATGTATTAATGTACTGCAAAATGATATTGGAGCACCTTAGAGAGCAACTGAGAGACTAAGTCTGCTTCCTCAGATGATGGAAACTTATGCTCTCATCTTGGTTTTCACCGTCTCTAAAGTACTGCAAAATCCCTTTACATACTGACTTTCTGGACTAACCCTCATTCTTTGCATTCAAAAGGTGTGTTGTATTATTCTATAGGCTCAGTTATCCAAAGATCCAATATTAAATTATATAAAGTTAATGTTTTTTTAAACAAATGTGACCTTTGTGTCCTCCTTATTCCTTGATCTAGCTCTGTGGTTCTCAACCTTTGGGCCTCCATGTGTTCTAGACTTCAACTCCCAGAAATCCTAGCCATCTTACCAGTTGTTAGAATTTGTGGAAGTTGAAGTCCAAAACACCTGGAGGCCCAAAGGTTAGGAACCACTTATCTAGATCTTATGGATAATTGATTACATTATAAAGTGATTTTCCTCTTAATATCATATAAGTTAATTGTGCGAGAATTACAGGAACTTTGAGGAAACTCAAGAAATGTCTCAAATGATTGATTTGTCTAGCATTTTCGAATCGTGTTGGTCATCTCCTTTATTGTTTTCCATTGTTTTGTCAAATAAATGTTTTTACCTTAATAAACTGCAGTTCTCTGTGTAATGTTATGCTATTTATTCTGAATCAGTGAAGCTTTGATTTTTGTAATGGAATCAACTTTATGACTCTGTGTTACCGTTTTTTGTCACTTAGTGTAATTTTAACAATGTTTTAATGATGGATCAATGGATTTTTATTAGTGATGCCTGCCGATCACTATGTTGATGAGGCCTGAAATACAAATGCAAATAATAAATAAATAAATAAATAAATAAACTTAGAAAAAAATGTCAGGACAAGATTTCATTAGTGATGTATTGTTGATGAGGCCTGAAACGTATTTCTTTATTTACTTTATTTTTATCCCGGCTTTCTCCTGAAATAGGGACTCAAAGCTAACATTTAGGGATCTTAAGGAATTTTGCTTGCAATGCAATGGGTTATTCTCCCTCTCTCATTCATTTAAGAGCAATGTATACTCTTTCTGCAGATCTCCTGTAAGTAGCTTACCGGTTCATTATGATCAGTCGGGAAATAGCAGTGTGGAAAACTTGCCCCCAGTACCAACAACTATAGAACAACTTCTGGAGAGGCAATGGAGTGAAGGCCAGCAGTTCTTGCTAGAACAAGGCACCCCTAGTGACAGTAAGTACTTCATATGGCCTGATGTTTTGAATGCTGAACTTGTTTTTAACTATGTGTTGATTGCCTTATTTATGATGTAGCATAGTATTCATCAGTGGGGTGTTTTATTAGGTGTGTATGTTCTGTGTGTTGGAAAGGTAATGACAATTTCTTCATGTATTTAATTTTTTTTTCGTGCCAGGAGCGACTTGAGAAACTGCAAGTCGCATCTGGTGTGAGAAAGTTGACCATCTGAAAGTACGTTGCCTAGGAGACACCCGGATATTTTACCATCCTGTGGGAGGCTTCTCTCATATCACCACATGAGAAACTGGAGCTGACAGATGGGGGCTTATCCCGCTCCTCAGATTCGAACCGCCAACCTTTCAGTCAGCAGTTCTGCCAGCATAGGGGTTTAACCCATTGCACCACCAAGGGCTCCATGTATTTAAATGTGATTCTGAATATCTTATTGTGAAGAAATTCATAGCTTTACTGTTCCTCTGGAATCTTTGAGTAGGAGGGGAAATGGGGAAACAGGATCTGTGGTGGGTTTCAGTGGAGTGATGGGAGTGTACATTTTGAAAAATTATGATTAAAAAATCAGTACATCTTCATTGAGAAGTTGTACTCTGATTTCATTGCCTTAGTTTATAGAAATATTAACGATCTGAATTGTTTAAAAATATTCTACTATTTAACACAAATTTCCTTTTGCATGCTTTCCTTGTTGACAGTGAGTGAAGTGCCATCTAGGTTTTTTTTATGAATGGTACCCTGACAAAAATGCTAATTGTGAGGAAATTCATGCAGGGATAATCCTTTAAACATGATAGCTGGAGGACAGGTTTAGCTAAGTCTTATTGCATCTCATTTGGGCACACTGAGAGTCCCTTTGTATGGTCTTGAAGAGGAGGGATAAAAAGCTAAATCCTTGGGAAATGACCAGATGTGCCTGGACCGGTATGCTTGCGTCTGTATTAGGCCCAGAGGTCACGTTAAACAAATACAATTTGGAATTTTAGAAGTGGCTTTGCTTGTACTATAATTGCCAAACTTGGGTATTGGCCAATGCAAGTCCCAAAATGTACCCAAAAACCAAATCTGAGAGCAGAAGTGGATAGTGCTGGGCTCAGGATGGGCTTTATTGGCAGAGACTGCAGGGCTCCGAATGCTCCCTGCTGGGTGCTCTTTAGAGGCACATTGAAAACAGCCAGACTCTGTTAATTTAAAAGCAATAAAAACAAAGTAATTTTTTTCATTGATAGCATAAATGTTCGGGGTGGCTAAGGAGTTAACAGAACACTATTTAATCTTCACCATATTTTTAAAGAATGTAAAATGGTTTTGAGAGTAAAACATGTATTGAACTTCACAACTCAACTCGAACATCCTCTTCTCAAACTTTTATGCTAATGGACATTCCTGAAGGGATATCTCTCTCTCCAGCCCAAGCTGGATACATATTTTTAAAATCTTCAGTAAATATAACTGAAAACACATGCAGGTACAATTTGTTCAGAAACTTTGACAAAACAAATTAATGTATATGCGACAGGGGCTGTTTGTGTGCTATGTTAGTTATAGGAGTCAGGACTCACATTTGAAATTGTGTGAACTTTGAGGTATTCAAAACCTTTTGCTCAAAAGTGTCCATAGGTGCACTGGGCTGTCTGCAGGATCTATTGTAACTTTAGATAAGGATTTCAATGCTGCAAGAATGTGGACAAACAGATGTTGTTTGCATATCAATTAATGCCTGTAATTTTCATCATGACTAACTTCAAAGGTAATACTAGTTCTATTTCTTTGCTTAAATATCTAATAATGACATCGCTATAAGGGTACTTCTGCTCCGAAAGTTCACTCCGAGAATATATTTGTTAATGGCTGATCAGAATTGTGTAGCTTTGCAAAATGTAGACCATTATTCCTTAACATAAGAACACACTCCAAGAGAATTTTCAAGGACTTAGATTAATTGGTTATCATTTTTGTTTAGTTTTAGGCATGTTGAAGTCATTACATCAGCTTCAAGTTGAAAATCGCCGCTTAGAAGAACAGATTAAAAACCTGACTGCTAAAAAGGAACGCCTCCAGCTACTAAACGCCCAGCTTTCAGTTCCTTTCCCAACCATTTTATCCAATCCGAGTCCTTCCCATCAAATGCACGCCTTTTCAGCTCAGGCTGGTAAGGAAAGAGAAATATATTCTTTTTATTCATGGCACTGTCAAAATTTCCAGAAGGCTCGAGGTTTCTTAAGGCTCTTAGGCAGATATCAGTCTGCATGTGAAGAAAACAAATAGTTGTATTTTTGCTTGCTTCCACAACAGATCACGTAAAAAATCAGTAATTCCTAAACATATTTTAAAAAGGGTGTCGATCTGTGAAACGTTTTTTGTTCAAGAGTTGGGAGTGACATTATACTTTTATGTTTTGCAAGATTGAATTGCAGGCAAAAGTCACAGTGTGAAATATTTTTCAAAGTGCAGTTCAAACAAGCTGCTCATCTTCATGAAATAGCAGCGTCCTTCATCAACACTTCTGTCGCTTGAGTATTTGCAGTAGCAAACGTCATTGGCATAAATCAAACGTAGTGTCATTGTAATTTGTGCAATTGTTTAAGATAAAATAAATTCAATGTTTCACTGAATGGGATGTATGCTTTTTAGATGCAAAATCTAAATCTTGCTCTTTCCTCCCCCATTCATTGTTTTAGCTGCTAGCACTGATTCTTTGAACAGCAGCAAAAGCCCTCATTTGGGAAGTAGCTTTCTACCTGACAACTCTCTTCCTGTATTAAATCAGGTACTGTTTGTTTTCCTTTAAAAAAAAAGCACTGTAGGTTAATACTGTATTGTGATTATTATCTTTCTGTTGTGTGAAGCTTGATACAGCGGAGCTTTTGTGTTTCCATTAGGAGATAAACTCCAGTGGACAAAGCACCAGTAGTTCCTCCGCTCTCTCCACTCCACCGCCTGCTGGGCAAAGTCCAGCGCAGCAAGGCCCAGGAGTTGCGGGAGTTCAACAGGTCAATGGAGTGGCGGTGGGGGCACTTGCCGGAGGAATGCAAGCTGTAACGTCCGCCATTCCTGCAGTGGGTGGAATAATTGGAGCTCTGCCAACGAACCAGCTGGCAATCAATGGAATTGTTGGGGCTTTAAATGGCGTAATTCAGACTCCTGCCACGATATCACAGAACCCTTCCTCGCTCGCTCACACAACTGTGCCACCAAACGCAGCACATTCTCTGCCAACTACATTGAGCAATAGGTAAACTTTTCCTCTTGTTTGTATTGTTTGGCCGTGTTTCCCGCGCGTCTTTAAAAGGCTATAATTATCAGAAATTGCTGCCTTTATCTTGAAGAGGTTGAAGGAAGAATCATATTATATATGCCAATGTTTAAAAATAGCCTAGTACTTGCTGTATTTGAATTTCATTGTAAATGGTGGGGGAAAGCAAGTAATCATTGCCCAATGCATCTGTTTGAATGAGACACAGGGCTAGTTCAAATGGTGATATGTATGCATGTTTGTGCACATCAAATATTCATATTACAATCTAAATGTTTTAGAATGAATCTTCCTGTGCTTATATTTTCCACACTGCATGAGATGATGGGTTAGTTGGATCTTAGGGCTACGCCACTAATTCAGCAGCATCTTGAATAATGAGGCAAATTGGGCTGATTTGGATTAATTTGTTTGAACTCTGGATTGGAATGGATTGGTCCAGAATAGTTCTAATGAGGAATGCGATAATATGATATACTCAACTGAACAGGGCCCTAGCCAGGATTTTGATTGGGAGGGAGCTGAGCTTGATTGGGGGGGCTGAGCCTGAGTGAGAGAGGGTCTACCCTAGCAAACATTTTGCATCATTATCCCAATTGCCCATGCATATGGGATATATTGAGCATAGTGATCAGATCATGATATGAATACACATAACAGATTAAATAATGTACCAGTAAGACCTTCTCGCGGACCACTCTGAGAATTTCGGGGGGGGGGGGGGGGGTTGAGGGGCTACATGCCTGCAACTGAACCAATGTGGTGATCCATAAATTAAAAATAAGTAGGAAAAAACTAGACCGTGTTAGCTGGTAGAATAAAGGAAGAACAATATATATTACTTTCTCTTCAAGTACATTGTAATTTGGGGTTGTAGGTTTTTCAGGCTATATGGCCATGTTCTAGAAGCATTCTCTCCTGACATTTCACTTGCATCTATGGCAGGCATCCTCAGAAGTTGTGAGGTTTGTTGGAAACTAGGAAAATTGGATTTATATTTTTTCTTCGTGTGGTCTGTGAAATGCACACAAGTGGGTTTACTCCCGCGCATGCGTAGAATCTCGGACATACTAGCTAAAATTAAAGATTTACATATGCCCCTCCCACTCCCCGCCCCCCCTCATCCCCTGATCTAGCTACCTAGGCAGTTCCTTTTCCGCCTAGCCAGCGAAAGGATCTCCGACTGCTAGCTCCTGCTAAAAGTCCACGGATTGCCTCGACTATCAGATAAGATGTCTTCTCTTTCTTTCAAAAGGTGCTCTGATTGTGGAGCAACCTTGCCCCAAGAGGATAGACATCCTAAATGTCTCCTCTGCTTGGGAGAATCCCATATTCCCCAGAACTGCAAGATATGCAGGTCTTTCTCTAATAGAACCCTGAAGAACAGGGATTCTAAGCTCAAAGCTTCTCTCTTTGAGCAAGCCATGATTTCCTCAGAGACTGGGCTCTCTCGTTCCATGAGCCAGCCCTCTCTACCCTCTGGGACTCAGAATCCCAATCCTTTGAGTGCCTTGACTGATGGTGCCATCCGTGAGTTGGCCTCTGACTCTGCCATTGAGCCACTCCGGAAAAAAAAGCAAAAAACCTCCAAATCTGCCAAGCCCAAAGAGAAATCTAAGGAGGCTCTGGCACAAAATGCTTCAAGGCTCCTGGCTGGCCCTGCACCCCCCAGTCCTTGTGTTCCTCTGGCACAAAATGTTCCAAGGCTCCTGGCTGGCCCTGCGCCCCCCAGCCCTTCTATTCCCCTGTGTGCAGCTGAGACGCTGCAGCTTTTTGGGGACGATGGCACTCAATTTTCGGGGGTGGAAAATCCCCCTCAACTTCTCCCTAGTCACCTGCTCTCTTCGGTCCCCGAGCCTGAGCTGCCCTCACCTCCTTCTCCTCCGCTCGCTCAGGCGCCCCCCCCACCTTCCTGCTCCCCGGAGACCGAGTCTTTCCACCACGTGGAGGCCAGCGCCACGCGGCCTCCCTCTCCTTTCCTTCAGCCGAGCGCAGCTTTCCCGCCGTTGCGCGGAGACGCGCGCTCGTCCGTGCAGCGCGGCTGCGCGGCACTCTCCTTTCCAGTTTCACTTAGAAGATCTTCCTCGCTCTAGGTCCCGGAGCCCACTGAAGGAGGGCTCCGGTGACCGAGCCCACCCCTGGGACCCACCTTATGGGTACCCTTATGGTTACCCCCCTCCTTATCCCCCTTCTTTCCCTTATTACAGTCCCTATTACCCTACTGAGCCTTATCATTCACCAGACTCATACCGGTATCCGTGGCCTCCCTCCTATGCTCCGCAATCCGTGGCACCTCCTCCAGCCCCCAGCCCCTCCCACTCAAGCCCCGGCACCACCCGTCGCTCCTCCTGCCCAATCCCCCCTCACCTCCCAATTGATGATAATGATGTGGATATGGAGTCCTCTTCTGATGTGACTCCCATTCCCCCCTTGCCTGAGCCTGAGGCTGATCCTCAACAGGCAGAAGAGTACAAGAAGTTTTCTGCATTACTAATCAGGCTGGCCAGATCTCTTGGCATACAGCCCCCTCAATCTGAGGATGTGGTCTTTTCCAGATTTGACTTTATTAATTTCCACGTTGTTTCGTAATTGTTTTTTAAAAGTTGATTGTTATGGGCCGTTATTTGAATACCCAGGTATCTGACTTTCATCACTACTTCTAGTGTCGTTATTCCCTTCAGCTCCTCCCTTCTTTCTCTTTTAATGTTTTTGGTGAGAATCTTTGTCTTTGAGTAATTGATTTTTAGTCCTGCCACTTTTCCGTATTGTTCTATTTTTGCAATCCATTTGTTAATCGTCTCTAATGGTTCTTCCACTATACAAACAATATCGTCCGCAAAAGCTTGAAGCTTGAATATTTAAAACTGAATCTATTAGGCAGGATTGCGGTGATAAAAATGGATATCTTACCACGGATGGTTTTTCTTTTCCAGTCCATACCAATATTAAGAACAACTTTTTATTTCAAACTATGGAAAAAAGACATTACAAAATTTATTTGGGAGGGCAAGAAACCCAGAGTGAACCACAGGATTCTCACAGACAGGAAGGAGAGGGGTGGATTGGCCCTCCCCAACTTACAATTATATCATGATGCGGCCGCACTGTGTTGGACTCTAGAGTGGACCACACTGAGGAATACCAGATTACTGCAATTAGAAGGCTTTAACCTGAGAAGAGGGTGGCATGCATATGTCTGGTATGGGAAGGTAAAGCTAGAAAAAAATTTCACAAATCATTTCGTTAGGGCCGCTTTATACAAGACTTGGGAGAGATATAAGGAAAGGCTATACCAGGAAACTCCTCTATGGGTCTCACCTTTGGAGGCCCAACACAGAAGGGAAATCCCAATGGAAAAATGGTATACATACAGAGTATTACTAGAAAAGAAAGACAGCAAGTGGATACTGAAAACACAAGACAGATTAAGGGATACAGGTCATGAAATCTCCTGGTTTCATTACCTACAAGTAAAAGAATACCATAAATTGGACAATAAGAAGGGTTTTGTAAAGAGGACTCACTCTGGGAAAAATTACAAAGACAAAGGAGGAAACATATCAGGACTCTATACAATGCATTGCTGGAATGGGATACGGAAGAGGAAGCGGTGAAGCAAGTAATGGTAGAGTGGGCCCAAGATCTAGGGCACTCGATTCTTTCACAGGAATGGGAAAGCACATGGAAGAGGATATCCAATTACTTGGGTTCGACTACCACAGCAGAAAATTGGTACAAGATGTACTTCCGCTGGTACCTGACACCCCAGAAGCTGGCAAAGTACTATAAGAGTACGAATAACAAATGCTGGAAGTGCAAGAAACATCCAGGAACCTTTTTCCACTGCTGGTGGGCATGCCCAAAAAGTCCAGAAATTCTGGAAACTTATTCACTGCAAGTGCAAAAAATATGGGGAGAAAAATTTGACTTAAAACCCGAACTCTACTTATTAAATTTAACAGACGAGAAAATAGATAAGCAAAAAGACAAGCTTCTATGCCACCTGGCAGCGGCAGCGAGAATGATACTGGCCAAAAACTGGAAAAGCGAAGACACTCCACAATTAGAAGAATGGATAGTAAAAATAAATGATCTAAAAGAAACAGATAATCTGAACGGTATGGTAAACCAGCAGAGCCATAAAGTCAGAGCGGTTGGCGCCCTGTAGAACTTTATTTAAAAACAATGAAAATATGAGTGGAGCCTAGGCGGTCAGGGCAAGGACAGTTGGGCTGGAGGAAACAGGAACTTTCATTCAAGATGGATATACATTTCTCGCGGATCGGACTGGAAGTCAACTCTGTAACCCTACCCTCCCCCACCACCCCTTTCCTTATGTTACCTACTCCCTTTCACCCCACCTACACCTTCCTGGTGCCCTCCCCCCCCCCAACTGTGTTTTATTCTGGTTAAAACTTCAATAAAAAAAAAATCAAAAAAAAAAATCTGAGGATGTGGTCCAAGACCCTTACTTTACCTCTGCTGAGCAACAAACTCAGCAATCTACCATGTTCCCAACTATTCCTTATTTGGTCAAACTGTTAAAGGTCACTGGTGTTGCCCCAGCTTCCGTCCCAAGCACGTCTAAACGGGCAGAGAACCTATACCGGATTGATCTGTCCACCACCCCATGGTTGGCCAGACTTCCGAAGGTTAATTCAATTGTGACCGACGCTCAGCCTAAGCCAATCCAGAATAACCAGGCTGCCCCTTCTGACAAAGAAGGGAGAAAGCTTGATGCTATGGCCAGAAAGTTTTATGCCTCAGCGTGCCTGTCAGGCAGAATGGTACATTATGGCGTCTATATGAGCGTCTATCAATCATACCTCTGGAATAAGATAGGCCCATACCTGGACCTCCTTCCAGCATCTGACCAGCCCATGGCTAAGGCCTTCCACCAAGAGGCCCTCACTCTGGCCACCCTATAAAAGGACTTGGCCAAACATGGGGCAGATACCTCGGGCAAACTGATAGCTGGGTCAGTTGCCCTTAGGAGACATGCTTGGCTGAGATCCGCAGCACTGTCGTCCAATCAACGCTCACTGATTGAAAATCTTCCCATGGACGAGGCTGGCCTGTTCAATCCTGAGACAGACTCTCAGTTGGAGCACTCTCACAAAATGAAGCAAACGCTAAACAAATATGGTCAGCAGCCCAACTCTCCCTACCAACCTTATAGGCAGCGTTGTCGTCCCTACTACCACCACCAGTCCTTTCGCGGATACTACAACCCCGCTCCGTATAGAGGAGGACAGCAACCGCAGTTCCCCTCACAGGGATACAAGCGCCCAGGTGTTCCATTCAGGGGTCAGTATCGAGGTGGTAGATCCTCAAACAATAAGACACGCCGTTTCTAGCCTGTTTCTCGACAGGCTGCGGCCCTTCCTTTCAGTTTGGCAGTCCATCACCACCGATAAGTGGGTTTTGGACATTGTTCACCGAGGTTATGCTATAGAGTTTGATTCCCTTCTGCCCCCAGGGAAACCTATCTCTACTCAGGCTTCCCCTGTTTTATTGCAAGAAATTGACGCCCTCCTTCTTAAGGGAGCCATTTCCCCTACCCCATCCCACCAACTCCAATCTTGCTTTTTTTCTAGATATTTCCTAGTGGATCAAAGGGATGGTGGCCTCCGGCCCATTTTGGACCTCCGTGAAGTCAATCAGTTCATCAGACCACGCAAATTTAGGATGGTCACTCTCCCCTCCATCCTCCCTTTCATCCCGAAAAGGAGGAGTAGGCGGCGCCAAGAGCAGCGCGTCACGCCAGGCCTGTGACGCTCTGCTCTTGGCGCCGCCTACTCCTCCTTTCGGCCCCCCCCCGCCCTAGGAGGAGGGAGGCGAAAAGGGGCAGAAGGCGGCGCCAGGGGGGCGCGTCACGCCAGGCCTGTGACGCTCTGCTCTTGGTGCCGCCTACTCCTCCTTTCGGCGCCCCCCTCCGCCCTAGGAAGGGAGGCGCGGAGGAGTAGGCGGCGCCAGAGCAGAGCGTCACAGGCCTGGCGTGACGCGCTGCTCTTGGCGCCGCCTCCTTTCGGCGCCTCCCGCCCTAGGAAGGGAGGGGGCGCCGAAAAGGAGGAGTAGGCGGTGCCAAGGAGCAGCGCGTCACGCCAGGCCTGTGACGCGCTGCTCTTGGCGCCGCCTACTCCTCCTTTTCGGCGCCCCCCGCCCTAGGAAGGGGGGGCGCCCGAAAAAAAAGGCAGAAGGCGGCGCCAAGGGGCAGCGCGTCACGCCAGGCCTGTGACCCTCTGCTCTTGGCGCCGCCTACTCCTCCTTTCGGCGCCCCCTCCGCCCTAGGAGGGGGGGGGCGAAAGGAGGAGTAGGCGGCGCCAAGAGCAGGCGTCACAAGCCTGGCGTGACGGCTGCTTGGCGCCGCCTACTCCTCCTTTTGGCGCCCCCCCCTCCGCCCTAGGAAGGGAGGGGGGCGCCAAAAAGGAGGAGTAGGTGGTGCCAAGAGCAGCGCGTCACGCCAGGCCTGTGACGCGCTGCTCTTGGCGCCGCCTTCTGCCCTTTTTCAGCGGCTCCCCCGCCCTAGGGAGGGAGGGGGCGCCGAAAAGGAGGAGGAGCTAGCTCTCTTCCTCCTCTCTGCCCTGCCTCCCCCTCCCCCCCCCGCCGCCATTTTTAAAAAAAAAATCGATTTTTTTTTTCAAATTTAAAAATGGCGGCTGAGGGCATAGGTGGGGCCGTGTCCAACAGGCTACGGGGCCGGATCCGGCCCCGGGGCCGCCAGTTGGACAGCCCTGGGTTAAACCATTGTACTGGCAGACTGCTGACCAACAGTTTGCCGGTTCGAATCTGAGGAGCACAGGATGGTAAAACATCAAACATCCTGGGCGTCCCCTGGGCAATATCCTTGCAGACGGCAAATTCTCTCATACCAGAAGCAACTTGCAGTTTCTCAAGTCGCTCCTGACACAAACACATACAGAATTTAGAGGTTACTCTGAAATGACAAAAAGTGTTTATATCAATAAAAGATCAGAAAAAGAATTATGTGGTAAACCTGTAAATGCTTAAGCATATATAGCACAAAACGGGCATATTATGTCTATATAGCCAACATTAGTTTTTAAGTTCTTAATTTTTGCTAAGCAGATGGCTTACCAATGATAACCAAGCCAGATCATCCAGAAAATCAATGTATCTGGTTAAAGTTTCTCATTACTTTACAGTGCCTCTGGACTTGGGTTCCTTCCTGACCAACAGAGACAACTTTTGCTGCATCAACACCAGCAGTTTCAGCAGTTGCTAAATACTCAACAATTCACGTCGGTAAGCATCGCCTTTTATCATTTCCAGTATTCAGAAGTCAGTATTGATGCCTATGTAGCAAAACAGCACCACTGACAGACAAGAAGGTCATCGGCACGTGAGAAAAACCCAGAGGAATATTTAGGGAGGAAAAGATAAAGATCACCCCTGTCCCAAGGAAAACATTCATAGGCGGACATGGGGTCCCATCACAACTTCATGTTTCACCACTGCTTACTGGTGGGGGTGGGATGAAGCATCATCCTTTAACACCCCACTCACCAACACAATAGAAATGTGTTTCTTCGTGCAGCTGACTGGGTTTTAAGGTGGGTTTCAGGAGCATTTGTAATCACAAACATGCCATGATCATAAATATGAATACCAAACAAAGTTTTGATCCTAGCTAATAACATCATAATGCTAACTAGGATGCCAGCCATAGTTTCTTATTTGTGGGTCACTCAGACAGCCTTTGCTGTGTTCCATGCAGCCTCACAAACCAAGCAAGATTCTGACAAGTACCTCAAAGAGAGACAAAAGGAATTCCATTGTCCTTTCCACTAAATAGGAATCATGAGTTTTCCGGGTGTGCCTATATATTTCTTTCTTGTTTTCCATATTTTACTCGTGGAAAGAGTAATACTTGAGTAGTAGAATTGGTTCACAGGCTTTCAGATCACCCCACTCTCCTTCTGCCCGCATGGGCAAGAGAAAATAGCAAGTTATGGCATAGATGCAGCCCTGCTTCCATAACAGTCATTTATTTATTATTTATATTTACTTTATTCCTATTCCACCCTTCTCACCCCGCAGGGGACTCAGGGCAGATTACAATGTACACATTACATTTAGACACACAAACACACAAGACAGACAGAGGCAATTTAACATCTGGCCACCAGGGGGAGCTGTTGCACTCCTTCATTCCTCAGCGAGTTTCCTGGAGATGTTTTTTATGGCCTCGTAAATCAGTTAAATTTAGCCATCAGTCAAGGAAATGGCAGGTCAAGAAGAAAGTATTGTGTTCTTTTTTGCTATTTTTATTCTATCTATGTTCTCAGTTATATTTTTGCTCTTAAGTCTGGGTTCATGGTGGGTTGTCTAGTGAACATCACAGCTAACCAGGAAATTTGATCCCATGTTTCCCATATCCAAAAACTGCTTAAATGCATTGACCTGTTTAGAAGCCTCATCACCATTCTAGCTCTCTGAATTGCATTGGTTTTCTTTCTCTGATCTAGAAAAATGCAATCCTAGATGAATGAGAAGTCCTCTCCAAGTTTTAATACCAGTTTGTGTGAACTCATGAGCATTCTTTCCCCATAAAATAATGGCGTCTTCTCCTTCACTATGTATTAAAGGAACAGCATCAGGCTCTTCTGTATCAACTCGTCCAGCAGCAGCAGCAACATCACCACCATCATTCACCTGAAGTACAGCAGTTGCAGATTTCAGGAGCAACACAGATTCCCATCAGTAACTTACTGGCAGGCTCTCAGGCATCGCCGCTTCATACAGCCACCACCAACCCATTCCTTACTATTCATGCGGATAATGCAACACAGAAAGTAAGTGTTAAGCATACACATGTAATGTTGTGCAGTGATGTAAATGCAAGGGACATTGGTTGAAGTGTTGTGGAGGATAAAAGGTAAAGGTTTTCCCCTGACATTAAGTCTAGTTGTGTCTGACTCTGTGGGTTGGTGCTCATCTCCATTTCTAAGCCAAAGAGCCAGCATTGTCCGTAGACGTCTCCAAGGTCATGTGGCTGCCATGACTGCATAGAGCACCGTTACCTTCCTGCCAGAGCGGTATCTGTTAATCTACTCACATTTGCATGGTTTTGAACTGCTAGGTTGGCAGAAGCTGGGGCTAATAGCAGGAGCTCACTCCACTCCCCGGATTTGAACCACCGAACTTTAGGTCAACAAGTTCAGCAGCTCAGAGGTTTAACGCTCTGCACCCTTAACCTGAAATCTAGGGAGAGCCAAGGACATGCCTAGGATTTAAATGGAGAGACAGAATTATATTTAGTTACAGCTGTTCATGAGTGGAATGTGCAGGTGCAGCTCCTCCCTGGAATGGGAACGAGCTGCTTCTTCTCCTTGTTTAGCAAAGTGCAGTGGCTGACACCTCATTGTGATGAAATTAAGTGTAAGGTGATCCTTTCAACTCGAATATTCGAGTTGAAAGAGACGGTGAGGGCCATCAAGTCCAAGCCTGTTGTGCATCTTTTTGGATGTTAGGCTGTTCCAGAAGCTCATGCTCCATCTTTTCAGTTTCAGGCAAATGCTTCAGGGCTGGATGTAACTTAATGCCAATATCTCCAGCCATATTAACATCTAACCCGTCTCTTTTTTGCAATTTTGAGAAACAGTAAGCATCAGGTCCTTAGGCTAAAGCTTCACTGTTTTCTACTTGAGTGGGTCACAGTGGCATGAAGGTGACTGGACTTTTGAAGTTGTGCCAGTGTAGTATTGTCTCCAGCAGTTCCTACCAACTTTGTGGTGTTTTGAGCACAGACTTTGTGACAGATTGCACGTCTGCTATCCAGCCTAGCTCAGAATAAAGAATATTATCACCAGGAGGCTAGGCAACAATTTGGCACAAACATCTGTGAACACCATGCATGATGTTGTGGCTAAATCTGTCAGGTGGAGGACTCCCCACAACAATGAAATCATGGATCTTCGAGTCCAGGCAATTACGATAAAATGCTAAGTCCTTCTCTGGGAAAAGTGGCAGCAAGGAGTCCTTCGGTTGTACTGTAAAGAACTTCCAGAAAGTAAGTTGTGTGTTGTGCTGGCATTTATGTGATTTGGCAAATTAAACTTAAGTTCTTCAAGAAAACAGGTTTACCTTCAGAAACTGCTCTAGAGCATAAGAGAAAATAGTTGTGTATCTATGCCAAGTGTTTGCTTCAATCACTAAGCACACATGAAGATGAGTGAATCATTTACTACTATTCAATACTGCCGTTCGGTAGGAGCTATATGTTGGCTTAAATCTTTACAGATCAATCAGTATTTTTACAATACCCAAAGCTCATGGGAGAAAGTTTGAAAGCTTAAAATTGGTCGGAAAATCCCGCTACTGTTAATCAGAAAAAGACCACCATAGTCCAGTTAATTTTTTAAAACTCCCAATTACAAGACCCTAATTGATCTCAGGTGTGCTGATTTTCTGTCTTAACAGCAGGTGAAATGAACACAGAGCTGTTCCTTCTTCGTGGTCTCTGTGAATGCACACAATTGGGCTTTACCACGCCTGCGCAATGCCTCTTCTGGAATCACTGAAATTTTTTTTGGCGGTGGCTCCAAATGGATTCTAGGATGGTGGCTCGTACCATCCTAGAATCATGGAGTTGGAAGAGACCTTGTGGGCCATCCCGTCCAACTCCCACCAAGAAGCAGGAAAATCACATTCAAAGCCGCCTCTTCTGATATATGCCTGCTGCTGTCAACCTGTCCAGATTAGCTATTAATATTGAAGTATGTACGTAGCTTTTTCAAAACATCTAAATATTATCCCCCCCCCCCCTTGTGTGTGTTGTGGAGAAAGCAGAAGCTTATTTGATCCCAGAGGCAAAAGTGGAAACTTCTAGACTGAGGTGGTGGGACTTGTCCTCCACCTCAAGAGCAAGATGTGCTTATTTATCAGAAATTCCAAGAGCTGCTCTCCAGTCCCACATGAACATGCTTATGGGGCAAACAGCAAACCACATAGGCTTTGTTAACAGGGAAAGCAGCTAGCAGCAGGAAGATCTCACTCAGTGGTGGAGACCAGTGTCAGTTTTCTACTATCTTTAGGAGGTTTGCTGCACAGGTGCATCAACTATCACATATGCTAATTTCACAGATCATCACTTGAAGAAACCGTGATTACCAGATCATAGTATTATTCCGCATTTCATCAAATCTGACACACTAGTTTCCCATTTAAGGGGCTTCACAAATGGGGTGTGCCTTAAATTTGCGGGCGTCTTAGACCCTCTGTCTTACCTCCGAGACTGAGAGCGAAAGGAGGAGGATGCAACGTCCCAACCCCAAACTGCTCTGTCATCCCCCACCATTTTGCCTGCATCCAGACAGCTATTTACCATCTTGCTGAGCTTAGTGCTGCTTCCTGCTTCCACCTCCTCCCCAATAAACCCATAGACTTAGTGAAACAGACTCATGCAGACATGACTTCTGCATTTCTTCACACGCCCTCCTCACCCAAACAAAACTATGCACTACACACAAAAACTGTATTGTGCATGCAGAGGAAATTAGAATTATCTTCTTCTTTCTGGTTGGCAGCACGCATGTCTTCATTGACAGTGTCCATCCATCTTTTCTTTGGCCGTCCACATGGTTGTCATTCTGCAATCTTCAAATATAGTGCTGTTGTGCTACTGGTATTGGTTCTCTTCTCATGA
This sequence comes from Anolis apletophallus, assembly GCA_030556195.1. Lineage (NCBI taxonomy): Eukaryota > Metazoa > Chordata > Lepidosauria > Squamata > Anolidae > Anolis > Anolis apletophallus. The sequence goes on along the minus strand of JARBWK010000008.1, from coordinate 31,978,280 downwards.
CATGGCCGTACCACAATAATATTAACAACAATAACAATAATAGTCCTGCATTTTCTTGCTGATGGCTTTTATTCCTAGTATTTGACGGATGTCATCATTTGTCACATGGTCAAGAAGTGTCAAACCAAGTGTCCATCTCAGCATAGTTCATGTTTCTTTGTTCTTGGTCAGCACTCAGCCCCGTAGAGGGCTACTGGGTGAACAACTGTAGTGTAGATCGAAGCATTGAGTTGTGCAGACATTTCTGAGTCAGTGGAAATGATGGTTGCTTACCTGTAACCATGTTTTTTTCTTCTCCAGAGACTGAATGATAAAACTGGACCGGTTGCACCAGAGAAGAATTGACCTGTGGCCGGGGAGGAAGAGAAATGCAGAGTGGAGTCTCCTGCAGTGATAGCACTTCATCAGGCTGCAAAGGAGAGTCTCTTTTCTGCAGGTCTGGCCAGATGCAACGAGGGGTGAATTGCACACTGGACAAGCGAATTTACCTTGAAACAATGATATAATGCTTTGCCCTTGTTGCTTTTTGTTGCACTGAAACTGAACTGTTTTCTTCAGCTTTCATGGAATTCTTTGTATGCAGATAAGAATGGTCAGTTCTAACCGTCTGTTTGAATTCTGCTGCTGAACTCTTAACGTTTTGTGTCGCTAATAAATGGCCTGGTCTAGTTTCATTATTTGTTTGGAAATAGCAAACCAAATAGCAAGTGGACATTATTGTTGCGTGTGAAACATCGGTGTTTCAGAAATACTATTTTTTCCCAAAAGAGGAAATGGTTTAAAACTTTTTACTTAAGTATTTTCTTAACTTTAATGAATATTTTGCTAGAGCTGGAATTCTTAAAGGAGTGACAAAATGGTGGTTAATCTTGAATTTAAAGAAATATTCTTGGAAAAAACAGATCAGTCCTAAGGTTCTGAATCTTACCAGATGAGTAAGCAACTCACGTTCTGGTAGCATTTGACCTGACCCAAGTGCCTGCTGCTTACCTCTGCTGGGTTGGAATGGCTTTATATAGCTGGTCCTGCACTAAACACGTCTTTGTAAAAGCCACAAGTGAGTTCAACTTTGCACCAGCAGCCTTTCCCATTGATCTGCCTTTATTAGAAGTGTTTTGTCACTGTAGACTGCTCAGGCAAATCATTACCTGGGTTGCTTTCCACTAATAAATTGCCAAAAAAAAGGAAGTGGGGGAGGAGTTTTCTCATTTCTATTAAAATGTTAACGGGTGAAAAAGAAGTATTTGGATGTTTTCAAATGCTGAGTAGATGATTTCATGGTGTGACTATGCATTGTAGCCGAAGAGAGTTGGAAGCTGGGAGTTAATAGCCACTAATTGAATTTGTGTGAATTATTAGTGGAAAAGGCTCAAGTATACTTAGACCTTCACTGTGTACTTAATTGGAAGAACCTATTGTTTCTGCAATATTGTTTGGTTAAACATTGCACAGTTCTTACCTCATTTCTGTAAATAAAGTTTTGTGACTGTTTTGTATTGTGAAGAATTCATAAAATGTGGATATTTTGATTTGTAATATTTCTAATTGGTAGATCTAATTGAAAATTTAAAAAATAATTTATTTTTATATGTTCATGGGAATTTTTAAGAAGTCACAAATCACTTTTGTAGATAATTTACTAAATAAATCAGTGTGGTTTAATTTACTTAAACCACTCATTTAATATTCTGTAACAATTTGTATAAAATGTTGGTTTTGCCTAGATGTAAAATTACAAGTTTATATAAAGATATGTACAAAGCTTTGGTTAATAAATTTTAATATTGTTTATGGCTGTGAACCTAACATGGAACAGATTTCTTCTTACTTCCATTATGTTAGTCTGATAGCTTGTCATTACTTAGTGCCATATTCATATGTATGAAACAAAGCTTATTTACAGCTTCCAGTTGGTATTTTTCTGTAAGCTGGTTCTGTATTGGTCAAATCCATAGTGTCAAGAAGGAATGGAGATGCAGTAGCCATGCCTATGTGTTAATGCCAACCCAAATGAAAATGAAGATTCTCTGCTACATAGACGCCAAGTTATGGCTGGAGATGTGGTTAAAGCTTTAGAGAACATAAGTCTGAACTGTAATTCTTAGAATCACAACAGAGTAATACAAATTGGGGAAGGTGGAGTGAGCAAGTGCTTGCTATGAAGAAGGCTGAACACTGAGTTGAATGGAAAACAGAGTGGCGAAGGTGTGCCCCAAAAGTTGAATCATGAATCAAAAGAGCGATTAGAAATGGGGCACAAGTACAAGACAGTGAAGTAATAATGGCCACAACAGTATATAAAGGAAGGCATAAATTTTATTTATTTACTAAGGCACATGACATACTGAAATACTGAGGTACAAAAATACAAGTTATGGCATATATTTAAAATATCCCATTCTGATAGTAAAACTCTTCAGCAATTCAGCTTTTTGCCATTTTTTTCTTCTGTACAAGTTCAACCAGCAACTTGTATCTGGACATACATTCTTCCTGTAGAGAGACACATAGAGTGATGGGGGAAAATGAGAAATGTGCATGTTAGAAAGCTTGACATTTTTGGTGTTGTCAAAAACATACAAATCAAAAGGGCAGAATATTCTTTCAATAGGTCATAGCAACTGGCATGGGAGTTATTTCCTAAAGGGTCAGTTCACATTACTGTTTTTCACTATATAATTGTATGTATACAAGCTGATGGAGGAAAGTACAGCAGGTTAGCAAAATGTAATAATTTTGTGCGGTGAGGGGTTTGAACATTTGACATGGAACAAAAGAGCTCCTTTTTCTATGTAAAATAGTGGTTCCCAACCTGTGGTCTGTGGATTACCAGTGGTCCCCAAGAACTAGAATATCTGTGGCCTCACCGTTACTACACTGTTGTAATGAGAACACATCTTGCAAAATCCTCTTATAGTACCGAGGCTTATTAAATATGGTTTTCTGTATGCAAGCATATGGCAACAACTGGATGGGATATGTTAAGTATCAGAAAATTGGGCTGATGTGGTCTATCCAATGCAATTCTCTGAATCGGCACCCCAAATAACCAAACCAAATCCAAAGTTGATCAAAAACCGATTCATAACCCTTTGGGTAGAAATATTGGAGAGTGGTCCCTGGTCAAAAAAAAGGTTGAGAAACGCTGATCCAATGATGAGGAATGCTATGATCTATACCTGGAGGGTCTCACTTTGCCCACTGTAACTCTAAAATACCCAACGGTTTTGTATTTTTTCTAATCCAGGACATTCCTGATCGAAAGAACAAAACAAAGTGATTTTTGATCCAATATACAGCCTTCACTTAGGTAATAAATGCTCCCCAGGACCAAACAAGGCCTCAGAAAGCCTTTGTTTTGAGAGGAGAAAGGAGGTTGGATGCAAAGAAAGGTTAGCCATATTCTGTGCCTAATTCTTGGTGACATTTGTTAAACGACCGAAGTGGGCTCCCTCCTCCTCAGGCTGAACTTTTAGCACTGAAACACTTCATCTTCAGATCTTCTTGCAACATTGGCCCATTTCTGACTTAGTGATGGGTAAAGCCCACAATCGCTTGTGCTTCTTGGTTTTATACTTTATTGCCACCTGTATATTGTGAGCATAGTAAAATGTGTAAGGAATGCATGTTATTCATTCCTTACATTAAACATGAAAAAGCAAGGAGCAGTATTATAGTTACTTGCTAAAGCTGGTTCTACAGCAACAAAATAATTAACTTTGTGACCTTTATCTACTTCGTTGTAGTTTATCTCTACAGAACACTATGACATTACCTTACTTTTCCCTGGAACATATTTTGCAATCTTATCCCAACGCTCTGCCGTCCCTTTTGGATTCTGCTGTAAGGCTACTTCCAGAAGCTTCTGCTGACTCTGAGTCCACAAGTCTTCTGAACTGCGAAGTGTTTCTCTTTTCTTCGCCTCATCATCACTGTACTCTTCTTGCTCTGCACTATCAAAATCCTTCTGGCGCCTCCCTCTATTCTTGTCTTCTGATGTCTCTTTTGCAACAGGGACTATGGTTTCTGGGGCCTTTGGAACTGTTTTCCGCTTGCGGGGTCTGGTTTCAGTCAACGCTGTTTCTTGCTGGCTAAGTGGTGCTGCATCTATTGGTTGTGAGTCCCAACTATGCTTTGATGCTTCATCATCTTCATGATCTTCTTCCTCCTCTTTATCCCGTTGTGTAATTATATGATCTGGTAAGCTAACATTGGCCTTGTTGGATCTTGGGTTTTGTGCCAACATTTTCAGGTCTGAGAGCCGAACAGTACCTAACAAGAAAGAGCATTTTCAGTTTTGTTTATAATATGTTAAATATAAAAGGGAAAGCTGGAGGGCTGGAAGAAAGTTACCAATTTATAGTGGTAGGCAGCCTAGACAGATTCACCAGATACTTCTGGTGTGAAGTATTTGAATTAACCCTTGAAAAAAACAGATTCAAAATACAAAGTTTATGGGATCTCATATATGAATATCAGAGTTATTTAAAATGGACTCATTGATGTTAATCATGGATGAATTAAGACAGGCTGATTTCTTCACATGAGTAAATCTGAATCTAACCCAGTAGAGGTTTGTGTTTTTCCTCTAGTTTCTATATTCTTACTCGGTTCCAGCAATCCCAAAATTGCTGTATTTACACAAATGAAAATACCTTCTGATATAGTCTAACTCTTTTGTTCATATGTTGACTAGTGTCCATTGGAAATGAAAAACTACAATCCTCCCAATGAAACAGAAGGCAGATGCACTTCAACGGTGCTTTATCAACTGCACCCTGTAGTTATTTTAATTCGCCTTTTAGTATTCTGGAACAGATGTCAGATTGTGTTTCCTTTGCACTGCTGGATAACTCAAGGCAGGCTCTCCTATTATCCACATAATGAGTGTGTGCATTCAGAGAAAGCCCCTTCTACCTGTATTAGCTTCCAGAAAAGGCAGCCAGTACAGCTAATCATGTTTTTGTGACATCTATATTGGGCTTTCATTGGCTTTTGCATTCTCAGGACCGAGTAATCCACTAACATAAAAAATGCTTAAACACACACTAGTAAGTTCAGTGGCACCTGCTAGTTCTGGAAACAACTGCTTTCACTGGATTTTCCCAGTGCTGCAGAGGAAGCACTGCATTTTCCATCATCCCTTTTAAAATACATTGATTTCTGCTGTGGGGGGGATTCAAGGTTCACTGGAAATTTATCCCAAAGCTTGACAACACAACAAAGTGCCAGTTTCTGAGCTACAACTAGGGGGGAGGGGGAGAGATTGCACTATCATAACATTAAGTCCTATGTCTTATGGGGCAGCATACAATTAGCAGTAACAACTGAAGTGGCATTCAGGAGTTTGCTGCCTAAGACATTTGGCCAGAAACTACCTGTTTTACTCTTACATACAAGAAGCAGGTTAAGACTGTAGAATGCTTCAACCATTTTGTGATGTTTTCTGCCAACAAAAAGGACGTTTGCAAAGAATGCTGGATTATGGTTTATTGCAAAACATGTTGGGTTTTTAATCACCACAACTGATTTCCACTTAACTCTGAGGGAACAAGGACAGATGTAACATACATACCTGGGGAACATGTAACAGAGTCTTTCATCTGCTTGGCTTTCATTGTAACCTGTTTAGGAAGAGAGACAGAGCATTGGAAGGTGTAAGAGCAGCCATGTCACATGATGTTTAGGAAAACTGGCAAGGGCAGAAGGGATCAGGAATACTAATAATCTCAGTGGTTCTTAACCTATGGGCCGCAGACCACCAGTGGGCCGTAAGGACGAAAATCTGGCTAAGCTGTAGGAAACAAAGGGTGGTAATAAACGGACACTTCTCTGGGTGGAAAGAGGTGAGAAGTGGCGTACCCCAAGGTTCAGTTTTGGGTCCGTTACTTTTTAATTTATTCATTAATGATCTGGATGTAGGAGTGAATTCTGAGGTAGCAAAGTTTGCAGACGACACTAAATTGTTCAGGGTAGTTAAAAATGAAACTGATTGTAAAGAGCTCCAGAAAGATCTCTCGAAATTGAGTGAATGGGCAACAAAGTGGCAAATGCATTTTAACCTAAACAAGTGTAAAGTCATGCACATCGGGGCAAAAAGAACCCCAAATACACCTACCAATTGATGGGGTCAAAGCTTTCCGAGACAAACCAGGAAAGGGATCTTGGGGTCTTGGTGGACAGCTCAATGAAGATGTCAACACAGTGCGCAGCAGCAGTGAAAAAGCAAATTCTATGCTAGGCATGATCAGAAAGGGAATCGAAAATAGGTCAGCAAATGTTGTATTACCTCTCTACAAATCGATGGTAAGGCCACATCTGAGTACTGTGTACAATTCTGGTCTCCGCACCTTAAGAAGGATATAACGGAACTGGAAAAGGTACAGAAAAGGGCAACAAGAATGATCCAAGGGATGGAGCGGATTTTATGAAACAGGTTGCAACGCCTTGGTCTTTTCAGCCTTGAAAGACCACAGAGGTGACTTTCCAGTGTATAAAATCATCATGGGATAGAAAAGGTGAATAAAGAAATTTCTTCACCAGAGGGAACATGTTATGGAACTCACTTCCAGCTTGGTTTTGACAGCTGTCAGCCTGACAACTTCAAGGCAGGATTAGACAGATTCATGGATACATTGGAAGTGTGTAGTTACTGAAAAGGACATTCAAGTGCCACATGAGTTGGTTGAGGTAGGCAATTTCCCTGGGTACTGGTTGTGGGGGGCAGCAGGTCAGGGTTTTGCCCTCCCTTCTAATAGATCTCAAGTGGTGGGCTTAACTGTGTGATACAGAATGCTGGACTAGATGGGCTGAGGTCCGATTCAGCATGGCTCTTCTTATGTTCTTAAATCTGGTCCGCGGGCCTCCTTCCTCTTTATTTTATTTCCGTTCCTTTTGCACCGCCTGCCACTCCTTTCCAGGTGCTGACCATGGCATATGTTATGTATCAGAAACTAGAGCTGATGTGGTCTTTTCAATGTAATTTTCTGACTTGGCACCCCAAATCGAATCTAAAGTTGACCAAACACTGATTCGTAACCCTTTTGGTAGTAATGTTGGAGAGTGATCCCTGGTCAAAGTGGTCCCTGGTCAAATGATTCCTGGTCATGTGGTCCCTAATCAAAACAAAGGTGGTCTACTGGTCTATCTGGTCCAGATCTGGATTGTCAAGACATTTAAACCTCCAAAATATCAATCTCAGATTTACCTACCCATCACTTCACTGAAAATCTGAATATAGTTCAAAGGGAATCTTGTCTCAATCAACAGAGGACCAATAATGATCATTTGGTTGATCATTATGCCATAAAGAGGACATGCTTCTGTTCTTAGTCTCCAGAATCCAAGGGTCTGATGTGAAGGGTGCTGCCCATCTCTGTCTTTCTGAGCAAGGCAGGGAAATTGTTGGATATCGGATGATCTTGTACTACACCTCCCATAATCCAAGCACACAAACAGGTTGATGGGAAAGAGTGGTCTGTGAAGGAAGCTGGCTTGTAGTGGGACACACCATTGGTGCACCAAGCTCCACTTACACATACTTTTAACCAAACCTATTATTCACTTTCTTTCAGTACAATAAGAAATGCTCTCCACATTTATCTAGAGAACACTCCCAAGTAATAATAGTTTAAGCCCAGATTCTTTAAAGCAGATATTTGAAAGTCAACAGCGCCTGCTAACAACAGAATGCAGAAAGCAGTGTGTTGCTCCCCATGGGCTCAATCCAGGCAGCCCAGTGATCGTCACTCATTTCCCTATCTCTTCTTTGACATATGGCTTGCTTTTGTAACTGCACCCCATCCCTGATACCCCACGCTGCCAGGCACAGCACTAATTAGAAAAATGTGCTCATATCTTCCCACCTGCTTGTTGTTTTTCTGTTTACCTGGGCCTTTTCCGTGCAAGCAGCAAATCCCCCATCAGCCTGCTATTGCAACCTGAATACAGGAGATTAGTGACTACAGAGGCAAGTAGAATCAGTTTACATCATCTCAGGCAAACAAAGATATTATTTCATGGAACCAGAGAGCGCTTTGCTGTCAGTTCAGAAGACCTGCAGTTACTAATCACATTGAAGCCCCTTTTGCATGGTGAACTAATAAATAATCAAAGCTATGATCCAAAGAAGAGCTTGGAAAAGTTGCTTTTTGTGCTGTAACTCCTTCTACCCCTTTCTCAATGGCATTAACTTTAGATCTTAAACTTCAGCATGATTTTTGCACTCAAACCGCCATTTGGCTTAACACTTGGGAGATCAACTATCCAGATAATTTTGTTGCATAAACAACCATTAAATCTGAGTCTTTTGGAATTGTATGCTAGTGATGGCAATCTCTGCAAGACTATTATACAGAGCATTTTGTAGGCACTGGTCACTCAACAAAACCCAGATGAATCTCCAACAACATCCCTTGCTAAGCACAACCTTGTCAAGACCTCCCCTATCCTGGGCCACAGCTACACGACAGAACAGAAACGTTTATGTGACAAATCACATAAATGTCAAAGAAAGCAGCAACCATTCTCAGCTGTATGTTGGTCATGGGTGCATTGCACACAGAAGTCACAAAATACCCATAGCAAAGCCCACATGGACACTACAAATTCCCACATTCAATCATTTCATGTTGGTGGGGACACAAGACAGGACCTTCTCAGTGGCTGCCCCAGGCCTATGGAATTTCTTTCCTATGGAGGCCTCCAATGTGCTATACTGCCACTGACAGGTGAAGGCCTTTTTATGATAGCTTACTTTTTGTAGACTCATAGAGTTGGAAGGGCCATCCAGCCCACCCCGCTCCCCCGCCGTGGGCATCAACTAACTACTGTCAAGATCTGAAAGACCCGTGTCACCTTCTGCAGGAACCCTTTGAAAATATGGTTTATAATTTGAGGTCTGGATATCACTCTGTACTTTGTCTGAAGAGCTTTCGTATCCATAAAAACCAGTTAATCAATCAATCAATCTTTATTACTTGCTTAGTTGCCCTCCACCAGTGGTGCTCTGGACGACTTACAACATAAAACCAATAAAACACTTTAAAGAATTACAAATAAAACAACTTATCAAACGCTCTGCCAAAGAGCCAAGTCTTCAGTACAATACTAAAGCATCTCAGTTTGTGCATGGCTCGGATGTCGGGTGGCAGAGAGTTCCACAGTGTTGGGGCGGAGGCTGAGAAAGCTCTCTGTCTAGTGACCTCCAGGCGGATTTCTCTAGGGCCTGGTATATGGAGGAGATTCTCTTGGGAAGATTGAGGTGACTACTGGGGTTGATAGGAGGAGAGAGTTACTCTTAAAAGTGCTGCCACATCCCCATTAAAATGGCAGCATACTTATGCTACTACAAGTTCTAATGTGTCAGCTACACTAATGGCAATGCAAATGCCAGATAGCACTAAGGCAGGTCATGTGCCATGTGTCATCCACACACACTTCAATCTGAAGGGAATCCAAACTCTGTGTTCATTGCAAAATCCTGGAAAGAACGAGCTGTTAATGAATTGAGCTAGAGAAAGTGTACCCTTCACATGTGTATGTCTGGGTGTGCATGAATGTAGATGGTTGTTCAGGGGGAGTTCCTGTGGCCAAAATCAAGCACAAACTCCAGGACGCTGAAATTGGGGAAAATGCTGACATATACTTCTATCTGTTGTCTGTCCTGTCTGTTTAAGGGCACTGAACGTTTGCATGAATGTGTTCTGTGATCCGCCCTGAGTCCCCTTCGGGGTGAGAAGGGCAGAATATAAATGCTATAAATAAACAAACAAACAAACAACCAAATAAATCTTCCAAAAGTGCAGTAATGAAAGTTACAAATCCAGTGAAGGGAAAATGGGTCAAGAACCAGATGTGTGGAGGCCATCCTAGAGCGCTGGGACAAGTAAACAACTGGCAGAAGCCCTTGGTTAAAAGAGACTGAGAACAGCATCACTTTCCTAATCAGAGCAGTTGACAAAACAAATCTAATATGTCCCACCTGCTGACTGATGGCGACCCCATGAATTTCATATAGCTTTCTGTGGCAAGGAATGCTCAAAGGTAAATTTGGCAATTCCGTCCTGTGAAATACCTCTCACAAAACTTTTCAGCAATTAGAATTTAGTAATTACATCTTTCTTAAAAAGAAAGTGTGTTTGGTAACTTAGAAAGAGTCAACAGGTGAATTCTGACTCTGTCCTTACTAGCCTGCTGAAAGGTCACATTTAACAACTCCCTGGAAGTTTGGATTTGATCTCATCTCAAAACTGTGCTCTGCATATGGCCTCTGGACACTTCTTTTATGCAGCTCAGACAATGACCGCTCACTTGGGTGACTTTTGGTCAACAGATCGTTACAAAAGAAGAAAGCCACTTTCAGTTATGCTTCCAGGTATCTCACCTGAACTGAAATGCCGTGTGCCACAGGTTTTGAGTTATTTATTGCACTGCTCAAATTGTTGATACAAAAAAGAAGCTAAGGCAAACAAACAAAATTGAAGCTCTGCACTATTAACTGGAAGACACCTCCCACTTGCAAGTCCTGGATATCTCTGAAAGCTCATGCTAAAACAGTGAGTCTTAAAGATACTTCTAACTCCCTTTCCCCTTCTGTTCTTTTTATGATTTAACAGACAAAAGTATTTGAAAACATCTTGGATAAGGAACATTTGGTCATCATAAAGACCATGTCCGGTCTTAATGTTAACTGGGAAGTATGGAGGAAGTCAACTTCTAGTCACAGCAGAATGCGCTAGAATAGCAGTTCTCAAACGGTGTTCTGCATAAAATTATCCAGAATATATCGGAGTGTGGTGGAGTCAAGTCACCTTTCCTGGAGGGTGGATGGCCATCTGTCAGGGGGGCTCGGATTTTGTTTTCTTGCATGGCCAAATGGGATTGGAGTGGATGGCCTTTAAAGAATACCTTCTAATGTCACAATTCTATGATTCTATGATAGCTTGATTAAACAAATCAGGGATAGCGTTAGGGTTTTACAGAAAATGTTTTCTGAAGGGTTCCGAAAAAAGTTTGGGAACCAGTGAGCTAGAAACTTGCCTCAATGCTATTATCTATTCATTTAGATAGAACGCGATCCTAGCTTCTTCTTGCAGCCCTGAGGTCCCGCAATCTTTTTTTCTTGATCCTACTGACCCTTGAACCTTCAAACACAATATCTACAAAGATAAAAGCTAGTGCTTTGCTTCTAAAGTGTTTCTAAAGTTCTAGTGGTGAAAAATTCAGAACTCTTAACAAAACTTTCAAAATTTCATTACTATTTCGTTATTGGCGATTTTTATGACAGAATCAATTAGGAACTGCCATTTATAACAAAATTTTGAAAGTTTTGTTAGAGTTCTGAAATTTTCACCACCAGAACTTTAGAAACACTTTAGAAGCAAAGCACCAGCGCCTCCTAGTTTTGTAAGTATTTTAGAACCATTTAGAACAGGGGTGGGCAAAGCACGCCCCGGGGGCCGGATGCGGCTCTTCGGGCGACGCCATCCGGCCTGCAGCAAGCAGAGAGCGAGGCTAGAGCAGCGCGGCTTCCTTGCCGCAGAGTTGCTTTGTTTCCGGCAACAGCAACAAGGAAGGGAGGGATGGAGTCGAATGCGTCCTCCTTTCCCTCGCAACAGCTCCTTCCGCAGGAAGCCCCAACTCCCGCGATGAAGTCACAGGCGGCATCGCGTGGGAGGCGGGGCTTCCTGCGGAAGGAACTGTTGTGAGGGAAAGGAGGACGCATTCGGCTCCCTCCCTCCCTCCCTCTCCCCTTGTTGCTGTTGCCGGAAACAAAGCATCTCTGCGGCAAGGAAGCCACGCTGCTCTCACCTCGCTCTCTGCTTGTCGCGGGGCTTCCGCAGGACCTCATCACACCGTGATGCTGCCTGTGACCTCATCGCGGGAGGCAGGGCTTCCTGCGGAAGGAGCTGTTGCGAGGGAAAGGAGGACGCATTCGGCTCCCTCCCTTCCTTGTTGCTGTTGCCGGAAACAAAGCACCACGTTGCTTTGTAGCTGCCCTCGCCTCACTCTCTGCGGCAAGAAGTAGGAGAAAAGAAGAGGAAGAGAAGAGGTAAAGGCGGGTTGGGGTCTCTGTATTTGAACTGCTGGGTTGGCAGAAGCTGGGGCTAACAGTGGGAGCTCCCCATTCCCATTCACTGGCCCATTCCTGAGAATGCACTGTGGAATATATTATGTTTAATTCACTGTCCCATGCCTGAGAATGCACTGTGGAATATATTATGTAGAACAGGCCTGGGCAAACTTTGGCCCTCCAGGTGTTTTGGAATCCAACTCCCATAATTCCTTACAGCCTGCCGGCTGTTAGGAATTGTGGAAGTTGGAGTCCAAAACACCCGGAGGGCCGAAGTTTGCCCAGGCCTGATGTAGAATGTAGTTCAGCCTTCAGGTGCGGCCCTCCATAATATTTTTTGGCTCTCATGTGGCCCCTTCGAAAAAATAATTGCCCACCCCTGATTTAGAACCATGGATTGCCCATTTCTAATAGGAAACTAGGAAAATGGGGTTCATATATCTGTGGAATGTCCAGGGTGGGAGAAAATACTCCTGTCTGTTTGAGGTAGGTGTGAATGTTGCAATTGGCCACCTTGATTAGCATTTAATGGCCCAGCAGTTTCAAGATCTGGCTTCTTACTATCCAGGGGAATCCTTTGTTGGGAGGTGATTAGCTGGCCCTGATTGTTTCTTGTCTGAAATTCCCGTTTTTGAGTGCTTCTGGAACATGACCATACAGCCCGGAAAACTCACAGCAACCCAGTGATTCTGGCCATGAAAGCCTTCGACAATACCGTCTAGGTATGTTTGTGTAATGAAGCAATTCTAACATTCAATAAGAAATGCAAATATAGAACTAGGTGGGGGGGGGGGGGATGCTCAAATGCCATAGTGGTTCTGTGTCAAAAGCAACAACAACTAGACATACGTTTTTATATGGGAAGGACAAGGGAGGGAATATCCCTAGGGCTCTTTAAAATAAATGATCCAAAGAGAATGTAGCAAAAAGCTTTTAGAATAAAAGAAGTGTTTTGTTTGACAACATGAGGAAATTAACAAGTGAACCCACACAATAACTCAGGTATGAGTATATAAAAAGGCACCACTCTCGCCCTCAAACCCGGATTTAGCTGGAGGTGCTCTTGAAGAAATGGGATGCAAGTTTAAATAACAGGCACAACCCGACAGTTGACAAAAGCCAGAAGCACTCCCTTTAAATAATTTCATCCTGTCGAAGAACAGCAGCTGTAACAAACACACACAAAACTCCAGACAAAAGAGCAGAAAGTAACTTCCAATGTCAAATTTCAATCAGAACACACCAAAACTGTCACCGCATTTTAAGGCCGACCACAGCCTAAATCTGACTATTAGTCCTAACTAGAGTAAACCAATTAAATCAATGAAAATCTAGTAAGTAAGCATTTGTGTAAATTCTGTGAATTCAATGGAACTACTCCATTCTGGAACTAACACCTGGAACCAGGCACAAAGCCATCGTGATCTATTTAAATGAGTTTCAATCTCTCTGCTTGGAATTATGTAAAACAAGTGGATGTATTTTCCAATTCTGCATAGTTCTGCTTTACAGATTCAAGCTGAGAATCAAAAGGCTTGTGCGTGTAAACCATTTCTGCCTGCGCATGGGGGAAACCCTGATTTTCCCTTCCATCAGCAACTTCTCTCGTTTGTTTTCTCAAATCCTGTTCGGGAAGATCCCACACCCATCTGGGATGGCTTTTGGAAAATTCTCTTTTTCTAAAACAGGGGGAGGAACAAGTCTGGTAGTGGGTTGCTTCATGAAATTTAATTAGAAGCATGATAAGCGGACATAACGCAAGTCATATTGAGTGACTGGACAAATTTAAAATCAAAGTCGTAATTGATTTTTTTCAGATGACTATCAAAGAAGCCGTCACATTTATGTGTAAAGCCCTTCAGGGATACTCCAAGTGGTGTGCTAATTGTTTTAAATGTAGAGAAAGCAAAATAATTGTCATCTCATAAATTGCTTTCAATAACAATAGCATGTAAATAATGTTTTTAATTCACTCAGAGATCAGAATCAACGGGTTGATATAAATTACGTAAGCATCTACATTTGGAAGAGTAGGCAGGTACATAAAATGATTTTTCATTCCCACAAAGCTCCACAGAACTTAATGACATTTTCCTAGGAATAATATGGAGCATTTGTTATGTTGTACACTACCGCTTACAGCCTCTCCTGCTATATTTACAAAATATCCTTCTCACTGGCAGGGTTTTTTTTCACATAGGGAACGACTTGAAAAACTGCAAGTCGCTTCTGGTGTGAGAGAATTGGCTGCCTGTAAGGACGTTGCCCAGGGGACTCCTGGATGTTTTGATGTTTTATCATCCTTGTGGGAGGTTTCTCTCATGTCCTCGCATGAGGAGCTGAAGCTGACGGAGGGAGCCTGTCCAACCTGTTGGACTTCAATCCTGTCGGCACGAGGGTTTAACCCATTGTGCCACTGGGTGATAATGGCAAAAAGCATACTACTAAAGAACATAGAGGGAGGGAGGAGCAGAAAAGCATCCTTGCACCAATCAGACAGATGATAGAACACAACAGGAGAGATCAGAGGACAAGTAGGCAAAAGGTCTAGATCAGGGGGTCTCGAACTTTTTCAGCTGCTGAGTCCTTTTTGAAGCAAAATTTTTTCATGGAGTCCCAAGAAAATTTTGCATATATTTTATTATATTAAATGTATATATATTAGGTACAGGCAAACTTTTTGACGCTTTGTGTTTTAAAATTTGACAGACAGGTCAGGTCAGTGGCAGATGAATTGAGACTGCTTGTGTAAAGTAACTGGGGAAAAACCACAAATTCCTATGCACAAATCTTGTTTGTAGTGCAAAAAATGAAAGAACAATACAATATTTAAAATGAAGAACAATTTTAACCAACATAAACATAACCGTTTTTCAGTGGAAGACCGCAGGACCACCCAGTCTAACCCCCTTCTGCCATGCAGGAAAAGCACAATCAAAGCACCCCCAACAGATGGCCACACAGCCTTTGTAACAATAATAACTATATTATAATACTAATAGTAATAGTAATAGCAGCAGAAACCCCAGGGGCCATCCAACTCCCTTCTGCCATGCAGGAAAAGCACAATCAAAGCACCACCAAAAGATGGCCACCCAGCCTTTTTAACAACAACAACAACAGAAACCCCAGGGGTCATCCAACTCCCTTCTACCATGCAGGAAAAACCCAATCAAAGCACCCCAAGAGCAGTGAGAGGTAAATAGGGTTTTGGAAGCAAGGAAGGTGAGGGGGAAAGCATCTGGGCGGAGAGGAAAGCGGGGTAAGGGGGGGGAGGAAAGAGGAGGGAAAGCTTGGAGGGGAGGGGGGAGGAGGAGGAGGAGGAGGGAGAAGGAAAGTGCAGAGCCCCTTAGTATGCTTTTCGGAGCACCAAGGGATCCATGGAACACACTTTGCGAACGGCTGGTCTAGATCAGGGCTTCCTAAACTTTTCCCACTTGTGACCTCTTTAATCCAAGAAATTTCGACAGGACCCCAGGTAGATAGGTATATAAAATAGGTATAATAATCAAACATTTCCTGGTAAGTAATACGCATTTGCAAGGCTTGCTAAACAAGCTGATTTTCCTTTTTATAATGTACAGCTGAAGTATTGTCTGCAGAGTTCATTGTAAACACGGCATGAATAAATGTCTAAAACAGGCACCTTTTATTGTTGTATAATTTTTCCTGAGCCCAACATTGAGCTAAGAGGACTCCATTTGGGGTCAGGACCCACAACAGTGTCTAGATGAGACACAGAGAGATCCTTGAGTGGAGTGAAAGAAGACCAGAGAGAGATGGGGAAAAGAGGAGAAGAAAAGCAGAACCTATGGACTCAGGAGAGAGGAGATGTAAATGACACACAGAACAACTAAACAGAGGAATGGGAGGAAGGACACAGGATGACAGAGAAGGATGGCCACAATGAAGCCATTAACAGAGAAGAAGATGACTTTGAAATGGGGAAAAGAGAGAGAGAATTAGTGCTCCCTGAATGATTGGGAATTTACAAAATTGGGATCATTTTGCAGATTATATATTAATTTTCCACATTTGAGTACATGTATATGTGTACAGGTATAGTAATTTCTTCTTCTACAGTTGCAAAAAGTCAACTTGTCCAAGATAATAAAAATTACAATAAATAGTAAAGAAATCAACAACTGAAAAAATAAAAGTTTTAGTAAGGAATGTATTCACTTTTTCTTATAGATAGAAGGTCTACTATACTAAATTAAGTTGTGTTTTTGTGGGGGTTAAAAGGGAATGTTCAGTGCAGCATTAATTATTCCAAATATAATTCACTCTATCCCAAAGGAGATTAAAAATACTATAGATCCATTAAGAAATCATACATGCATGTGCCTGTGTGCCTAATTGTTAATTTCGACTTTATCATCTGGGACAAAATGAGATTGGACTTCTTTGGATTGATTTAGAGGCCAAGGTCATCAATGAGGACACTGGAATGTGAAGACATCTGTGAAATAATTTCTCTGATCCTTTGACTAACAATTAGTTGTCTATAGAGAAACAAGGATGCCCAGAATCTTTAGGTTTGCAGCCACCGCCTTCGCTAAACTGAAAATGTTTGGTACCTATTGGAAAGATGGAACTGAAGTATGAATGCTGAAGGTGCAGAATGGTGAATCCGCTTGATTCCCCATTTGGCTGTGGAAACCCACTAGGTGACCTTGGGCAAGTCACACACTCTCAGCCCCCAAGAAAACCCATTGCAGGGTCACCTTAGGTTTGCAATAAGTGAAACATGATTTCAAAGCAAACAACAGCCTCGGGAAGGGCGGTTTAGCAAATCGAAACAATAAATAAATAAATAAACATTAGGTTGCAAATGGTCACAGTGCTAACTGGCCAAGTTTGAGTCAAGGCTCAAAGAAACAAAAGAGAACTCTCTCAAAGCAATGCATACAATCTAGCAACTTGATTTTTTAATGATTTTACAGTGTTTAGGGGTATTGTTTACATGTAATATGAAGTTTCCTTCCCAAGAACCTCAACTGATCCTTAGTAGGAAAGACCTTAAACACTCAGGAAATTCAGTTTAAAGAAGTCTTCAAACTCATAAGTCATTGCCATGGAGAACATAAACGAGTATAGCAGGAAAAAACAGTCCACAACTCAAATAGCTTCTCAGACTGACAAAAGATTATGATAGACAAAGTTCAATGTGTGAGCACAATGTTTCAACTGCTGTTCACCAAACAACAGATAAAAAGGAATTGAGGTAAACCAGAGCGAAACAGACCTGACACCCATCGTACAATAAAGTGAACTCCCACTGAGTGATACTGACTCCACTGTGGAAGGTTTTCAATGGTCTGCACAGGTGCAGTGAAAACCCACATATGTGACACAAGGAAAAACAAGGCATCCCAACCCTCAGAAGTAGTCATTTCATTCTTTGTCGTATTTCACATTATGGCACAGGTCCATCATTTGCATGTGGGGAAGGCCCTGAGCTGTAATTAATGGAAACCACCTGTCTAAACACTAGATGATCTGAATTTTTTTAAGGCCTAAGCAGAAATGTTATCTTTGCTTAAGTTTTGTAAATGTTCTCTCCCAGCTAAGAGGGTTTACTACAAAGAATAAAACTGGCATTGTTTTTCTGTTATCAGGTTACAGTAGCTCGGGTCTCTAAGCACCAGGATCCCCATATAGCTGATCGGTTACAGCTGTTAATTGTGGAGCAGAGGGACCAGCTGACATCTGCTTCTTGCTTAGTTAGTTAATGGTTCACTTCCAGGTCCTAAAAGGATTGTAGCCTTCCTCATAAGACAATGTCGGACCCCATCTATGCCTGCCTTCTACACTGCCTGTCGTGTTCTGGAGTGTCCATACAATGCAAATCGAAGTGAACTCACATCTGCCACTGATCGACCCAATTCGTGAGCAATCTTTTCCCATCGACCAGGCGTTCCTCCTGGGAACTTAACCATACTTCTTGTCAGTTGGCTAAGGTCCTCTTCTGTCCAGTCAGGTGCCTGTAAAACATTTGTAGAACATTTGTTAAATGAGGAAAATAGAAGGATTTTCAGTTTGTCTCAAAATGCCACAGGACTTAAGCAAAGTAATTAGACAAAGGATATGAACTGCAAACACCACACTTTCACGGCTCATTTAATAGCACCTACTTCCTCTTGTTGCATAAAGTAACGGAACAACCAACATATCGAATATACATGGATCAATTTTATCTGCTGGATATATATTACAGAGGGACTAACACAGACACACACACCAGGACTGGAAAGGTAAGTTGATCATTTTGTAATATGTTGGATCGAAGTTAGACCAATGTCTCTGTGTGCCTATGTACATGGCATAAACCCACACACAAGACAAAAAAATCCTTAAAACCTGCAATGCTGAGAGATCAAAATTTTCAATATTACTTGACCTGAGATAGTCAAATTATGAAATAGCATATAAAATCAATTTGCTGAAGAAGAGAAATCCAGAAATGTAAAAATGTGAATATCTAGAATTTTCCCCAAAACAATGGCAGAAATAACAGAGAAAGGGTTGGTTTTTTTGTCTTGGGAGTGGGGAGAAATGCAGGCCATGTCATCCCTGCTGTTTTCCCCCTCTTTCTGGGCCTTCTCATCTCTAACACTCTTACATTTTAAAATGGTGTAACAAATCTGCTGAGTTTATCTCTGACACGAAAAAGGATTTGTGGAGGTAGCGTTCAATGTGTTAAAGGCAGCCAGGCTGAATAGCTTCTAAGCCCGGTTCACATACAAGAGGAGTGGGGAGGGAACCCCTCCCTCTTCTCAAAGAGGCCAATACATGACCACCCATTGCAAACCAACTCCAGCTCCTCCTTTCACGACAAATCAGAATTTTTTTAAAAAGGCAAAAGAGCAGTGGCTCTGTATAGGGACGCCTTAACATTCAACATGTAAGCAGCTGTCTCCACCTTCCCTTTTCTCTTCGAAAAGCCATCTGCAGCAGGCTTCCTCTGCCCTGGCACGGGCAGTAAGCAACAGCTTCCCATTTCTATTTATTTCTAAAAAGAGCCCCTTTTATGACAAATACCTCCCCTAATCACCATTTCCGATAATGAACAGGCAGGCATCAAGCAGTTTGCATTACAGAGCCATCAGCACAGAACAACAGTCAGAGGTGAATGACCCCAGAGACCATCTCCACAGCTACGGCAAAGCTTTGGCCTGACACTAATCCTGCCTGTCATTCTCCCACTGTGCTCCAACCACGCTGACGTCCGCCTGCTGCACCACAAGCTTAAACGGGGCCCTTCCTGACTTTTTACTGTCTCCCCCAATCAATGGCTCAAGCGTGCTCTTTTCACCATGTCCAAATGGCAGCTTCACTCATAATCAGAGTGCCTGGCCCCTGTTTAAAGGGCTTCCCAAAGGCGCTGCCATTTGCATTCATTTGCAAAGCAAACTACTTTTATTCACTTTATCCTGCTATCACGAATGCTCCCTGAAGCAGAGAAATTGGCATAAATATACAGCTCGCTGCTTAAGCGGCAGTAAATAATAGCCAATAGTGGGAAGGATTTTATCAGTCATCCCTCATTTTGGGCCTATGCATGTCTTTGTTCCTCAGACGCCAAAAAATTATATCTGCCCGTATTTTTGTACAACCGTTATAACTCAATACAGGGCTCAAGACTGCATGTGTATGGGTTATATCTTAAAGGAGCATGTATGTTTCCCCCCTAAGGAGAAGGAAGGGGGGAAACCACACCAGACACACATATCATACATTCACACAAGCCGTGCAATAATAAAAAGGCAAATGCTTTGGAGAAGGAAAGGGACCCTCCGCGGAAGTAAGATAACCTTCAACGAGAAGTAATTCCATCACGGCCATTCTGAGGGCAACGTTTATCAAAGCTATTCATGCTCAACCAATGATCCAAACAGCATAGCCTTAGATGTACACTATTGGCAGGAGCCAAGCAATTCTTCAAAGTATATTTTGCAGCTTACTTTGCATCAAATGGCACTCTAATCATTGCAGAAGTTCTGGAAAGATTCAGAGGGGAAGGGTATCTTATCAGATGAATGTCAGAAAGATTGATACCTGTTGCACTAGGGCCCTGAAACACCTTTCCACCACAAACCACACTCTGTCCAGATAATCCAGTAAGTAAAAGTTTATTCAGGGAAGAGTACAGTGTTCCCTCACTTATTGCTGGGGTTAGGTTCCAGGACCTCCCACAATAAGTGAAAAACCGCGATTTAGGGATGCTCTATTTATTTTAATATTTATACATTATTTTAGTAGTTATACACTATTTTAAGTCTTTATAAACTTCACTTTATTTTAAGTGAAGGAAAGGAAGGAAAGGCCCTTCAAGGCTGGGAGGAGGGAGGAAGGACTGAGGAGGAAAAGCGCCGGGGAGGCGGCAAAACCCCACAAAACAGTGAAAATACTGTTATATATTTTAAATTAATATTTTTTAAAATCTGGAAAACAGCGAGTCCACAATAAGCGAACCGCGAAGTAATGAGGGAACACTGTATATAAAAATAAGCAAACCTAAAAAGGAGAATCAAAGTTCAAAAAGTTATTTCCAAGGTAGCCAAGATTCCAAAATCCTTTCAAATACAGTCCGAATACAATCAGCACTTTATATGTTTTTAACCTGTTTTATTGTTCTATGTGTTTTATTCGCTCATGTGTTCAAATTGTTTTATAGTTTGATGGGATAGGTTTTTATTGTTATGTTTACATGTGGCATTGAATTTTTGCCGGAGTTTGTAAGCCACCTTGAGTCCCCTGCGGGGTGGGAAAGGTGGGGTAAAAATGAAGTAAATAAATAAATAAGAGAATCCACAGATAATATTAATAAACTTTATATATAGGCACATCCCCCATCTCCTCAAAGGGACTCAGAGCGGTTTCCAACATGTAAGGCGAACATTCAATGCCAAAAAATGAAAACATTCAGACAAATTACATCAGGAGTAATCACATTAAACAATATAACAGCAACATAACTCTAAACTTAATAAGAGATCAAAAAACCATCAGTAAGAACTTAAATGATCAGATATATCCATAAACATAACATGAATCCCAGGCAGGCAACCTATGCCACACATGAACTAGAAATAGGAATAAACTTAGAAACTTGAATACATGTATCCAAAAACATAGGACCAGGAACTGAGAGCTGTTCACCTGAATACAATGTTGCTCTCACAAAGGATTGTACCAGCAGAAAACCACTTAAAAGGAATCAATCCTTCCCATGACATCATTCCTTACACACCTGCTTTTCCTCTCCTTATTTCTAAGCCACTGGGAAAAGCAAATCTGTCTATGTTGTATGCTCTGCCTCTGAAGTTCCAAGCACCTTGATCTGGACAAAACTTTGTCTCCCACATTTCTCTCAGCTGGCACTTCTGGTAGATTCTCATGAGAACTAAGATTGCTTTCTCCAGTCTCGTGGGAACTGCCAGGAGATTCCAAAACAACTCTCTCCAAGTTACATCTATCCTCCTCTGGGCCCTCCAGATCTCTCCCAGCATCCTCTTCCTTATCTTCTGAGCACTCAGAATCTGACCAGAGTGCAACAATGCCCATCAAGGTAGGCATGTGGTTCTTTGGATCTTGTTCTATATACTGTTGACTCAAAAATTAATCAGAAGTCTGCCAAATGCTTGTACGAGTCTCTCTAACCTGCAGTTCTCTGTATGAAATTAAGAGAACATGAAAGCTTTCAATCAGATTCTGCAGTACTTTTCAAAAAATTAAGTATAGCAAAATAAAAGTCTGTGCTTTTTTAAAAAACATGAAAGAAGAGGAATGGTTAAGTGAAAACACACAAAAAGAACTTTCCCATAAATTATTTTTCACATATGTAAAATGTAAGAACACAGAAACAACAAACATGTTTCTACTAATAACTAAATTAAATAAATTTTCAGTGAATGAAGAATTTCCACTTTGTCTGATCAAAACAGGAGTTGTACATTTAATTGCATTGGAACCCAATAAAAACCCCACACAAATATGTATGCATGCACACATCACGAGTTTCGAATTTTGTTTATTCCAACATCATTCCTTTACTATTTGCCAGAAAAATCAGGCTAGGCCAGGCCAGGCCAGGCCAGAAGTACGACCTATATTCACAAGAGATACCTCTTTCAAACACTCTCTATGGATACCTAAAACCATGTGGAAAATCATATATGTATTGTGACTATACTTGGAAAGTACACCACAGGCCACAAACACTTCTAGAAAGGAATATTTTTTTGAGTGTGGGCAAGTAAAACCATGGATATCCAGGCCGTGAATAAGGGGGTCGTGCTGTATTACTTCGATGTTTTTAAAAATACATTAATCATGTAACAGACAGACACTGTAGATACTTCAATGTTGCTATTTCTTGAAAAATGGTTTCTTCCATACTTTCCATATTTCCAGAAATTCTACATCTCTAGATAAATGAAAAGAGTTGGATTGAAGCCAACTGCTGATTAAACTTCCATGAGTTATAAACAGATACAGCTCCATAAGATCAAATGCAAATTAAATCAAAGAGGCATGTTAAAGCATAGATTCCTATGTCACACAGGTTTCACTAAAGGCTTCTTTTATCTTCTTTACTAAATGTGCAATTTACCTATTGTATGTATATGCCTTCAAGTCACCTGTAAACTTATGGTGACCCCATGAATGTCACAAGGTTTTCTTAGGCAAGGTATACTCAGAGGCAGTTTGCCAATTCCATCCTCTGAAATACGTCTATTACAAAGATTTAATAAGAAACGCCTGCAATTAAGTCTAGTGGATTGTAAGTGAAGAATTTATAGCTTTACTCTCAAACAAGTATTCTAAATTTTGCATGTCTGAATTGTGTGTCATGTGAATATATTTACATGTAAGCATAGTTTTCCATAAGACACCATCAACATCATAAAGGCACCACATCCTGTCTGATCCTTGGAAGCTAAGCGGGGTCAGCTTTTCTTAGTACTAAGATGGGAGACCATCAACAAAGTCTTCAGGGGGGGGGAATCAAAAGTTTCAATTATTTTAAAAATCAGACATCCACAATCCTGTGGAATATTTTTTTCTCACTGCACAGAGTTTTGGTGCATGTACAGTTCCTGAGCAATAGCTAATTGTGTCTTTAGATGCAACAGAAGAGCCCTCTGTGATTCATCTGCCATAAGTAGCGACGAGGGTGGCCACAGTGAAAATTTATTCTTCCTGATCTACTCTGGAGCCAACTGTAACCATAAGAGTCAGATGAATGTGTAAGCATAAGCTTCTGTCACTTAAAACCATGTTTGTCCAATATTACTGAAACACGGGGCCAAAACTCCTATCTACAATAAAGTAACAGAAGATGCCACATGGTGAGGAGACAGCTGTTGTGTCTACATAAGCATTCAGATTTCACATCAGAAAAGCTGTGCTTTGGGATTAACTCTCTTAACTGAACAAAATATATGGAAAAATGAAAAACCAAACAGAAGCATGAGACATTATTTTTAACATGAAAATTAAAACAGATTACTTTCACATTTATAAATATTCATATCATCTCATCAATTTGATAATGATTTGATTGATAATGATTTATTATATTTATTTTTTATTTAAACATTTGGTATAGGCTTTCTTTTTCCTGTTCTTTGTTGTTTATTCATTTAGTCGCTTCCGACTCTTTGTGATCTCATGGACCAGCCCAGGCCAGAGCTCCATGTCGGTCATCACCACCCCCAGCTCCTTCAAGGTCAAGCCAGTCACTTCAAGGATACCATCCATCCATCTTGCCCTTGTTCGGGCCCTCTTCCTTTTCCCTTCCATTTTCTCCAGCATAATTCTCTTCTCCAAGCTTTCCTGTCTTCTCACTACATGGCCAAAGTAATCCATATATTTGCCTCTAATATCATTCTCTCCAATGAGCAGCTGGGCATTATTTCCTGGAGTATGGACTGATTTGATTTTCCTGCGGTCCAAGGCACTCTCAGAATTTTCCTCCAATACCACAGTTCAAAAGTGTCTATCTTCCTTTGCTCAGCCTTCCTTATGGTCCAGCTCTCACATCCATAGGTTACTACAGGGAATACTATTGCTTTATCTATGTCGATCTTTGTTGCCAGTGTGATGTCTCTAATCTTAACTCGTATTTTATTGAGATTGGTCATTGCGCTCCTCCCAAGAAGTAAACGTCTTCTGATTTCCTGGCTGCAGACTGCATCTGAAGTAATCTTTGCACCTAGAAATACAAAGTATGTCACTACCTCCAAGGTTTCTCCCTCGATTTGCCAGTTAGCAATCAGTTTGGTTGCCATAATCTTGATTTTTTTTATGTTTAACTGCAACCCAGCTTTTGCACTTTCTTCTTTCACCTTGGTTAAAAGGTTCCTCTGCTCCTCCTCGCTTCTAGCATCAAAGTGGTATCATCTACATATCTAAGGTTGTTAATGTTTTGTCCAGCAATTTTAATTTTAACTCCTGTTCTACTAAGTTACAATTTTGAAAAGAATAACACTACATTGCAAAAAAAACCCCTTTCAAACTTTGTACTGTATAGCACTCAAAAGGCTCAAAGCAGCTCAAAACAAGTTAAACATCTAACAATCAATATGATCTCATATTCATAAAATAATTAAAAGCAGGGCATAAAAATACTGGTTAAATTCCTACCTAAAACAAATAAACTATCAAGTCCTAGGTGGCCTATGGAAAGGTAGTATGGTGGAGTCAGATAATCTCCCAGGGCAAAGGGCTTAATGACCCAGATGCTATCACATAGGAAATATTTCTCTACATTTCTACCAAACATGCCACAGATACCAGTGAAATACTGAAAAAGAGCTTCTCAAGGTGACCTTATATCAAGGGTGTTAAAATAATTTTCACTGAGAGCCACATCAGCCACTGAATGGTTGTTGCCATTGAATCTATGAACAGAAACTCCATGGATACAGAGGACCAACTGGTTTAATGCTTTTTGCAGTAATGACCATAATAATGAAATGAGCCAAGAAACAAACTGAAAAACAAAATAGTTGAACAATGAAAGAGGGCCTACCGCCGTATAAGACAAATGGGTGTATAAGACAAACAATTTTTCCAGTTAAAATATAGTTTGAGTTATACTCACCGTATAAGACTACCCCTCTTCCAACGCACACTACATAAAAATTTAAAAAGCATCAGATTTGATTTCAATATGGTAATTTTCCTATTACTGTACCTCCTTCTCTGCCTCTCAGCTCTCGTGCATATGCACCTGCACCACTTCACTGCAGTCTTCAGGAGCGAGATCTGAGAGGCAGAGGTACGGTAATAGGATACAAGGGCGGGCCAGACAGGTAAAAGAGGTGTGTTTTTCTGTGCCCAGAGCCACTCTATCTCTTTTTTCCATACCCCGGGCGTCCTGGATGCCCGCAGCCTCCTCTGCCCTTCACTTACACGTTCCTGGTGAGGTGCCCCTTCACCTGACCATCAGGACCACATTAAGTCCACGAATCCTGGTGAATGGATTTTCTTCTACCGTACTTGTACAGCGTCACCCTTAATGCTTTCATACAGTCGCTGCATATGGCAGGGATGCGGCCACTGCCATTTTTGAGCTCCCCCCACCGTATGCGGCAACCACACTCTCTCCAATCTGGATTAGAAGTTTCAGCACCCGCTCTATAAGACGACTCCCGGCGTATAAGTCAACTCCCGCGTATAAGACGACCCCTGACTTTTGAGAAAATTTTCTTGGGTTAAAAAGTAGTCTTATATGCCAGAAAATAAGGTACTCATTCGTAAGTTGAATACCAGCAACAGCAACCTTATGCAGATTTTTAAATAAATGATCTCCAGTACTCAGCTAAAACAGCTCTATCCATACAGAAGTGAAAGGCACCATCAGATTAAGGTGTGGCTAAGCTATGCAGACATCTAAAATATATAGGAAACTGATCCCAAAAACATAAGATATTTCCAGGAGGTACGTACTTGTTGATTATGATAGAAATGACCGAGATCAAAAATTTAACCTGTTTACTAAAAGAGAGGACATTTGGGGGATTGAAAGGTTTTTTTTACACAAGGAAGAGAAGGGTGTATCAATTTTGAGTTTTTAAGAATAATTGGGGGGGGGGGTGAGAAAGAAGTCAACATTGGGAGGTCAAGAGGATGAAATTTATGTTATTTTCTTTTGGCTTGGTGAGGATAGATTGGAAGTCATCTACTTTTTCTTATTTTTTTTCCACCTGGCATTTTTTTGTGTTTCTACTCTATATTTCTTTTCTTGATTAAGCTTTTTTGACTTTTAAAGTAACTTTAAAAACTTTTTAAATAAATTTAATTAAAAAACTTATTCTTAAAAACCCCCAATGCATTTTCAACTTACTAAAAAAAATTGGTCCTTTTCAGGAGCTATTTGATTTTTATAAATTTATGAAGTTGCAGTATGCACTATACAAGTGGATCATTTTAATAACAATTTAATTAACTACAGAAGTTTTCGAAACATAAATTACACTGTCATTCATAAGGTGGGAGAGGGATGTCATGAACTCTGCCATTTTTTCTAATTTTATATCCTTTGAGCATTTTCAGTTTTTAACTTGGTGGATATGGCTCAATGCTCTTTTTATGGACGGAACACTGTTTTTAACTTAAATGAATGTGTATGATGTGTTAATGTTAATTGTATTTTAATGTATTTTAATGTTGAATGTTTTTTGGGTTTTTATATTGTATTTTACTGTGTTTGTTAGGCCGCCCTTAGTCCCCCCTCGGGGGTTGAGAAGAGAGGGGTAAAAATGCTGGAAATAAATAAATAAATAAATTTCAGGGAACAAAACATGGGTCGCCCCGACTCTCATTTTTTTTAAAAGAAAAAATGTACCATCTGCTAAAAATGAACAGCAACATGGAAAATGGCAAAATAATTAGGTCTGGACCAATCAAATGATCTGAAGTATCAATTGCACAATTAATCTATTTTGTCAATAAAAAAGGGCTGTATTCTGTATTATAATCAAAATAGAAGTGTCCTACTCACTTAAATTTAGCATGACCATATAGATCAAATTGTAACTGACCAGGTATTATAGACAGAACAATCCTGGCGCAGAAATTATGTGAGAAATCATGCTTTTTTCCTTAGTAAATGGAGCCTATGTAAATCCCCAAAAGAAGTGATAAAGACCTCTTTCAATACCTTCTAATAGGTTTTCTGAAAGTAAATATGGGGAACAGACGGTGAAAAAGTTGAAGACCATACAATTAACTTGATTGCAAATACTTAAAATCTGAGCAATGTTCACCTGCCTGAATCTGGAGATATTTCATCAACCTGACAAATAAATTCACTTTAATCATTTGAGTAATATCCCAAGGACCCAATACAAAATACTTAACAGCTCCCCTTCCCCGGAGAAGAAATAAACCATTGTGTGTTGAGTAGACAAAGGCACTCTGAGGCTTAATGGCGAGTTTAGGAAAGTTTTATTGTACTGGACAGTGTTACTGTATGATCCCCATATCCACATCGAAAGATACATTCTCAGTTATGTCAAACCAGTCAGTCAGTCAGTCAGTAGCCTTTATTTCGGTCAACAAACCATCGGCTAAGTCAGGTGAAAGTAGAACAATAGAATACAACATTTAAGAAATTAATAACATCGCATTTGGGTTATGATTAATACGAACAAGTGTCACAGTTCGCTGTCGGTTGAATGATAATAGTGAACCATATGATTTTCAATGGGAAAAAATGACAGCAGTACCAGGAAAAAGGTATAGTTTGTACAGGAGACCTTAAGTGAATAAGTGAAACTGTGGATAAGTGAAATATGCTTTGGATTGATTCACTTTGAGACATACAGTAGGTCGAATATTAATTCAATGAATAAGTACAATATATTTTACAATACCAGTCTGTGAATACAGGGGGTTGTACTATGATTTCTGTTTTCACATGAATAAAAACAAACTACTGGTCAATCTCCTAAGGAATTCATATTTTAAGGCTCTCAACATTCACTCTCAAACAAAGGCATTCGTGGTGACAATTTGGCAGCAGAAACAACATGGCTAATGAAACAGAAGACCCAACTATCAAGGAAATGAGAACAAAGTAAAAGTTAAACATCTACCAGATGTAGGAATTTAAAAAAAGAGTGGAAGTAGGTACTCAGGTACACAGGCGGAAGATCAGGAGAGATCAGATAAGCTGGGGGCATGATACAATTGTGGCTGCAAGCATGTCATCAGATTATTTCATCATGTCAAATTCACTCCTGAACATGCAAACAGCTGCAGAGCAGATCGTACAAGGGTTTCTTGCTAAGAACAAAGATGAATGTGTGGGAGCAAAATATCACATCAAGACAAAGGAGGCTGTGTGCCCGCAAGGTAAATACTTAAAACTCAAGATAGTTGGAGGTTGTGAGCTTTATGATATTAACATTTAAGGTGCGAGAAATCTGATGGTGGTGGAAAATAAATGCAAGGTCTGGAGAAACAAGGGGTGCTAAAAATATGTAAGGAGTAGTCAGCATCAAGCATAGCTGCAAGACCTTTTCATAGTAAAGCTGATGTACATCTGGACACTGTCAAACGTAACTTGCTCAAATATAATTTGAGCTACAAAGGACCCTAGATGAGTCTAGAGGATTTTAACACTTCAATTCATATTTGGCCCATATGATTCCCAAATCACACAGATTTCATCACTTTCAAATACAGCTCATTGTCATTACTCTGAAATTTTTGGGACCAGGATATCCTTCTCAGAGTGGGCTCCTATTAAATTCTGTTTGTCCACTATGAGAAAGCTCTCTTCCACTAGTAAATCTGGGCTGGTGCACAGAATGGGGTCTATCAATGTCACCCAGAAATTAAAATTATATCCTAGGGGCATTGTTCAGTTCCCATTCCCTTTACAATAGATGTGAATTCACCTTCAGAATAACTGGATCTCGTCCTTTTGCTTTCTGTTGTCGTTCCTATTGCTGTTTTTAATTTAGTGCAATTTAATGTGTCTTTTAAAACCTAGATGTTAGCTCTCTTAGGGATTCTATGCAATAAGAAAGCAAAATGTGGGTAATTTAAAAATAAGATAACAAAATGTGCCCATCAGAAGGAGCCAAGACATTCTAAGGAATAGTAAAGAATGTTCTGCATTGGGTGGGAGAACCCAGTTTTGTATCTTCCCCATAGCTGCATCCTTGAGTACTCCAAAATACTTCTCTCAGTTTCTCCTTTAAACTGACAACTAGAAATGATTCACTTATTATCATTCTGATGAAGAAACAGAGGAAAATGAAGGTACTGGAAAGAGGTGCTGGTCCTGAGAGTTATTTTGGAGGGCCCGCAAAGGGGTCACCATCTCTTCAAATATGGGGAGGGAGGATAAATCTGAACATTTTTAAATGGGAGATTCAGACAATTATAGGTGGGTGTTTTCAGGAGCTGCAAAAATAAGAGGGTTAGAGACCCCACACCTGTGCTATGGTTTACAAAATATTCTGAATATTTAACCCTGTATTGAATTGAAGCTACCAACAAATCGATTCCGACTACTGACAGACAGTGCAGAGGAAAGATAATGTGGTTTTTTTTACACTGTAGGCAAAACAATAAACCTGAGAAGGCACAGGGAGTAGAAAACAGTACAGGTAATGTTTCAAAAACTGTTTGCATTCTTTTTTGGTGCCCTTAGAAATTGGTAACAAAAAGACCACTATTATATACATCTGGCAGGAGACAGTACGAACAAAGGATGCAGAATGATAAAGGGATTAACTACGCTACCCAAACAGGAAAGACACATGGGTTCTGTCTTGGTGTTTGCCCTTGGAATAAGAGAGCCTTGTTGTGCCAATGTCTTTCCATTTAAGCAGAGATAATAAAGCCCACTTCACAATGCATTATGCGAAAGCTGGCTTGACAGGATGACCACCAGCAATAATTCGTGAGAGGCCTCCTGGGCAGGGGATAGAACTGGACTGCGCGGCGGCTTATGTCTGTTTGTAAGCATGCCCTCAGGGACAATTAGCCAGAAGCAATGCGTTCAGATGAAAACAACATTCTTGGAACAAGTTGCTCTGGGGCAGACTTCCCTCATAGTTTGAGGAAAGCTTTCCTTTGGACCCAAGTCTCCAGAGTCAAATGGGGATTCCTCTGAATGTGGCCAGAAATGAATCACTGGGATGGAAATTTCCTCTTCTGCAAAACAGGAGAGGAAAGTTCCTAACACCACTGACTCACTCAAAGGTACTGTGGTTATTTTTCTTTAGGTACAGAACTGAGCAATTTTTTCTAATGCTCTAAAATGCAAAAGCCTGCAGAACAGACTGAGGGATGGTTCCAGCAGTGCAACAGTAGCTTACACAACCCTCAATGTAATTACTAGTGAATGTAGCACTTGACTAATTGCACCTACTTCAGCAATCACTATCAAAACTAAACTGAGAACAACAGCAATAATATAATAATGCAAGCGAGTATACCTTTTTTGGATTCTGGAATACCTGTATTTGCATATGCATACACAGAGAGAGATAATGAGATATGGAGATGGGTCCCAAGTCTAAACAAAAAAATAATTTAGGTTTCATTTACACCTTATAGTTTGAAACTAATTTTACATATACCGTATATACCCGAATATAAGCCATGTTTTTCAGCCCTTTGGGGGGGGGGGGTGTGTGGAAAATCCTCCCTTGGCTTATATTCGGGTCATGCTGCATAGCCTGGAGGCGGGACTCCGAAGCGGCTGGCCATGGAGGAAGAGGACAAGCAGCGGAGGTGGCACAGAGGCCCCTAGGCGAGGCTCCTATGCCGCTGTCGCTGTTCCTGCTAATCCTCCTCCTCTAGCTTGCCATGGAGGAGAAAGAGGAGGAAGGAGAGGAGAAATGGCAGCAGCACCCCTTCTCTTCTTCCTCCTCCTCCTCGATGGCCAGCTGGAGCAGGAGGAGGAGGAAGAAGAAGAGAAGGGGCGCTGCTGCTGTTTCTCCTCCTTCTCCAACTTGTCATCGAAGAGAGGAGGAGAAGAGAAGAAATGGCAGCAGTGCCCCTTCTCCTCTTCTTCCTCCTCCTCCAGCAGTGCCCCTTCTCATCTTCTTCCTCCTTCTCCTGCTCCAGCTGGCCAGTTAGGAGGAGGAGTTGGAGGAAGAAGAGGAGAAGGTCTGCTGTCGTTTCACCTTCTCCTCTTCCTTCAACTGGGCATTGAAGAGGAAGAAGAGAAGAAATGGCAGCAGCGCCCCGTCTCCTCTTCTTCTTCTCCCTCCTCCTCCTGTTTCAAGAAGAAAGAGAAGGAAGAAGAGGAGGAGGAAGAGGAGAAAGGGTGCTGCTGCCCTTTCTCCTCTTCCTCCTTCTCCAGCTGGCCATCCAGGCATGTAGGCAGCTGGTGGATCATGGGAGGGGGAGTCTCCTCCTGTCCACCAGAAGGGAGATCTGGAAAGTGGGGAGGGGAATGGAAGTGCAGAGAGCTCCCTCTCGCAATCAAGCAGCTGCCTCCCTGCTTCCATTCTCTTCCCTGCTCTCCAGGTCTCCCTTCTGGGGATGGGGGAGAGGAGGAGGAGGAGGTGACCCCAGGCTTTTCTTTCCTTGGCTGAACCAGACAACACCTTCCTCCCTTCCCACCTCAGTTTTCCCCCCACGTTTCTAGCACCCCTTTACCACCATAGCCTTCCCTTTTTCTAGTTTCCCCTTCCTATCCTAGTCTATACTACCCCCAGTCCCCCTCTCTCCACTTTCCATCCCAGCCTTTCCCAGGTTCCCTTTCCCACTGCAGTGTCCCACTTTCCAGCCCCCCTTTCCATCCCAACCTTTTCCAGTTTCCAGGCCTCCCTTTCCTCCTCAATGTTTCCTCCTTTCCCAGTTGCCCCCTTCCCATCCAATCTGTCCTACTTCTCCAGCTACCTCCTTTCCACCTCATTTTACCACTTTTTCAAACACCCCTTCCCGTTCTTCCCCGTCAGTCTTTCCCACTTCTTCTCATTCATATCCACACAGCATTTCCCCAAAATGTATACTGTAGTTAAAATAAATTATGATTGGATTATTGTTGTTTTTGTTGTTGTTACATTTATTATTTTACTCTATTTATTATTATTAATAATAATAAATGTATTATTTTTCTCTATTATTGTTATTACATTTATTATTTTACTGTTAATATTACATTTATTGTTTTACTCTGTTAATAGTATTACATTTATTATTTTACTATATCATTATTGATATTACATTTATTATTTTGCCCTATTTATTATTATTGTAAGGATATGTAAGCACATTTACATTGAAGAAGGTTAGAATAATGGTTTAATCAGAGTTGGACAGACTTATCTTAAATTACAGATTTATGTAAATACTAGCTGTACCTGCCAACCTTCCCTCCCTCTGAGACCAACCTTCCCTCCCTCTTTCTCTCCTCCTTTCTTTTTCTCCTTCCTTCCTTTTTTCTTTCATTCTCTCCTTCCTTCCCTCCCTTCCCTTTCTTCCGCTCCTTCTCTTTCCCTTCCTCTTTCTTCCCTTTCTTGCTTCTCTACCTATTCTTTGACTGCAACTCCCAGCAGTCCTCCTGATCAATCAATCTATCTACCTATCTATCAGTATCTATCTATCTCATCTATCTGGAGGATTTCTGGGAGTTGCAGCCCAGGGATATGAAATTGGAAATATGCAGGGATTGGGATGCTCTCAAAGAAATCCAATGAGAAGAAAGCTTGCATCTTGGAAGCAGTGCATTTGGATCATCCTCCTCTCCTAAAGGGCCTGGTCTAGGGGATGCTGGGAGCTGTAGTCTGGAAGAGAGTGAGGTATGCTATTGAGTGTTTTGTTTGCCAGTGGGAGTATTTTCTTTTTTTTCTTTTTCTTTCTGTTTTTTTGGCCCTTTAAGTCTCTTCTGCTGTGTTTTTCAGTGTTTTTATGAGTGATGGTCACTTGTTGGCCTGATAAGTGTATTGAGTCCAAATTTTGTGTCAATTTGTCCAGAGGTTTTTGAGTTATGTTAATCCCACAAACTAACATTACATTTTTATTTATATAAATTCAAAAACATTTAACCTAATAATGCTTCAACTAATGTAATTTTATTGTTATCTATTTTTAATTTGATTCTTGAACTTTACCAATAGCTGCTGCATTTTCCACCCTTGGCTTATACTCGAGTCAATAAGTTTTCCCAGTTTTTATGGTAAAATTAGGTGTCTCGGTTTATATTCGGGTTAGCTTATACTCGAGTATATACGGTAATTTTTTTTTGCAAAAAAACGATGTTTATGTACATTGAACCAGAAGAAAGCAAAACCATCTTATCCATCCATATGAACCATTTTTATATACTGTATTTCAGATTTTGCAATTTTGGACAAAATATGCTCAATCTGTACCAACAATGGAAGATCTCACCTGAAAGTAACAACTCACAGTGCTTTTCTGTTTTCCTATGATCCACTGTGCTATTGTGAGGACAAGAACAATGATGTGTTTATTGACAATAAGTCAAAAGCTGATATAGGTTTCCTGGGAATTCTAGTCTAAAAATGTAACTTTCCCAACCCCTAGGATTTATACATCTCCGGCAAGAGTTTAGAAAACAATTTTATATAGATAACATGAAAAGACATAGGGCCTAGCATTCTCTTCGTCCAAATGTTTCTCTGCTCAGAAATGATCATATCACTTCCTTTTACAAGTTTTCAGCATATAAAAAGTTTTCAGTCATTTATTTATTTATTTGTTTATTTTTTATGTCCTGTCTTTCTCACCATGGAGAAATACAGTTAAAACATAATAAATACTGTTAAAATACATTTAAAACTCACAATCCCCCCCCCCCCTTGAATCCTATCCATTACCTCCTCCAAATGCCCAATGGCAAATAAATGTCTTAAGTTGCTTGCAGAAGGCAAGCAGCAATGGGGCCATCCTGGTATCTCTTGGGAGGGAATTCCATAATCTGGGAGCAGCCACCAAAAAGGCCTACCATCACACTTGAGAGGATGGTGGGACAGAAAGAAGACCTGCCACAGATTATGGTAGATGATCATTGCATGTATTTCTACCCTTAAACTTGAAGGTTGAATCTAGTGACACAGTACAATTTAATATATGTCAAAAGTTCCACATAATCATGTTTCTCTGGAACGTATCTGTAAGCACAGTACATATATTTACCCTTTTCATCTGAGATCTTCCAATCTAGGTTTTTCTTGCTTTTCATGGATTATCCGTAACCCAACAATCATTTATTATTTATTAGGTAGGCAGTGCAGATGAGTCCCAAAGAATAACCTTCAGAGAAATAAACCCTGAACTCTCCTACAGTATCTTTCACAAATACAGATGTTAACAAAAAATAATGATTTAGCAATCATTTTAATAAATTTGCAAGTACTAGAAGAGAGCTGGATAATACAATAAGATATATAAAACCAGCTTGTATTTTTAGCTCTCTCCTTCGATGTCTCTCTTTCAAGACAACAGTGGGAAAAGAGAGAAATGACGAAACAAAGAATTATGGTGGATTCTAAATAAATAATAAGTGATGGATTCCTGCAGCATAACAGAACTCACCCAGTTCTATTTGATGGAGAATTATTGTTTTCTCTGTCACTCAAAGGCCCTTCCAGCTATAACCTTACCCAATCTATAACCTTACCCAATCTAACAGACAGTTTCAACCACATGAAACATAAACTGTTGGGTAAAAATCCCCTGTTCAGTCATCTTTGATCTAGCTCGGTATACCAAACATCATTGATGTGAACACAGTTTCTGGGAAGAAAACTCTGGTTCTTTTTTCATCTATTAAAGCAAGCATTACGGTCACATCTTTTTACTTTGAGGCTATTATTAACTAGGCCAATTAAGTACATATCAATTCTGACATTACTTATCTCCTGAGTATCATTGCAAGGTCTCAAGATACAGCGTAATTAAGATGCTTATTTCTGAGTCCTGCTGTTCCTGAATGCTTTACATTGTTGGCTACATTAATTTATAGTCACTGTTTTCAATTACATAGAATAAACCTACCACTGCATTTTTGCAACAACAAATAACATATAGCTTAGTTCAGAGCAAGCAACTGCAGAGGGTCAGGGGCCAATTTTCTGCCCCTAGTAACTTCTTGGGGGGGACGGGGACGACATTTAAAACTGGAGTAAAACAAAAACGTAAGTGGCAATAAGTCCAATTCTAGCTTTGAAAAATGGTGTGTGAGTGCATTTCCGTGCAAACGATTTAAAAGATAAACTAGAATTTAGCTCTTGAAGGCTAGCAGGAGATGCAATGAATCCTTTTTTGCCATAAAAAGGGAGGTTGTGGGCGTGTCAGAAGTTGCAAAACAAATCTTTAGCCACTGTATGTGACCCCTGTAAGTGTGCCTTGCCTACCCCTGATGTAGATGGTCAAAAGCCTGGTAACACCACAAAGATTTCCATTGCATCCTCAATAGTATTTACTCTGTCTGATTTTATGGCAATCCTTTATCATTGAGTTCCAACTTTTCACGAAATCTTGTGACCAAACTGAAAATTCTGTTGAAAGCTTAAGAACAAATTTGAATAACGACTCATTTTCCCATTGTTAAAAAATTATCCAACCCAACTTCTGCTGATATTTATGCGGTAATTTACAAAAAAGAAAACTACGTTGGCAACTAGAATCCATGATCCACAAAACCAGGCATCCATTAACTAGGCCTTATACATACAGAAATACTTGAGATGAGCCCAGATCAGACTTTATCAATATTGTAATCCTCTTAACATGGGGACAGTTCAAGGGAAAGAATTAGTACAATACTTGTGAGGTTATTCTGGGTATTTTAAGGGTATTTTGAACACACAAATATGAATTAGTAATATGATATTTAGATTTCTGATAGTGCTTTTCACATAACAAATGGTTTTAGCAATACCAGCCTGAAGGATTTACCTAGTCAATAACTGTCATTTCAACATATTACTAGATATAGTCATGAAAATAATTTCTTCAAACTACTGCATATTTTTTATGCATACAGGAAAAGATACCTTGTCCTTCTGATGTTCAAGCGCCACGCAGAGCAACTAACCATTTGAACCCTCTTCTTCTTCTACTACTACTTTTTGGCTTTTCTTCGCGAATGAAGATTCAGGAAGGACTTACCCCACGCTTTCTGCAAGCGTGTTGATGATTCAAAGGTTGGATGTGTCCTTCGAGCCTGTGCAAAGGATTTTTCTGGTGGTGCGCAGCGTGCACAGAACCTGCCTCATCCTTTAAACCAAAGGTTCATCTGCCGGGGCCTAGCAAACTTGGACGGTGGCAACGAGGTCCTCAGGTCATAAGTTTGATTCGAGTTTCCTTCTCTAGATGGTTGACCTTACAGGGTTAGACGAGCACCATCTGCCCAGGTTTGAAATTAGAGTTTTCCTTCTCCTAGGATGGTTGCCAAAAGGCTAGAGAGCCCATCCTGCCCGTTGACACTCTTTGTCAGGCCCTACCAGTGACTATTATGCCACTGCCAGCATAGCTCACAACTTCATAAGGGTACGCAAGCCTCTCTCCTGTGACAAGGGAGCGCCAACGGAGAGGATTTTGCACATGATTACTCTAAATTTTAATAAAGAGATGTCAAAATACCTTTGGATCTGAACAGTCTTGGGGTAAGCTAAATGGTCTAGGGCCGGTGTACCTGACCACGGTGTGCCTTACCCCATATGTTCCCCCGAAATCATTGTGTTCAGAAGAACAGAACCTCCTAGTAGTCCCCTCGATCCAGTCCTGTCGGCTGTCGACGACATGATCGAGAGCCTTCTCTCTGGCAGCACCATCCTCATGGAACTCCATGCCGGTTGAGGTCTGCGCTATTAGAGAGTTGGGCCCATTTCGGAGAGCTTGCAAGACAGCTCTATTTAGGCAAGCCTTCAACCTTGCTGGCCCTTGAGTTAGCGCTCCCTGGAATGTAGTTCATATTGTTATGTAGATGCCTGGTTAGATGTATGTTTTTAGATTTTAGATTTTACTGCTGTTTATGCTGGGTGTTTTGTGTGAACCGCGCCAAGCCCGCCGGAAGGAGCGGTATACAAGAGCAAATTTTAAAAAATGCAAAATGACTATTATAACCCCAAAAGGTCATGTTTTTCCTGCCACCTGCACTATACATTGGAAATGTCGGCCAAAGTTTATACTTTGTTTCAGACATTTGTAGTGGGTTTCTTCATTGAATTACATTTTATGTTATTTTCTTATAGTTCTACTTATTGACTGATCTATATTAACCACTGGAATCTTTGCTCTTCGTCAAATTTTCTGCCATTTTCTCATTTTGCTGCCTGATGGTAGCTTCAGCTACAACTGCAATATTTACTATTACAACAACTGCTGGTATCTACTGCAGTTCTGTTTTTCTTTGCAATCCCACCCATTTTTGGAGATTTTTAATAGATTAGCACAGAAAGAAAGGAAAGCTAAAACATTTATAAATATCTGTTGCAGATTAATAGACATGATTTATTCAGTCTGAGAAATTGATGGAACGAAGAGGTTGATTGCCCGATTTTGCCTAATCAACATAATGTCACTCTTTACTTTTATGACTGCTCTATCTGAGGATCTCTGGCTCCAGCAAAACCTTGCATTTTGTATGCCACTGGACACTGCAACACCTCTTTAATAACATTTGTTTGTCATTAAGCTGAAAAACATTTTCTTATTTTTTATAGATGCCATTTTATTTTTATCAATTTTTTTCTTCTGAGTTCTTATTGACATGATATATACATATTACAAATAAATGACAACTCTTCGGGAGGCGTACATAGGATCTAGTGGGTGACCTGGTGAGGAACAACTTGAGTGATTAATACAGTATTAAACCATATGTTCAACACAAGTAAAATATAGAGAGTGAAAAGAAGAGAAAGAGGCACAGCCAACTTTAAAAATATATAGACTTAGCAGGCAAAAAACTTGCCAGAATAGAAGTCCCCTATATAATCACTGAAGGGGCTACCCATACATCAAACAGCGGCATTTCATAACATCCATGCAGCCACTAAAAAGGTTCTTTCTGTGTCTTATCATATAGCAAATGTATCTTTGCCTCATGGTTTAATTAATTGTTAATTTTTTTTGTATTCTGTGAATTTTTAAATATATTAACCATTGTAAGCCACTTTAAGTTCCAAAGAAGGGAAGGATGATGATAATGATGATAATAATAATAGGTAACAGGTCTGCTTACCTATGGCCAATATATGCATATACTGGGCCCTTGATATCTGCTGGGATTTGGTTTCAAAACCCTCCTTCCATGGATACTAAAAACTGTGGATACTCCAATCCCATTATAGCATAGTAAAATATGTTCCTCATATAAAAATACAAAAGCAATGCCTGCTTTTTGATATGTTTTAGTGCATTTTCAAGCTGAGGATAGTTCAATTTGTAGGAACAGATCCATGAATACAAGGACCAACTTCATTTGTTGTGTGAGTTCCTTAGTCAGCTAGTCCATCAGACTGATGAAGAGATATGTAGGAATAATTTTTAAAAATAAAACAAATAAAACACTAAGACAAATCACATTCATATTATGCAGTAATTAGTGGAGGCCGGATGGAGATACAAGGAAGCAACATGTTGCTAGATATTCCTGATGAAGAAATGAAAATATTTTAAAGACCTAAAACAGGCCTTGAACTGAAACTGACCTGTAAGATCGTAGTTCACAGAACCATATTGCAGCAATTTAGAAGGAGATAAACAGAGGGATCATAGCCTCAATTATGGCCTACCATTACTTTTCATTTTTTCCCTTCAGTACAAAATTAAAAGCCCTACACATAATCCTTTTTAAGTACCTCAAAACTCTTATTAATTTGTCTACAGTGAAGAAAATGCTAAGTATTTCTATTCAGAATTAAATCCCTTGTAAGTATGTGTAAGACTGTATCTATATTACACACTAAACATTCCTAGCGATTTCTCACTCTAAATTCTATTTCAACCATTATAGCATAGTAAAATATGTTCCTCATATAAAAATACAAAAGCAATGCCTGCTTTTTGATATGTTTTAGTGCATTTTCAATTTTTAACCAAGATTTGCTGTAGCTTAATGTTTTCAGTATGCATGCACACAGGTCTAAGCCAGACAATACATCATTTTAAAAGAAATTATGTGACTTCATTTGAAAGCATGGGGGGGGGGGGTCAAAAACACAATACCTTGAATTCCTTGTTCATGTTATATGGAAAACTATTCTAGGAACCCCCATTTGGCCATATAATTAACTGGCTAATCCCAAATCAACTACATTTTCACAATGAAACAGGAGTGTGACAAGAAACAGATCAAACTAGGTGAGAATCTTGTATGTCACACTTACTTCATTTATTTATATAATTTAGATGCTTCCTTTACTTCGGTATTGGACACAAGGCAGTATGGTTCCTCGTAGGAAGTACCATGTAGCAAAATAGCGTCGAGAGACTTGGAACTTCTAAGTAATCAAAATTTGTTGTGTTTATCAGGATTTTTTAGACATTACATTTCTTTTACTTTCCACTCACTCCCGGCCACTTACAACATGGTAATTATAGAGTGATAAAATAGCAATATACCGTCAGTGTGTAGCAACCCAGTTCCCTTTCGTGCCTGGGGGGCAGGGGGCAGCGCCGGGGGTCCCACTTGCATTAGGGCCAGCTGCAGCTGATGAGGAAATGGAGGAAGGGGCTGATGAGTTAGCTGGGCCTTCCTCTCCCACAGAGATCTTGGCCTGGGATGATGAATGGCCGGACGACTATGAAAATTGGGAAAGTCAGGCTGACCCTGAGAGTGATGATTCCGATCAGTATGAGAACCCAGGTGGTTACGGGTCGCAGGAGAGAATCAGGGAAACAGTGGAGGATGAGCCCATGGAAGCTGAAAGGGAGTTCGGCTCTCACGAAGATAGCGAGCCAGGTGCTGGGAGGCAAGGACGGAGCTTTGATAGGAGACGGAGCATTGAGTCCAGCAGGAGGGATTGGCACCGCAGCCTAGAGCGCCAGAGAAGCGCTAGGTCCCATAGCACAGATTGGCGGAGAAGCCTAGAGCGTCGGGGGCCTCGCCAAGGGGATTAAGTATAGGATCCGTGGGAACGGATCCTCAGTAGCTCGGCCACTTCTATTCTAAGAGGAGTGAAGCGAGCGGAGTTCCACGGAGCCAAGTTGCCGGCTCAAGCCTTGCCAATAAATTTCTTGGGTTGTTCATGAACTTTGCCTTGTTCTTTGCCACGGACCAAGTCCTTGATCCGCATAGTTTTGCGGAGCCTTTGCCACGTTTGCTTTTGGATTTTACTCACGGACTCTTTACCTTTTGGATTGAACTTTTTGATACTTTTTATGGACAATTTACCTTTTCACCTGTTTCTTATTATTCAATAAATAGTTAGCTGATTACCGTCTCTGTGTGTGTGATTAAGGGGCCGGGCCAAGACCGTGCATCGTGACACAGTGCAATAAAGATGGAATTTCTGAAATTCAAAGATAGCCAAACCGAAAAGTATGTAAATATGGGTATTAGCAACAATATGCTATTATGTGGGATATTTTTTCATACTCTTCCATTTAGATTCAACAATGTTAAATTTGTTGTAACTAAAAATGCTGATCTTGAAAAGTGAATAACACTGAGTAATACTAAGTTTAAAATTCATGAAACTACCGCCAAAAAATTAACATTGTCGGTTTTTACAACAACTGATCACTTTGAAGTATGTAAGGAAAATAAAAGTAAAGCTGAGGCTTTTGTTTTGACCAGCGGTTCTCAACCTGGGGAGTCGAGACCCCCGGAGGGGTCGTTTGGCAATTCTGGAGGGGTTGCGGCATGGTCTTCTTAGGCTACGCCTCCTCCTACAGGCCCCATACGCCCTCAACAGCGTGCCAAAGAGACACCGAGGCCTTCGCAGAAGCTACTTCACAGAGGCCCTGGGAGAAGAGGCCCTGTGCTCCACCAGCCCCTGAGTATGCGCTTCTAGCCCTCTTCCCCTGCGCGCTTGGCAACGCCGGGAGAGATATGTGCGCCGGCTTTGCCAGGTGCATGGGACAAGAGGCCTTGTGCAGAGAGCATGCGTGTGGGTGCATTCTCCCCGCACAAGGCCTCTTTACCCACGCGCCTGGCAACACCGGCACGTGTCCCTCTCCCAGCATTAGCAAGTGCGCAGGAAAAGAGGAGCGATGCAGGGATCGCTTTCCCTGCGCCCTTGCTAACAGCGGGAGAGGGATGCGCACCGGAGTTGCCAGGTGCGCTAAGAAAGATGCCTTGTGCTGGGAGCATGCCTGGCAATGCCAGTGCGCATCCCTCTCCCTGTGTTGCCAAGCGCATGGGGGAAGAGAGCTGGAAGTGCATACCCAGGGGCCGAAGGAGCACAGGACCTCTTCTCCCAGGGCCTCTTCTCCTGTGAGAAGAGGGGCAGTGTTGGCAAGTGCCAGCACCCCTCTCAGGATGGCAAGGAGGCGATTGAAAGTACTGCAAATCTAATCTATTGTACATGCCTCCCCCTAATCCTTCCAGTATTTTCTGTTGGTCATGGAAGTCCTATATTCCAAGTTTGGTTCAATTCTATTATTGGTAGAGCTCAGAATGCTCTTTGATGCCTGGTGAAGTATAATCCACACAACAGCAATTCCAAAATGTCAGGGCCTATTTTCCCCAAATCCCTCCAGTATTTTCTGTTGGTCAAGGAAGTCCTATCTGCCATGTTTCAATTGTTCGTGGAGCTCAGAATGCTCTTTGATGCCTGGTGAAGTATAATCCACACAACTGCAATTCCCAAGTGTAGGGTCTATTTTCCCCAAGCTCCACCAGTGTTCCAATTTGGGCATATTGAGTATTTGTGCCAAGTTTTGTCCATATCCATAGTTGTTTGGGTTCACAATGCTCTCTAGACGTAGGTGAACTACATTTCCTCTAAATTACTGTCAATTACTCCCAACCCCCTTCGGTATTTTATCTTCATCGTGGGAGTTCTGTGTGCCAAGTTTGGTCTAGGTCTATAATTTTTGGGGGTCTCATAGGGCTGTGGAAGTCAGAGCGGAATCAGTTGAAGGTACTTCAAATCCCTTCATCCATTGTCCATACTCCCCCCCAAAATATTGCTTTATCATTAATCACTATTCTTTTCTTATGTTCAGTTTGTAACAATGAAAATGCATCCTGCATATTTTATTTATTTAGAGATTTATTAATCGCCCATCCCAGATGGCTCTGGGCGATTTACAATGAAACACGCAATTAAATACCTAAAGCATCTATTCTAAACAATTTGAGCAATCTAACCAGTTTCTCAGCTGAACGCCCTCTCAATTCATTTACATTACAATCCATAATAGTAACAGTTATGACGTAGCAACAAATATATGGTTGGGGGTCACCACAAGATGAGGTACTGTATTTTGGGGTCACGGCATTAGAAAGGTTGAGAACCACTGGTTTTGACTAAGCAATACCATGGTGTTCAAGTCTTTCTTTTGTTTAAACACAAACATCCTAAGTTTCTCGGCAGAGGACTCTTAAAGTTTTCCCACATATTTTGGATTGCAAAAACGTAATGACACTAAATGGAATATCTCAAAATCTCCTCCAAGCACATCTCAGAAGGAGTTTTTCCAATAAAGTATCTCTCTCCCTAATTCCCTGCTGTCCTTCTCTCATGCGGGTTTAACTGCTAAATGCAGGAGCAATGGAAAATAAATGTTTGTGGGGCCTTCATTAGAAGTCCATGCATTTTCACACACACAGATAACAAGCCCTATTTAAAGAGGATATTTGGGCTGCTCTTGTGCTTTATGACAGAATGCTCTCTACAATGTTCACTGCTACTGTTTTGTGTTTTATTTTGCATTATATTTTGTGTTTCATTTAAGCAGAAACAAGCTCAAAGAAACACCAGACAAGCAATATAAATGCATAC
The DNA here is from genome assembly GCA_030556195.1 of Anolis apletophallus. Taxonomy (NCBI): domain Eukaryota; kingdom Metazoa; phylum Chordata; class Lepidosauria; order Squamata; family Anolidae; genus Anolis; species Anolis apletophallus. Next base: position 31,935,296 of record JARBWK010000008.1, on the reverse strand, counting down.
GGCTTGTATCCTGGCCCAAATCAGCCAAAACATATTGTCCATCTTCTCTTAAATCCAGCTAATAATGTGGTGAGTTCTTAGAAGGACTAGAGGAAGTTATGTAATTAAAGAGCAACAGAGTAACATGATAGATGTCTTAATATTATATAAAGCAACAGATTAATCTGATGAAACAGGAGAGACAATGATATTTACCTTCCCACAATACTGTTCAAAACAAAAAGAGATAACTACTAATTAAAAGCTCTATCTAAACAAGGCGATCTGTGTATCCTTAATTTACCCTGAACCAAATCTGACAAAAACACTGAACTACATAAAAGCCCAAAACACAAAGAGTAAGTATAACAAAATGGTGCATGGTCAGAGGCTACCATTTTAAAACACTTCCCAAACACTTTTCTAAATGAAACATTTCATTAAAAACAAAAACCAATTAAAATCCTTCATAAACACCATCACAAAATCAGAGTTTGGAAAACTTACTTTTTGGGGGCTGTAATGGTTGTAGCCACCTTGGCCATAGTGGGTGAAGGATTCAAGAAGTAATAGCCCCAAACAGTAATTCCTCCAAGCTTTGCACAAAGTATGACTGAAGCTGTGACTCGGACTCCATCAAGCCAGGGGGAGACCTGGGATTTTAACATGCATTATGTGTCCCACAGTCCCAGAATTCTCTGCATCTGATAAGATTCACAATTGATAACGTCTTTTATTTATTCCTGTCAGGAGCATGCATTGACAAAATTTATATACCACTTTATATCCAGGAGAGATTGCAAAATAATATGATAAAGTCAAGTACAACAAATGCAGTGTCCGCATTACAGCTTTTTCCAAAGCATCCCTTAATCAATTCAGTTCTGACATTTTCACAGACTACATTAAAAATATTACATTGCTCTTCTTATCACCTGGAAATGCAGGTGTATTACTGTTACATGGGGACTCACTTAACTGCAATACAAGATACTAATCACAAATGGATCAACCCTCAGTTGGGAAGGACAAACAGCAACATTCTTTGGCTGAAACTACTCTTGAAAGTCGTGGATTTTTCAAAGCACGTTCTTAAGCAACGCAGTGACAACTCTTATAAAAGGAACTGAAATATTTGCATCTGTATGCAGATTTGAAGCTCACATGCTACATTTAAATGTCTTAACGTATCACTAGATTTGCTGCATTGTTTCCATACCAAATATTTAAGTAGATTATTATATTTTCTTATAAAGCAGCCAGAAATCCAGTTACCTTCATGTCACTTGATAACAACTTTCCTCCAACTCACATCAAGAGAAAAAGCAGATTATGATGGTTTGCTGCCTTCAAGTTGTTTCCAACTTATAGAGATGCTAGGTTAAATCTATCACAAGGTTTTATTAGCAAGATTTATTCAGAGGGGTTTGCCTTTGCCTTCTTTTGAGGCTAAAAGTGTGTGACTTGCCAAAGGTTGCCCACTGTGTTTCCATGGCTGGATAGGGATCTGAAATGTGGTCTCCAGAGTTGTAGTCCAATGTTCAAACCAAACTGTTGTGTGCTAAATTTCAGAGAAAGGCAGTGATAAATCAGCTCTGATTATTCCTTGTCTATAAATGCACATTGTTCACCATAAGTCAACAAAAAACTTGAAGGTATGTGTGTATCCATCTGTTTTTGGTCTTGTGGGGCCATGCATACAGTTGATTCAAACACATTTATTATTATTATTATTATCATTATTATTATTATATTTCAGCATGCAGTAATGGAAAAATCATTTCAATGCAAGCAGATAGGACATGCAAGATGTCCTTTATTTGACTAGTACCACTTTAAAAGTCAACACAAACTTATATTAAACAGGTATTGATTCACCCAGATACAGAACTTTTGTAATTTTCTTTAAAAAGCACTTTAGATTGCAAGATGTTCCCTTCCACATGCTTGACTGGGACTCCTGCGATGTAATTTTTCCAACAAATAAAATAAATCATCAAGCTTACAAAATTGTATATTCACTTTTCTGGTTTTTTGTTGACATTTCTGCATATTTCTGTATTCTAATGAGATCGATCTCTACATGTACCCTTCTGCAGAACAGCAGCAGTAGTCACTGAAAAGCATCAGATGACACAGTCTTATATAGCCCTCAGCAAAAAAAATCACATGGTTCATTGTGAGATTTTAAAATGTGGAAGATTTTGGGCTTCCTTCATGCATTGGTAACTGGCAATACGCTCTACAAATCCAAGATAATGGTCACTTTTGGTTCCCTGCAGTGCTCAAGACTCACTCCCTCAATGTGTGGTAAATGAATTGCTGCCAATCACAATTGCCTTATTAGGCTCATGTAGAGCCACACACCTAAGAATCCATCTGTCTTTCATGTCTTAGTAATGCCCATGTTGAAGAGTTTTTTGTTCTAATGCCAAGCAAACCACTCACTCTTGCGCTTCTTCCCCTCTAAGTCACTCTACCCTGAGCACATTTTTTAATACAGAGAATTCAAACTATAGTGTTGCCAAATATATAAAACTATGCATACAGTAGCAAACCAGGAAAAATGTAGCCCTTTGAGCATTTAGTATGTAGCTCCCTGAGCGGATGGAAGTACTTCCTAGAGTAATTCAGTCTTTTTACTAGTATGGGTTCCTGGCTAATTAAAACCAGAGGAAGGGAGGGAAAAAACACTCATACAGCCAGTCTCACAAGAATGCAAGCATGTCATAATGCACTGAGTGGAGATTTGCATATGCTAGAATGCAACATAGGAAACTACTCTTAATTGCTAGAGAATGAATCTGTGTAGAAGGACATGGTATATCACAATTAAGTACAATGGCAAGTCTAAAAAGGCTTCATTAAGACTGCAGTCCTGGACATAGCTACTATGAAAAAAGCCCTACTGAACACAATGGGGCTTCCTCTGAGTTCACATTCATAGGACTGAACTATAAGAGTCTATATAGGTGATTCAAACAAAAGTCGGTTTTAACTCAGTTTGTCAGCAAACTATTTTTCCCACAGTAAAGAAAGAGCAAATCCTCTCAAGTTTATCCCTCTTTCTCTCAAGAAGCAAGTTCTTAGCAACAACTAATATGACTGAGAAAGTGTACAAAACTTTAGTAGCTGCTCTTAACAGCTTATCCCAGGATGGGAAAAATTGGTGCAATGACTTAAGCCTAGTTCAGGTCACTATGCTTTCTTCAACATGAGAACAAGAAGGAACTTTTGATGTTACTGTTCACTCTAAACAACAACAACAACAATTTTATTTTTATACCCTGCCTCCATCTCCCTGAAGGGACTCGGGGTGGCTTACATGGGGCCAAGCCCAACAGAACAGTTGATGTTTTTGATTTTTATTTATTGTATTTGTCGTTTGGGCCTGGCTACATGTGATCCGTCCTGAGTCCCATCGGGGAGATGGTGGCAGGGTATAAATAAAAATTTTTATTATTATTATTAAAACATAATACATTAAAATGCATATCAACAAAAGTAATATATATCTGAAGAGAAGTTCCTGTTTGCAGGGAGTTACCCATGTGAACAAGATCCCAGATTTTTCAAGGTTCCTGTTTTGTGGTTAACCTTCATGGACACAGGGGTCCCTCCTCTACATATAAGTTAAAAGCAACAATCAAGGAGAGTCTAGTTACTATCCAGTTCTTGTGTTGAGGAAAACATGAGTAGGAGACATGCGAACCTGCCTGACCAACAGGGCTTTAGACTGGGTAACATAGGGAAGGGAGACACAGGGAAGTATTCAGGAGGGCACAGGGTAACCAAGTACTGGGGATAATAACCTCAACAATACAGAGAAAAAAATGTGCCAACAGTTTGGTAGAAATCAACAACCAAGGACTAGCTATAGAGAATGACACAAGCTATCAGGTGTCTCTACAATAATGCATAGGGCATGAGAAATAAACAAGACAAACTTGAACTCTGAACACAGGAAGGCAAATGAATTGTATGAGTGGAATGTGGCAACGGAGGAGAATTACCTATTTCAAAGAAACAGCTACACTTTGCCCCCCCCCCCCGCCCGCCTCGTGCGTGCTTGAACACACACAAATTATGAAGTGACATATATTAATTTTATTGCCTAAGCAGGGACATAAAGAGTTTAAATTCTGGAACCTGATGCCTTTTATTCTTGCACATTAACCTATCTAGATGTTAAAAGGTCTTTCTAGAACATTTCCTGCCATTTCAAGATATGCAAACATGAGACAGACTATTGTATGGACATCACTTTGGTTATGGAATAATCTGCCTATGGAGGTTTGCCTCTTTTGCCTTTTCCCCTTTAAGAACAGTTTATTTGGATACACTGTTGTTTGCATTTGGACAGACAATGAAGGCATTTTATTCCAGTGAACTTGGCTGAATGCTATTTTCATATAGGACAAACTGTTATTCCTTCTTGTATTGCAATATTGCTTGACATATTTATTAATATAGGGATTTGCAGAAAGAAAGAAGGAATATTAATACAGGCAGTACCTAAATTACATACATCTGACTTACAAATGACTCATAGTTAAGAACAGGGGAAGTGAGAGAAATCTGCCTCTAAGAAAGGAAATTCATTACTGAAAGAGGGGGAATAGGTGTCTCCACCGCACCAAAGCTTTGTCACCAATCCTTGTTTCCACAAGTCATTTTTTTCAAAATCTAATTATCACAGGGGCAGAAAGTGGGGTGAAATCTTCTGAACAGGGGCACAGACAACAAAACAAACACCACAGAGATGTTAAACCTTCCCTATACTATCCAAAGCGTTTTGGCTGGAGTTATGTTAAAAACGATACCTATTCCATCTTACAAACAAATTCAGATTAAGAACAAACCTATAGAAACGATCTTGTTTGTAGCTTGGGGACTGGTTGTACTGGAAAATGAAGTGATTTATTAAAGAATACTAGTTGCCTCAATCAGATCTCGGCCCACATTTCTATTTTTGAATTATAAATAACTTACCTTCCTTTTTGCTGATTTGTTCCTGTCTTCCAACCAATCATCTATCTGTTCTTCAATCTCTTCAATAGATGCACTATTATCATATGATGGCATATATGCATTTGTTTCAGCTACTGTATATACAGGAAATTCAGATTTTGGTTTCTTGACTTTAGGTTTCTTTTCCTCTGTAAAACAAAAAATAATTTTGATTGCTAATTCTACCCTGAAGCACTGGTCCAGAAATGTACTACACCAAAAAAAGGTTAATTCAGACAGCAAATCATCCATCCTGAACTTTAGTTATTGAATAAGCAAAGAATATATTTGGAAATGCACTTTTTCAGAAAAAAAATATAAAAGTGTGAGCAAAACTTTGGATGTCTTCTCAGCCATGTTGAAGAAGGAAACAGAAACTCCTGATAACTCGGTTTATGGACTAGGCTAAAGTGCAGATTTTTGTTATGATTAAAACTGGACTTTGGACTAAATCTGCCATCCTGTGCACATTTACAAGTAAATCCCATAAAGTACTAAAAGTTATTTTTGAGCTCCAAAATTTCTGTGCTTTGAATAAGAGTGAGAGGATCTACATTCAAGCATTCAATTATTCTTGTTATGCTGCTTAACATAGTGGCAGTGTTGAGAACAGGGTGGCTTAATAGTATGAATGTAGTTATTATATACTTTTTAGAATGGTGTAAATATACATATATTATTGTAGTTATGCCGGATTACACAGCTGCAGAGCTGACTAATATGCAACAGGTATCACAGTTTCAATCTCATTTCTTACATAATAGTTAATTCACTGCCCACCCAATATACAACTGTTAGCATGTTTTTTACATTAGAATAGAGCTGTAACAATTATTTGGTCCAGACAGCCTTGGTCCGAAAACTCTTCCTATTCCTGATCTACCTGGCATGGATCTCATCAAAATAAAAGACTCTAGAGATTGGGAGCCTTCCTGAGTATCCTGGAGATAGGCTGGAACAAAATGTAATTTAATACATACATATATAAAACTGCCTGAGCAATTTGTTTTATAACAAATGGAATTATTTGATATTTTCTTATGAGTACAGATATTATGTATCATTAACCCAATCAAGGTTCTCTCTGATTCCAATGCAAAACATTCAAATCTAATCAGCTTCATAAAATCCTTATGCCCTTATTTTCCCGTGCCCAGAAACTGATGATTAGGTTCGATGGTTTGCTCTTATATTTTGTTATAATGTTGCTGTTTTATTCTGTTTTATGCTGTTGTTTGTGTATTTTAGTGTGTTATTTAACTATGTTGATTGGGCTTGTCCCCATGTAAGCTGCCCCGAGTCCATCCAGGGAGATGGAGACAGGGTAAAAAAATTAAGTTGTTGTTATTATTATTATTATTTCCTCTATAATGGACTAAAAGTTAAACTGACTGTGGTCAAGGATCCATATAATAACAGAGTTAAGACACAGTTACAATTTGAAATTATCTCACACTGTAGTTTCCTCCTGTCGCCATAACAGACGGATGAAACTAGATATATATTCTAGCATTGTAATACATAAATAAATGGGGAAATTTGAAAAAATACAGTACCATGGAAAGAGTATTGCATCCTCCTCTTTTGCATCACAAAACAAGCCAATTAGAAAAAAGTTAAAAGACTGTTCCTTCCTTTTCCAAATAATAATGCAACTTCATATATTATAATTAAATAATGTTTCAGTAGTTGAAGGAATCTCACTAATCTTCACATTTTGTATATACAGGTTTTCTATAAATATTTCCCAAATACATATATAATTTTCAGCACATTTTTATAATTCCTAAAAATCAAACTAATTAGGAATTGCAATAACATTTGTCATTTGAATTATTTCCAGAAAGGCACAAAAACAGGAAAGGATTGCAATAACATCTGATTTTTAGGACCACTTGCACTTCTGTCACATTTCATAACAATATTATATGACTCAACTAATTCTACAAATGAGTAAGAATTCAGGGAGCATTCAACAACTTCCTACAGCACTTGATCTGATCCCAAGCAAACTCATTTTTGTGCCTTCGCAGAAAACAGCAATTACTCACATTAAATTTGAGGAATTTGGATTTTCCCATCTCCCACCTCTTATTTTTAAAAAGATAAACTGGATCAGGAAAAGCATATAAAGAGACTCACTCTGAAGCGTTTCTTGTTCAGCTCTAGCCAAAGCCTCTTCTTTCTCCTTTATTTTTGTTTCTTTATATTCCACATAGAGTTGTTTGGCTTCCTTTAAGAAAAATGTAATGATATTAACATCTCAAAAGCAGCTTGCTGCAATTGTACCATTTTAAACTTTGCATGATTAATTTTAAGTTCCAGCAATTAATCACCTAGAGGAAAAATAAGTGCTGGGTTGAATTAATAAATCAAAAGTGAAATTTGTTACACATAAAGGGGGAAAAAGTACGAACAGCAATTTGCACATCATGGCATACTCAAAAGAACACAATGATAATGTTGAATTAAAACAAAATGATACTGTAAACTCTCACTATTGAAAATGCTATTAAGAAAAGAAACTGTTTAATAATGGTAGATTTGAAATTCTTGAGTTTACTGTAGGGTGCAAACCGATTTTCTCAAGAGTCGCTACAACAAATCATCTGAGTTCAATTCCTTAGTTTGGGGAAACTGAAGGCACCGATCAATTAAGGTATTTACAGATGCACACAACTAAACAACAGCAATACACTGTGTGAATAGATGTATAACTTTCTTTCTTGCATCAAACTCAAGGAAATCTGCTCTTTGCATTTAGAATGAAAGGGCTAGAGAGAGCAGTGTACACTAGCCCTGGCCAGTTGCCCAGATTGACAGTCTCAGATAAAGCTTCAACCCCTAAAGATTTCTTCTGCACACCACCAAAACAGACAACCAACTTTCCTATTCAGGTTGAGGAATCTATGTATCACTGCTTTTGTAACTTTCAGGCATCAGACTTCAAAGTACAACTAACTGTCAATCTCTGGGGTGTCAAACTGGAGAACGTGGATGGGCAGATGAAAGATAAAAATTTCAGTACTATTAGTTGTGATTCAATTTCTAGTTGAATGTTCATCACACATCAGCTAAACTTCAAAGAAAGGTATTTCCAGCAGCATCACTATACTATGAATAACCCTTCCATAAAATCTTCTGTAACAAATAGGCAAGCAAAACATTTAATTGAGTAGCCTAGACCATGAAGATACCATGCTCTTGGGCATAATGTGTAACAAAACAAACAAACACAAAGCAAAAACATAATATGTCATGGGTTTTTTTAAAAAAAAAATAATCAGAGCTTGATGTTCTTGAATGTTTTACTTTGTTCCAAACAAGCAAAAACAAAAACCTTAAAATATGGATCTTTTCTCTATTCAGATTCTAAACTTGAAAAAGAACCATTTGATTATTATAGCATGTGTGTGTGTGTGTCTTTATTAACTATAATAATGAGCCCACGCAGAAACCTTTTCCTATAACTTTAATCCAAAACTTGGGAAAGCTAGTTTTTCAAAGTAAACCTCTCCAGTCTGCAAATTCCATGGAGATGCTGTAATGCAAAAAAAGGTAACTTTTCCAAGATATGCTTTAGCTTAGTACTTACATTAAAACATCCATGAAATTCAGTATAAGGAAATAATGATGCCTATATTTCTCTCCTGATGGACTAAATAATGCCCATCTTCTCTACTACTGCCTGCCTGCCTGTCTATTTTGTCTGACCATCACAGCTATCAATCAAAAGCATTTCACACACACACACACACATCAGGAGCATCTGTATTCCCTTCTATCAAAACCTGATACAAGTTGTTCTTCTAATTCGACAATTTGTCCCAGTTTTTGGTAATTCACTAGTGCTTTCAATTAAGACATTACACATCAGGAAGAGTTTGTCCCCCTATAAGTTACCCCTGTCATCTTTCCCAGAAATTGTTTCAACTGATGACAGAAATAAGGTAGATGAAAGGAGTGGAAAACAGAAATTACTCTGGGAATTCAGTATGATTTTTTTATTGCAAGTCTTTTTACATTACGAGGTTCCTGTGGCTGCTAAACACACATGAAGGCAGATATATAATTTATAAATTGACTATATATGCGTACTAAATCTAATGTTAAGGGAGGAACTCCCTTAACTGACTAATATCTTTCACCCATCTCTTGCTTATTTACTTGAACCATTTGAATAGCTTTATTAAATAATTAAATTGACAGCATGTCCCATTGGAAAAGTGGGTGCTTCCCTTGTGATTTTAGTAAGCCATTCAAATTAAGTAAGTGAGCACAAATGAGAGATTTGAGCCAGATCGATACATCATGGAGAGGGAATGGCAAAAACAGTAATTCCTTTGATCTGAGTTTCTGACTCTATGAACCATAGTTCAAGTTACAGAATTTAGCAAGAAGGCTCTCAATCCCGCATCTAAAGTAAACAGCACAAACCTATGTAAGGAGGACTGGCAAAAAAAATCTGTAGTACTTCCAGCATTTTACAGATCTTATATCCAGTGAGATCTTTGTGTTTGGATGACCCTAGAGAACACATGGGTTTCACAAGAACTGCTCCGTCTCCCACTTCAGACATTTCATTAGCGGCAAGGATTGAGAAGCATGCGCAGACTGGACTGCTGCTCTCCTCCGCTTGGTAACATAGCAATCAGCTCTCCTTGCATCAGAAATCCATCTTAATCTGCCTCCTCCTACCCCCATTGTCCACAAAATAATTAAAAATAAAGCTCTCAAAAATGCTGTGAAAGCTGCAGACCATTTTTCTTCTAACTCCAAAGAATAGGGAACAGCTGGCATAGCAGAGAAGAATAAAATGACAACAGCTAACCTGTGGACATGCATACAAAGCAGTTTTCCAAAGTAAAGAAGTACCTTAATTATTTTAAGTGCCTTCATGTATTAGAATTGGGGAGGGGAAAAATGAAGGGGCAGGAGCGATGGAGCACATTCGGTTGGATAAATGATAATCAGATGTAGGTAGCAGCTTTGCAACGTGATTCATGTAAATGGATATTTAGCCACCTTACCCCTCACATGTCTTTTAGGTTGTATTAAAATGACACAGGTTTGGATTCCAAGAGCTCTCCAGCAATATGGATGGAAAGCACTTTGGTTCACATATAGGTTGTGTGTCTTGTTCAAGCTTCTGCCTTACTCCTACAATTGCTCCCTTTAAAAAAAAGGCCCTATATGCTAAGCTTTGTACCAAGCATTTTGGAGTGGGAGGAGACCTGGTGCAGAGTTGCTCATAAGGGAACGATGTGAAAAGTGGTCCCCCATTCTCACAGGAATTACACTGCAGTTGCGAAACAGCTTTAATTAGGTGGCAGCAGGCATGAGAAAAATGCCTGATTTCAAGAATGAGGAAACATCCAGCTGCTTAAAACTTACAAGGAATTAACTAACCTTCCTTTTCCTCTCCCTACACAAAAATGTTTTAATTGGAGGTAAACTCAGACATGCTGGATTGGCTTTGTTATTTTGTGCTCTGTCCAAATATATAACTGAATTCTTCTTGGGAACATACGACTTTGCTGCTAGGAGTATGTTTTATCTATGGCAGGGGTGCCCACACTTTTTCATCATGCGAGCTACTATATGAACAATCAAGTTGAAAAGATCACCTGTTGTGCATGTAAGCGGGTGCGCGCATGTGCGCGCACACGCTCCTACTGCAGCCTTCCGTCCGCGCGGGGCTTCTTTCTTGCCTGTTCACGAACCCGCCGCCACACGCACCCGGGAAGGGGGGGCGCCCTTCCTTCCTTTCGAGGGTGTCACTCAGAAAGGACGCCCAAGTGGATGGCTGGCAGGAAGGAGGACCCCTCCCACTGGTGGCAGTCCATGCCCATGGGGGGGGGGGAGAGAGAGAGAGAGGCTCTTCCTAGCCGGCTCTGAAGAGCCACCCTCTCTCTCTCTCTCTCTCTCTCTCTCTCTCTCTCTCTCTCTCTCTCTCCCCCGTGGGCCCTCGCCGCCTTTCTCCTTCGAGGGCGAGGGAGGGTGAGGCGGCGAAATGCGGCGAGGGCACAAGCAGCAGCAGCAAGTGGAGTCTCCATCCCCGCAGCCCCCTCCTCCTTGGGTTCAGCCCCAGGAACACGGCGGAGCCCTCCCTCCTCGCCCCCAACCAAGGAAAGCAACCCCACACAGCTCGCTCGCCCAGGTCTCAGCTTGGAATGGGAGTCCCGAGGGCAGCAGCAGGGTTTGCAGCGGGGCTTGCTTGGCTTTGCCCCACTTTGCCTGGCCTCCTTCGCCTCTCTTTCTCTCTCTCTCTCCCTCTCTCCTTCCAGCGCCCGCCTGCCTGCCTGCCAAAAGGATCCAAAAAAGTTCTCCGGATTTCTTTCTTCTCTCCTTGGCTCTCTCTCTCTCACACACACACACACATTCCCTACATCCCTCCCACAGCCTCGCATCCTATCTGTGCGCATGCCTTCGCCTTGCTCCCCCCCCCCCCCAGTAGCAACCAATAGGCGGTCATGTCACCACACCGTGCGTGGCAAGGCGAGTGCCAGGGCCCGCCCACTAAAGCCTCATTTTGGCAAAAGAAGCCCCGCGAAGGTGGCGGCGGGAGCGCACGGGGCTCGCATGGCAGGAGCGCGCCATCCGGCTGGTGAGGCCCAAAGATCACCTGGAAGAGGGCCAAAGATCACCTAGGTGCTCCCGATCACCATAATGAGCACCCCTGATCTATGGCATCTGATATGCAGCCTCTGCCTCTTCTTGAAGACAGGGATATAGCTGCTATAATCACTGCCTGGTAACCTTGAGGATCAGCTACAGTAAGGCCGATGCAGGGCTGAGTTTTCAGAAGGCTCAGCTGGCACAAAATGTGATTTGCCTCATCCTCCACATTCTTCTTCTGTTAGTCAGTAAGAGCACCAACAATATCACCAGTCATTGGAAAACCTGCTCTGTGTTCTCCCACCTTCTCATTTAGAACAGATAATGTGTTATTTTTACAATGCTTAAAGTGAAACTGAGGTTTTATAGCAGGTGAGATTATCAGGCTGCTGTAATCAATTTAAAAAAAATACAGATCACAAATTAGACTACAGCCAGATCAAACCTACCAAAGGCTTTCCAAATTCAAAGTTTTTATTTTTTTAAGTCTGGCGAAAGAGTAACACCCTCAACTTCTAACAGGAATGCAATGTCAAAGGCTTGGGAATGTCAGCATAAAGACTGTAGTTCTAGAAGTAGATGTGCTAATCACATGGCATGAGGGTACAAACAACAAAACCTGGCTAGCCACAATAAGAGCTTTGGGTCTGAAAGCAGCAGCTCCTATGCATCTCAGATGGTGAATGCCATTTAAGATCTTAGATTCACTAGGTAAACATGCTTAGATCTTGCAGTGTTCAACTTTAAAATGCTGTCACAGCATTTGGCACCATCTGAAGCTCAGAGATACTTTCAATGACAGCTTTTTCTCTACCTACACACACACACAAACATACACATCTCATTATAATAGTTAATGTAATTCTATCTTTTATAGAACTTACAGGGTGACAAAAATCAGTTCTCCTAAACGAAGTGCAGATATAAACCATAAATATGGCAAATAAGGTTTTGCAACAGATACTTCTGGCTACCACCCACAGGAATAAGAATATGTCAGTCTTATCTATCACAGATACACTAATTGACACCACTATCCGAGGGCTTTTTTTTCTCTAAATCATCTTTTCAAATCTATTCACTGTTTCATGACAGTTGCAGAAATACAGAGGTCGAGAACACTGTGATTCCCATTGTGTTTCTATGGGCTTAATGCAATTTCACATCACTTTAAAAGTTGTGGCTCAATGCTATGGAATTGGGAGTTGTAGTTTGGTGAGATACCAACTCTTTTTTGCAAAGAAGGAAAAATAGTTGTAAAACCACATCTCCCACAATTCTATAGCATTGAGACTTGGCAATTAAAGTGGTGTCAAACTTTGATATTTCTACAAGGTAGATGCACCCGATGTGTAAGAATAGTAACAGTCAATCACAGCCATTTATATCTCACTAGCCTCTTGTTCCAAGATTGATCATAGAAGGTCTCAGTAATGAATATAAAATCTGCTTACACTCCAATACCTACACATGCAAGAGAAATGTTTCATTATTTATCTATTTTGGATTTTCTACCATGGAAGAAGAGGAAAAGATAGGAGATACAGAATTCGTATTACCTAGGATGAACCAGAGAGAAAGCCAATATAGAAAAAAATTCTAACCATCCTTATTTTCTAACTGTATTTTCTACTACAACCTAACATCACACATACAATTATGACTTGAATTTCTTCCTCCCACTCCATGCAACACTTCACCAAACAGCCCTAAACACTAAGTAATCTCCCACTACTTATGCTAGAATGCCATATTATTCAATAATGCCTAGAAACATTTCAGTGACACCAAACCAAAATAGGAAACCAAACTGGGGAAAAGCAACAGACCAAGCCATGTCATGATTGCGACCTGTTCATGGGCAAGAGGACAGAGCAAGAAAAGGCTGTATGATCAACATAAGTTGCTTGATTGGGTCTCAACAATTTCCCCATGACCACTCTTGGCAAGTGGAAATAGAGAACTGATGGATCCGCGTTTCTATCTGTATATAGCTTTGGTAGCCACACAAAAGCTATTCACTGTGGTTTTGTCAGGTCCAACTATTAAGCTTCTATGGTTGAAAAATTTATTTTTTTCCTCCCCACTCCATCATCTTAAATAAACCTGCCAGCACTACTACCATCAATAAGAGTTTGATATTGATGTAGACAAAAGATGATATAGTATGAAGGGTTAATAGGGTAAGGAAATGCAAATATGCAATGTAACTTGTGTACTTCATCACCAAAACAAATAGAAACTTGCACAAAATACAACTGTAATATTGGTAGGTTACATACCTGTGACCATCTTTCTTCAAGTGGTGCTCTGTGAATTCACACACGTGAAGTGACTGCGCCTGTGCAGGCCCCAACGGAAACTTCCCAAGTTTGAACTTTTCAAGTTTTGGCAGTAACCCCGCCCAGTCCCTGGCAGGGCATAAAAGGCGCCCTGGGTGTACATTCTACAGCTCCTATACCGCAAGGCAGCGAGTAAGGAGGAGGTTTGTAAGAGGGGAGGCTGGGCAGGTTTGTGTGAATTCACAGAGCACCACTCGAAGATGGTCACAATTATGAAACCTACCATTTTTCTTGGTGATCTCTGTGAATGAACACATGTGGAGACTAGCAAACTAAGGTCCCGGAGGCGGGAAGAACAAACCGACCATTTTCTAAGGACCAAAAACTTTGTTTATTGTGAAAAACAGCAACAATAAAGAACAGGACATACCGTCCCAGTGTTAATGGGGCAAAGCACCCCTAAGCCCAAGAGGGAAATCAGTTCAACATGAACAAAAGCATACCCACACAACATTGAGATAGCAAACTTGTGTAAACATCATACTTGAAAACACAGCAGTGCTCGTGGTTTGAGCACGGTCCCGACAAGCATATACATTCAGAAGGCATGGAATCACAATGTTATTTATGAACAAACATTGCGGTAGTTGCAACGAGAAACATTACAAAAAACAATAGAAGGAAGCTCTTGGGTATGGGACGCCCATGCTATGCCCCCTTATGAAAAGACTGGGGGGGGGGGGCATAGAGAAAACCCACAACAGGAGTAAACGACTCCATTAACAAGGATAACCAGAGGGGGTACAGCCAATGTGGCGATAATCCGGGTACAACTGGAATGCTAAAGAAAGGCATTCCCCACAGGGAACCATGTTCACGGAGGGCAAGAGGAAAGAACCGACCGGCCAAAAGCTGTGTCTTTCCTGTTCTTAGTGTCCAGTCTATAATGTGAAACAAAAGTCAAAGAGATGGACCAAATAGCTGATTTGCAGATAGAGTCCAAAGGGATGCCTTTAAGAAAAGCAGTTGAGGCTGCCATGGCTCTTGTCGACCAGGCCCACACAACCGGCGGAGGCAGGTGGTGGACTAGCTCGTAACATAGGCAATCCAATTAGACAATCGCTGAGATGAAACTGGTAGACCCAGCTTGTCCTGAGCATAGGCCACGAACAGTCTTGGAGTCCTACAGAATTAAGAGGTTCTGTCCCGATAAAACAACAGGACCCTACGGACGTCGAGGAGATGCAGTCTCCATTTCGTCAGAGGAGGGGCCTGAAAAAAACGATGGGAGGACAATATCCTCATTATCATGAAAAGGAGAGATCACCTTTGGCAGAAAGTAAATGTCCATGCGGAGAACCGCTCTGTCCGAATGGAACAGCAAATATGGCTCATCAACCCGCAATGCTGCAGCGGACAGAGGTGATCGCCACCAAGAACACCTTTCACGAGAGAAGGCAAAGATTGATCATTGCCAACGGCTCGAAGCCACCAGATCGAGGCTCCAGCCAGGGGTCGGAGGGCAGACTGAAGGGTGCAAATTGGTGTACCCATTCAGGAAGGTCTTTACCATGGTGCTGTGGAACAAGGACGTCCCTCCGCACTGCTGGACGTGCCATGAGATGGCCTGCAAGTAGGACTTCAGCGACGACATGGACAGGTTGCGCTCAGACAGGGAAAGCAGGAAATCGAGGACTGTCAGTATCAAAGGTGGAAATGTTTTGTCACCTCGATCCTGAAGAAACCTCTGGAACTGAGCGAAGCACGAGGCATAGGCCTTGACAGTCGCTGGTTTGCGGGCAGCTGCCATGATGGAGCACACCGCTGGCTGCAGCGACATCAGAGTTGGATTCTCCAAGCTGTCAGATGAAGGGAGGAGAGGTCAGAGTGGAGAAGGAGACCTTGTTCCCTCGTGAGGAGATTGTGGCGCAGAGGAAACTGACGGTACCAACAGTTGGAAATCTGCAAGAGGACTGGATACAACGCTTGCCTCGGCAACGTCGGGGCCACCAGGATGTAATTGGCCCGGAACAATTGGATCCTCTCGACCACCCTGAAGATGAGAGGAAATGGAGGGAAGAGGTAGAGGAATCCCTTGGACCAGTCCAAAAGTAGGGCATCCCTGAGGCGGCCTGATGTTGCATCCGGGGGTAAGCGAGCTGCGTACCGAGGGAGCTGGGCATTCATCGGCAAGACAAAGAGGTCAACATCCGGTCGGCCCCAGTCGTCGAACAGCTCTGAGAGTTCGTCTGGGTGGATCATCCACTTGTGGGAGCATGATCAGGATCAGCTGAGGAGGTCAGCCTCAACATTTAGGGAGCCCAGGAGGTGCAGTGCCGGGATCGACGTCACATGAGCCATGAACCCAATCCCAAAGAGCCAGGGAGAGCGCCAGCAACTTTCTGGAACCTGTGCCACCCTGCTTGTTCACATAATACATGGCCACTATATATTCCGTGAGGATCTGCACAGTCCTGTTGGTGACCAGGGGAGCGAACGCCCTCAGAGATTTGAAGATCACCAGCAACTCCAGATAGTTGATATGGTGAGACCTCACAGTGCAAGGCTGCTTGGATTGTCTCATCTGCCTCAAAGACTTTGACGCTGTCGACATCGTCGAGCGAGGTCTTGGTGGCAGTTTCTTTCCCACCGAAGTGAAGTGCGCCGAAGAAGCCAGAGATGTCGAGGTAGACGCCAAGGGGGTTCCGCTGAGGATGAACACACTAAGGTCGACGCTGAAGGAGGAGCTGTCAGCATTGATGACGAAGGGGCCAAGGACTGCTGGTAAAGGAGATACCTCAGCCGATGAGCCCGATTTTTACGGGATTAGGCCGTCAGCACCTGGCAATGATGGCAAGAAGCGGTGATATGAGCCTTGCCGAGTCAAAGGAGGCACATAGAGTAGTTATTCAAATCAGGGATCTTCCAAGAACACTGTGTACAGTGTTTAAAATGAGTCATTGACATAGCGAGGAAGTTCCGATGCGAGCCTTACGGAGGAAAAAAAGGAATTGTGGAGTGTGCACGCGGGGCGCCTTTTATGCCCTGTTGGGAACTGGGTGGGGTTACCGCCAAAACTTGAAAAGTTTAAACTTGGGAAGTTTTCGTTGGGGCCTGCACAGGCGCAGTCACTCCACATGTGTGCATTCACCGAGACCACGAAGAAAAAAGGTAATTGAGTTGTGGTGCTATATTCATAATTATATCTTAAGCAATTCATTTTATAAATTTGTTAATAAACAGGCAACCTTGAAAACAGCACAATATTGTTTTATAACACTGGTCAGGAATAACTCTGCAATACACTCAATTGATACAGGGCATCATCCCTCAAACCCATCCACAATATTTAACACTGTACTACAGTATTATGCATTGTAAGACTCTTAAAATTACTCAAATAATATATGGAAGTGATACACTAGTGGAGGGGTTAAGGTATCTGATAAATTACTGAAACAAGATTTATCCTGTCTGAAGAGTAAGATTTGTTTTACTGTCTTGTTATCTGCACTGCTGTTCATGCTTGCTTATTTTATTATTCCTATGGCATATATTTTAACTCTATTGGGCCCAATAGAAACAACAAATCTTTCAACACTCTGCTGTTGGTCCTGAATTTCTAACCCCACCCTCCTATATTTTCCCATTTATTTAGTGGACATATGAACACCCTGAGTGTTTATAAATCAATGCAAATATAGGAACCATAGTGGCTTTACATTTCACAACTATAGAATATTCACTAGTCTCAAAATAACAGGACAGCATAACAACACATAGTAAGATTAAATAATAGGATTTTTTTTACAAAGTTGCAAAAGTAGAGCATTGCTCTGTTGCTTTACCTGAAATACTTGTGGCAATGATTTTACTGCTAGGTAGAACCATATCCCCAACTTAAATGGAAGCAGATCCTGCCACTTTGGTTTCTCCAATATTCTGTAAAAAGAAAGAGTTTACAGACATTATCACAAATATCTGGTTCCCTTCGTTGTCATAAAAGCTTCAAACTAGGAATTTGAAGTGCTAAAGTATCCAGCCATCTATCACGGGGGACATGTAAATATTTAAAAACGGAATATAACTGCAAAGACAAATATCTTCAGGGAACTATTCCTAAACATTGTTCTCATAGGCACAAAATAAACCCCTCTGCCTTTCATGACGGCTTCAGGGAAAAACAGAAATAGAAAAGAGAGGCCAACCACCAATCAGACCAGTCACAACTGCTGACAACCAGATATGAAGACTGTAGCATAAACAAACCAATACATAAAAATTAATGTCATTTGCAGTTCGCTGAAGCATTACTCACTGATGTCATCAGAACAGAAGACAGGCAGAATAGTCTCTGCTCCCTTTCCTGCATTGATCCAGTTCATGCCCCTGCTGTGTGAACTATTTAAACCCTTTATTTCTTTCTATGAATCGATAGAAGGAATGGTGGTATCTTTTGGCGTATTCTGAATGTCAGTATTCCTCCACCCCATGCTGTCGACCTCTTGAAAAGGAGGAAAGCTGGACCTCAGGAGGAAGAACATTTTACTGATACTTTTAGCACTTTAAACCTAAAACCGATGTTAAATTATTTGTGGGTGAATTCCATAAACGAAATGCAATGTCTACTCTGGATTTAATGAGCCCCTTCTGGTTAATGTTGCTCCTAAAATTAAAGAATAAACTTAGATGTAAATTAAATTAATTCTGGATAGTTTTCAAAATCTGCTGCTAGTTTTCCCAAAATCTATATTCATTTTGTACCATTAGTATGCACCTCAATCTGTGAAATTATTAGAAATAATTATAATTAATATCTTTAGCAGAGTTGTTGTTTTTTAAAAAAAACACCTATAAATAGTATTTTCAAGGAGTGTCAAAATATTCACAACAGATTACTTTACATGCCTGGTATGTCACAAACTATTTCAGCACTTTTCAACAGAAGCAGTGATTCTTCCAGAGAGAGATTTCCTGCAGTTCCCACCTTTCATTCTTGTCTAAACCAAGTTTCACTTCATCTGCATTCTTCCCTCCTGCTCTTTTTTTCTTCTCTTTCTTTTTTCTACTAAGTAGCTCATCCTATTAAATAAAGAAAGGAAAACGTTAGAGGAAGTGTATGTGTTGCAACACTTAAAATTATTCATTTTTCAATCAATAAAACTAAACACCATTTATGCAAACATATGGGCAGTACATGATTTTTTAAAAATCTGTTACTATGTCATCCACTCCTTAAAACACATATGAAGCCCATCTGTCAGTCAAGTGTATATCTATAGGAAGCAAAGTTTCCTCTCGCTCTCTCTAGCTTGCAATTTTCTTTTAAAAAAAGAAATATCCTTTAAAAAATAGAGAACAAAGTAGCTTTGAAATCATGAAATGCATAAAACTATAAAATATTTTTTCCCTAGTTTACCAGAAGCAACCAACATTTAAAACGTTTCTTTCCTTCTGTGATTTTACCATTCGAACCCTGGGACATCTATCATGTTTGAAAGACACTTCAGTTTGGAGGTGGGGAGAAACCTCCATTAGCACAGAGGCAGAGAGAGCATGAATTTCAAATACGAAGCAGTGGGGGAAGGGGCAAAAGAAAGAACCCCAAAACTCGTATCTGTACAGTTTCCAAGGATTTTTAGGTTTCCAACTGCTAGCTTTTAAAGCACTTCACCAGCTTATCGCCTAACAGGTTTCTAAAACTTACCTTTTACTTTCTTTTAATGCTGCAAATCTTTTAAAAGGCAGCAATTTACATACAATTTGAGGGGGAACGACTCAGTTACTGGAAGTATATTCTGGAACCATACTGTCAATAAGCCATTAGTTGTTTTTTTTAAAAAAGGGAGAGATGTGAATTATAAAGAATCTACAGTCTTTCAGTGATTTTAGATGGAGCTTATTACCAATACTTACCAATTGTTTTTCCAGGTAGATTGACCAAACTACAGCATAATGGCCCACTGTGAGGATAATGAACAACAGCAATGCCAACTCGGCATTGCTCATTTTCCTCACTCGCCTGTAGTAAAATACAGGCTGACGCCAATCTGGTAGACCATTGATCAGAATATCATCATACCTACGGTGTTAAAAACAAACAAGCTCTCATCAAATAGTTGAAATTAAATCACTTAATGACAAAGGAATGACAATCATGTTTTACTCATCCATGTATATTAAAATATATATAAGCTCCTACGAGAGTATGTTTTGTCAGCATTTAATCTGGGTTCCTGGGATAGACAGAATTCTATAACCAGCCTGTTGTGAAAATGTTCTCTAGCAAATTGCATAAAAATTGTGACTCTGCTGTTCTTACAGCTCCCCCAATTGATTCACTTGAGAAGTGTTTCTTCTCTACAATGAACCATATGTTCAACCTACCTGTCAATCACTGGTCATGTTCCCAGAATAAAAGAATTACAAAGGAATGATTTTAAGTGGGAAGACAACCACCACCAAATCCATTTACTTGCTACGATTCCTCAACTTGTAGAGAGAAAAAATACAAAGAAGCCACCTTTACTATGGAGAAGAAATGCAGTTTCAGCAAATCTTTTTCTTTTGACATGAACATTAATTTAGAAATCAACTGTAATTTATTAGTGATCAGCTTGTTTTGTAGAAAACTGCTACTTGAAATATTAGCCTTCTACAAATTCCCTTTTTTTCTGGGCAACCTGCCTTGCTTTTTTCTTCTCATGCTTTATATAAAAATTCATTTTAGAAACTTGTTTTTCTACATTTATTCTTCTTTCAAGTATTGTGCTACTTATTTTAAAAAACTCACATCGACAAACATACATTCCACATTTCCTATTGGTATAGAATAGATATCTTTTAGTAGGGAATCAAATGAGTCTACCATTTACAACACTTAGAATGAAGACATTTAAAATACTGTATGTTCAAATTAACCCTAAATGGAACACAGCTCATTGTATATTCTAATCACGCTACTTGCAGAATTAAATCTGCACTGAAAGGCCTAATTTGGTGCAACACATTGACCAAAATATTTTAATTAAAAATATTCTGAGTTAGGTGCAGGCCTAATTACAGGAATAGAAATAGGGCCTATATTGTCATGCAGGTCAGTAGAACTCAGTAGTAGGTTTTTCTCAAGTAAATTGACCGATCCAGGAATAATAGCACAGCTGCTAAACTGCCAGTCTTGACATGTAAATCAATTTAAATGCAACAACTGCAGAAGCTACTTTCATAGTTATTAAATTGATACCTTGGAGATAGATTAATGAGGAAAAGTGATTTTTGCCTTTTTTAAAAAAAAACCCTTTGGTATAAAATCATTTCATTCAACAGTTTCTTCTAAATGAGTTCTTAATTGTATGTCAAAATTGTTGGCAAAAATATTCAACTAATTTCTATTACTAAATATGAGCAGGATAAATATGACATTACATTTGATTCTGGCACGGTTTGTGCAGATTTAAAACTAGAAATGATGTGCAAAGTCATAAATTTCCTTGATTTTTCTTCATCTGTTAGACAATTGCTGTAAGGCTCGTTTTCCCCCCTTAAGAGAAAAATCAAACCTCAGCAATTTAGCAAAAGTTGTTTTCACTCAAAGTGGAAAAGAAATATAGATATTTCAAGACGCTTCTTGAATGTTTTTCAGATTGTATCAGTAACATTAAAAAATTTAAAAAATGAGAACATAGGAAAATATATTGCAGGCAAATGACATAAAAATGTGAAACTTAACAACTGTTAAAATCTAAAAGATGTCTTCCCTGTCTTGCAGAAAACTGCAAGATAGATAGATAGATATAAATTCATTATCTTTCAGAGCTATCACATGCCTTGAGAGCCCACACTGAAATTCACACATACTAAAAACCTGTTTTATATGCTCAAATTCAGACGCAGGAAAATTCATGTACTAACCACACCGAACAGCACTTTGTATTTACTAGG
This sequence comes from Anolis apletophallus, assembly GCA_030556195.1. Classification (NCBI taxonomy): domain Eukaryota; kingdom Metazoa; phylum Chordata; class Lepidosauria; order Squamata; family Anolidae; genus Anolis; species Anolis apletophallus. Next base: position 31,913,466 of record JARBWK010000008.1, on the reverse strand, counting down.
CTACAACTGCTATCCTGAACAAAAGTCTCCAAGGATTTAGTTCCAGAATCAATGCTCTATTGATTTTACTATCAATGAACATTATAGCTCACACGACTGGCCATTTTAAGAGAAGATAGCTTCTATTATAACCCACTTTTTAGAATATATACTGTCAAAAGATAAATCACTGCTTTCTGTAGTAATTAAGCACTGTATTTAAAATTTAAGATGTCTCCTTAATTTTTAGTATTACATCTGAACAATGGTCCTTAAGTTACTTAGCATCCTTTGACAATTTTTAATCTTGTTTTTCACATTTAGGAAATTAGCTAATTAGGAAGCATGCAGACAATTCATTAAAGTACTTATTTGCAGAAACCAATCTATCACCTACTATAGACCTTCAGAGGCATGTGGTAGAATTAAGCACGTAAGTAAATCACAATGCAGCCGAGCCTTTATGTTCTCCTTACATTTTACCCACACTCAATTTGGCCTCTTTCAAAATACAAGCAAATGTTTATAACTCCACAAATGTTATTAATATGCTAGAGAAGTTTATACCAACCAAATAAAAGAAAATAAACCAGAGATTTCTGTTATTTTTTAAAATGTTACAAAAATTAAAAATCCTATTCAAAACAATTGCATATAAAATTGTATCCTAAAATGCAGAAATTATTTTGCAGCATGACGGACACAGAAAGAAATACGGGAAAAATCAGTATTATTTTTCTAGCCTGTTCACTCATATCCAAGTTTAGCCAGTTCACTTGAATGCTACTGATACTTTAGTTTGAACATTTAACACAAAGCTTCAGAACCTTTTGAATACTTATTGTCTCTCAGCATAAACCCTTGGAGGCTTAAATGCAACCCACAATCTTAAAACTGTGGCCCTAAACACAGTTAAATTGGAGTTTGACATTAGTCAGTGCAACATAATTGTGTGTAATATGTGCAAAGAATTGGACTTTAAAATCTAAATTTCAGGGCAAAGGGAGCCAAACATCCTTTCCTGGTATCCTTCTATTATAAAAACTACTGAAGATAGTACTCTATATACTTTCCATATGGTGAACATAAAAGCCTTTTCATTACCAAAATGAAAGCTGAGTTGTGAGATTATTATGATGCCCCATTACTAGTTACTGTAATCTAAATTATAAAATATAAAAATTGATTTAGAAGAACCATTTAAAAAGTAATACAATTTTAAAACCGAAGAGGTATTGTTCTGGTCACTAAGCTTTTAAAGATACAATCTGCTCAGTTTACATTTTCTTTTGACTCATCTAATGAAATAAAAGAAAACGTTGGGGGGAAAAACCCAGTTCCTTATACACATTAAATGAAGGCAATGAACTATAACAGATTTACTTTGTAATGCTGCAGTTAATGTAACGGGATTAAAATTAACTTGCAACACCAAACCATATGTACCAGAGGCTAAGATATATTTTAATATTATCTACTGCTCACTTTCCTACTCTGCCTAGTCAGTAAGAAACAGAAAAGTTTGAAAAGCAAACTAGTGGGACATGCTGCAAAGGCAGCCCCCAAACTGCTGTTCGGCCTCCCTGACTTAAAAAGCAGGTTGAGGGTTTGACCCAAGAGCTACTCAAAAGAAAACGTGAACACAATTTCTGCTCTCACTGCAGCTTCTCTTTATTCTGTCCCCACACCAAATCCTCAAACCACTTCTGAACTGTGAACCTGAAAAGCAGTTCAAATTCCATGCAGTCAGCTTCAGCAGGAGAGGTTAATCCTCTTCCTCCAATTCTTATTTTGATGTTTAGACCACACAATCAATTTTCTGAAAGCACTATTTTTTATTTTAAAATATTTGAGAATATTAAAAATAACTATAGCACCCATGAGAAAATTACATTATAAGTCTCTGAAAAGCAAGCATGAAAATACTGGCAATCTAATGTGCATGTATCAGTGATACAAATAAGAAGGCCAAGAAAAAATAAGGGTGGAAATCCTCCCATAGTTTTTTGTTGTTGTTTTTTTTATTTAAAAAAACAGAAATAAAAAGAAATATGAAATATTTTATTTCAAAAAAATTGATAAATGTAACACAGTGTTTTCACATATTTATTGCTCCAAAATCCTATGCAAGAAGATCTTTAGATAAGATTAACGTACAATATCAGATCATTCCAATATCTGGTCTTGGTTTCCTTTTATGGGTGTGTTAGAGCTGTCAGGTACAATGAGAAACTTTTGTGCTACTTTGTTCTTTGTTTTACTAATATTGGTGATTTATCCTGTTTTTATTGGGCATTGTTTTGTTTCCTCCTCATAAACCAGAAAAGTTAAAGTATAATTCAGGTATTCCTGAATTAGGATGTTCTTGCATCATACAGTAACAAAAACTAAAATTGAGAAAAGCTAATTAAAATTCAATTTATTTATTATAAAGCTGTCTAGCCAAGTTCTATTTAATGCAGTTTATATTCCTAAAATAATAATAACAAAATTACAAATATTGCATTTTTATGCTTATTCAGAAAATTTCTCATCTCCCCCTCTCCCCCGGAAAATGGGGGAAAGCTTCCCCAAAGGTTCAAAATGTCAAAAAACGGTATAAAACTGCTACATCGTTAAAATAGTAGGGACCACCAATCCTGAAGCATATAGGCCCATAGAAAGAGCTCAAGGGAAATTTGTGTTACAAATAACAAGTTCATGATTGAAGGAGTTTTTAAAATGCCTCTTAGTTAGCAGTTATTTAAGCAAGATATATTATTATCAGTGTATTTTTTCATTTGAGTCTGTAATGCCCTCATATGCAGAGCCTGGGGGGAAACCCTCATAATAAACTTTGGGTGCTGTTCTTTTTTTGAAGATAACTATTTGCTGGTTGTATACCTTCTTGCCCCTAACAAGGAGATAATGTAAGCCATTTGGCAGTATTAAATGAATACAAATAACACCGATTTCACTGTAATTGAACTTACATTTGAGGATAAAGGATACACCCACCAGGTTTCTAAGATTATATTTGTCCATGTATATTAATATACATACTGTATGAAATCTCTAAATAATTTCAGTGACCAATGGTTGTTAATGAGGAAATTCCCTGCCATGGGGGGGGGGGACGACTCAAAAGGAAATTTAACATAGAAACACAACTTTTTCAATATTACATCAACATAAAACATTGAGTATGTAAATTAAGCACATTCACCCCCACCCCCATCACACTTGTGTGTGAGAGAGAGGGTGCGTTTAAACTAGTTCATACCTTTTGCAACCATTTGACACCAGACATTGACCCCCTATTGTTTAACTTCCTAAACTTCCTTGATCTATGACTCCAAGTTGAAAGACTGCAGTGGGAGGCAGGGTAAAAACCATACACAGAATCTCCAAAACTCCTCTGAACACTGTTCTGTGGCTCTTTCAATACAGAGGATTATCTGAAAGTAGATAATCTCTACTATGAGACCTGGACTCATGCCAAGGTTTCTACAAAGCTAAGAACCTCCTGGAGAACTTTTATCATCCCCTGCCTGGAGAACTGGAAACTTAAGAGATATTTCAAACACAACCTCTTTGCTGGCAGTAAGCCTTTCTTTTCTTCCATCAAAATATCTGGGTCACCAACAGCTGAAGTGAGCATCCTAATAAATCACAAGCCCAAAGTACAACACCACAGTCTGCTGAAAAGTGATCCAAGTACAAGTGACTTTCTGGTGGCAATTGTTTTCTTGAATATATTAGTATCCTCTATTACTGTGTACATTAGTAAAGCAACTCAATAATGTACGGCATGTATCAGACTTTTTCAAAGCTAGATTTTTACACACATTCTAATATCAACAACATGCTGTTCTAGAAAACGGCAACCACACATTTGCAAGTCTGAGTAAACGCCTAGAAAAAGTTGGCATTTCAGACAGAAAGAACAAAAGAATAAGAAAATATTACAATTACTATGCCCTAACCACAACAATTGTGCAGTAGTTCTTACCTATGAACAATAATTGGACAACTACATTAACTATTAGGAATACATAACTGCTGAACTAAAAACGCATCAGAGGTCTAAGGCACAAATTTGTTTTACAATTGATGTTATTAAACAGGATAAATCCTAAGAGTATCATTCATGCACATAGAATGGTTCAAGAACAATTTCTAAAATACAGAATACTCAGATGATGCGTCTACAGAAATTATGTTAATGGCATCATAAATTGCAAAGCCTGCTTTCAAAAACATACAAGGTAAACTCACCTATGCCTTCTCTCTTCATCCTTTAAAACCTCATATATGGCCACCAACTAGAATAAAAGTGTACTTTTACTTTAAAAACCCCAACATAAAACAGGAAAAACTCAGATATGCCACAGATATGCCAAAAAATAAAATACTAGCCTTTTTTTCTTAAAGTGAGAACTAAGAAAAGTTCAAAGCATTTAGTGCAACATTAAACCTCTCAACCAATTCTAATAACTTGTCCATCCCTCCATGTTCTAAAACTGCTTTAATTTTATATTGAATATGATTTCTTTCTAAACATACTTTACTACTTCAGAAATCTTAATAGCTATTTCCATATATTCAACTAAGTCCTCACATCTAAGTCAGTTAATTTTAAAAAGTCGTATGCCTTGTCTGGCAAAAAAAACAATACCATAGTATACATAATTATATAAATATTATGTAATATCTTTGCTTGCTAAATATTTGCTATTTCCACTTTCAAGCAAACCATAATGCACGTGGCACTGTACCATTAAAAAGGAAGAAAGGGTTTTTTTTCAGCTCCTCATATCATATAAGACTTTTACTCTTTCCCCTTTGACTTGCAAAAAATAAAGCAAAAATGCTTCCAAATAATTTCTAAGTACTACTCCAGACTAAAAATTAAAATTTACCGAAAAATCTTAATGGTCACTTGATAAGACAGTATAGAGTTTACAATATAGTCACTTACCTGCCTAAACTGGGTTTCTGCGTTTTCATCCTTATTCTTGTCTGGGTGTAATATTAGCGAAAGCTTCCGATACGCTTTCCTAATATCTGCTGATGAAGCATCCTGCAAAACACAAAGCAAACTTTGTCAGAAATGAATTCCCAGAACCTTGTTAAGATCTGAGAAGACAGCCAACCAAGTGCAAGGGACCTGAGGCGATGTAATTTGAGCAATCATTCTTAACAGCCGGAATATGCAGCCAGCCTGGCCCACATGACTGAACAATCAGTCAATCTAATTTTGTTCTCCTCTTAACTTCTTTCAATGCCATGTGCTCATTACAAGAAGATAGTATTTGCCAGAAACTTTCAAACACTTGCTTCCCTAAAATTAGCCAATAAATCTTCAGCAGCAATTAAGAGATCAAAAAGACAAATTAAAATTAATATGTCTGCATATCCTCGAGAATATCCTCTTTTACTCAGAAGGTTACATTCATTTTTGCAAGTTTTGTGCATTGGCAAATGCTGCCCTCCAATACTAAAATTACAACCCTATTAATTCCTTGAAAAAACATTTCTAAACAAACTATACTTTCTAAATGACTGTGAAACAAGGCTTCCAAAGCAATCAGCTTGCCTTTCATGAAGAGTATAAACAATAGCAGCGCTCCTCTGTTTGGTATTGTTTTTTTGTTCATCAAGTCTGGGCATGTGTTAATTTCATTTTTAAAAGTACAAATCCTATTTCTAAGAGCAGACAGAATGGACGATGTTACATTTACTACTTCTGTTGAAGAAAACATTGCATCTATTACCCACTGGAAAAATATACCAAGCGCCATTACATGTCTCATTTGTAAAAACATGAGTTTAATGATGAACATGTCAGAGGCAATGCATCCTGAACGCCAAAACATAACCACAGCAATAGGCTTCAACAAGATGTACCCAAAGCAGTCTATGACCCTGAAATACTGTTAGATAAAGTGAAAGTCTTGTCAAGAAAATTAGGCATGAGGATTTGGTTACCAAGTAGTATTTTATTTCAAATTAAAGATATACGTGTATGTATAACTACAAACCTACTACTATGGGTCAAATCTGAAAGAAGACCAAAAACTTTAAGAAGGCAAAAGACAATTAAAGCAGCATTGTAATTAGTCTGTCAAACCATTCAGTACAAAGCACTGTTTTCATTACAGATTTATAGAACTCAGACTAAAACACTTCAGGCCAAAAAGGAATAATGGGGGGAGCATGAAGTGCATGAGGGATTGTCTGAGTGTCTGTGCCATATATGCAGTTGGAAACTGCAGTCAAAAATAAGATATGAGCAACCAATAATAATCAGAAATCATCTGAGAAACAGAAACATGTAAATGATATGTAGATGTTATGTCTTTTCCTCAATAGAAGTGCTTGCATCTATGTAGGAAATGCATAGTACAGGCATCCCCAAATTCCAAACACCTGACTTACAAACGACTCATAGCTAAGGACAGGGGTGAGACAACTGGAAGTGGGAGACATTACCTCTAGGAAGGGAAATTCACTCCTGAAATAGCTATCATGGGGAAAAGGTTCCTCAACTGAAGCTTTATCTCCAATCCTTGTTTCTACAGGTAGGCATTTTTTTCAAGATCCAATTACCATAGGGACAGAAAGTGTGGTGAAATCTTCTGAACAGGAGCACAGATAGCAAAACAAATACTACAGTGGTGTTAACTCTTCCCTATGCTATCCAAATCTTGTGTGTGTTTGTATGTATGTGACTGGAGTTACCCTAAAAAAATATCCCTGTTCCAACTTACAAATTCAACTTAAGAGCAAACCTACCTATCTTGTTCGTAACTTGGGAGCTGCCTGTATTTGAAACAGATATGTCAACATTTTGGCTGATGGAAAGGAGAGAATACCAAGTTGTTTGAATAGAAAAGAGAGAGAAAATTACAAAAAATTGCAAAGGCCACTTTTCATCAATCTAAGCTTCTATTTGGCTAAATTCCTGTGGCTACCCTGAATTTACAATATTAAATAATATTAAGAGGTAGGGCTTATTACACACAACACATCTTTGTACTAGGTAAATATGCATCTGACTACATGCAGGTCAATGGAATATTCCCCTAGGATTTTATCTGGAGTGTTACAATAGCCACAAAAAGTTTGCTACAACCTATTTTGTGAATCATGTGGTAGATGAGAGGTTTATATTTATTTTTTAATATGTCTTCCAAGAACTATAACAAGCAGGTTAATGCAAGATTGCAACCTCTCTTATTCCAATATTAGTCAGAGCCAGGAGAAGAGAAAAAAGTATGAAAATAGTTCATTTCAAACTCGGCATCATGAATACAACTATGGAGTTAAAAGTGGCTTCATTTCTACACAGACAACCAATATGTTAGGTATGTAAATTATGTAATTTAGGAGCTAGGAATCTACACGTCCACCTACTGCTTCAGCAAGATGCCTCGCTAATACAATTTCATTATGTTTGGACATGGCTGTGAGAAGTTGAGTTAGCCAATGCAATATTGACCATGACTTTGCAGTCAATTAGACTAGGACAAAATGTGTTTAGCATCTGTCACTTAATTGCGATTAAACCCAAGGGGATGAGGCAAGAGGAGAGAAAGAGGGTGAATTCAGGAGAAATAATGTTTAGCACCATACCATGTTTAGGCAACACAATGATCCCCCATGCCAATCTGAAAGTTGCTATGGTTGTTGATTTCTGCCCTGCCCTATGAGGAGCGGCTGGGTCTGTTTAGCCTGTAGAAGAGAAGGTTGAGAGGAGACATGATAGCCATGTATAAATATGTGAAAGGATGTCATAAGGAAAGGAGACCAGGTTTGTTTCCTGCTGCCCTGGAGGCAAGAACTCAGAGCAATGGGTTCAAGTTACAGGAAGGGAGAATTTCCTAACTGTAAGCGCTGTTCAACAGTAGAACTCACTGTCTCGGATTGTGGTGGAAGCTCCTTTGGAGCCTTTTAAACAGGGGCTAGATGGTCATCTGTCAGGGATACTTTGATTGTGTTTTTCTTGCATGGCAGGGGGTTGGACTAGATGGCCCAGGTGGTCTTTTCCAACTCTATTATTCTATGCTTCATACTTCCCACAAAACTGGGACTCAAGCCAAGAATTTTAACAATTTCATACACAACACTGTTTATATATTTTTATTGCTATTATTGGTAGCGTCTGCTTTGCACTCTCTAGTAAATGTGTGCAAAGCCTTAGGCTTTGAACACATTCCCACCATTCTAAAATTTTCAGACTCACAATCCCAAAATGAAACTATTCAATACATTCTTACCCTTAACAAAATACAGGTCTAGTTTCCAGAGTTTTTATTTCCACTCAAAGACAAAGAAAACAGACTACCAGAACATCTCTTCCAAAAGTGTTTTCTTCTACATATATTTAGGATTGCATGCAAAATATTCCAACATTACTATTTTTATTTTTGATATTCCTGTACTTGAGTTTCCTCCCCCCCCCCCTTTTTTGTCAAGAGACTGAGGCTTTTTGGCATTAGAAATTCTATAATCCGGTGAGCATAATCTAGAATACTAATTTGATAGTGGCTGCTTGAGCCAAAGCAAAGAGAATGACAGCATTCCAATCAGCTCTGATATGGTGTGATGTTATGTCTAAGACATATTTTTTGCTGAGAGTAAATCAACAAAACATAGTAAGAGAGCTCATGTGATTAACGTACTCTCCAACACAAAAAGACCAATGTTTACTGAACAGGAAAACTAGATTCCAAGAAGGAATACTTCTCTGGGCTTGTCTATCTCTAGAATTTATATTTTTAGATGTTCTAGGGGTATACAACCAGCCTTCTACATGAATGTTTTCTATATCCTCAGAATTTTTGAAGAATTTCAAAAAGCAAACCTTGATTTTGTCATTTTACAGAAGGGGCACCATTTTTCTATGCCATTGTATATAGTGGGATTTGAGTTATCTGCATTTTGGTATCCATGGGGAACCAAACCTCATTGGATACCAAAACCTCAGTGTATAAGATTTTTAAACTACATACTTCCATTTGCAGCCTCAACTAGTGTAACCCAGAACTGATTAACCAGACAGCTTGGCTGATAAATGTACCTTTGTCATTCTAAAGTAACCTATTGCAAAATGAATTAATACACATTTCAACCTAGATGACAACAGAATTTCAAAGAGCATATTTATTTGTTATTTTCAGGTTTATAATCAGAAAGCTTACATTGATTCTCTACCATCTCCTCCATACTCCATATAGCCTATATTCCTTCCCATGACTAAGCATTCATCACGCTGCTGATTAAAGGCCACGCTACTACATAAACAAGCATTTGCTCCAAAATAGGTTTCTATTAACCACAGGCATTGTTTATGCTATCATTTCATGTCATTAACCCATCTAATCATAGTGAACTATGTGCATGCACAGCTTTTAACCATGACATAACAAGAAAATGTACATGAAATTATGTGTACAGTTCAAAAGGTATACACCTGAAAAATATGCACAAACAAATGTTGGTGAATAAAGGAAAGCATGACCATCATGAAAACCATACAGTAGTTACATATAGGAGAGCCACCATGTTTTAACCGTTTCAACATTGGACTACAACTCTCAGCAGAGTTTAAATCCCTGTTCAGTCATGAAAACTACTGAATGACCTTAGAAAGTCACTCTCTCTCAACTTCAGAGAAAAGCAAAGGCAACCCCCTTCCTGGAAAAAAAAGCAAATAAAACCCTGTGATAGGTTTATCTTAGGGCCCTATAAGTCCACATACAATAATACATTTCTAGACAGGAACAGAAAAAACCCCCTAAGATTTCTGATAGGTGGGATTTAGAGAAAACTGATAGAGTTAAAGGTGATAGTTTTTCCTATCACTAGCACTTGTCCAAAGCAACTTGAGTTTATGGCAAACAAGAGACTTCTTCATTTATAACTTCATTACGTTGCCACTATGAAACAACACGAGTTTCCATATAGACACCCAGTCATGCCAAAGACTTATTTCAGATATTATGTTCTGTTTCTTAAAAACTGATGAATGAAGAGAACCTATTTGACAACAGAAGTCAAATTTCTGGGTTGATTTAATCTATACAGTGTTGATGGGACGCTCCTACAAGTCAAATATTATTACATGCAGTTGGCTTTTTCTGTATTTATAAATAAATTCATTTTCTAGATAAGAAGTGATTATTAAACAAATGCTTCATCAAAACTTGTATCTATGTCGTCTTTTTTTACAGGGTACACAAAGAATGAGGGAATTTCACCAAAATGAGAAAAATAGTAAAGAACAAACTAAAAGGAACAGTAAAAAAAATCAAATCCCTCCAAAATGCTTGGAAACTGTTTTAAAATACTTTAAAACAAGCCGAACTAAAATGCATTCCTAAAATAAGAAAGAGGCCGGGAAAGTCCAAGAGGACATCGGTATGGCTTACAAATGAAGTAAAAGGTGTGATTGGAAAGAAGAAAAACTCATTTAAGAAATGGAAGGCTCTTCCTACTGAGGAGAACAGAAAGGAACACAAGCTCTGGCAAACTAAATGCAAAGCAACCGTCAGGAAAGCCAAGAGAGATTTTGAGGCACATATAGCTAAGAACATTTAAAAAAATAACAAAAACTTCTTTAAGTACATCAGAAGCAGAAACCCAACTAGAAAAGCAGTTGGGCCACTTGACGAAAATGGTAAGAAAGGGACAAGAAGTGAAGACAAGGAGATTGCTGAGCGGCTAAATGACTTCTTTGCCTCCGTTTTCACACAGGAGGACAGACAACATATGCCTGCAGCTGAATCAGTTTTTTCAGGGAGGGAATTAAATGAATTAAACCAGATAGAGATAAACAAGGAAGATGTTCTCACATGCCTTACTAAACTAAATGTCAACAAATCACCAGGGCCAGATGGCATCCACCCCAGAGTTCTTAAGGAACTCAAGTGTGAAATTGCTGAAATTCTAGCCAAAATATATAACCTTTCTCTAAGATCAGGCACTGTACCCGAGGACTGGAGGGAGGCAAATGTAACTCTGATCTTCAAGAAAGGATCCAGGGTGATCCAGGAAATTATAGGCCAGTTAGTCTAACCTCAGTTCCAGGCAAAGTGATGGAAACCATTATGAAAGAAAAAATTACTAAGCACATAGAAGAACAGGCATTGCTGAAGGAAAATCAACATGGTTTCTGCAAAGGCAAATCATGTCTTACTAACTTGTTAGAATTCTTTGAGGGTGTAAATAAACACATAGATAAAGGGGACCCAGTCGATATTGTTTACCTTGACTTTCAAAAGGCTTTTGACAAAGTCCCTCATCAAAGGCTCCTAAATAAGCTCTTCAGCCATGGAATCAGGGGACAGGCCTTGTCCTGGATTGGAACCTGGCTAAACTGTAGGAAACAAAGGGTGCTAATAAATGGACACTTCTCTGGATGGAAAGAGGTGAGAAGTGGTGTACCCCAAGGTTCAGTTTTGGGTCCGTTACTTTTTAATTTATTCATTAATGACCTGGATGTAGGAGTAAATTCTGAGGTAGCAAAGTTTGCAGACGACACTAAATTGTTCAGGGTAGTTAAAAATGAAACTGACTGTAAAGAGCACCAGAAAGATATCTCGAAATTGAGTGAATGGGCAACAAAGTGGCAAATGCATTTTAACCTAAACAAGTGTAAAGTCATGCACATTGGGGCAAAGAACCCCAAATACACTTATCAACTGATGGGATCAAAGCTTTCTGAGACAAACCAGGAAAGGGATCTTGGTGTTTTGGTGGACAGCTCAATGAAGATGTCAACCCAGTGCGCTGCAGTAGTGAAAAAAGCAAATTCTATGCTTGGCATGATCAGGAAGGGAATCGAAAATAGGTCGGCAAATGTTGTATTGCCTCTCTACAAATCTATGGTGAGGCCACATCTGAGTACTGTGTACAATTCTGGTCACCGCACCTCAAGAAGGATATAACGGAACTGGAAAAGGTACAAAGAAGGGCAACAAAAATGATCCAAGGGATGGAGCAGCTCCCTTATGAAATCAGGTTGCAACGCCTTGGTCTTTTCAGCCTTGAAAGACGGCGTTTAAGAGGTGACTTGATCGAAGTGTATAAAATCATGCATGGGATAGAAAAGGTGAATAAAGAAAAAATATTTTCTCTGTCACCCAACACTAGGACTAGGTGGCACTCCTAAAGCTCCAAGGTAGGAAAGTTAGGACTAATAAAGGAAATATTTCTTCACCCAGAGGGTCATTGGGTTATGGAACTCACTTCCAGAGGAGGTTGTGACAGCTGTCAGCCTGGACAGCTTCAAGGCAGGATTAGACAGATTCATGGATACCAAGGGAATCAATAGCTACTGAAATGGACATCCAAGTGCCACCTCTGTGTTGATGGAGGCAGGCAGGATTTTCCCGGGTACTGGTTGTGGGGGTCGGGAGCAGGTGAGGGTTTTGCCCTCCTTTCTGCTAGAGATCCCTGTGTACAACTAGTGGGCCACTGTGTGACACAGAATGCTGGACTAGATGGGCTGAGGCCCGATTCAGCATGGCTCTTCTTATGTTCTTATGTTAATGAGACAGTTCCAAACAGGGCATGATGGCTAAAAGGTTCTCCACATTTCTGATTGCTCTATGTTGCTTTCAACCATTGCAGTCCCACTGACGGACTACTACACTACACCAACAACTTTCGAATATTTTTCCATAAGTTTTTCTCCAATTTTATGGCTATAATCATGCCCACAAATGCCTTTTGCCAATAGGGTATATCCAACACCCACACAACCATACATAAAAGGGGAAAATATAAGGTCAACTCCTGCCAGAACAGCCACTTATTCCTTGTCAGGCGTAAGTGCCATTTCCTAAAGACACTGACAGATAGGATTTTTTTTTCCAGGAAAGCTTTTCCAGCAAATTATTGGCAAGCCTGTTAAAGTCAAGCTCTGGTAATTGCTGCTTGATCTTTTGCTGCTCCATTTGTTTTTGCGCCATTGAAACGGTTTTGTTAATGTACTCTTTTTAATCTTTGTTACCAGTTTGCACATCACTTTGAATATTTTCTTTATAATAAGACAGTCTATGTTTTAATTGTGTATGCTGCTGGGTTTTTTTTAATGAATTACTTATTTTTAAGGCCTAACATCTGTTTTTTAGTTTCCATCCATTAAATTCAGTTTCAAGTATTTCATGGCTATAACTCTCTAAACAGTTTTGATTTAAAGTGACACTTTATATAGGATCCACTGAACAAGTGATATTGTGGTCTTTTTTGCTGCTTCTTTTTCTTTTGTATGAAGCTGTCACACATTTACTGAAATAGCCTGTAAGGCATCTCATGAAACAGCCAAAGCCCACTATAAATTAAAACTGGTTACCTGCTCATCTTCCAAAAGAATGCAACATTTCCAGAAACAGCAGTGGCGTTTTTAAAAAAGAATAGTGCAGGAGAAGCGTAGAAAATAAAATAATAAAAGATATCTGGAATTTATAATGCAATATGAACTTTATTTGTCAAATTAAGGCTTTAAGCTGATTTGAACAAAGCAGGATTTTCTATTTCTTTAGAAACGTACATTGTTCTTGGGTCTACAGAAATAGTGTAATTGTCACAGTTGATCTTTCCTTTATATCAGCATACTTTCTCATTTTTGACTGTCCCTACTGTTGTGTTCTAGGCCTTGGAGACTATGAAATTCCAGAATTCTAAGGCAAATATTTCTAGTTGCCAACAATAAAATACGTATAGACATTCAAACAGCAAAACTGACTATGGCTATTCATGCAATAGACCAGGCATGAGCAAACTTTGGCCCTCCAGGTGGACTTCAACTCCCAGAAGTCCCTGCTGGCTTACTGGCTGTTAGGAATAATTGAAGTTGAAGTCCAAAACAACTGGAGGGCTCCCCGGTTTGTCCATGATACTTAAATATTACACAAAAGTAAAGAGTTCAAAGATTTATTTTTTATTTTTTGTCGTATCAGGAGCGACTTGAGAAACTGCAAGTCGCTTCTGGTGTGAGAGAATTGGCCGTCTCCAAGGACGTTGCTCAGGGGACGCCCAGATGTTTGTTTTGTTTTTGATGTTTTTACCATCTTTGTGGGAGGCTTCTCTCATGTCCCCGCATGAGGAGCTGGAGCTGATAGGGGGGAGCTCATCTGTGCTCTCCCCGGATTCGAACCTTCGACCTGTCCGTCTTCAGCCCTGCCAACACAGGGGTTTAACCCTTAGTACACGTCAATGCATCTTTTTCATTGACTGTCTTTCTGTTATCTCAATAGTCATCTAGCACCAGGCTATGATGGAAGATGCATGGGTGAGCAATCGAAAGTAAAATACTCTCTCTCTCTCTCTCTCTCTCTCTCTCTCTCTCTGGCATTGCTTCGCAAACAAAAATTCTTAGGAAGGACTCATCCCACGCTTTTTACAAGCGCGTTGATGACTAAAAAGGCCAATCCAAGATAGGCAAGTCCGGTTGTAGAAAGCACAGCAGAAAGTCTCCTTGGGTGATGTGGTTTCCAAGTTGTGGTTCTTTCTGCGTTGTTGTTTCTAATACTGTCCCAATAAAGTGAATAATGACTGGCAGGCCATGACCTGCCAGGGGAATTTGATATTTGGTCATAGAAAGAGGTTCTACTTTCCTTTCCCATCACTTATGCTTGATCCTAGAGCTGTTCTTGGATGCTTACCTGAAGATGAAAACCCAGACTGTAATGGTTATTCCATCAATTCACTGATTAAGAAAGCTGTATACTTGTGTTATGATTGTTAAGTAATAAGCCTATGATTGTTAAGTAACAAGCTGTGACTATGTAACCTGTTTATTTTAATTGTGTAAGTCACTCAAAGCACCTTTGGTGGAGGGCGACTCATAAGAAATAAAGTTGATTGATTGATTGAATAGTAGCCTGACAACTACTATGGCATTATTTAATACGTATTTTTTTAATTTGCATCCTGCCTTTTTCCTTGTACACAACCCATATTTTCTTAATATGAAAAGATATCTACTACAGCAGAAGCTGTGAGATGGAGACTAAATCTTCAGCTGGTATACTACACAAGCTACTCATGTTCTATGGGGGACATATTACCCAAATGTAGCTAGCTAGGTTCAGGCAAAATCCTGCAAGCACAAGACAGGGTTTTACAATGGAAGTCAGTCCACAATTATCTTTGTACCATGACAGCACAGAAGAGACATAGAAGAATTGTCTAGTCTCTAAATCTGCTGAACGTATCTACCCTGAAAATTAATTGAGGTTTAAACTGTTCACAGTCTACATCTATTCATTTGGGTTATAACAGCTTTGGAAAGAGTGTTGTGAAGAAGTACTCTAACTATTCAGCTATCAAAGAACTGGGAGGTACAGTACGACACCCATATCTGGGGGACTGGTAGCTGTGCTTTTAATTATCTACTTCTTTGGCTTCTCTAAGCTTTTTCTTGGACTGGCGGTCCTTACATTTCAATAGGGTTTGGTATCACCTGTGGTTTCATGTATCCATGCAAAGTCTGAGGATTTTTATTTTTATTTTTTGCTATTAATTAGTGTGTAGGAATGTTTGTTTGAGAGTTACTAGTTAAAACAGTTCAATAAAAACTATTTTTTTTAAAAAAGAGAGTTACTTGCAAAGACGAAGGATCACATATTTTGGGTTATTCTTAGTTGCTAGTCCTATATATCATCTTAGCTCCCTGATAATCTCGCCTTCCTTTTTATGAAAGAAGATGGGATCTAAATTAGTGACCACTATTGAAAGTGCCACTTTAAATGGTCAAGGAAGGAAGAGGGTGAAAAGTGGATAAAGAAAGCCAATAAAAGGCAAATGTTGAAGCAATAATGCGGGGGGGGGGGGGCACCAATTAATGAAGTAGCAAAAAGTCCAACATGTCCTGAGACATATGCAACATTTAACTCTGCTATTTTATCAGATTTCTCCATTTTCCCCAGTACCATTCTGAGGTTTACCCCTCTGGTTCCTCTCAAATTATGGAAGTAATTATCTATTGATAATCACTATTTTTTTAAAAAGCACATGAAAGACCAGTTTATTTAGCTAATATTTTATAGTCAGTTTACTTACTTTTAATAGCTGTTTTACGTAAAAAGTTTTATTATACCTTTCAGATAGATTTATTTTTTTGTTCTCTAGCTTAAGAGACAGACTAAATAATTACTACATGATTTAGTAGTCTAAACTAAAAAATATTAATTTGGTTGGCTATAGTAGGCATCTTGTTTATAATGAGGAAGAAGAAAACAGCTCAGTTGAATTTTTAGAAGTAGAGTAGGTACGGTAGCATTCCTCTTAAGAAGGTAAAGTAGCTTATTTCCCTTTGGAAGTGCTGAAGCTCCATCTAGAGGCTTTTGCTCCACTAGTGTCACATAGAATATCATCTCGAATTTGGAATAATATTGAAGTGTCAGAAACTTCCTTTTTTACCTCCCATTTTGTTATTCATAACAGCATCTTGCCCAGAACCTTTCCTGGCAACATTAGCTCCTTCACTGCCATCAAGTGGTAAGCAGCCAAAACTGAATTTTTAAGAGACACATGACATCCATCTCTTTAAAATGTCAGAGCAGACAGATCAGTAGTTTGAAAGAAAAAAAACCAACCCTATTTTCCTACCTTTAAGCTCTGTTTCATAAAAATTACACACAACAAAATATTATCAAATAATATATTGGGTTTTTTAACCTTTATACTTTTAGGTATAGGAAAATAATTTAACAACACCAATTAATTCTCCCAGCTTGCTTCACATTAATCCAAATCACATTGAACAAATCATACATCACAAAATCTGATGCTGTTCCTAAAGTAGCAAAGAACCATGCTTCCTCAAAATATACATATTTGAAAAAAGATTTGATGTCTTTTTGTTTAGATTCCCAGCTATCCTATCTATTTTTTCTGGCATTTAGTATATATTTCTACTTTATTTTCTATTACTACAATCACCCTTAAAAACAGCATGATGAGCTTGAGTGCATTTTTCCATGCCTGTATGCAAGGTATTGAGTAGGAGAAAACTGATAAAGGCTCACATCCAAAATTGCTTACTTTGAAGCACAACATGCTACGAACCGGCTAGTTAGATATGAAGAGCAGATGCTTCTCGGTGAATGGATGAGACAATGGTATTGGGAGGAGGAAGTTATATCAGAAAACAAGCCTAGCATTCAGAAAAGTTGTGCTTGCAAGTGAGTGACAGGTTCCATTTGAATTGGAACACATTTGTCTTGCTTAATATCAAAACGAGGAAACCATTTGGGACTGCTAGTCAACAAGGAAGTTAAGCAAAGATAAAGAGATTGCAGAAAAGCTAAATAAATTATTTGCATTAGCAGGAAGTGGGGGCAATGTGAGGGGCATGTACTTCATCTATCTATTTACCTCCAAACAGCCATTTACTTAATGCTATGGCAGCAGAATACCAACAACTGATATAAAGGGGTTTGGTTGTGTGGGGTTTTTTTGGGTTTTGTTGTTGTTTTGTATCAGGAGTGACTTGAGAAACTGGTGTGAGAGAATTGGCCGTCTGCAAGGACATTGCCCAGGGGACGCCCGGATGTTTGATGTTTTTACCATCCTTGTGGGAGGCTTCTCTCATGTCCCCACATGGGGAGCTGGAGATGACAGAGGGAGTTCAGCCTGCTCTCCCTGGATTCAAACCACTGACCTGTCGCTCAGCAGTCCTGGCGACAAAAGGGTTTAACCCATTGCACCACCGACTGTGCCACGCAGGTTGAGTATCCCTTATAAAAATGCTTGAGCCCAGAAACATTTTGGATTTCAGATTATATTATTATTATTATTATGATTTTGGAGTACTTGTGCTTCAATACAGTTACTTAATGAGATACCTTGGAAGCAAACGGTACCAAAATCTAAGCACCAAATTCATAAATGCGTCATATACACCTCATAAACAAAGCTTGAATTTTATACAAGATTTATAATAATGTTGTGCATACAACAAAGTCTGTGTACACTGTATGATCAGAAAGCAAAAAGAGTCGCTATCTCAGCCACCAATGTGGGAAATTTTGAAGTTTTCTAGATTTGAGAATTACAAAATTCAATTTGTAATGAAATCAATTAGTGGAAAATGGAAATGGAAAATATTGTGAGGTAAAAAAAATCCCCCATTACTGCGCTTCAGATCAACCATCAAAAGGACTACCTTCTTGCCATGCTAATAAACACTAAGTAGTAACCACAATACTAAGGATGGTCTCCAAAAAACTGTCAGGCAAAGACCCCTTGTAGGTTGCCACTAAGGCTCTAACTTGAGACTGCTTCATACCCACAGGACATTTGAGGCATAATCGTACAAGGGCAGAATTAGAGGAATCATGCAGGCAGTTGCCAAGCAACCACTCATAGTGGTACTATTGCTTTCCATCAAAACCCCAAAGCAGTAGTTCTTTCACACATTTAATTGGAGGAATGCACAGCTGCTGATGCTATGAATCTCTCCAATGGGTGTTAAGCATTGGTTAAATGCAAGGGACTATCTTGTTTTTATTGATTATATAAGCCGCTCTGGGAGCCTTTTCAGCTGAAGAATTGAGGGGGGTGGGGTGTTAAAATAAATAAATAAATAAAGCACAAGAGCATTATGGTCAGCAAAAGCTGGGAGGGTGTTTATTTCTGCAACCAATTGACAGATACATAATGCATGGTTTTTCTAAGCTAGCAGTCATCTTTATAAAGATATAAAATCAGCAGCTGCCAATAAAATTTGTTTTTCTGAGAACAAAGCACAGCATGCATCACATGAAGCAGCAGCAGAACAAAGTATTAGAATGGACATGGGGAAAAGGGCATACTAGGTGAGAAGATTACAGCTAGGCTACTGACCCTGACTTGTAGAACGTAATTTAGAAAGATCCAGGAAGGATTTGGGAAGAATAGAAGACATGCTTACCTTGAACTGACAGCGAACCAGCCTTAGTGCTTTAAGAGAGATAGGAAAAAAACCCAGAGAGACTTGCCATATCTTTCTCATAGAAAGAACACATGTTGAGCATTCAATAGCAAGGCAGCTGATCCGGTGCATGCTGGCATTGCACAAGAGATAGGTAGGATGGGCAATATGTAAGGTACTCAAGTCTGCAAAGCTGACTGATACAATTGAGCTCACGTGTGACAATATATTAAAACTATCAAGTCCCTTAAGGCCCATATAATATAAGAGGCAAGCAAGTTCTACACAACAGTTTCAAATACAACATACAATATGCTCTTGCAATCATTGGGGTTTGGTTCCAGGAGACACACACATGTGCCAATAGCAAACTGGTGGATGATCAAGTCCAATTATATCCAATGGCTAGAAAATGGTGTCCCTTATATAAAACTAGCTGTACCCGGCACGCGTTGCTGTGCCCTATTTAGGAGATGCGAGATGTAAGGGTTGGAAATGATGTTACTTACGGTCTTGGTGGGGTCATGTAGGCATGAATTGCGCACTTTCTATGTGTGCTCCAAATGATGTCATCTGGAAGCATGAGTTGTATTGTCTTATATAGCAGAGGAAGTGTTTTGATTCTGGAGTGTGTCCACTCAGCAAAGTCTGTAGTGGTTGTGGAGGAGTGGCAAGTGGTGGTAGAGAGACTTTACCGGCTAGGCAGCACATTCCTGTTGTTTCTACTGAGTATTTCAGGGCTTTGCAGTGTGTGCAGATGTGCGTTAGGGTGCCAATGTCGGCCTCTGGCACCATGCTGTAGTCTTCTGCAGCGTTGTATCTGAAGGCTAGGCGGTGGAATTGGTTGTGGTGTTTTTGAAGTTTGTTTTCTGTGTTGCGACGTCGTGTTTCTGCGCTCCTTGCGCGCTGCTGTTGTGTTGCATTTCTGCGTCTTTGTTGTACCTGGCTGCGTGCTTCTTCTTGTCGTGCAGTTATTTGCATTTGGTTCTCAGCTGTGCGTCGTGCAGTGACCTGTTGTCTGTGTCTCTGCTGCGCAGTGTGTTTCTGTTCTGGCGTTTGTTCTGCCCTTTTTTGTTTGATGTATGTAGCGTTGTGAGTGTGTCATCCGATACTGTTATTTTTATAAGGCATGGATTGTCTTTTGGGTCAGTTTATGTCTGTGTGGAAGGAAGGAATGGTTTTAGTTTGTGGTGTTTGTAGGTGTTGTGTGTACGGGGTCCCGTAAGGTTGGTGGGATGGATTGTGATTGGAAGTTGTGTTGTGTGGGTAGGAATTTGCTGGAGAATTGCTCCCTCAGAGTTTGGTTTTGGCAGTTTAACCCTCAAACACCAACTGAAATCTCTCAGCATTCTATCCTAGCCTTGGATGGCTCTTGCCAGCGTTGCTATGGTTACAGCAGTTATGCAAATCCGCCCTTATTGGCAGCCAATCATGTTCAGAATGTAGAGGCTGGGTGAGTCGTTGGCTGGCCCGGAGGATACTGGGAAATGTAGTTTTATTTTTACTCGTTGTTTTGGGGGCCTTTTAGGTTTTGGGGGGGGGAGTTTCTTTGCTACAAACGTACCTTGCTTGAGGCCTATTTCTGTTGGCAAGTATTGTTTTTCTGTGTTGTATGGTTTCTTTGTTAGAGGTATACATCACATGACGTGAACCCATTTATATAATAGATAGCAAAATCAATGTTTATTTTTTTGAATTTTTAAAAAGATTATTTTCAAGCTATGAATGATGAATTCACAATTAAAGCATCCCTGACAGATTTATTTATTTATTATTTAGAACTTTTATATCTTGTTCTTCTCTACCTCTGTGGGGGGGCTCAGAATGACTAACAGCAAAATTCAATGCTATACAATAAATATTGGCAGAAAACAACACAATAAATAAGTTCTAAAATACATAAAAACAGTCACATTAAAACAACATCCAACTCAGATGGCCATCCAGTCTCTGTTTAAAAGCCTCCAAGGAAGAAGCTTGGAGGCAAGTTCTTCCTAATGTTCAGGTGGAATCCTCTTTCCTGTAATTTGAACCCATTGCCTGTCCAATTCCGGGCTCAATTCAAAGTGCTGGTTTTGACCTTTAAAGCTCTATACGGTTCTGGTCCAGCTTACTTGTCCGAACGCATCAGCCGCTATGTCCCACCTCGTAATCTAAGATCATCTGGGGAGGCCCTGCTCTCGCTCCCGCCTACGTCTCAGATGAGGCTGGTGGGGACAAGGGATAGGGCCTTCTCGGTGGTGGCTCCCCGCCTGTGGAATGCGCTTCCTATTGATGTACGATTCACCACATCCCTCCTGGCCTTCAGGAAAAAAGTAAAATCCTGGCTGTGGGACCAGGCATTCGTACACCAGCACAAGGCAGCATTTTAGATTCGTTTTTAATGAAAGTGGGTGATTATGGCCAATGTTTGTATGGACTGAACATTGTTTTAATCCAGAGTGAATGTGTATGGTGCTAATGTAGTTGTATTTTAATGTATTTTTAATGTATTTTAATTGTTGAAGTGTTTTGGGGTTTATATTGTTATTATGTGGGCATCGAATTGTGCCATACTGTAAGCCGCTCTGAGTCCCCCCTTGGGGGTTGAGAAGAGCGGGGTAAAATCCCGAAATAAATAAATAAAATGGAGTCCTCGCCCTAGACTCCAGGACAGCAGAAAACAAGCCTGCTCCTTCCTCTTCCTAAGTCAGTCTTTCACATTAATAATAATAATAATTTATTTCTAGATTCTCCGTCTCTCCCTGAAGGGACTCAGGGCGGTTTACATACATACAAATATACAAACAAACATTTAATGCCATAATTAAAATCACACAACATCAAGAATGTAAAATAGACACTTATTACCTAGGGAAATTAAGTTAAAGTAATAAAAAATAGATTCTTAAATACAGCATAATTGCATTAATAAAACATAATTGTACAATGCACATATATCCTAGACAGTTAAACTACTAAAGTGTAAACAGTGCCGAACATTCGTTGTAATTTAAAATGGACCATATGATTTAAACATAGTGATCATGTCTCCTCTGCAGGCTAAAGAAACCCAGCTCTTTAAGCCACTCCTCAGAGGATATGATCTCCAGACCTTTGATTATTTTAGTTGCCTTCCTCTGGATACTTTCCAGCTTGTAATATCCCTCTTGAATTGTGGTGCCCAGTACTGGACACAATATTCCAGGTGAAGTCTTACCAAACCCAAAAGAGGCACCACTACTTCCCTTGACCTAGACTCTATATTGCTTTTGATGCAGCCAAAAATCCCATTGGCTTTTTTAGCTGCTGCATCAACTGTTGGCTCATGTTCAACTTGTTGTCCATTAAGACTCCAAGATCTTTGCCAATGCACTATTTTTGAACCAGGCATCACCCAGTCTGCATCTGTGCATTTCATTTTTTCTGCCAAAGTCAAGTATCCTAGACTTCTTGTTGAAATTAATTTTGTTAGTTTTGGCCCAGGTGACTAATCGGTTCAGGTCATTTTGAATTCTGATCCCAGCTTCTGGAGTATTAGCTATCCTTTCCAATTTGGTATCATCTGCAAACTTGATAAGCATGCCCTCTAAACCTTCATCTAGTCATTAAGAAAGATGCTGAACAGCACTGGGCCCAGGACAGAACCCTACGGCACATCACTAGTCACTTCTTTTCAGGATGAAGGTGATTACCTTTTGGGTTTGGTTGCTTAACCAATTACATATCCACCTAAGAGAAGTATTATCTAGCTCACATTTTACTACTTTGTTTGCAAGAAGATCATGGGGGACTTTGTCAAAGGCCTTTCTGCAATCAAGATATGCTATATCCACAGCATTCCCTGTATCTACCAAACTTGAAACCCTATTGAAAAAAGAGATATCCATGTTGACTTTAAGTAACCATGGCATTCTTTTCTAAGTGATTACAGACTGACTCCTTAATGATCTGTTGAATAAACCTTCCTAGTATTAATGTCAACATGACTGCACAGTAATTGTTTGGGTCCTCTTTTTTCCCTTCTTGAAGATAGGAACAACATTTGCCCTCCCTCCAGTCTGCTGGGACTTCTGTTCTCCAAGAATTTGCACATATTACCAGTAGTGCTAAAAATACTTCTGCTAGTTCCCTCAATACTCCTGGATGTAGTTCATCTAACCCTGGAGACTTAAATTCATTTAGATTAGCCAGGTATTCCTGTACTACCTCTTTACCAATACAATGCATATTATGTCATTCACTCCATACTGCTCAGTTTCAACACAGAACGTTTGAGCAGCTCTGCGGGCTTTCCCCTTTCCCATTAGCATTTCACCACCTTTTCCACACAGAGGCCCTGCCATTTCTTTTTTCTTCCTTTTTCTACTGACATAACAAAAAAACCTGTATGGAATATGGTTGCACAGTCTGAAAAACTCACAGAAACACAAATAACTCCTTTTTATTGTTTTTAATATCTCTGGCAAACTTGAGTTCATTTTGCACTTTAGCCTTTTCCCTACATGTGTTTGTCATTTGAATTCCTCTTTGGTGATTTCTAGGTTCTCCAGGGTTCTCCCATGAGAAAATAATGGTGCAGAAATGTTGATAAGTGTCTGGTTAACTCAAATGTCCATTACTGTGTGAGATAAAGGTGCAAGACTCAGAAGACAAAGGTGATTTATTTTATTTATTTCCTATATTTATACCCTGCCCTTCTCCCCCCAAATGTGATAATTTTAGGCAATCAAGGACATGGTTGCCAGCATAGAAAGTTCATGAATGCTCATCTATTAAGCCCCCTCTTCCGCGGGAGCGGCAGACTCACAACCTCAGGTTAAATGGGCAAATATCCTGAGCTTCTTTTGTAGGTAAAGAGAATCATCTATCTATATATATACACAATGTTATTGATAGTTATCTGGCTTGGGAAATGGCTGGAGGAATCCTAGCCAAGGTCCCTTTCCCATGGCCTTTAAATTACATTTTGATACTAGTATTAGAAACAGTTTATACCCTTCATCTAGTAGGAATTGACACAGTACATAGAAGGGGTATGCAATTCAGGTAAACCCAGTGCTGTTTTCAGTGTTCAATTTTCGGCTGCCCTGTTCCGAGCTGCCTAAATTCGGGAGGGTAAAATGCCGTTTAACAGAAGTTCCATTTTCGCTTCAGGAAGATCCGGCCCATTGGCGGCAATGGGGGAACTTCCGATACTCCCCTTTATGTCATTTTTAGGGCTATTGTAGGTCACAACTAGAGGACACATTTACCACTGCAAGCCCACCAAGTTTCACAATGTTTTGGGTCAACCATTCATTTTTAGGAAGTTTCTAGAAATAAAATCTCCTTTAAAAAAAAAAAAACCAAAAAGCTTTCCCCTGGAATTCCTCCACAGCGACAGCATAGGAGAAGCAGCAGGGCATCATTCATTTCAACTGTCATAAAGATCCACACATCCCACAATTTATAGGAAATGTATAGTTATTACCTGAGCTTATTTTGTAGGTAGGGGGGAATAGGCTCATGCCTCCTGTGTGAAAGAAGGACTACACACAGAAGCCACAAGAGAAATAAGAGAGTCAAAGTAATGAACAAATAACTTACAAAAGCTTTTATTGTTTTTAAAATAATTGGGGAGAAGAGAGGCTACTAGACTGGTGCAGGAGTACACACAAACAAGACGGTACACACACATGCACACAAACACAAGCCAGGTGAACTGGGGCAGGGGCACACACAAGCCATAAATTAGGGCCCGGGAGTGGGGAGTAAACGAGTCAATCAAAGAGGTGAACGAGAAAGAAGGGCTTTTTTGTAATAAATTTTAAAAAATATTTGGAGAGGGTAGAAAGGAAGATGGAGGACTGCGTATATAAGCAAGAAGATAGATAGGGCTGAGGAAAGATTTGAGTTCTCCCCATGGGAACTCAAGGGAGTCAGGCTATCCCCTCCCTTCACTAAACTAACCCTGCCACAAAGGTAAAAATATTTTAACAAAGACCCCCTCACAGCCCTCCCAAATGCACACCCACCCTCAATCCCTAGCGAAATAGTTTTAAAAAGGACTGGAAGATATTAAACTAAGAAAATTTAATAAAATTTTCCAAGGAAAAGATTGGAATTGAGTCCAAAAGCTATCCTAAGCAGCAACGACATTAAGATATAACAGAGCAAGCAAGTACACAACTTCTCTCTCAGGAGCCAGGATGCTACAGGAAAATGGAGGAGCTTGCCCTGGTATATATAGACCAGCTTAGCAAAAAGACACGTGATCCGCTTTCTTGCTCAGATTGGCTCAGGCAAGGCTCAGGGGGAAAAACCCCACACCAACGTGTGGCTGCTGCCATGGTGCAACTGAAAGCAGCAGTTATCAGCCACCTGGTCGATTTTGGCCAAGTTAATTTGACCCCCATTGCCCTCCCTGTTTTTGGACATTCAGTTGCTGGATCAGCCGGGTTTCCCAGATCCTGTTTTGAAAAATGGCACCGTGTACACCCTTAGTACATCTGTATCTGTATACCTTTATAAAACGGAATGTTTGTGTGTATGTGTGTATGTGTGTATGCGGAGGGCGGAAGGACGGATATGTGGCAGCTATTTGCATAAAGTCCTTTGATTGGACAGCCTCGCCACTCCAAAATTCTAAGGCACCAGACAGAGGGCATTGCTAGCCACTGGTTAGCCAGCATCCCAGAATCCAGGCCTCTACATTCAAACAACAGGATTTCTTCCCACTGAGGGGAAAAAAGCCAGCAACCCAGAATCCAGGCCTCTACATTCAAACAACAGGATTTCTTCCCACTGAGGGAAAAAAAGCCAGCAACCCAGAATCCAGGCCTCTACATTCAAACAACAGGATTTCTTCCCACTGTGGGAAGAAAGCCAGCAACCCAGAATCCAGGCCTCTACATTCAAACAACAGGATTTCTTCCCACTGAGGGGAAAAAAGCCAGCAACCCAGAATCCAGGCCTCTACATTCAAACAACAGGATTTCTTCCCACTGAGGGGAAAAAAGCCAGCAACCCAGAATCTAGGCCTCTACATTCAAACAACAGGATTTCTTCCCACTGGGGAAAAAGCCAGCATCCCAGAATCCAGGCCTCTACATTCAAACAACAGGATTTCTTCTCACTGAGGGGAAAAAGCCAGCAACCCAGAATCCAGGCCTCTACATTCAAACAACAGGATTTCTTCCCACTGAGGGGAAAAATGCACCATCAACATTCCCTCCCCACTTGGCTCTGTGAAAACAAAATGGATTCCTGTATTCTCCTCCCCCTCAGCTTTTAAGAAACGGCTGCCTGCCATTCGGCCTTTTAAAGTTACCAATAGCAGGCCATAACATTACAGGCCCCAAAATAGAGTTTAGGGCAGGATGGCCGACGAATGATGGGATTTGCATCCCAATTCACTTCCCAGAAAACATTGTAGCCCCTACAAATCCCCCTTCTCCCAGATAGGCCCAAAAGAGGCATCCATCTTCCCTCTTCAACACAGTGTCAGAGAAAGGCAGCTTCTGACAGGATCTTTAGAACAGGCACTGTCACTCTACAAGGTAAGGCCCTACTTCACTCAAAAGACACAAGAGAAAACAATAAATACCTTTCTCTAATGCCTTTTAATGCTTATATAAATAATTCTGGCCCAAAGCCCTCACCCAGCCTCATTGGACCTTACTGCTAATTCCATGCAGGCCTTTTCCATTTTTTTACTCCTTTCTGTTTTACACGGTATACTTTCACAGGCCAGGGCGGATATGTGGCAGCCACTTTCACAGGCCAGGGCGGATATGTGGCAGCCACTTTCACAGGCCACAGCGACCAGCGGGTGATGGACCTGCACCAAACTTGGTACACATAACCCCCTATGACATGACCCACGTATTATGGGATTTGTAGTACTTTCCAAGACTTTGGTTCCCACAGACCACCGAGGCCACCAAAAGGACCAATACAGACCACACTCAGCACACACAGCCCCCATGACCCACTCTACGTCCTGGTGCAGTTCGGAGGAGGGTGGGCCATGGATGATGGGACTTGAAGTGCCTCTACTCACTTCCCAAGTCCGCTGCAACCCTCATCCAATCACTGATCGAGGCCAAACTTGGCATACATAACCCCCATGACTGCCTTCACGTCCTGGCGAGGTTTGGGGGAGGACTGACAATGGATGATGGGATTTGTAGTACTTTTTTACACCCTCTGTTCCCACAGACCACTGTGGCCCCCAACAAACACCGAGAAAGTCCACACCTGGCACACAGAGCCCCAGTGACCCACTCTACAGCCTACTGAAGTTTGGAGGGGGACAGAACATGGATGATGGGACTTGCAGTACCTTCCCTCACTTCCCAATCCTGCTACAAACCTAATCCAATGACTGATCAACACCAAATCTGGCACACAGAGCCCTCATGACCCACTCTATAGCCTGGTGCAGTTTACTGTGAGACGGACCACGGATGATGGGACTTGAAGTACCTTCACTCACTTCCGAAAAACAATGCATCCTCATCCATTCACCAATACAGACCAAACTTAGCACACAGAGCCCCCATGACCCAATCTACATCCTACTACACTTTGGGGGGGACGGGACACACAGAGATGATGGGACTTGCACTACCTTCAGTAATTTCATGATACCACTGCAACTCCCAATAATGATGGATCAAGACTAAACTTGGCACACAGAGCCCCCATGACCCACTCTACATCCTGCTGCACTTCTCAAATGACCCGGGCAGGGCCGGGTCCCCAAGCTAGTAGTATATAAAAGATACAAGTTATACAAAATTATCAAATGGATACATTTTACTAAAAGGTTAGAAATGATAGTTTGGAGGGTACAGCTGCTGCTAAATCCGTTCTGGACCCTCTAAAGCAGTGGTGCCCAATCTCTGGTCCGCGACCTCACCATTACTACACAGTTGCCTCAAAACCACACGACAATGAGAGTGACTGGTCTTGCGAAACCCTCTTATAGTGCCAAGGCAACAGTTATGTTGGGAGGGGATGGGCTAACTACTCACAAAGGATTACTACTAGCACATCAGCTCTAGATTATTAAATATGGTTTTCTGTGGCGAGCAGATGGTGACTACTGGATGGCATATGTTTTGTATCAGAAACTGGAGCTGATGTAGTCTATCCAATGCAATTTTCTGAATCAGCACCTCAAATAATCAAAATGAATCTAAAGCTGACCAAAAACTGATTCTTAACCCTTTTGGTACTAATGTTGGAGAGTGGTCCCTGGTCAAAAAAGGGTTAGGAACCAATGCTTTAAAGCTTTGGCATTTTGTAATTCTAGATATCCGGAAAAGATTTTAATAAAAAAGAAAAAAATCGTATTATTTGCTTGATGTCTCTTGGTGAACTTACATCTTTTTTGGGGGGGCTCGATAATATTAGGAGAAGGCAAAGACAAACCCCCTCTGAACACATTTTTACAATAACACCATGTCTTACTTACAGTCACCATAATTCAGAAATGCCTTGGTAACACACAACAAAAATGCAAGTCCCAAACAAACATGTCACTATTCAAATACAAGCAGGTAAGAAACACATTCTAATATTGATGTTAATCCTGCTGAACTAATGCTAACAACATTAAAACAATAATCCAAATTTGCTATTTCTAGGAGTGTAAAACCCTCCATATTACGATCAAGAAATCCCTTTCTGGATATATAGTAGTTGAACAGCAAGTTCAGATAAAATCAGTATAGTGAAATATATGCTGAATCCACAGCTCAATAATTAATTTGTCCTGTTTTGATGTTACATGACTGACCAAAAGAGGAGATAGGGTTGAAACCTTTGTCTTGTCTGGTGAAGTGTAGGCATATCTTGCTTCCATAATTTTGCAAGTAGGATAAAAATATTAATCAGTACTATGAAATCTTCTCTTCCATATTAAGAATTTTCAGACAAAAAAGGCATAAGAGAAACTCTAATCTAAGGCAAGTTAAAAATTTCTTACTTGACAATAGGCAATGTTTTTCTAGAACCAGAAAATGATCCAGAACATGCTAACAAACTTGCAATAGAGAAACAAAAGATGAGATTTTTCTACAAACTTGAAAAAGAAACATTAAAACTGCATACAATGTAAACATCAGCTGGAGACGAAGGAAATTATAACTAATTGGTACTTGTATCTAGGTTGGCTTAAAGGTTATTCAGTCCTCAAGAACTGCTTGACTCCTGCTGTTTGAGCTCCTATAAGAAGAGAAAAGGGCAAGATGTTCAGTGTTTTCCCATTACAAGAAAACGGATTATCTGTTTTTCAAGAAATGTTTTTATTCACCTATAATTTAAATGGACCTCAAGCTTCCAAATATGAAGTGGGCTCCCCCAAGGACAAGCTCAGTATAGAGATTATTTCATATATTCATTCTGAGATGGCCCTCCAGATGATAGATATGAGTGGAACAATATCTGAAAAACTGTGGATTCCAATTCCTAATTTAAGATAGAAAGTATAATAATGTCATTTCCCGTTTTTATAAAACCTGAATGTTTTCTTCAGCTGCTGAAGCTTTTTTCATAGAATCAAAATACCCAGAAGGTTTATTTCCTATGGAGGTATTATAGGAGGTATTATAGGAAAGCAATGGGAACAGAAAATCAGTTCAGTGGCTAATGCTACCCATTTTGTAAGATTAAGTAACTTCAATGAACTATTAAAGTATTAATATTGAGGAAGGACCACTGAAAGGTTGCTATAACAGTACACATTATGAAAAAGTTGTTCAGATTTAAACAGGAACACGTTTGTGTAATTGCTCTTTTACCAGGAGTGATTTTCCCTTAAATTTTTTGAAAAGGAAGGCACCCACTGAGACAAAATAAATGGACTGCAGACTGGGACAAAATTAAGAAGACAACTAAACACATATTTCACAGTGGATATAAGGCCCAACTAATCTGGTATTGTTCTGCCTTAAATACATTTTTCTGTTTATGCGAATGGCTGTAGCCACATCTTTGAGGAAAGAATTAAGCACTTTATTTGAAAACAGCCTCAACTTAAGGCCTACAGGAAAGTATGTGCCTTGGTGCAAAATATACAGACAAGTGTGCATCTTCTCCTAGGAGTTCTCACTGCTTATTTTCCTGCCAACCCATCCATACCAGAAAAACTATTTAGCTCATCACAAGTAAACATTTAAACCACTTAACTCCATTGGCAGGACCATCTTCTATGCCATATGATATTTTATTTTGCCTATATCACTGTAAAAGCTGAATAATGAAGAAATCTGTCAGGAAGAGAAGGTATTGGTGAAAGAGAGTTCCAATGGATCCCATGGACTACCAAAGAAGCAAATAAATGGGCCCTAGACCAAATCAAGTTTGTAGGCTTCACTTGACTAAACTGAGTTGTATTTTGGAGATATAATATGAGATGACATGACTCAATAGAAAAGACACTGCTGCCTGGTTCAGCAGGAGGCCTTTTGAGAAAAGGAAGACCACATATTACAGGATTATATAACACTTAAGGGAAGACATAACCTTGAGATTCAAGACCTAAACAGGGATGTTAATTATGTGGTCTTGGAGGTCTTTCATCCCTAGAGTTGCCACAAGTCAAAATCAATTTAGTGACAATTAACAACAAAATAAAAGTAAATTGAAGTAAATGTAGTAATTAAAATCTCTATTTCTTTTTATCTAAAATAATTGTTATTTGCCCTGCCAATGAAGAAATAAATAAACACAAGATTTCATATGCAACATTGGCTGTGGTTGTGTGTATAAGTGTCCTATCAGCTGGAACACATCTTTGAAAGCATATTTTTCTTAAAGAAAAATGGAAACAATAAAACCAGTTAGTGTTAGAACAGTGAACAGTAAACTAGTTACTTCCTGTGTAATGGACCAGATAAAGCAAATATACCAGCACAGAATTTATTTTTAAACAGATAAATGTCTAAAGTCTCAGTACTCTAAATACTATGCTTCAGAAGTCAACCTTCAACATTTTTTAAAAAAAATCTGGCCCAATTTTTAGGGTTTTTTTAAAACCTGAAAATAATTCTAGATGACCCTTCAAATACCAAAGGGGGGGGGGGGTGGCTACCTCACACAACAAACACACACAACCTTCCTCTTAACAAATTTCATCCTTGTGGCCTTTGTGCATTCATAATGGTATCTATAAGGCACGGACTGTTCTGTTACTGAACTCTAGAGCAATGCTACTTAAAGTGGTGGCCCTGGAAATTATCCAGAAAACATGGCAAAGGTTCTAACCAATGAATGCAAATATGGTGCCAGCCCCTAACATCAGATTCTTGTACAGCTGTGTTTTTTCAGTTTCCTTTCTTAACGTCTGTATTTTCCTTATTATTTATCCCAGTGGTTCTCAACCTGTGGGTCTCCAGGTATTTTGGCCTACAACTCCCAGAAATCCCTGCCCCCCCCCAAAGTAGGTTTCCAAGGAAAGCAGCCATTCAAACACTGATCTCCTGGAGCTTAGTCCTACACCAAACCACCTTACTACAGTGGTTCACAAAATATTAAAATTTCAACATTTAAAGTACATGAGTGTTTTATTCTTCTTTTCAAAATCTTGAAACAACTGATTTCTCACATGTGCTAGTACATCACAATTCATCAAAATACAAACTGGACCAAATGTGACCGGAGACCTTTCTTTTTAAGAAACAGTATTGAGAAGGCCACAATTGCGTTCCTAGACAGGAAGTTCCAAAAATATGGGCCTACTACTTGAGAAAGCATCTCCCTAGCAGCTGCTAGCTTTAATGACGTCCATGTAATCCCCTACATGTTGTTGGACTACAACCTGATGCCTCTCATCATTCCTGAACCTTATTTCTGCAGGCAAGGGCATTAAAAAATTCAAAACTGCCTGCATACCCCTAGTATATACAAACACTTGGGACTCCATTATCTTCATGCATTTGTGGAAAGATTTCTGCAGGCTTCTACAATTTCCCTTTCCAAGTGCATGTTCTCCTGCTTTAGCAGCTGTTTCTCAAGGGAGAGTTCTTTAATAGAAGCCATTTGAGTGACACGAAAGCTGAGTCAGGCAGTGGGGGCTGAGCTTCAAAAATCCTAACAGAAGCTTCCTGCACAGTCCTTTGATTCCAAGCCATCCTGTTTTCATTTAAGAAAAGAAAGAAAAGAGATTTCACTTACTAAGATATTCATTACTGTGATCATTCCAAAGGATTTACCACATAATTACACCAGTTCATGGTGCTGAACAAATCTAATGGTGAACCAATTCGTGAACTATATATTTTTTGGATTTTAAAAAAACATAATATCTGATCAAGAACAGTACAAAACAGTTACTAAATACTTGAGTTTAGTCCAAGGTTCGGCTCTTCATGGACAACTCGCAGGGAAGGAAGTTTCAAATTGAAAATGGTATTCCAAACTTTAAGGAAAGTTCAACAAAAGCAGCTACACCTGTTCAGATATCACAAATTGGAGTACTCAGAGACTGAAGAAACCTGAGCTGCCGGGCTGTTGAAATAGCTAAATATCGTCTTATACTAATTTTCAAATCTCTTCCGATTTTTTAAAAATTAGGTTATCACAGTCATGTGCTTTTACACATCTATTTAGGTAGGAGCTTTCTTTTAAATACCTTTTAAGTTCAAAACATCACTTTCAGTTTCACTAGTGGCTGATAACATCAGCAAACAAGAACAATAGCTTTTATATGCCCAGCATTTCAGTCTAACAGAATTTCACAATGAGAAATCACAGAATCCTACAGTTGAAAGGGATATCAAGGGTCATCTAGTCCCACCCATTCCAGTGCAGGAACCAGCGAAGCATAGAGCAGAAAAGGAACTGGGCCAAAAAAAAAACCCATTGCAGTTTTATCTGAAAAAGAGATACCTCCACAACTGACAATGGAACAGGAAACATCTTGCCCCAGAAATATTTACAATGTCTGAACTTGTGAAGTGTTCGGATTATGGGGAATGCACACAAGACTATACATTGCAAAACATAATGTATAATAATATACACACTTTCAAAACAGCACACACATGTATTTTAATCAGTGCAATGCTCATCACAGCAAATCTGAACAGAAATTCTATTGTAATAATTCAGTTCTTGTTAAAATACACACAATCATTTCTGGGAAGGGTACTGAAATCATGTGCTTTCAAGACATTTGCAGTTTATGACCACATTAGTAAATCATTGGGGGTTTGACAAGGATTGTTCAAAGGGAGTCTTGTTTAGCCTTCCTTTGAGGCTGAGAGAGAAAGTATGTGACTGTCAAGGTTATCCAGTGGGTTTCCATGAGTGAGAAGGGGTTATAATCCTGGTTGCCAGAATCATAGTCCAACACTCAAACCACTAATAATACAGTCATCGCTCCACATCTGTGGTTTTGACATATG
Organism: Anolis apletophallus; assembly: GCA_030556195.1. Classification (NCBI taxonomy): domain Eukaryota; kingdom Metazoa; phylum Chordata; class Lepidosauria; order Squamata; family Anolidae; genus Anolis; species Anolis apletophallus. The sequence goes on along the minus strand of JARBWK010000008.1, from coordinate 31,880,205 downwards.
AAGCTTTGATCATTCAAGTTTGATTAAAATGTTTTCTCTAAAATCTACACTGTAGAATTAATGCTGTTCGACACCTCTAACTACCATGTCTTAATGCTATGGAATTATCACAGCTGTAGTTTTACAATGCCTTTTGCCACAGAATGCTAATGCCCCACCAAACTACAACTCCCATGTTTCTGAACCATGGAAGTTAAAGTGGCTTCAAACTGCATTAACTGCATAATACAGTGTTTCTCAAACTGTACTCTTGTAGTACTCCTCTAGGTTTTTGGACTTCAGCTCCCAGAAATCCCAGCCAGTTTACCAGCTGTTAGGAATTGTGAGAGCTGAAGTCCAAAAACATCTGGAGGAGCAGAGTTTTGAGAAACTCTACTATAGTCAATCTCTGATGAAAGCAGACTATAGAATCACATTGGAGGAACTAGAAATGTAACAACAACAACAACATTTTTATCCCATTCAATCTCCCCGCTGGGAACTTTGGATGGCTCACAACAAAAATGGCAGCCTAGAGCCCTAGATCCTCCAGCATAACTGGAAGAAGATGGTCATAGAGTCATACTGGAGGACCTAATACATCTACAATGTATTATGCCAGAGTTTCCCAAACTGTGATCCTCCAGATCAGGGGTGCTCACACTTTTTCAGCATGGGAGCTACTGATTAAAAAACCAAGCCCCAAAGATCACCTACCCAGAAATGTAAAACGTATAACTATTTTCTTATATATTTATTTATATTTATTATTCATTTTTATGTACCGCTCCTTCCAGCAGGCTCAGGGCAGTTTAGATAAAATGAAGTTATAAAACATCAACATTTCAATTTAATAACAACACTATAAAACAGAGCATAAAAATACATCCAACCACCCCATTTCTCCCACACTGCCATATTACCACACATATTATCAGCCAGAAAATAAGAAGAGAGGCTTTTGAACTGCAAGGCCATTTAATACTCAGCAAGGTAAACAAAGGGGCATGCAAAAATACATCCAACCACCCCATTTCTCCCACATTTCCATATTCCCCAATATATATTTCTCAAGGAACAAAGCAAGCAGAGAGGCTTTGGAGCTAAAAGGCCATTTTTAAACATTAAAAATAAACAAAGAGACATGCCACAGAACAATCAAGCACCCACCCCAAAGTAAAAAGACCGATCTTTGAGATGCGGTAAGGAAATGACCCCAAACCGTCCTTCTTCTCCTCCTCCGTCGTTGCTCCTATTTCCACGCCGCCAGCATGCGTGCCGCCTCCAAGAGCTCACGAGAAGTCCGAGAGGCAGAATGGGTGCTTCTGCGCATCTTGCGGGCCAGCCATGTATCACGTCATCCAGGCCCGCCCCCTTTGGTCTCCTATGACTCTGAGTGGCTGGAGAAGGACGGAGGGAGGAGGAGAAATCCAAAAGAGGGGGCCCATTCTGCCTCTTGGATTCTGGAGCTTTTGGAGGTGGCGCGCGAGCAGGGAGCGGGGAGGAGCAACGATGGAGGACTTCTTTGCAGTGTGCAGGGGTGCGTGAAGAGGACCAACAGCAAAAAACCTGGTCAGGGGCCTGATGATCACCAGGATGAGGCCTGAAGATCACCCTGGTGATCGAGATCACCATACTGAGCACCCCTGCTCCAGATGTTCTGAGAAACACTGGACTATAGAATCATGATGGGGGTCCTAGAAATAGAGAGATTTTCTCTCAATTTTTGCCATTTTTAACTTTCATTGGGGAGCTCTGCTCCAGTGAATGTGGAGAACTGACTGTAAACTCAAAAACAATATTATCATCTTTGAAACCCTCATTCCAAGTTAACATACCATCAAGAGCAATATGACAGCCACAGCAGGTCAAAAGTAAATATCATGAATAAAATAGATACCATAATAACAGTAGACCACTTTACTGTTCATTAAAAACCAGAGTGAAGAAGCCCATTTTAGGTTACTACCAGGACTGCAAATAAGAGGATACTAGTGCTGGTCTCTCAGGATATTAGTCTATAGAAAACAAAAAGTCCTGCACTCAGTTGCAACACAACATGGTTGTGAAGAGGCACTTAGCTGGAGGCCTCTTCAATGAATCACAGACCAGGAAAGGAAAATGGGAGAATATCTAGGCCAACCTCCTACTCATATTTACATGTCCTACAGTGCAGGATATAGCTTACAACATTCCTGACTAAGTTTTCAAGTGAACAAAATCAAACCTCTGTCTCTCTGAATAATTTTTTCGTATACAGAGGTAAATATTGGAGTAGGCTGTGCTTTAGAAATCCAGGACAGAATGACTTGAAAACCAGTAATTTCCGCTTGGATCCTCCACAAAAAGGACAGATAGCAAGTAATCAGGCTTATCCAAAAAGGAAGGTGCAAACAAGGCTGGGGGAGGGGGGGCAGTTGAGAAACAGTTGTACATACATCTTTCAAGACCTGATATTTGTAAGACCAAAATAAGTATCCTCTGTGGGCTGGGAGATGGAAGAGGAAGGATGACCGTTCTTACATTACAACATATGCATGGAAAGAGGGAAGAATTATAAGACCACATGGTTGTGGTCTCATAATTCTTCTGAGAAGCTAAAGATCCCAGAAGAAAAGAGAACTACAAAAGTAAAATACATTACAATAAAAGAAAATACTGGGGTTTGGAAGCAGCACTAGAAGATCAAATACAAAGAAATTGTGTAAACCATATTACTCAAAATACCTACAGGACTAGATTGCACTAAATACCAAAGAAAGGAGGCAACTGGTAGGACAAGTGTCACTACAGGTTGAGTAATTCTTATTGGAAATGCTTGAGACCAGAAACATTTTGGAATATTTGCATTTACACAATGAGATACCTTGTACTTGAATGAATGCAGTTTGACACCATTGTAACTGATGACATGCTATGGAGTGGTTCTCAATCTGTGGGTCCCCAATGTTTTGGTCTTCATCTCCCATAAATCCTAACAGCTGGAAAACTGGGATTTCTAGAAGTTGTAGGCCTAAATGCTTGGGGACCCACAGGTTGAGAACCACTTTGTTATGGGATCATGAAAATTATAGCATGCACACTGTTTGGCAGCAAGGCTGATGACCTTAGAATCATAGAATCCAGTCCAACTCCCTGGAAAAAAGCAGGAAAATCACATTCAAAGCACCCCCAACAGATGGCCATCCTGCCTCTATTTTAAAGCCTCTAAAAAAGGAGCCTCCACCACACTTCAGGGCAGTGAGTTCCACCACTGAGCATTTCTCACAGGAAGTTCTTCCTAATGTTCAGATGGAATCTCCTTTCCTGTAGTTTGAAGCCATGTCTTAGTCTCCAGGGCAGCAGAAAACAAGCCTGTTCCCTCCTCCCTATGACTTCCCCTCACATATTTATAAATAGCTATAGTGTCTTCTCTCAGCCTTCTCTTCTTCAAGTTAAATATGCCCAGTTCTTTAAACCGCTCCTCATAGGGCTTGTTCTTCAGACCCTTGATCATTTTAGTCACCCTCCTCTGGACACATTCCATGTTGTCAAAAACTCCCTTAAACTGCGGTGCCCAGAATTCCAGGTGCGGTTTGACCAAGGCAGAATAGAGGAGTAGCATAATCTCCCTGGATCTAGACATTATACTCCTATTTTTGCAGACTAAAATCCCACTGGCTTTTTTTTGCTGCCGCATGACATTGTTGGCTTATGTTTAACTTGTTGTCCACGATGACTCCAATATCTTTTTCACATGTACTGCTCTTGAGCCATGCGTGCCCCATTCTGTATCTTTGTATTTCATTTTTTCTGCCTAAGTGGAGTATCTTGCATTTGTCCCTGTTGAACTTTTAAAACTACAACTCCCAGATTCTCCACAACAGTTAAAATGATGTCAAATTACATTCTACCGTGTAGATCCAACCCCAAATTCATTTATGTTTGATAAACACAGCTTGAAGATGATTTTATACACAATATTTCTTATAATTTCATACACAAGACAAGGTCTGTGTACACTGAACTCTCGGAAACCCAAAGTATCATTATTTCTGCTGCAATTTTGGATTGTTTCAGATACCGGGATAAGGGATCACCTTCGGGTCCATGGAGTCACCTATGATGGGGCCATGTTACCGCACGATATTATGTGTTCTGTGAAACGCCCGTGATTTATACCGCACCTGGCCGCTTGAAAAAGCCTTCACATGGTGAAACGGATCGGGCCCCTGCAGCTGACACCATTGCGGCGTCCCCGGCGTTTCCGAGTGGTTTGCATCGCTGACCGTGTTGTGGTTCCTTCCTTTGGCTGCCCCGGGGGACCTCGTGATCTGTTCGGGCATAGAGGCACAGCGCATCTGCGCAGTTTCGCTCCCGGCTATCGGCCGCTTAGGAGCCTGGATTACAAACCAAGGCATTTTGCCTTCACCGCGAATTGACTGCGGTTTGGGATCAGTGCAGCTTGTACTCCCAATTTATCTTTCCCCATCGCATGTGTACTCGATCCCCGCCCTTCATTGTTTACCTCGCTGCCCTTCTGAGCTTGTTCACTCCTCCTTGGGACTTCGCTGCGCTTTCAATGTATGGTATTTACACCTTTATTGATCATGCAAGCGTCTGAGAGCTACTTATGTTATTGCTCTCTGTCAGCGTCTTCCACCAGTTTACTTGTTAATATACAACGTTATTTTTGATACAATTACAGTCTCCTTGTGTGTTTTGCTACTTTGTACTTGCAGTATATGAACTGTTAGTGTGTTACTATTATCCTTTTTATTCCGACAGAAAGTTTTAAAGAACAGGGCAGAAGATGCTGTATGGTATTAGGAATTCTTTCCCACGGTATTTTACTTATTTTAATCATTGTAATATTTTATTTTATTTTAATATTTATATTGTGCAGCTTTTTAAATGGCACAGGTTCCAGCCCAGCTTACCTGTCCGAACTTATCTCTTCCTATGAACCACCTCAGAGATTAAAATTATCTGGGGAAGGCCCTGCTCTCAATCCTGCCTTCTTCCCAGGTCCAACTGGTGGGGATGAGACCAGGCCTTCTCAGTGGTTGCCCTTCGGAATTCCCTCCCCAGCGACATTAGATCAGCCCCTGCCAACCTGGCCTTCAGAAGAGAAGTGAAAACTAGGCTTTGGGATCAAGCCTTCAGAGAATAACTGCAGTGCAATAATAGATATGGAATATGTGCAATGACCGTTGGAATAGACCTGGATTACGATTATGGATGGTGTGGTTTTTAATGCTGAGTGCAATGTTTTGTAATATTTTAATATGCATTAATTTTAATTATGTTCATTTGAATTGTATGTTGCCTTAAGGCACTGAATAATTTCCTATATGTGAAGCCGCCTTGAGTCCCCTTTGGGTTGAGAAAAGCAGGGTATGAATAGGGTAAATAATAAAATCAACAATAATAGTTTTTAATATTGTGAGTCATTTTGAGTACCCGTCCTGAGAAGAAAGTGGGATACAAATAAATATAACACCATAATAATAAATTTAGCACAAAAAGTAGTTGTTTTATCAGCTTTGTCTCATTCCATTGCCTCTATTACTTCAGATTTCCTCAATTACCAGAATTTTTAACTCTGGAAAACAGGAAAGTTGAGATGTGGGATAAAGCAATGGAAAAAACTAGAGTGTTTCTAAACATATAAACATATCTCCCATTACGAACCATAACAAAGTTTAAGATCGGATGGAGGGGCCCTGCTCTCCATCCCACCACCATCACAAACACGACTAGTGGGTACGTGAGACAGGGCTTTCAAGAAGACTAAGGGTGCATCTACAGTTGGCATGAGCAAACTCCGGCCCTTCACGTGTTTTGGACTTCAACTCCCACAATTCCTGCCTGATACTACGTGCTTTCAAGAAGACTAAGGGGGCATCTACAGTTGGCATGAGCAAACTCCGGCCCTTCACGTGTTTTGGACTTCAACTCCCACAATTCCTGCCTGACACTACGTGCTTTCAAGAAGACTAAGGGTGCATCTACAGTTGGCATGAGCAAACTCCAGCCCTTCACGTGTTTTGGACTTCAACTCCCACAATTCCTGCCTGACACTACGTGCTTTCAAGAAGACTAAGGGTGCATCTACAGTTGGCATGAGCAAACTCCGGCCCTTCACGTGTTTTGGACTTCAACTCCCACAATTCCTGCCTGACACTACGTGCTTTCAAGAAGACTAAGGGTGCATCTATAGTTGGCATGAGCAAACTCTGGCCCTTCACGTGTTTTGGACTTCAACTCCCACAATTCCTCCTTGACACTACGAGCTTTCAAGAAGACTAAGGGTGCATCTACAGTTGGCATGAGCAAACTCCGGCCCTTCACGTGTTTTGGACTTTCCCACAATTCCTGCCTGATACCACGTGCTTTCAAGAAGACTAAGGGTGCATCTACAGTTGGCATGAGCAAACTCCGGCCCTTCACGTGTTTTGGACTTCAACTCCCACAATTCCTGCCTAAGGGTGACACTGGCGTGCTTTCAAGAAGACTAAGGGTGCATCTATAGTTGGCATGAGCAAACTCTGGCCCTTCACGTGTTTTGGACTTCAACTCCCACAATTCCTGCGTGACACATCACCTGTTTTACGTGCTTTCAAGAAGACTAAGGGTGCATCTATAGTTGGCATGAGCAAACTCTGGCCCTTCACGTGTTTTGGACTTCAACTCCCACAATTCCTCCTTGACACTACGAGCTTTCAAGAAGACTAAGGGTGCATCTATAGTTGGCATGAGCAAACTCTGGCCCTTCACGTGTTCTGGACTTCAACTCCCACAATTCCTGCTTTCCAGTGTCAAGCTTGACACTACAAGCTTTCAAGAAGACTAAGGGTGCATCTATAGTTAGCATGAGCAAACTCCGGCCCTTCACGTGTTCTGGACTTCAACTCCCACAATTCCTCCTTGACACTACGAGCTTTCAAGAAGACTAAGGGTGCATCTATAGTTGGCATGAGCAAACTCTGGCCCTTCACGTGTTTTGGACTTCAACTCCCACAATTCCTCCTTGACACTACGAGCTTTCAAGAAGACTAAGGGTGCATCTACAGTTGGCATGAGCAAACTCTGGCCCTTCACGTGTTTTGGACTTCAACTCCCACAATTCCTGCCTGACACTACGTGCTTTCAAGAAGACTAAGGGTGCATCTACAGTTGGCATGAGCAAACTCCGGCCCTTCACGTGTTTTGGACTTCAACTCCCACAATTCCTGCCGGACACTACGTGCTTTCAAGAAGACTAAGGGTGCATCAACAGTTGGCATGAGCAAACTACGGACTTTCACGTGTTTTGGACTTCAACTCCCACAATTCCTGCCTGACACTACGTGCTTTCAAGAAGACTAAGGGTGCATCTACAGTTGGCATGAGCAAACTCCGGCCCTTCACGTGTTTTGGACTTCAACTCCCACAATTCCTGCCTGACACTACGTGCTTTCAAGAAGACTAAGGGGGCATCTACAGTTGGCATGAGCAAACTCCGGCCCTTCACGTGTTTTGGACTTCAACTCCCACAATTCCTGCCTGACACTACGTGCTTTCAAGAAGACTAAGGGTGCATCTACAGTTGGCATGAGCAAACTCCGGCCCTTCACGTGTTTTGGACTTCAAATCCCACAATTCCTGCCTGACACTACGTGCTTTCAAGAAGACTAAGGGTGCATCTACAGTTGGCATGAGCAAACTCCGGCCCTTCACCTGTTTTGGACTTCAACTCCCACAATTCCTGCCTGACACTACGTGCTTTCAAGAAGACTAAGGGTGCATCTACAGTTGGCATGAGCAAACTCCGGCCCTTCACGTGTTTTGGACTTCAACTCCCACAATTCCTGCCTGACACTACGTGCTTTCAAGAAGACTAAGGGTGCATCTACAGTTGGCATGAGCAAACTCCGGCCCTTCACCTGTTTTGGACTTCAACTCCCACAATTCCTGCCTGACACTACGTGCTTTCAAGAAGACGAAGGGTGCATCTACAGTTGGCATGAGCAAACTCCAGCCCTTCACGTGTTTTGGACTTCAACTCCCACAATTCCTGCCTGACACTACGTGCTTTCAAGAAGACTAAGGGTGCATCTATAGTTGGCATGAGCAAACTGCAGCCCTTCACGTGTTTTGGACTTCAACTCCCACAATTTCTGCCTGACACTACGTGCTTTCAAGAAGACTAAGGGTGCATCTACAGTTGGCATGAGCAAACTCTAGCCCTTCACGTGTTTTGGACTTCAACTCCCACAATTCCTGCCTCACACTACGTGCTTTCAAGAAGACTAAGGGTGCATCTACAGTCGGCATGAGCAAACTCCAGCCCTTCACATGTTTTGGACTTCAACTCCCACAATTCCTCCTTGACACTACAAGCTTTCAAGAAGATTAAGGGTGCATCTATAGTTGGCATGAGCAAACTCCGGCCCTTCACGTGTTCTGGAGTTCAACTCCCACAATTCCCAGCAGCCTCAGGCCCCTTCTTTGAAAGCAGTTTTACTCATCCACACATTTCACAGCGTAGTAGGTGCACCCAATGTAAAACTACAACTCCAGTGGTTCCACAGCACTGTGCCATGGCTGTTAACGTAGTGTCAGGCTACATCCTTTCTACAGATGAGCCATAGGAAACCTGCTCCCTCTCCCCAGACCCGTAGGCCCTTCCTCCACAGAAAAACTGTCTGCCCATGCTCAGAAACCCTCTCGTCCTGGGCGAGGAGGCTCTCCACGGGTCCCAGCATTGAGCCCTCTTGTTGGAAGAGGCGACAGAGACACTTTCGGCCCCTCACCTGCTCAACTCCCAGGAAGACGTAGAAGTTTTGAGGGATCTCTTCCACCAGGTCGAAAAGCTCCATGTCGCCGGGGTCCCAAGCCAAGGCGGAGGAGGAGGAGAGCGCCAACAAGGTGAGGAGCGGGAGCGAGGCGAAGCCCATCTCTCCCCCGCGACCTCCGCTCAGAAACAGGAAGACCCGGCAGACGTGGCCAGAAAAGACACTCTACTCAGGCCGCGCATGCGCCGGCGCCCCCACCGGTTCGGCTCCGCCCCCTGCGAATCCCGAGGGCGGGCGAGGAGAGAACCGGGCCAATAGGCGCTCGAAGGCAGCCTGCGTCACGATGCCTAGCAACCGCGAGATGCTGAAGGGACTTTTTGTCTTGAGGCCTGGAAAAGAGAGGCCTACTCGCCTTAAAGGCCAAGCAAGGCAGGCTGCTTTGTTGCTTTGTTAAAGTCCTGGTTTAAATTGATTAACTTGAGTTCAGCACCATGCATTCACACAAACACGCGTGTCACTGTTATGAGTTGGTTACTGATGGCCGCAGCTAATGAATCAACTTTCCTAAGTTTTTTTTAGAAAATACACAAATTCAGTTTTTTGTTGTTGTTAACTGCCTTCAGGTTGACTTCATAACTGCCTTCATAAGAGACGGCATGAATGTGAAACTGCATCTACACCAGGCCTGGGGAAACTTGGGCCCTCCAGGCGTTTTGGACTGCAACTCCCACAATTCCTAACAGCCAGGCTGTTAGGAATTGTGGGAGTTGCAGTCCAAAACACCTGGAGGGCCCAAGTTTCCTCAGGCCTGATCTACACTGTAGAAATAATGCCGTTTACAACCACTTTAACTCCTAATATTTCACACAAAACAAGTACTGTAGCGGTAACTCGGAGTCCCAGAACTCCGAAGGCAATACCTTTGGTGCTAGGCTGCTGTTTCTAGCGAGCGCAAGGACGGATGACGCGACAATTTTACTGCGATTCAGGAAACCAGCTTTATTTGCATGACATCAGCTGATGGGCCTGCCCCCTTTATGAACGATGCCGCTGGAAGACAGAACCCCGATCTTTCCCAGTTAACAGATTTTATACACACAATGGCGACAATATTTCAGTCCCTCCCTTCTTCATGCATTGTTACTGGCTAGCATTCATGAACCCATATTACTCTACCCAATTAAACAAAGCATTCTTAGCATCTCAATCCTATTTGCTGACAAACGTTGTGCAGTGTAAATTTCCATCTTTCTTCTATGTAATCTGCCCTACGTGCAGACTGTACTTGAATCGATACATTTGCTACTGAGTTCCCACTGGAAGCCTGCCAAGTGGAAACCTCATTTGCCATGCGCATCTCCTAACCCAATTGCTAACTTTGTAAACAAACGCACATGGTGAATACTAAGCCAATCAAGACTGTTTCTTATCTAGAGGCACATGATGTTCTCTGGGCTAATCACAGCCTGTGCTTGTGTGGACCAATCAGAGTGGATTATTCTCGTACTGTAGCTGGCAAGCTGACTCCACTATTCAGAGCCTATGCTAAGCAGCACTTTCTCCTGGCGTTTCTTCTGTTAAAGCATCAATTTCCCCTTTAGTACATTTTACTTAAAAGAGTCAAAAAGCAACAGCATAAATATTTCCTTTCCCCAAAAGAAAGGCCTACATTCTGTTATTAGGCTTGATTAAAGTAGACCCATTGAATTCATTGAATTTATCAATATATTGTCTTACTATTCTCCAATAATCCGTGGCCCCTTCCACACAGCTGAATACAATCTCACATTATCCGCTTTGAACTGGGATATATGGCAGTATGGACTCGGCTATTCCAGCTCAAAGCAGATAAAGCCAACTGCGGCCGTACCTTGGGAGGTCTGACTTGGCCACGGTAGTCCATGCTCTGGTTACATCCCGTATAGATTACTGCAAAGCCCTCTACGTGGGACTGCCTTTGAAGACTGTTCGGAAGCTTCAACTGGTCCAACTGACAGCAGCCAGGTTGATAAGAGGAGCGGCACTCAGGGAGCGCACAACTCCTCTGTTGCGCCAGCTCCACTGGCTACCAGTTTGCTACCGGGCAAAATTCAAAGTGCTGGCTTTAGCCTTTAAAGCCCTTCACGGTTCTGGTCCCACTTACATGTCCGAACGCATCTCCCTCTATGAACCATCAAGATGTTTAAGATCATCCGGAGAGGCCCTGCTGTCGGTCCCGCCTGCTTTGCAGGTGCGATTGGTGGGGACGAGACACAGGGCCTTTTCAGTGGTGGCTCCTCGGCTTTGGAGCGCCCTTCCTAGTGACATCAGATCAGCCCCCTCCCTTCTGACATTTCGCATGAAGGTCAAGACCTGGCTGTTTGACCGGGCATTTGCAGGTGTAGTATGGTTATTAATTGAGACCTAAGGAACGACAAAGACGCACTTGGAAATCGATTTAATAACAAGACGCTGATATTGTGTTTAATTTTAATTGCTAATTTGTATATGATGTGATTGTGTTGGTAACTGTTGATGTGTTTATCTTGGACAGTCCTTGCCATATGTACACCGCCTTCGGGCTGAGAGGGGCGGTATAGAAGCAAAGTAATTAATTAAATAAATAAATATTGTGGGTTGTTCTGCCTTGATGTTCTGGGTTATATGGCTGTGTGGAATTGGCCCTGCATGGATCTTCTCTTGCTGAGACTAATTAAGAGGGCGCTGGGTAATATTCATATGTCCTTGCTGTCTCAAAAACTCATGTTTCACAAAAAAATGCTCTGCCATCATAAATCATGCAGAAAAAAGGAACATATTCACCACAATTTGACATGGACTATATGCATTCAACATGTGATTCTATAAATCGAATGCACAGATACATTATAGCCTGCCAGAGAACTGATACATGCTCCAAAATTAGAGATGTATGATTTCCCTGGTTTGCTGTCACAAAGCAGGCTGGGCTTGGTTGGGAAGATCACAAGTGATATTTTCATAGAGTGGGAAGAGACCTCGTGGGCTATCCAATCCAACCCCCCTGCCAAGAAGCAGGAAAATCACATTCAAAGCATCTCCCGACAGATGGCCATCCAGTCTCTGTTTAAAAGCCTCCAAAGAAGGAGCCTCCACTACATTCCGGGGCAGAGAGTTCCACTGCTGAACATCTCTCACAGTTAGGAAGTTCTTCCTAATATTCAAGTGGAATCTCCTTTCCTGTAGCTTATTGGCCTAAATAAACAGTTTTTCACCAGAAACAGCCTTAGACACAAGTGAAAGTAAATAAAAAAGGCTTTACTTCAGGCGAAATAAAGATAATGCAATAAGTGAAGCAGAAAGTACAGTCCCAATGGTAATGCAAGGTCTTCAAGCAAATGTAAAACTAAAGTTTTCACATCAGACAGAAACTAGGGTCTTTGATAAACTGGTTGCAGAAACAAATGGACCTACACTGGAATGGAGACACACACGGTGCTTGAAACAGGGACTCCCCCCCCCCCAAGTAGGTCAGTTGCTGTTAGCACTGGGCCCTGACTTCGCTGCTAATTTATAGCCCTGAGCTCCCAGCACAGCTGTCTCTATACCGCTGTCTAATTGCTCAGCATTTTTCTGCTAACCTAACTGATCTCCTTCTGTCTTCTTCCTCGTTCTTGAAATGTGGGGATTTGTGGTACGTATGTCTGCCACCTCCTCCTCTTCTTCTTTTTCTTCTTCCTAACCACTTAGCCCGAAATCCCTAAGTGCTGCTTCTTCATCCATCTGTCCCCTTCAGAATCAGAAGAGCAGTCCACAACATAATCCATCCGTTAACACTTTCAGATAAAATGTCTTGTAAGTTTTTGAGCATGTGACATTTCAGGTTGGCTGCTTTGGAGCAAGACGGAGAAATGTGTGCTTCATTGTCTTTAGAAGATAGTGGTAGTGAGGAATCTTTTGTCTGTCCGTGCTGTCCCGTCCCCCATTCATGCCACTCAGATATGGATGAGTGGGGCATATTGGCTTACGAAAATAACCGAGCTGTGGAAAGGAAAATATCTGAGCGATAAGCCCACCCGGTTAATAGAAAACCAGGAATCTTTGACTTCGAGACGTAAGCTTCATGGAGCAGCAGCCAACACTTTCATAGTAAAGACTTGAGACTTTTAATTTTCTAATCTTTATTTTCTGGGTAAACATATGCACTGGGACAATTAGTTAATTTTCCTGGAACAGTATGGGACTATTCTCTGTTGGAGGAATGGACAACAGGGTTATTTTGCCTTCTGGTGAGCAATTTAATATTGACGTTTTTTGGGTACTGTGGACAGAACTGTAGATACTCAAAGTTCAGTGTTAAAAGACATTAATTTGCTCTGTTCTGAGATCCTTGGACTACATGAATTAACTTTAAATTTCTCCTTGGGAAGGAAATGTTTCTGGGACATGGTTAAGGTTTGATTCAGCTACTATCCTTCCAAAAAACGAAACAACTTTCTCCTACTTCCTCAGATCCTATGATGCTGGAAATTCGTTCTCTGTGTTTTGAAATGAAAGCTGGCCTCAAAAATCCCGATGAAATGAGATGAAGAATGGAATGTGAGGGGTGAGGGAGGATGTAAAGAGAATAATGGAATGCCAAGCACAAAACGAAGCTAAATTGGCCAAAATTGACTCTGACTGCAAGGTGGTGAAGAAAAGAATGGAGCTTAACGCAGAAAAAATTACTCATCTGGAGCAATTGCAAGAAGAGTTTTTAACAAAATTGGACAAGCTGGAATTAAGGTCCCTGGATAATACCATCAGGATTAGAGGGCTGAGAGAGGGTGTGGAGATTCATGATCTTAAATTCTATCTGGCAAGACTTATTGCGGATCTACTAGAGGAAATGGATACTGATGCAATCTTTGCATCAATTTCAATTACTTACAGCTACTCCAGGAAGAATAAGAGGCCAAGAGATTGCATCCTAAAGATGGTTGGTGAAATTCTTTGAAGAAATTTATTTATTTACAGTATTTATACCCCATCCTTCTTGACCCCAAAGGGGACTCAGAGTAGACTTACTAAGGCAACAATTTGATGCCATATACACAATGACATAAAATAAACATATACATTAAAACATGAATTAAAAATCATATAAAGATTAAAACACATTATTAAAACCACACAATCTGAGATCATAGTTAAAGAAACCATTTCAATTGTCATTGCACATTTTCCATCATCACTTGTTTCATTGAACTATTGGCCAAAGGCTTGGTCCCAAAGACATGTTTTTACATGCTTTCTGAATGTCATAATAATAAAGCAGTACAAAACACCCATCGTGGTGGATGGGGTTAAACTTCAGATGCTTAAAGAAATTCCAAGCAGACTGCTTAGAAAAAGAAGAGAATTTACCCCCTTGGTGGAGAAGCTCAAGAGAAAGAGCATTTTCTATAGACGGCAGTTTCCACAAGGGGTGTTCTATCTATTATAAAGGGGAAAGGCATCTAATTCTGGACTCCTCAAAAAGAGAACCGTTTTTGAGGAAATACAATAAAGAGCTTATGGAAGAAGATGGAACAGAGGAGACCCAACAACAAAGAAGAACATACCAGATGGTGCAGGAGGAAACAGCAAGGAAACAGAAATGTCAAGAGGAACAAGGTGGCAGAGAAGCAGAAACAATGGAGTCAGCAGAAGAAAAGAAAGAAGAGGGAAAGGAAGAAGATGAAGAGGAGGAAGAAGAGATGAAGAAAGGGACAGCTTTGTAACTGAGTGAGGAGGGGAACAACATGTACAGGGATCATGTGATTTTGTTGGGTGCAGGAGTAGGGAGAAGAGAGGGTAGAGATTAATTGGATCATGTTAAATAATCTAAAAATATGTCTCTTAATGTTAATGGAATGAAAAATGAGTTTAAATGAAATGAAGTTGGATATAGCATGTTTGCAGGAATTGCACATACCGGACAAAGATACGCATCTCTTGAAGACAGAAAAAAATAGGTCAGCTATTTATGGCTTGTAATTATAAAAAGAACTTATGGGGTACTGTTTAAAAAAATTTCAAAACTATAAAACTGGAAAAATTATGAAGACCAAGAGGGTAGGATATTAATAGTTTGAGTGAAACTGCATTATAAACAGGTTTTATTAGTCGGAATATATGCACCTGCAAGCCTGCCGAGTCCTTACCGAGAGTGACAGTGACTGATGGTAATTCTCACCCAAGTTTCAATAGGAAGAAGAGAAAGAAAGAAGAGAAAAAGGGAGGGAAGGTTGGCCACAGTGATGCGTGGCGGGTACAGCTAGTTACAAATATATACTGTAAATAAAGTTATAAAATACATTAAAACAGTTTAAAACCATAAAAAAACAATACATTAAGAGTTAATCACATGATCCATTAAACGTAGTCCAGCCGTTTCAGTTAGTCAATGCACATCAAGTTCATATCTTTCTATTTCTCAAGTTCTCCAAACGCTTAGTTACAAAGCGAAGTTTTTACTTTCTTTAAATGGGGGACATGGGGAAAGGAAAGCGCTGAAAATGAATGATTTTTTTAAAGACCCTAGAATTAAAGAAAGGATTAGGAAGGGAATAAAAAATTACTTAAAAGAGAATTTAAAGAATGAGATGGACAAAAGGATTGTGTGGGACACAGAAAAAGCAGTGATTAGAGGCTTATTAATGCAACCAAATTACTAAGGTGGCACAAAGAGAAAAATAATATACAGATAGAGATTTTGGTTAAGATCAGAGCTAAAAAGATTTAGAGAATAACAAATTAAATAGGGAGAAAGTGTAACAAGAATTAGCTAATTTACAATAGTAATATGACTTGTTAATTGTGAATGAGGTCAAAAGGAGAATTATGTACAATAAACTTTTTTTTGAAAATGCAAATAAACCAGGGAAACTGCTAGCATAGCAATTGAAGAAAAATATGAAGCAATAATTAATTCTTAAATTAAGAAATAAGGGAGAATCAACCACAGATATACAGAGTATTCATAAACATTTTTAAGATTATTACAAGAATTTATACCAAAATTCTCAGACTGATTCTAAAAAGATAGATCAATATCTAGAGGATATGAAGTTGACAAAGTTCTCAAAGGAAATAAATTTAGATTTAAATAAAACAATAATGTTGGAGGAATTGCGTGGGGTTATTGATAAAGCTGAGTTTTCAGCCAAGTATTACAAGGAATATAAAGAAGAATTGGCATCAGTCCTGCTATCAGTAATGAACAATGTGCTGCAGAAAGGTGACATTCCAGATTCTTGGGCGGAGGCAAATATAGTTCTCATCCCAAAGCAGGATAGAGATGTAGAACAAGTTAAGAACTATAGACCAATTACTAAATTGCAATTATAAACTATTTGCAGAGATTTTAGAAAACAGATTAAAAGAATCCTGATTAAAATTATAAATAAAGATTAGGGGTCCTGCCACATAGCCCTATATCCCCGAATATCAAGGCAGAAAATCCCACATTATCTGAGTGTGGACTCAGATAACCCAGTCCAAAGCAGATATTGTGGGATTTTCTGCCTTGTTATTCTTGAATATAGGGCTCTGTGGACGGGGCCCTAATTGGGGCGGAGCGTCCCTACTTTGCGGATTTTCACTTATCGCAGGTGGTCCTGCAACGGAATCCCGCGATAAATGAGGGAACACCGTATACAAGTGTTTTTCAACCTTTTTTGAGCGGCGGCACATTTTTTACATTTACAAAATCCTGGGGCACACCACCAACCAAAATGACACAAAAATGACACTCTTAACACAGTAATACATATAGTTAATATGTTTTAAAATGTATTTATACACTCAGTGTGAAACCTGGCCCTGTTTCGATGAACACAACATATATATGACTTCCTCTCACATACTTATACATGGCTATCATGTCTTCTCTCAGCCTTCCCTTCTTCAAGCTAAACATGCCCAGCTCTTCAAGCCACTCCTCATAGGGCTTGTTCTCCAGACCTTTGTGAAATTTCACCATGAATGAAACTTGCTTTCAGTTAACTATGGGTGTCATGAAGCTGTTATAAACAGTTCCTTTGGGGGGGGGGGAGGACACTCACAAAAAATCCAGTAAAATAGTTTTTTAAGAAAACCATTTCCAAGCGGAGAGGCTCAATTTGTTCCTTGGAAACCTGTGAATGCTTCACAGGTGAATTGGGCAGTGAGCGAACCTGGGAGCATCGAGAGGCTGAAGCAGCCCTGAGTGGGAGCTGGAGCCATGGTGAGTCAAGGCTCCTGAAGGCTTCCTCAAGGCGGGCCTGGCCCTGGCATTCGGCGGAGCCCTTCCTTTACCTCGGGGAGGATCTTTGGGGAGGGAAAGAGGGAGAAAGAGCTGCTAGGAGGGGAAAGAGTGCCAATTTCCCACGGCACACCTGATGATCGCTCACGGCACACTGGTTGGGAAACACTGCTGTATACAATATTTGATTAAAATATTGAGTGATTATGGAAGTGTGGCAGGTTTTAGAATAAACAGAGAGATAAACAAAGAGATAAAAACAAGTTTTTGAAATATTTTTAGTTTAAAACATTTGTACAAATCCAATTTAAGAACAAACCTATAGAACCTATCTTGTTCATAACTTGGGGACTGTCTGTAATATGGTGTCTCTTATATAAAATAGCAAAATTAAGGTTAACTTTTAGGATATTTTCAAGCTGTTGATTGTAGACGACCATGGACAGAATGTGTACTTGTATAAAGGTATTCACATACAATTAGCTTTATTTGATTGCAAGACACTTTAGCAGTTCTAGATCATGTTAAGGGCAGTCACTTCTATAAGGGATTGTAGAAACAGATCCTTAAGGAACATCATCAACACCACCTGACTAATTTCTCTAACGATGGTTTCTCCTACTCCATTTCTGCATTGGTGAAGAGTTCTGGAGAACTGATGTTAAGTTTTTGTGATGCTTGGATTGGCCCTCATATAGGGACTGACCAACTTTGCATTTTGAATTATTTCACAAGAAATATCTTCTTAAAATGGATTTACACTGCCATATAATCAAAGCATATAATCCACATTACAGTAGAGTCTCACTTATCCAACCTAAATGGGCCTGAAGAACATTGGATAGGCGAAAATATTGGATAATAAGGAGGGATTAAGGACAGGTCGATTAAATGTCACATTAGTTTATGATTTTACAAATTAAGCGCCAAAGCATCATGTTTTACAACAAATCAACAGAAAAAGCAGTTCAGTGCACGGTAACATTAGGTAGTAATTACTATATTTATTAATTTAGCACCCTAACATCTTAATGTATTGAAACAACTGTGGATCCAGGTGGGAGGCAGACTGTGTTGGATAATACAGAACGTTGGATGAGCTAAGGTGGATAAGTGAGACTCTACTGTATCTGCTTTTAACTGGATTATATGAGTCCAGGACTGTCCAACTTCTACCGGCCCAAGGGCCAGAATTCCAGTCACTGATCACCTGGGGGGCCAAAGGGTCTGCCTCCGCCCCCAGCCCCGCTCCTCCCCGCCCTGACTCTGCCCCTTCCCGCCCCGGCCCCTCCCTGCCCTGGCTCCGCCCCTCCCCACCCTTGACAGGACCCGCAGGAGCAATGGAAAGGGGGGAAATGCATACAGAAGGCAGCCCGACCAGGGGAAGAGGAAGGCATCCCCTAGGCAGCCCTGAGACGGGCGCGCCGCCCTCCTGGCGCAGTACTGGGCACACTTGGCATTCTCTGGGGAAGCGAATAGATCTGAGGATTGCCCCAGACTCTGAACAGCCTCAAGGTCTCCTCCTGGCAGAGAGACCACTCGTGATGACTGAGGGGCGACCTGCTCAAGGCATCCGCCACCGTATTCTCCTCCCCGGGCAGATGGATCGCAGTCAGGTGGATATCCCTGGCTATGCACCATTCCCAAATCTGACAAGTGAGAAGTAATAGCTGGGGAGAGTGGGTGCCCCCCTGTTTGTTTAAGTAAAACATGACCGTGGTGTTGTCCGTTTGGAGAAGCACCACCTTCCCCACTAACACCCGCTCGAAGGACTCCAGTGCTCTCTGCACAGCAAGGAGCTCCAGATAATTGATGTGGAACTCTGCCTCCGCTTTGGACCAGACGCCCTGGGCAATGAGATCGTCTGAATGTGCCCCCCACCCCGTGAGGGAAGAGTTCGTCGTGACCGACCGGGAAGGGCTGGGAGGGTAGAACGGGAGGCTGCAGCAAACATTGCTGGGATCCAGCCACCACAAGAGAGAGTGTCGGACAGGTGGTGGAAGTGTCAACCGTAGGCGGGGACTGTCCCGCAACGGGTCGAACACTGAGAGGAACCAAGCTTGCAGGGGTCTGAACCGCAGCCTGGCGTGAGGGGTTACTGCCGTAGTCGAGGCCATGTGGCCGAGAACCACCTGAACCCGATGGGCTGTTACAAAATGATCCTGAATTAACTGCAGGGTCAGAAGACGTAGGGCCACGAAGCGGTCTTCTGGCAGGTACACCATCTCCTGAAGGGAGTCCAGAATCGCCCCGATGAACAGGATCCGCCGGGACGGCACCAAATTGGATTTTTCCAAGTTGAGCACAAGCTCTAGGGACTGGAGGAGAGAGATCGTAAGGGACATCGCGAAGGAGCCTGACTCTGGATGAGGCCGCCAGCAGCCAGTCGTCCAGGTACGGGTAAATTGTGACCCCCCTGGTCCTAAGATGGGCGGCCACTGCCGCTATACACTTGGTGACAACCCTGGGGGCAGAGGCCAAGCTGAATGGCAGCACATTGAACATGAATGCTTGGTCCCCTACTTTGAAAGAGAGGAGCCTCCTATGCCAGTGGGCGATGCTGATGTGAAAATAAGCATCCTTGAGATCAATCGTGACAAACCAATCAAATTTATTTAGCAAGGGTAAAATGGAGGCCAGCGTAATCATCTTGAACTTCCGTGGCCGAATGTAAAAATTAACCCCCCTGAGGTCTAGAATAGCACGCACCCCTCCTCCCCTCTTGGGGACCAGAAAATACCTTGAGAAAAAACACAACGGGAAGTCCACTGGGGCAACGGGTGAGATGGCACCTTTGGCGAGGAGGGCCGAAATTTCATCGACCAAGGCCTGGGAGGGGTGTGTGTCTACAACACAGCCTAAGGGGGGCTGCGATAATAACTCTAAACTATATCCTTGAGCCACTATACGGAGGACCCAGCTATCCGAAGTAATTTCTGACCAGGCAAAGAGAAAAGGGGAGAGCCTCTCTAAAAAGTAGTGAGCACCTGAACTTGGATGTAGGGTCTGAACAGAAGGAGGAACGGTGAACTGTTCCGTAACGCTGGTACCTGTAGCAAACAGAAGGGAGGTAATGGGAGACGCAATTGTTAAAAGTGTTTCCTATTGAAGCCCTGAAACCTGCCCCTGCCCCGAAAGGGGGCTGAGCGGTATTTGTTGCCAAACCCCTGTTTAGTACCTTGGCCAAACCTGCCGTTGTTTGCCGGTCTGTTATTGTAGCCTCCCTGCGGATAGGAGTTGAAATTCCTTCTGGGGTAAGGGCCCGAAGAAGTAGAGGCCCTCTGCCCTATTGTAAGTAGGCTGGTAAGGATGGCCGTATTTATGTGCGGCTGTGCGCACCTCTTGTTTGGACTTCAAACTATCATCTACGTCAGGGTTAAAGAGGCCGAGGTCATGCATCGGCATGTCCTCGGCCAATATCCTGGCTTCCTCCGATAGAGACGACGAACGGAGCCAGGCGTGTCTCCGGATCGACGTGGCAGAGGCAAACAATCTACCTGCACCTTCGGCCATGTGCCTGCCAAATTCTTTTTGGAACTTTGTTAAAGCTAAAGCTTCCGCTTGGAGGGCTTTGGGCAGAATCTGGCGCCCGGGTGGCAATAGCTCCAGATATGGAAGGATCTTGTTCTATAAGTAGGCCTGATAACCACTGAGGTAAGTGGCGTAATGAGCCATGCGGGCAAAGAGACCCGCCGTCATATGTACCTTCCTCCCCATGGCCTCTAGTTTTTTACTTTCTTTGTCTGCGGGAGTTGCCAAAGGCCCTCGTGCATTCTTTGATTTAGCCATCTCCAACACAACCGTGTTGGGCTTAGTAGGTTTCGCCACCCAAAAGGCGGTAGATAGGTCTACCTTGTAGATAGAGTCTACTCTCTTAGGAACCGCAGAGGCCAAGGCCGGAGAGGTATCCGGCAGTTTAGTAAGCTTCAACAAGAAGGGCAAGGGAGGGACAGCCTGAGGCGAGGGGGTATGTTGCTCCTCTGAGGTCCACATCGGATCCTCCACGGAGTCAGGGACCTTGGGAGTAGGCAAATTTAGAGACCTAACCAGTCTCGCCATCAATAAAACAAAATTGTTTAGGTCCACAGACAGGGACTGGTCAGTGTCAGCCCCCATGTCCTGCCCAACTGGGCACTGTTCGTCTCCAGAAGAGTCAGAGTGCATGACTTCGCCCTGTTGCTCCTCCTCAATGGCCGGAAGAGGGGGCTGAAGCACCGGGTGATGAGCCCCCAAGGCACTGGAAACAGGCGCACGGGGAGGTTGGACCTGTCCCTGTCCCAGAGCTGGCAGGGATGCCGCAGGTTGAAGAGAAACCGAAGGGACTGGGGGCGCAGGCAAGGCAGGAGGCTGTAGGGGCGGCAGTGCGGGCACCGGCATCACTGGTGGGGGGGCCCCACATAGACGAAGCCCTCTGTTGTTTCTCTCCAAAGCAGCTGCTGAGGAGGCTGGGGCTGAGGAGCAAGGCGGCGCGGGCTGGCACGTCGGGAATGCTTCCTGTGGCTCCTCCTCCTCCGATGTCGCCGTCGACGTGGGGAAGGAGAGGAAGAGGATGACGAGGACGAATAAGAAGACGAGGAGGTGGAGGGAGAGCGGCGGCGGCGCTTCCTGGTGGATTGGGATGAACGCCGCGACATCGCTCTTCCCCTCCCTCTCTCAATGCTCTTCGATATCGGAGAGAGGGAGGCTGGCCGATACGGACCGGATGGGATGGGCGGTCCCACATCGGGCTCCACGCCCCCTACAGAGGGCGGAGACTGTAGCGCAATCAGCATCGGCGTAAACGGCTCCAGGCTCTCTCCTTGCTCCACGGCGGGAATTGAGGCATCCAAATGCCCTGCTCCCGATATCGCCGCTGTCGGCGGCTCTGAGAAGAGGGCCTCCTCCAGGACCGACATGGGAGGTTGAGCCTGAGCCACCATCGCCCCTCCCACCTGCGCCGTGGGCGTGGTTTGGGAGAGGCACTGCTCCGCCTGCTGGCCCTCCAACAGGGGGCTGCCCTCAGTAAGCGCCAGAGAAGGAGAAGATGAATCTTCCACGGGTAAGGCAATGGTGGGCCCTCCGGTTCGCGCCTTTTTAGAGGTTGTCTTCTGAGGAGAGGGAGCCCGGCGGCCATCTTGGCCCTTCGCCAAAACAGGCTTTTTTCCCTTCTTTTTGGGGGCAGATGGGCCAGAGCTCGCCCCGAGTGCGGCGGGGGCCGCAGAAGCCGTCTGGGCTCTCTGGATAAGGAGGGAGCCCTGGGAGGAGAAGACGGACTTCTCATAGATCGCCACCTTGAGCCTCGCCTCCCTGTTCTTCCTCGTCTGTGAGGAAAAGGCATGTCACGTCACGGACCTGGCGGGCCCCTTAATCACACACACAGAGACGTACTGAAGGCTAACTACTTTATTGAGTATATAAAAACAGTTCCAAAGAGTAAATAGTCCAATAATATGCAATTGTCCAGGGTGTTAAGCAAGTAGTCCAAAGTAACGTAGCAAATAAGCTGGAAACGTGGCAAGGCTCCGCAATTCAATGCGAATCAGGAAACAGGGCAAGGTTTCGCAATCCCATGCGAATCAAGAAACAGGGCAAGGTGCCGCAAACCGCTGCGGCTCAAGAAACAAGGCAAAGGCAAGGCAAGGCTTGATGACCACTGTTGGCTTGTGGTCCCACGCCGCTTCGCGTCTATTCAGGTAAGACGTGGCCGGAGAACTGACGATCAGTTCCCACGGGGCCGTTCTTAATCCCTCGGCCTGGAACCCCGACGATCTAGGGCCCGGCGTCTCCAGTCTCTACTTTCCGAACGGTGACGGTCTAGGGACAGATGCCAGCTCCTCCTGCCCTCCTCTATGTCCCTGCGCCTGTTGTGAGAACGGCCCCGCTCTTCCAGTCCAGTATCGCTATCTTCCTGAGAAGCAGCCTCCCCGGAGTTTCCCAGCCGCTAGCCTCCATCTGCTGCCCGGCCAGCTCTTGGGAACCTCGGCCATTTGGGAATTCATAAGTCCCAGGCTAAACTCTCTACAGGTGAACTGGGCAAAGGTACGGCTGACCAATCTTGCTCTGGGCCTTCCAACTCATCCTCCGAGTCCCTTCCAGCCTGTGCGGGTCCCAATGCCAACGGGACCCCCGGTGCGTCACCCCCCCTCAGTGGCACGAGCGGGCCCATGGGTGCTACACGGCACGACAAATGGCGCAGGCCTGCGGCAGATGTCCCTCGCCCAGGCATTCAAGGCAGAGGTGGTGTGCGTCCGAGTCCGGAAGGACATTGGGGCACTGGGCGCATTTCTTGAAAGAAGCGGTGGCCATAGTGGGCAACGCAGAGGCAGCAAAATCGAAGTCAGACGGGCCGGGTCAAAACCGAGGGCAAACAGGACAGAGGAGGGAGGCAGAAGGATAGTCAAGTCCAGATCCGAGTCAGATTACCTAGCAGTCCGTAGAGGAGTAGTAACAGTTGAAAATCGAAGGATCTCCTAATCGCTCGCGCGGAGTAAGAGAACTGGTTGGGTAGCCCCTCTGAGGGAGCTTATATAGGGGTGGGCGGGGCTACCGCTGACGTGTCATTTCTATCTTTCTAGAAGGCTCCGTTTGCTCTGCGTGCCCGCAGATATTACCACATGTACATATTAACAGAAGACCACGACATAGAATCTTGACTTCTTCATTCTCTTAGGAGAATACAGTTTATGAGAGAAATCAGCCATTGTAGGAAAAGAATCAGAAGTGACAGCTACTTTATCAATAAAGCTGTTGGCCTCTCTGGGAGAACAAGGGCCCCTTCTACACTACCATATAATCCAGATTATCAAAGCAGATAATCCACATTATCTGATTTGAAGTGGATTATATGAGTCTACACTGCCAGATAATCCAGTTCAAAGCAGATAATCTGTAGAAGGGTCCAAGGACTACAAGATTCTTCTAGTTTCAACTGGGACCTTGCGTGAAAAACAAAGCTTAGTCTTGGACTTTGTGTAGTTGTATTTCTCTGCTGTCATTTCCTGGGTCAGTCATAATAGCTGTCAGTGTCTACAGCTCGGCCTTGTCAAGAATATAGATAATGATAGGCAAGTTAATGTCAAGCCAACTTTGTCCACAGTCCCATTAATGACCTAATTAAGAAGTTTTATATACTGTACATACTCAAAGAAATTCAGAATTCAATTAGTGCAGTCTGCAAACAGCTGTAAGACACAATTTGTGTGCTCTAAAGTAATACAGAGTATGTTACATGTGGCGTTACGTTTGTATACATAGTTAGGATGGAACTTCAGACTCCATTGTTTTTAACACGAGAAGATTCATGTTTTTATTGCTATATTTTATTTATTTTCTCAGAAATGTATGCAGAACCTTTATTAATTGAAGATAAGATCTTACAAACAACCCACATTTGATTCTGCCAAACACCGCCAATATGATTTCCCCATTCTATACTACAAGAGACCAAAGACAGGTTCACCCACTTGTTTCATTGAACTAGAGCATTCATTGTTTACTTTCATATATTTTTAGCCTTAAAATGAACATTTGTGCTGATAAGGCCTTAAATGCCACAAATACTTTGTACATTTCACAGATATTTGGAATATTTTTCAATACCATCTGACCACAAGGGGCAAGGAGAAATGTCTTCAAACTATTCTCAACCGCATGTTGTTGCCTTAAGATTTGTTTCTTGTCATTAAAATGGAGGAGGTAGTGAATCAAAATGTGGACAGAAGAGCCTTTATTTATGCCAGAAAGCTTTCTAAGACAATTCAAACTTCATTCAAATTGTGTGATGATATTCTAGTTTGATGCTAGTTGCCCCAAGAGTTTTGGCAAACTGAATGATGTGTTTTAAGTAAATGTCCACATAAACTAAGAGTAAATCCCATTGAACACAACAATACTATCTCCACAATAAATATACATAAGAATGTCCTGTAAATTATACAAGGATCAGTGAAGGAACATGTGACTTTCAAGCTCATCACAATCATTATGTTTTCACTGCCCTGAATGATAGAGAATAATAGACTCATAAACCAGTGAGAACCTTCACCGCAATGAGAAACCATTAGAGAGCCATAAAAATGAAGAAAATCAATAATAAGAAGGTTCAGCATTTAGAGACCGCATTCATCCTAAACTTGGTTGATTATTGGAAGTGTTATCAAAAGATGTTGCCTGTAAAGAAGCAATCTCTATTTGTAAGGTATCTAACTGTAATTAAAGCCTGTTTAAGAGAGTAAGGATTGCTATCTTCCACTATCTTTTAGTGCCCCTATTCTTAATCACTCAAATTGCTTTAGCAATTAAGGGAAGCTACTATCCCATTCAATGTGTCACCAACTCATTGACCTGGCTTATATATAACATTAGCTAAACCATAACTTCATGCTAAAACACAACCCTACTTTTTTCTTTTCTTTTCTTTTCTTTCCTGGTGCAACATCTGGATTTGTTTTAAATTATGTATAGTTTGTACTTAATTTAAAATGGTTAATGTGAACTATACTGCTTTCTACTTTACCAAATATCATTGTCTTTTCTAGTGAGTCAAGTCTAAAGTACATCTAAAGCGTGACAGTCTCAGGGCCCATCTACACAGCACCTAAAACACAGGATTTCCTAAGTTAAAAAGGGGGTAGTGACATGACATTAGCACTAAATGCACAGTAATTTGCTGCAATGTCCAATTCCAGCCAGAAAATGCCAGAAAATGCACAAATGCATTGCATATCCCCGCACTTGCAGAAAACATGTGATTCCCCCCGTGGAGACTGCTCCAGTACATGTCTGCTTTTTATCAAAGGCTGTGAAATGGACACACAGCTGATTTAAAGGACATCCAAGTGCCACCTCTGTGTTGATGGAGGCAGGCAGGATTTCCCCCGGGTACTGGTTGTGGGGGGTCGGGAGCAGGTGCTAGAGATCCCTGTGTACAACTAGGCTGTCAAATGGACTAGATGGGCTGAGGCCCGATTCAGCTGATGTTCTTTTAAAGGAAGCACAGAGAACAATTAAAACTCTCTAAAACTCTTTATTTTAAACTTTATAATATTAAACAGAGCTTGAATAAACAATTGGGGAAAGGGAGAAATGTGACTGAAGTTTTAAAAAATCACTCCATTATGTGCTGAACCTCATATGTTCAAATGCAAATCTGCTTATTAGGCATGATTAGGTCCAGTCGGAATCTTCGTAATTCAGATTAAATTTGGATCAAATTCCTTTTTGAAGCGATTTCGAAGCAATTTGGGAACATGGAAGTATCCTTGCTATTTCGAAGCCACTGTCGCCATCTTTGTCAAGAAGTGAATCGGAAAATACCCAGCATTTGGAGGCAAGCAGTAGCTTGCATGCTGGGATGCTTGCCTCCAACCAATGAGGGGAATCCATGTGGGGAGGGGTTTCGGCATGGCAGCCATTGCCCTTTAAAAAGGCCCGTACATGCCTCATGAGCTCATTGCGAGCCAGGGACGCGAACGGGAAAGGACTAGGCAGGCTGCTTGGGTGGGAAATTTCCTTGGGGAACCACACCATACAACTTTGGAGCCCCCTTTGTCTGCTTTGGGTTTCACGCTGTACTTTTTGAAACAAGAAATCTCCTAATCTAATAATTTTCTTGGGGAACCACACTATACAACTTTGGAGCCTTCTTTCTCCACTTTGGGGTTACACGTTGTGCTTTTTGAAACAAGAAATCTCCTAATCTAATAATTTCCTTGGGGAACCACACTATACAACTTTGGAGCCCCCTTTCTCTGCTTTGGGTTACACATTGTACTTTTGGGAAAAAGAAATCTATATATATAAAGGAGGACCCGTCACCGAAAGACTGCCATAGGCAGAGAAGCCTTCCAAGGCAGAGACACCAAACTTGGCAACAAAAATAGGCCTCAAGCAAGGAAGGCTTTTAGCAAAGAAACTCCCCCCCAAACCTAGAAGACCCCCAAAACAACGATGAAAAAACCTACATTTCCCAGCATCCTTCGCGGCTGCCAGCGAATTCCATTGGCCGACATCGGCCCACACAAAATGCCGGCGCCGCTTCCCAGCAAAGGCCACGGCCCCTGCCATCCCCACAACCACTCCACCCCCTTCCCCCGGCCTGGCCCGCCCCCTGCCATCCCCAAAACCACTCCACCCCCTTCCCAGGTCTGGCCACGCCCCCACCCCCTGCGCGCGACAATTTCTCCAAAATAACTGCCGCCAAAACAAATCACCTCAGGACAGCATCCCACACACCACAGCCAGTCGGACTGCCGAGGACACGCAGTGCCAAAATGACAGGCTCCTTCAGCCCCGCCCACACTGGCCAAACCACGGAAACTAAACACTGGTAATCACCGCAAACCACTGACCATGGTACGACCAGCCACACAATCACAACAACAAAATCAACAAAAAACACCACACACTCCTCCAGACACTACAACTCTCACAACCACACTCGAGAAACACAATCTAAAAGACCAAGCCAGCACAAAATACCACACAATGCCAATATGCAGAAGATACACAACTATGTGCACAGAGTACATACATACCACTCACAGGACAAAAGACACCCACAACAAAAGACACTCACTTAACAAACACCACACCCACAACATGACAGCCACACAACTCACGATACTTACCTCTAGAGACCCACTACACAACTCACACACAACACACATACCACTGCATACATACCACTGCTAAAAAGAAACCAGCACAGTACAACCAACTAACACACCACACATACACACCGTACATCCACACCACACTACCACTGCACACTCACAACAACAAACTACACACTCAACACCACACACTCTTCTCCAACCACCATCCCAAACACACACCACCAATCCTCCAATTTACAAACACCACATCCACAACATGACAGCCACACAACTCGCGATGCCTACCTCTACCGACCCACTACACAACTCACAGACAACACACACAATGCATACATACCACTGCTAAACAGAAACCTGCACAGTACAACCAACTAACACACCCCACATACACACCGTACATCCACACCACACTACCACTGCACAGTCACAACAACAAACTAAACACTCAACACCACAAACTCTTCTCCAACCACCATCCCAACCACACACCACCTACTCCACAGGACTTCAACATCCCATCCACCAGAACAACCCACAACGACACAGCCATGACCCCACCAAGACTGTAAGTAACATCATTTCCAACCCTTACATACTCAGACTTTCTCGCATCTCCTAAATAGGGCACAGCAACGCGTGCCGGGTACAGCTAGTCTCCTATAATCTGATAATAATTTCCTTGGGAAAACACACAAACGTTTGGAGGCCCCTTTGTCTGCTTGGGGTTACACGTTGTACTTTTGGAAACTAGAAATCTCCCAATCTAATCTTTTCCTTGGGGAATCACACAATAGAAGTTTGGAGGCCCCTTTGTCTGCTTTAGGTTACATGTTGTATGTTTGGAAACTAGAAATCTCCTAATTTAATATTTTCCTTGGGGAACCACACCATGCAACTTTGGAGCCCCCTTTCTCCACTTTGGGGTTACACATTGTACTTTTGGAAACAAGAAATCTCCTAATCTAATAATTTCCTTAGGGAACAACACCATACAACTTTGGAGCCCCCCTTTTCCGCTTTGAGGTTACACGTTGTACTTTTGGAAACCAGAAATCTCGTAATCTCCACTTATCTTGGAAACAAACGAATGTAATAAATTAATTTAATGTTATGAGATAAATTAAATTTTCTCATATTCAGAGAGGTGTGGTCTAGACAAATATGCAAAACAGAGAGATAGATTTAAATTTTCCAAAAGAATCCTGGAGGCAGCACATTTCTTCTTGTTGTAATATTCCTCGCGCTCGCCATTAACAAAGCAATTCAGAAATTTCGGAAATTTCAGAAAATTCTGACTTTTTCCAGAAAATTTCAGAAATCATTTGAAAATCGAATCGCAAGCAATCCCTACATTTGAAAAAGGTTTTGAACCATTTTTTCCTTGATCAAAGAAGCCTACTGCTTATATTAAGATATTCACATGTGTGCAATATAAGGTCCAGCGCATAATGGAGTGATTCTTTAAAAACCTTCTGCTGGTTGACCCCTGTTTGACCTCCACCTTGTTCCGATACAGAAGAAGCCTGTGAGGATGGTGGGGAAAGAAATCCTGGGAACCCACAAGTCTATGTGGGGATGTGTTCCCAGGTTCCGGGTTTCTTTGTCCTCCTTTTAAAACCCATTTTCATGCTGTGTGGAAGCACCCTCAATTGTAGCACAGCAGTTCTCGTTTGTGCCTGGAGGGCAGGGAATAGGTCCTGGGGTTCCATTAGCTTTAGGGCCTGCAGCAGCAGATGTGGATTCAGAGGATGAGCTAGATGACTGGGGTGAAGCACAGGGCCCTTCGGATGGGCCTCGCTCGCCTGCAGAGAGCTTGGCATGGGATGAGATGATGTTTGGGCCTAGCATAGATTCCGATCACCAGGTGGAGATGGGAAGCAGCGAAGGGAGTTATGAACACCCCGGGAGGAATTCCCAAGAGCTTGAAAGTGAAAACATGGACGGGCCGAGTGGGAAAGTGTTAGGGAGGAAAGTTCTCAGGAAGATAGCGACACAGCTGCTGAGAGGCAAGGTCGCTCCTTCGATAGGAGACGGGACATTGAGTCTACCAGGAGGGCTTGGTCTAGGGTCCTAGACCGACCGAGGTCCGTGAGCAGAGATTGGAGACGGAGAAGCCTAGAGCGTCGCGGACCTCGGCCGAAGGATTAAGTATAGGATCTGTGGGAACACATCCTCAGTTCTCCGGCCACGTCTTTCCTGAATAGGCGTGAAGCGGAGTGGGACCACAAGCTAAGCCGTGGTCATCAAGCCTTGCCTTGTTCTTGATCCGCATTGGTTTGCGGAGCCCTGCCTCGTTTCTTGAACCGCATTGGATTGCGGAGCCTTGCCAAGCTTCAAGTCTATTTGCTACGTTACTTTGGACAATCTTGCTTTTTACCTTTTGGACAATTGCATATTATTGGACTATATATTCTTTTTTTTTTAATAGTAATTTTTATTGTTTAAAAACAAGAACAACATTACATACACTTCGCCACTGCGAAGACAAAGAATGACAAGGGGTGGGAAAGGAGGGGTAGGGGGTGGGTGGGGATGGGTAGGGTAGGGTACAAGACTAACATATAAACTAAAAACGACGGTTGACTTCACCCGCTGGCTCGAATATTGTAGCACCCATGGGCTCGTTCGTGCCACTGGGGGGGGGGTGATGCGCCGGGGGTCCCGTTGGCATTGGGACCCGCACAGGCTGGAAGGGACTCGGAGGATGAGTTGGAAGGCCCAGAGCAAGATTGGTCAGCCGTGCCTTTGCCCATTTCACCTGTAGAGAGCTTAGCCTGGGATCTCGAGTGGGAGCATTCTCCCGGGGAAGGAGCGGACCAGGTGGAGATGGGAGGCAGCGAAGCAGATAGCGGAGATAGTTATGAATTCCCAAACGGCCGAGGTTCCCAAGAGCTGGCCGGGCAGCAGATGGAGGCTAGCGGCTGGGAAACTCCGGGGAGGCTGCTTCTCAGGAAGATAGCGATACTGGACTGGAAGAGCGGGGCCGTTCTCATAACAGGCGCAGGGACATAGAGGAGGGCAGGAGGAGCTGGCATCTGTCCCTAGACCGTCGCCCGTTCGGAAAGTAGAGACTGGAGACGCCGGTCCCTAGATCGTAGGGGTCCCAGGCCGAGGGATTAAGAACTGCCCGTGGGAACTGATCTTCAGTTCTCCGGCCACGTCTGATCTGAAGGGCGTCAAGCGGAGTGAATCCTGGAGCCTAGTTTGGCTCGCCTTAGACCAAGACCTTGCCTTGTTTCCGATTCGCATTGGTGCGGATCCCTTGCTTCGTTCCGGATTGAATCCGGGAGCCTTGCCAAGCTTTTTTACCACATTCGCCTTTGGATCTCCCTTTGGAACTTTGCTTACTTTACTGAACTGCAGCTTCGTGCTGATTGCTCTATTCTATGAACTTTCTAAGTGAATTGCCTTTTTGGATTTGTTTTATTCAATAAACATAGTTAGCCTTTACTACGTCTCCATGTGTGTGTTAAAGGGGCAGTTCTAAGTCGGCGATTGTGACAAATATCTATAATTTGTTTATTCTATAGCCAAATCATATATATCTTCTTTCCTCTTAGGTCCAAAAACCCCTCATGTCAATATTTTTCTTCTTTTTTACGTATTCAACAAAAGGTTTCCAAGTCTCCAGAAACGGAGTGGTCGATCCCCTTCTTAATAAACAAGTCAATTTGTCCATTTCTGATAGTTCTAACATTTTGTATAAAAATTCATTCACTTCCGGTATATCTTGTCCCTTCCAATGTCTGGCCAGAGCAATTCTGGCGGCCGTTGCGATGAGGCAGAGTAGTTTCTCTTTCCCCTTACTCATCTGGTTTGTATCTACAATATGCAAAAGAAAGATTTCGCTTTTAATTCTACCTTTATTTGCATAATTTCCTCGGCTATCTTCTGTACCATAACCCCGTACCACTTACCCACCGGGCAAGACCACCACTGGTGGTAGAAGGTGCCTCTGGCTTTTTGGCATTTCCAACAGCCATCGTTTGCATTTTTATAAATTCTCGCTAATTGTGCTGGGGTTAAGTACCATCTATATAATACTTTGAAATAATTTTCTTTTAATGCATAGGAGTAAGTGAGGTTATGATTCCTCTTCCAGCTTCCCTCCCATCGCTCCAAACTAATATCATGGCCTATATTATCTTTCCACTTTTGCATATACTCCTTTATAGGGTCCTTCTGGTGTTTATTTAATAGGATAAATTTATAGAGCTTACTAACTACTTTCCTATCTGCCTGCGTCAATATCTTCCCTGCTGTCGTTATTATTTCCTCCCATCCTGTTTGCCTATCCACTCTGTACCTCATTCTAATTTGATTATACTGAAACCAGTTTATCTTAAGGTCCTTTAAGTCTTCATGACTTTTCAGGACAAAGTTATTATTATCTTTCCTTAAGATTTCTCTATAAGTAGGCCACCTTTCCTTATCGGCCTTTATTACTTGGAGGGCCTCGAGTGGGGATGCCCATAATGGATATCTTCCATATATTATCTCCTTGTATTTATTCCAAACTCGGAGGAGGGGTGCTTTTATTATATGATTTTTAAAGTTCCTGTCATCTTTTTCCTGTCATAGAATAGGTAGCCGTGCCACCCAAATCTATTATCCCATCCTTCTAAATTTAACAGGTTCACGTCTTTCAGGTTAATCCACTCTTTGATATTTTCTAAACAGTTGGCTTCGTAGTAGGAGATAAGGTCCGGGAGACCCAGGCCTCCTTTCTCCGGCAATTCCTGTAAATATTTTTGTTTAATTCTAGCCCTTCTCCCGCTCCAAATAAAATTAGATAATTCCGCCTGCCATCTTTTTAACAGAGTATAATTTTTTTAATATAGGAGCGTCTGAAATAAAAAATTCAACTTAGGAAAGACTTTCATTTTAATCGTAGATATTTTGCCTAATAGGGAAAGATTAAGTTTCTTCCAGTTTTTAAGGTTATCTTTAATTTGAGTCCACGTTTTTCATAATTATTTTTTATTAACTGGCAGTTCTTGGAGGAGATAGTTATACCTAGGTATTGGGCTTTATTTACTATTGGGATTCCGTACTTGGTTTCGATGTCTTGTGCCTCTTTTTTATCAATGTTTTTTACCATAATTTGGGATTTAGATTTGTTAAGCTTGAATCCTGATACCTTGCCAAATGCTTCTAATTTCCTTAGCCATTTCTCCATATTCTGAGTCGGGTTGTCGACTAGGCACACTAGGTCATCCGCAAACGCATATATTTTATAACTTTTATTTCTTATTGTCAATCCTTTTAAGTCCTTATCCTTTAATATGTCTCTTATGAGCACTTCTAAAACAAAATTAAAGCCTTGCCTTGTATTAGCCTTGCCTTGTTCTTGATCCGCATTGGTTTGCGGAGCCCTGCCTCGTTTCTTGAACCGCATTGGATTGCGGAGCCTTGCCAAGCTTCAAGTCTATTTGCTACGTTACTTTGGACAATCTTGCTTTTTACCTTTTGGACAATTGCATATTATTGGACTATATATTCTTTGGAACTGTTTTTATACTCAATAAAGTAGTTAGCCTTCAGTACGTCTCTGTGTGTGTGATTAAGGGGCCCGCTAAGTCCGTGATCGTGACATCAATTTAGCCAATTTGGACCTGCTCTAGGACCCATTTATTTATCTTTGTACAGTGCATGGTATCCACTAAGTTGTATTATAGCATCATATTTCAGATTAATTGAATCTCTTCATGTCAGCTTTCTTCGAAACTATACAAAGAAATGGGAAATATAATGGCATGGACAACCTAAACTTTGGTCTTCAATGATATACTGTAGCTTTACACTACATGATCATGTCCAGTTCCTCCATAGCTGCCCTTTCAAGTCCTAGTTGTATTCTGATTTCTTGACTGCAATTCCCATTTTAATGAATGCCTGACCCAAAATATAGAACATCTTTCATGGTCTCAATGTCTTCCTTGCCAGACAGAAACAGACTAAACCTTGAAAGGAGCAGAAAATAGGGCACATTAGAAATAGAAGAATTGTAGAGGAAGTTAATTTGATGGAAGCTGAGAGTATGGGAAAAGTTTAGAGAGAAGTGTTATTTTGCTGTAACTGAGCATATTGTACATGGAGCCAGTGAAAGGCCAGATGTTTAACTAAATTGTTATACAGTTCTCTTTACTCTTGCTATTTCCTCCATCTCTATTTGGAGGTTTTCAGTTAATAATTAATAAGGAGGATTGATCACACTTAACCGAACAATCAACAATCCATATGTCAATTATAAGTATCACCTTGGGAGCCAGGAACCACACCTAGGAAGGGGTTTGAAATGTAAAAGAGCAGCCAGCTTGAGTGATAGGAGCCTCAAGACACTTAAATAGGGGAGTCTGTCATACTAACCTTTATTTTTAAAACACATGGCATTTAAGTCAAGCTAACATTACCAAACATAACATTATTAAAACATGATTAAATTAATATAAAATGAGTTTACAGTGAGAAGTTGAACAGCTAGATCTTTTCAGTTTCGAAAAAAGGAGTCAGCACAAGAAGTTATTGGAACAGAAGCAATGTAAATACTTTGCCAAAACATTTATAGGGCCATTTAGTACAGGATAAATTATTTAGATAAAGTAACAGGAAGAAAAATATGCAAAAGAAGCCAAATCATTATTTTCATTTGAATTTTGACATAGTGCGATGAGGATTCAACAAGATCCTTTTCAATGCAAAAAGGAATTATGTCATATACAGATAGATGACATATTCTTTTTTCCAAAGTATCTGCATCATACAAACTCTGTATCCATCTACAAGATCTAAGATAATCACTACGCCTACAGATGAGTTTGCTTTGTTTTTGTGTTTTTGTTTGTTTTATTTGGGGAAAAACATAACTGCTCTAATTACAGCCAAGGAGTAATTGTAGGCCATTATGAAAAATTCTTGCATTGGCAATAGCTGCTGGCAACATTGCTCTGCAAAAGCCCTTTTCCTCCCCATGAGCTAAAGCCAGACAAAAGCCATGCCATACATGATATCGCCACATATTGTTAACATTGCACTTGTCACAAAGCACATGTTTTGTTGCCAAAGCAAGTTGTACTATGACTGACATATGGTGCGACAGAAGGATCAATAGCTGAGTGTCAGGGACTGGATAAAAGAATTCAGCGAGGCGATTGCGTTGATGGACCTTTTAGATTCAAATTAGGTTACCCATTTATGAGGTAGTGTCAAAAACACCCACATCTGAGTCAGCTAGTAAGAAAAAAAATCGGTTGTCTCTCAGGTTAGCCAATTCACAATGTGATTATAAAACCTAGGACGTTACGTCACTTCATGAAAGTTTCATAATGAAATAATTGGAACCTGACATTTCAGAAATATTTCCTGGACAGTTCTGTCCTGGATTGCTATGGAGACCACTACACTCTAAATATTTTGCTGCACTGTTTTGTAAGATGTTCTTATACTTTTGCGCGCGCACACACACACACATATCTGTTTGTGGTACGATCAAAATAATGAATGGCTTTGTTTTCTTGGGTTTTTATTCTGTATAAAAAGAAAAACAGGTGCTTAAAAAAAGATTCTTGCTATGTTTCCTGTTCATAAGACTCAAACCTGCATCTTATATTTTTACTTCAGCAATGGTAAACAGGCATGCATAGATAAAGGAAGTTTATGAAATTTATTTTATTTTTAAATTGAAACAATGCTCCAAGTTTGCCATTGCTATTTCAGTCTTTTTGAATAAAATACCTATATATTTTGATGGTGAAAAATATGTTATGGCGATAATGCTAAAGGAAAAGATGAGAAGAAAAGATTAGAAAGCAGAGCTAGGTTGAGTTATTTTGTTGTTTTAGATGAAGAATGACAATTCAGTCTTGTTGTAAGCATTAGGATGGGTTTATTTTTGTTTCTTAGAGGTTTTCTAAATGGCTACGCCTTTTAGGGACTTCTTGAATAGACAGAATATCCCTTAACTCTGGATCTTTGGACAACGGTATCTAAGGCTGCATTCACACTGTAGAATGAATGAAGTTTCACATCACTTTAACTGCCGTGGCTCAATGCTCTGGAATCATAGGAGTTATAGTTTTCAACATCTTTAACCTTCTCTGTCAAAGAGTACTGGTGCATCAATGATGGCAGTTAAAGTTGGTGTTAAAATGCATTAATTCTACAATAAATGTGCAATCAATAAATATGCGCCCAGGAAATCTGTTCTCCTCTGCTAACAAAAAAGTTTTCCTAGTTCTAGATTATTCTCCAGTTTTATACAAAAGAAATGACTGAATCTGTATTGCTAACAGATTTCTGTGAACAGACTCTTCTGTGTCAATTACCGTAAACCGATACCTGACAGGAGCATCAGACCTGGCAAAAGAGTGTTAATAATTCAGCAGCATGTTTCTAAAGGAATTAATTATCAGATCATTTTCCTTAAGGTTTCTGAGTGTTGAGGAAATATGTCATGCCTTCCAACATTTCACAGGTGAAAACCTAGACACATGTGACCAAGCAACACCAGAATGTGACCAAGATGGCAAAAGTTATTAATGAGAAAGATCAGGCTGCAGCAGTTTGCTTTTTCCTGAGCCTACTAGGAAGGGGAAGACTGTCCCTCCTCTTCCCTTTTGTTGATCTTTGGTGACTGAACAGAAATGTTTGCTTTCTCCATGAAGAAGTGGGAGGGGGGGGGGGGCACTGGAAATTAGTCATTTTCACTTGCACCTTCACTTCTGATTAAGCAGGTCACCAAATTCTTTATATTTTCTCTCAAAATGGGCAATGGACAGAGGAAGCTGTTGGGAATTGAAGGTATTTTGAAGCAATAGCTCCAACTGTACTAGATTTCCTTGCTCTTTATACCTTTCTCTAACAATTAGGGCTGGATAGGAGCAAGCATAACTAGAGGTTTAGTGACCAAATGAGACGTTGGGGACCGAAACCAAGACATGTACTGTACCATTAATTTTTACAGCTCTTCCCCAAACCACACCATGGAATTCCTCCACAGCTCCAAGATACTCCACAGTTCTAAGATACTGTTTCAAGGAGAATTACTCTATGGCAGTTTTCAGTCAGTTTCCTATCTAGCATTATACTTTCCCAAACAAATGGTATGGCCAGTTATATTTCAGTAATAAACAGCATTAAGGGGCAAAAGTCAGGAAGTATATGTGAGGAGAAACTAGCAGTTCAGGCATGTCCACAGGTGGAATATGTCTACATTTAACATTTCTACGACTTAAAATGAAGGGGTGGAAATAGGGATGAGTGATCCCAAAGGAATGCAGCCTCCAAACCAATAATGAGATGCTGTGTTGCTTTGGGATCATTAAAATTTGATTTTTCTTGAGAAACAGGTCTGCAAATGTACATATTCTAATTTCTGCATTGAAAGTCACCTCCAAGCATGCGCAGTGTTGTACAGCTAGTGAGGATTTACTCTTTCTGGCATCTAGAAGTCCATTCCATGTCCCTTGATTCTCCCTTTTATTTCTAGATATAGTTTAGAGAGGAGGAAAAAGAGGAAGGTCCCTTTTTCACTTCTCTTTATCACTTTAATAAGTGATCTCTTTATCACTTCTGAAATAAGAATTTAAAAATCAGATAGATTAAATATGAAATATGGCTTCCTGGTTCATTAATGGTAATTCCATCTCATTTCTTCATGCTGGAGAACAAGAGACAATATTTAAGTAATAAAATAAAGCAAAATGAAAGGATACAGCATTATGAAAAGAGAAATCCTCAAGGAACTGGCTGAGCCTCCTTTAAAAAATTGATGTTTATTGAATTGCGTAATGTTCCTGCTACATTTCTGACACTCGAGGAAGACATTTCCCTGTAAATAAATTTGTATTCAAATGTTTACGTTTTTTCACTTGGGAGAATACCAAATATAACCATTTAAAATCAGGACCCTGCATTGGAAGAAGAGGATTCTATACCACCTGGTTAAGAATTCATTCTACTCCTCAGTTAGGATTACCCGGCCTACTTCATTCTCCTTCTTCTGTTTATTTTGAACAATTACAGTACTTAAATAATCTCCAGCTTGCTATAAAACTGATTTAGCTTTGTTTTCCACCTACCAAGGTATCTCTGTGTTTCATAGTGTAGAAAATGAAGACATATGTGTTTAGAACTGGGTTTTGTATTATAAAACATGACAAAAGTGTCATGCTTGTGCATTTTTATTTTCTTTGCACTCTTGGAGTCCATATTCCATAAACCTTGCCCAGGAGGGTTTGACATCATTCAAGGGCAGTGTTTCTCAACCTGAGGGTTGGGACCCCTGAGGGGTCGCTAAAGACCATCAGAAAACACAGTATTTTCTGTTGGGGTTCTGGGTGGGAAGTTTGGCTCAATTCTATTGTCAATGAGGTTCTGAATGCTCTTTTATTGTAGATGAACTATAAATCCCAGCAACTACAACTCCCAAATGTCAAGGTCTATTTTCCCCAAACTCCACCAGTGTTCGCATTTGGGCATTATATATTATATATTACATTGTACTATAACATTATACTGTAATATTATTAGTAACATTACATGTAATATAAAATATATAATTATAATATCATATTATTATTAGTAGTATTATATTGTATTACATTATAATATTATCAATATTATATGTATATTATATGTATATTATATTATATTATAAGCACAGTGCAGGAGGCAAGGTGGAACTGCCTTCCTGGCCCCTCTCTTCACTCTGATCTCAGAGCAGCAATTGGTGCTTGGGGGGGGGGGGCTCCCAACCCAGCAAGGAGAGCTGGGTTGCTGTGCAGAGAAGTGAGGGCCCTGGCAAGAAGGTGTGGGGCTGAAAGAAGCCCTTCTTTTAGCCCCACACCTTCCCGCCAGGACTCTCACCCAAGTATAAGCTGAGGGGGACTTTTTCAGACTAAAAAAGGACTGAAAAACTAGGCTTATACTCGAGTATATACAGTAAATAAAAACTTGGGGAATCCTGGACCACATCAAATTTCAGCACAGATCCATTGGGACTGTTGCAATGTGCCCCTTGTTGTTATTCATCCATGATGGTAGGAAAGATGGTGATAGTTATTTGGCCTCCAAACAAATTGGTAAAGCATAAAGAAATTGATCTTGCCACACCACTAGATTCTCTAAGCTACTCTTCACCCAGAAGAGGCCATGCTTTGAACTGACTTCTTTTCTAGCAGAGGTTTGCAGATAAAGTCTTCAAACTGAGCGTCATGACTCAATGTTTCTAAAATACAGTCCAAGGAACAGAATTTTGTTTCCTTCTCTCCTTCAGGCTAAACTCAAATTGGGGCCTGTTTGGCTGTGACATAAACAGTGGCCACAAGCCAAAGAGCAGCAGAATGCGCTCAGGCTGCAATATGAGCCGTGCTCCAGAGAGACTGGGAAAGACTTGAATAACAGCTGTCTTGCTTTAATTGCTTACTCTTTTCAGAGTTTTTATAACAGAGCCCGTTACTTTCGGTTTCTGTCAACCACGCCAATAAATAATATAAATCTTTTTGTGTGCATGTATTAGCGTAAGATAGAATGCTATGTAATTATTTTTAGTGCTAGCTTTTATTTTTACCATGGGGAGTGGCTGTAATGTGACTGTAATGTGGAAGCATCTTTTGCTTGCCTGGCTTTTTCTTCTCTTGCCTGCCTGATTCTTTATATATCCGTCCCCTCCCTCAAGCTGATTTATTTTCAAAAATGAAAGTTTGTTCATAAGGAAATGCCAGTCTCCCAACTCACTGAATAAAATTAAAAGCTACTTGTGGACCCCTTTCCCTCATGTTACTGTGAAACAGGTACCTTTTAGTGTTTAATTTGTCAAATCAGAATCACAAAGGGTAAAACATGGATGTAATAAAGAGGCTTTGACCTGTCCCCGTAAAAGCATTTTGCGAAGAGCTTGTGTATGGATCTCTGTTTCCCTTCCGGATACATGCAGGGGAAATAGTCTCAAATAATGGGCTATAACTCCCCAAAGGCCCCAGCCCACATGGATATTTCTTGTTACAATCCCCATTTTTTATTTTAAAAAACACACAAGCTTTCCCAAACTCTCTCGTTAATGCCATGAATGGACAACTTAGGAAATATGTTCCAGAATACTACAGCACCGAGACCTGATACCAATTAAATCTGGAGACTGTGTATATTTTTTCTACTTAATACTATTTCGTATTTCTGTGTTGAGAGTGGATAATTTCAAAGTGGGAGCAGTCATTGCCCTTTCATGTTAGCATGCCTTGATGCAATCTGAGATCTGTTTGCATCAGCCATCACTGGAATTAATGAGATAGCAGAATAATCCATTAGATCAGGCCTGGGCAGCTGCCAGAGGTTGGGAAGGCTGCATTGGGACACCCCCAAATCCAGGAGGGGTATATCCCTCCAAACTTGTTAAGGTTGGAAAAAATACTGCCACCTCAGTAATAAACAACATATCCAATTGTGTATGTGTACGTATACACATACAAGCAAATGAGAGTAAATTATACTGGCTGCTTTGCTGCATTTTCTAGTTCTTTGATAGTCTCCCCCCCCCCCCCTCAAATGGTATATCCAGTGATTTGAAAAAGGGCTGATACAGGCCAAAAAAGTCTTATCTGGGTCTAAACGGTGTGGATGATATGGTAAAATGGCTATAATAGTACTCCCAAAGGTTGCCAGGGGTACTGTTGCACATTATAGAAGAAAATATTGTCTGTCCATTTTTTTTGTAGGTGGAAGACATTAGGGTTGTATGGCAGGTATCAAAAAGGTCTTAGGGTCATAAATAGGCTGCATGTCATACTTTACATACTCTTTCTATATATGTTACATCAGATGTTATTACACTGTTACCTCAAGGCAGGGGTGCTCATTATGGTGATCGGGATCACCAGGGTGATCTTCAGGCCTCATCCTGGTGATCTTCAGACCCCTGACCAGGTTTTTTGCTGTTGGTCCTCTTCACATGCCCCTGCACGCTGCAAAGAAGTCCTCCGTCATTGCTCCTCCCCGCTCCCTGCTCGCGCACCGCCTCCAAAAGCTCCAGAGTCCAAGAGGCAGAATGGGTCCCCTCTTTTGAATTCCTCCTCCTCCCTCCGTCCTTCTCCAGCCACTCAGAGTCATAGGAGACCAAAGGGGGCGGGCCTGGATGATGCGATGTATGGCTGGCCCCGCGCGCATGCGCAGAAGCACCCATTCTGCCTCTCTGACTTCTCGTGAGCTCTTGGAGGTGGCACACATGCTGGCGGCGTGGAAATAAGAGCAACGATGGAGGAGGAGAAGAAGGACGCTTTGGGGTCATTTCCTTACTGCATCTCAAAGGCCGGTCTTTTTACTTTGGGGTGGGTGCTTGATTGTTCTGTGGCATGTCTCTTTGTTTATTTTTAATGTTTAAAAATGGCCTTTTAGCTCCAAAGCCTCTCTGCTTGCTTTGTTCCTTGAGAAATATATGTTGGGGAATATGGAAATGTGGGAGAAATGGGGTGGGTGCTTCATTGTACTGTGGCATGTCTCTTTGTTTCCTTTTTATTTTAAAAAATGGCCTTTTAGCTCCAAAGCCTCTCTGCTTGCTTTGTTCCTTGAGAAATATACTGTATGTTTGGGAATATGGAAATGTGGGAGAAATGGGGTGGTTGGATGTATTTTTGCATGCCCCTTTGTTTACCTTGCTGCGTATTAAATGGCCTTGCAGTTCAACAGCCTCTCTTCTTACTTTCTGGCTGATAATATGTGTGGTAATATGGCAGTGTGGGAGAAATGGGGTGGTTGGATGCATTTTTATGCCCTGTTTTATATTGTTGTTATTAAATTGAAATGTTGATGTTTTATAACTTCATTTTATGTAAACTGCCCCAAGCCTGCTGGAAGGAGCGGTACATTAAAATGAATAATAAATATAAATAAATAAATAAGAAAATAGTTATACGTTTTGCATTTCTGGGTAGGTGATCTTTGGGACTTGGTTTTTTTTTTTTTTTTTAAATAATTTTTATTGAAAGTTTTGGTTACATATGAATAAAAGATAGAAAAGGGTTTTTTGGGCTAGGAAAGGTTAAGGGTCGGGGAGGAAGGAGGGTTAGGGAAGGGGTGAGAATAGGAGGTGTTGGGGTAACGGAGTGAACCGGGATCCTGCGAGGAAAACATCGGGCAAGGGTAGTGAGATAAGATAGAAAGAAAAGGAAAAAAAAGGGGGGGGGGGGTTCTTGTTGAATTCCATCTTCCAGAGGCCCTGGTTTCATTCTGACATATCTAATACAGTTCTTTTTATTCTTTAAAGTGTCACTTCTTTCTTTCTGTTCGTCTTCTTTAGTTGTATGTCCATGTCAGGTCTTCTTATGTCCCTTGAAACTATTATCTTTTTACTATTATTTCTATTATCTCTCCTCAGTTTGTTTTTTTTTTAACCCTTCAATTAGGTGATTAGAGTGCCCATGACCATTAGCTAGTATTTGTCGGTTAGGTAGTTAGTTCTGTTCGTTCCTTTTTCCCTGAGGTCGTATCTAACCATTTTCTTTGGGGGATTCTGCTTCTCCTTCATCCGCCTCTGGGGGATCATGTTTCCAGAGGCCATAGCTTGTAGTCATCACTGCATGGAGAGGGCATATTTTCTGTAGTTTATCTTTCCCTCTTCGGCTCTCTTTGTTCCCTTGGCTTTTCTTTTTGTTGAAGTGCTTTCCAGTTCCGTTGGTTTTATTCCTCTTTGGGAGCTGAGAGGGGTTCTGCTGGAGGGCAATGTACATCCTAGTCTTGGTGGACAAGCTGACAGCATTCTGTGGCACAGCCCCAGCATTTTTAGCTCTCTGAATGGACTCCAGCTGTTCCCATACTTCTTGCTTTTGCTTTTGGTCTATATTTTTCTCTTCTCTCTCCTTCAATTCGCCTTGCATTGCTGATTCCTTTTCCTTGCCATTATCTTTTCCCTTTCCTTCTTCATACTCATTCGTCAGCATAGCGGTCCCTTCTTCAGTTTGTTCATCTCTCCCCCAGTGAGGTTGCTCTTGAACCGCATTCTTGTGCCCCCTAGCATTATTTCCACCTTTTCTAGGATCAGGTCCTGCTTTTGTCCCAGCCTCTGCAACTCTCTCAGAATATCCTTCAGAGACATAGTTGTTTGTCCTGTGTCTGGACTCCTACTCAGAGCTGGCAGTATTATTTAGCGAATGGGCTGCTTGGCTAGATGAAACTTGGCAGGAGAGCAGGATGGGTGCACTGCTCTGTCAAATCCCCCTGCCAACTGATTGCTGCTCTTTCCCTTACTGCCCTTTGCACCAATCAGCCCTCCTTTTGCCCAGGCTGATCACTTCTTTCCAGGTGCCCCTGTTCGGGGGGCTCTTTCTTTTCCCCTCCTTCGTTTTTTGTTTGTTCTTTACTCCTGTCCCTTTCTTCCTCTCTTCTCCTTTTATTTTGTGGCTTTTTCCCCGGGTGCCTCTCCGCTCCGGTCCTCCCCCCGTTCTGGTCGTCCCCCCGCAAGGCTTCTTCCCTCCTGTCCTTTGCTTCCCTTTTCCCTAGGTCAGCGGGTCTCCTTTCCCCCGGACGATAGGCTTCCTTACCCCCTCCTTCTCCGGTGTTGGTGGAATGGACTGGGCAGTCAGTGATCGTGGCTCCCGCCCGCTTTACTTCCTGCCTCTTCTCCCCTTGGTGTCCGCCTCCCCCAATAGAGTCCGGATGTCTTGTTGCCTTCACTTCCTGGCTTCTCCCGCCTTCCCGGTGGCTGATTGGGATTTCCGCCTAAACATGGAGGTCTTCTTCTTCAAAGAGGCTTCCTCCCGTTCCTCCTAGGTTGTTGTTTGGTCCGCCATTTTGATGCCTGGTGATGTTACTATTTTTCCCCCGTCGACTCTTATCGTCCTTAATTGTGATGCCGGTGGGAAGGGGAGGGAGGGGTCGCGTTCGCTGTCCTTCTCGTGGCTTCTCCTGTCTGTTTTTGTGTGGTTGGGCCTCTAAATTTGGGGCTTCTTGGGAGGGGGTTCCCGCCCGTTGTTTGGCTTATCTTCTGTCCCCCCTGTCCCAGGTCTCCCCGTTACTCACTTTGCGTTGTTGGTTTGGGCCGGGCTGGCAGTGAGTGCAGGCGTGAGCCTGCTTCCCCTCA
The DNA here is from genome assembly GCA_030556195.1 of Anolis apletophallus. NCBI lineage: Eukaryota > Metazoa > Chordata > Lepidosauria > Squamata > Anolidae > Anolis > Anolis apletophallus. Next base: position 31,836,579 of record JARBWK010000008.1, on the reverse strand, counting down.
CACCGATCTGCTCACCAGGCTGGGAGGCCACCGGGCTCTCTCGTCTCCCCTCTTGAGGAGGGGGCGACTTATAGAGCCAGCGATGGGGTCCCCTGGCTTCGCTGCCTCTTGGCTGATCGACTCAGCCTGAGGTGGGGGCGCGATTCGCCCTCCGATCGGTGATTTCGGTTGATGTCTTGAGGAGCTCTCAAGACACCCGTCCTGCCGCCATCTTTGCCCAGCGTGTTCTCGGGACTTGGTTTTTTAATCAGTAGCTCCCATGCTGAAAAAGTGTGAGCACCCCTGCCTCAAGGCTTCGCTGCCTGAATCAGCAGCAGTCAAAGCCTATCAGCTACCTGTTTTTAAATTTGGAGGGTACAAAATCATAGAATAATAGAGTTGGAAGAGACCACATGGGCCATCTAGTCCAATCCCGTCATGCAGGAAAAGTACAAAGTATCCCTGACAGATGGCCATCCAGCCTCTGTTTAATAGTTTCCAAGGAAGGAGCTACCACCAGACTCCGAGGCAGAGAGTTCCGCCGTTGAATAGCTCGTACGGTCAGGAAGTTCTTCCTAATGTTCAGGTAGAATCCCCTTTCTTATAATTTGAACCCATTGCTCCTAGTCCTAGTTTCATGGGCAGCAGAAAACAAGTCTGCTCCCTCTTCCTTATGACACAATTTCAAGTATTTATACATGGCTATCATGTCTCCTCTCAACCTTCTCCTCTGCATGCTAAACATACCCCGTTCTTTAAGACACTCTTCATAGGGCATGACTTGAATGACTTTGGTTGTAACTAAATGATGGTGAGACCAAGGACTATGTAGACATTGGCCTGAGCTAGCAAAGTTCCTGTTGGGTTCTGGTGAATGGAACTGAGCTTTGGGTTTATACACACCTGGTGTTTGGGCTTGGACTTCTTTCTTCCAAGAAGCAGACATCTCCATCACTCTAAATGCATAGTTCTTGTTTGCACCCTCTTCAGTACCATTAAATTTTAAAAGGGAAAAATGGAGCATATGGTAAACTGCTATAAAATTTATAGCCATGTGTGCAAAACCATTTCTGCTAGATTTCCCTTCAACAGTCTTTTAAAAAGAAATGTAAAAGATATATTGCTTTGTATGACACTAATGCAGTTTCTGCCTGTACCAGTGTCAATTCTTTTGCACCCGGGTCTTAGTAGTGTGTAATACTTTTCGTTAAAGTCTTTAGTCCCTGCTTTATTTATCAACATATTTTTGTGACAGCTATTATATCTACCTACCTACCTAGCATGTATATTCAAGCTTTTGTACTAACATTTCAGAGTTGCCTCCATAAACAATTCCCAATCTCAAACATAGCTTTTGATTTATGCTCTTTAATTATAATCAGGCAGGCAAATGTAACAGTTGCGTTCTGTCATTTAGGAATGTGGGCATTAGTATTAAATATCCCAATTAAGTTTAGTGTAAAATTTAAATGCATGGATTTTACTCAGCCCAAAAGTAAGTGACATTTACACACTTTTACAGTATAAGTAAAAACAACCATTCTGAATAATTTCCAGTCTGTTTCCATGTCTAGCTATAAGTGGGCATTAAACAGATATGTATAAAGGCAAAATCTTTTCAATTAAGACCCCATGCTGTTTATGTTATAATCCAATTCTCTTAGACATTTTTATTTCCTGAATATGTACTTTATCTGCAAACATAAGAAGGTGTTAGTGCTTTTCTCTGCCTGCCTTCACCTTCTAATTTCTGTACATCTATTAAAGGCAATGAATGGTGCTGAGGCAGGCTGATTGGTTGATTTCTAGTGTATCCTAGCCATCCAAATGATAGGACTGTATCAAAATCATATTGATTTCTGTGGCCCTGGAGGGGGAGAAGAAGGGGAAGGCACAGTTCCAGCATGCCTAGGCCCAGAACCAGGTAAAAGCTGTGTATCTATTCCAAGTGCCACTGCCACTGCCCTACGGAAGAAAGGAAAGAAAGAGGGAAGGGGAAGGAAGAGGCAGGTACAGCTCCATAATGTTTTAGTCAAAAGAAAATGAAAGGACCATTAAAAGAGAGCTTGCTGTTTAAAGTGCCATAAGGACTAACAGCTGAACAAGACTATGAGCATGAATTAGATTCAAAATAAGACATCCCCTCTCCTTTGCCTTGTCTGAATAAGGAAGTGGTTTTTAAAAATGCAGAATTGTGCACTCCACCACTAACAGCATGCAAGTGTGGCAGAAAGATGCAGGTACCATCCCAGAAACAAGTTAGTATCATCAGGATACTTAAACATCTGACAATGGGCAGAGTTTACATGGTTATATTCTGTAGATATCTAACCTTTTTCGGTGAGGATAAGAAAAAGGCAGGAGTAAGTGTGATTCCACTCCTCTTTCTATTTTTTAAAATAATCAACAACAATGAATTTTACATCCAAATCAAACAAGTTAGTCAAACTGGTGTCCAAACCATTACAATCCCAGCATGTGAAGCAATAAGACTGAAATAGCAAAAGCAGAAATAAAACTCAAGGCCTGAATGTCTGCTAAAAAGAGAAAGAGTTTAGCCTGACCTCTGCAATGTTATTAATGATGACAAGGCAGGGCAGATCTCCCTTGAGGATGCATTCCACAGATGCCAGGAAGGGACACTGCTGAGAGGCCAGTCTATCTTGTTTTAGTTGAATCCTAGTTTACTGAGTCCCTTATCAAGTCCAAGTGCCAGTTTGGGATAGCCATTGCCTCACCTTTGAGAGGATGAATGTTATCTGCATCCTGATAAATCCTAATCCTGTCTCTCTGGAAAACCTCCCCTCATGGTTTCATTGCAATGTTTAATAGCAAAGGAAACAGAACAGATTCCCCAGATATGCAGTTTTCACCGGGTAAAGTTAAGCAACATCCCTGGAGCCACTTCTGGGACTGGCCATCAGGACAGTCAGTGTGAGGGAATTGCTTCAAACAGCAGATGTTAGGTGGTAGAAGCAAGGAACTGGAGAAGAAAGCTGTGTTCTCCATGTTGTGGTTATGTGTTGTCAAGTCCACTTTGGCTTGTAGGAACACTAAGAATTAAAGACCTCCCCAAAACTCTATTATTATCAGCCTGATCCAGGTCTTGCAGACTCAATGCAATAGCATCCTTCATTTATATATATATCTATAATGTGGTCTGTTTCTTTTCTTATTGCCTTCTACTTTACCAAATCTTTTCAAATTAGTCATATCATCTCTTGATGTGTACAAAATATAATAACTTCAGTTTGGTTACTTTGGCATGATGCACTGGACCCAGCATTAAGGAAAGTCAGGGAAAATTCTGGATATTGCCTAAAATTCCAGAGCAACCCCCACAGCTTTGGTACAGTGTGGACAGCTGGACTGGTTCAGATTGGTTCACTGTTCACATGGGCCACTGCCACCATCCCTGTTTTCTATGCTCATCATGCGAGCACCTCTGCTGCTAGCATGGCACCAGCAAAAGCCATGTGCTCTCATGTAACTATGTAGCCTTCTGGGAGTGGTGTCAGTAAGGTGATGGTCCAGCAGTATCATTGGCTGGACTCCAACCCACCACTACAGGTTCAGAATGAGGCATGTAGCTGGCTCTGGGGCCAATCCAGGCCATTTCTCTTCTGGATTGGCTCTAAATTAACCAACCAATGTACAGTAGATGAAGCCTTAATTTACGTTTGTATCAAAGTATTACATAGACTGCCATTTTTTCTGTAGACCAGATTGCTACCCTCAGATACATTACCAACACAAGGGCATTACCAACACATTGTCACCAATGAAGTTTATCTATCAGGGTTTTCTGCACAGAATGGGAGAGATAGCAATCTTGCTCTGGACTTAAGACACTATAATCTTCTTGCAGGTTTCATCAGATGTACTAGATGAACTAGAAGATAAGCAATAATATGAAATTAATTCAGGAATAGTTTATCCTTTCCCTGTTGTGTTTCCCTTCCACAATCACAGTACTAGTCACACAAGAACTCGGTTTTGTCCTCAGATCTAATTTTACCCTACTTGCTCTTCTGGTCAAACTTGTTAAACTTTTTTTTACATCCAGCATTTTTAATAACACGGATTTTTAATTGACACCACTTAGAAACAAGAAAAATCTGCTTTTAAAAATCAGTATTGATGTATGGTTTATCATTATTTGAAAGACAACCAATCAGCACTCAGAAAAGCAGGACAGAGATTGTTTTATCTCAGGAGCCAACAAATCAGAGTTATGTGCACCTTGCTTCTCTTGGAAACAAGGATAACTAGTTGTCCTTCTGATTAACTTGGGGAATTGCAGATCCATAGTTGGCTTACCCATCAAAATTTGAGTGTATGTTTGATTGCTTCAGTCATTTTTTTTTTACAGCATGGAGACTTCTGTTACTATGCTGAATTATTAACTGATGTCAGATGAGCAGTAATTCATGATGGTGATAACTGCTCTAATGCTGTACTGAAGATGATTGTATTTCCATCAGGAGTATGAAATTGCTTATGTACACTGCTAGTTACACTATACCAGTGACATTTACAGCTGCAGGGAATATTTACTATCTTATAAAAATATTCTGAGAATGTTAACCAACTGTATCACTACTCCCCCACCTTTTCCTTAGTGGCATCTCAATCTGTATATGGGACTCCAGTAGTCTACACCTGTGTTCCATCTTCAATGACAATGCATATTTTCTTTGGTTAGGGTTAGCCAAATGGTTAGCCAAAGCAGCACTCTATATGTAGGGGGATAGGGAGATGTATTTCAGCAAACCCCAGTTACTTTAATATAGGAAAAGAAGATGTCAAGCAAAATATCTGCCCATAGGATATAGCCCACATCTCTCACTCACCTTAGTTCCTGTCACGCTTTTTGCATACCTCCTTACAGAGAATTTTGAGGGGTTGATACTATGCTCAGGTTTGGGTTCTACCATCTGTTCCTTTTAATATGAGCTCTCCAAATACAGTCAGACAAATAATAATAATAATAATAATAATAATAATAATAATTTTATTTCTTACCTGCCCTTCCTCGTGGCTCAAGGCAGGTTACAACATCGTTAAAAACACTCAATCATCTAAAACATTCTACAAAATACACATATTAAAACATAATTCTACAAAATACATATGAAAAAAACAGAACAAAGATTAAAGTAAGACACAAGTTTAAAATTAATGATTAAAATTGGCTGGGTAGGCCTGCCAGAAGAGACAGGACTTTAGATGGTTTTTAATTTCTGACAGAAAAGTCCTCTAAGTGACAGTCGTCAATTGGGTTCTGGCAGGCTGGAGTAGCTGCCCCTCAAAGGACCTGAGTGTTCAGGGCGGATTGTATGGGAGAAGACGATCTTGTAGGTAACCTAGACCCAAACCATGTAGGGTTGTTAAGAGCAAAACCAATACTTTGTGCTTTGCCTGAAAACTAATTGGCAGCCAGTGGAGTGACTTTAGGATAGATGTAATATGCTCGCTCTTGGATGTTCCTGCAATCAATATGGCTTCTGGATTTTGAACTATTCTGTCCCAGTTACCCACCTTTAGGTAACTACACTCAAATGCTGTTAACTGTGGGATGGTGAACCTGGTCAGTGGGATGGAATTATGATGGACCACTCCAATTCCACCTCCCTCCCTGCAGGCTTCGCCTGCGGATTCACAGAGAATCCTGGTTAGAAGAGCCAAGAGAGATTAATTCCTCCCCTGCCCCTTTAAGCTCATCCAGCCAAGTCTCTGTGATACAAACCAGGATGGCAATTGTTTTTCCATTTACTGACCTGGCATTCACCAGACATTAATAAGACATTAATACAGGAACACTTAACACATCAATGGGTGTATTCCCAAACAACCAGCCTGATAAGTTGGCTAGTCTAGCAGTACTCTACTTGCACCAGGGGACTGCCTTGTATCCAACTAGATGGTTCTGGATAGCCCTTTCACAGCTACCCAGTCCTTTAGCTGGCTCTCTCACAACCAGCTGGTATAATAGTCCCAAAGCGACCAGTATTCACTCAATGTGCTGTTTTTACAAGATTAACAAAATAAAACAATGTTTAATTCACCCTACCAGTCAATAGACATGGTTCCTAATCAATCGGGCCAATCAGCTGGTTAGTCCATCAGAACCATATTCATACTAGATTGCTGCTTGTAGCTAGGTGGCTCCAGTAGGCCTCCCACCAATCCCTCAGCTGGCACTCATACCGCCAACTGCGCATCAGTCTGAGAACAGTTATCATCCACAGATGAACAGATATGAGTTTTCATACGAATAACAGTACACAACACAATTTAAACAGAATTAAAATAAACTCTTCCTCCAGCCAAAGAGATAAAGCCCAGCCAATAGAATAGCAGCAGTAGCAAAATCTGCTATTCTTCTCCAAGCAGAAGGCGTTGATATAAAGTTAAGGCATGAAGATCATAGTAATGAAACAGTTCGGGTATCCCAAATGTTCAATACATGCCTAGCTTGGCATTCAGAACCCCAAAAACCTGTAATGGGATGAAAGCAGCTTACCTTGTGATGTATTAGAGACTGGTTTGCTGGCCTTCCCATTTGCAAAGGCAAATGGGAAATAAGAGCAGAGGATGTGGTTCCCCACACTCCAAAGGATGTAGATCTGGGATAGATGTGCCTGGACTCTCCAAAATTCGGGGTGGCCCATGGGCCAGATCAGCCCTGCAAGGTGGAGTTTCTTTTTATCTGAACTATCTAAGCTGAACTACTTTCCTAGGATGAATACATATACACACCAGTTTCTGATCCCCTGCAAATGTTGGAAATTACCAATGACATTATAATGCAGATAACACGTAATTTTTTAAGAAGTTTCTCAACCCTTTAATCTTTCTTTCTATTTACTCTTGAAGATAATTAGCAGGGACATTTCAACCAATCTCTCAGCAAACTAAATGCACCTAACACTGAGGGAGGAGGCAAGTTCACAATGATGAATGAAGTTCAGTGTACCAGTAAATTCCATTCCAAAATCATTTTCAATTCAAAGGGTCCATTTAAGGGATAATGATGAGGACTAAGGATTAATCACTGACTGGGGGAGATGATAGCCCAAGGCAAGCCTACAGGCCATTAACCCTTGCAGGTCATATTGTACCCACAGGAAAAGCACCAGGTCAAGTTCATTGTTCTTATTATAAATGCTCCTAGAAGAAGAAAGAGGTTAAACCAAAATGTTTACATATATTTTCTACCTTTAGATTCATAGTGGTGTTGGATGCTTTTACCAAACCCTGCTTATTTCATCTCAGGAAAAGAATTTCTTTCTCCAAAAACCTGTCTGTTAGATTTGATGCTTATAGACACCCTAAGTGGATCCCCCCCCCCCAAAAAAGATTATTTACTGAGAAGCAATCGGACATTCTCCATAGTAGAAAAAAAATGCAACAGAGAACCAAGGCATTGCCTGTACCAAAGATCAGTGTGCGCAGTTCTACATGTGGGTAGAACCATACTTTTCCAGGAAATTGTTTTATTTGTGTTGTACCTCGCATGGATCAAAGTAGTCTGTTGCTGCTAAAAGTTTAAACAGAAATTTAAATAACTAGTGGGCCCTGTTTAATACTTTGATATGTTCTTGCTTACTTGCAGCATGATCAGAATTAAGGCCAGTGGCTTAAAATTAGCCTTACTCTCAAATAAGTGTTTCACAAATTCATCATAAAGCTACATATGCATTTTTGGAATAAGCCCAGCTAATAACAAAAGGTAGCGCAAATCATCTGCATAGCTCCTAAAGCCAGACAAGCTACCATGGCTTAGACCAGGATGGAGAAAATCCCTCAAGCATTGCACACACACACCCCTCCATAAAATGCCACACTCACTCACTATCTATCTATCTATCTATCTATCTATCTATCTATTTATTTGCCCTAATTATACCCCAACTTTCTCTATCCCAAAAGGGAATCAAGGTGGCTTACATATAGGCAATTATTCAATGCCAGTAACATTAAAATTAAAATTAACTTAAAATATATATTAAACATTTAAAACATTTAAAAACATTACATTCAATATAAATCATACTATCCATAATCGTAGTCCAAGACTACAATTCGTTGCAGTTTCATAACACAGAGAGTTAGCCTGCTTGCTTCCTTAATGGTAAATTGAGGTTTATTTGAGTAAACAGACATAATATCTGCTTGTATTGGTCTATATGGGTGCTAAAGAGCTTAGAGGAACAAAAAACTGTGTGAACATTGGGAGGAAGAGGTTGTGAGAGGGAGATTAAGTGTTCCTTCTGCTCTGCTTGCCCTCAGCTGTGAAACGGAGAGATGACCTACATCTCAATGCCCCACCACCCCACAAAAAAGTAGGATCAAGGTTTAGGGTCATCTTTTTATGTAGCAGAGGAGGTAGCTGTGAAGTTCAGATAAGAAGCTGGCCTTGTGGCCCCTGCCACCTGTTAGACCCCTGATTAGAAATATAAAGCAGATTCTCAACTTTCAACTTAACCAACATGTTAAATCTGTCTTTTGAGGAAAACCTTGGAGATGTTAAGCAGCCACAAGGGATGAAAAGAACAAACAGATGGGGCTATTTCCCCCAGATATAAAAGTTGGAAAGAGGGAAGAGAGAGACCTCCTAAAGAGAACAATCATCCCATGCCTTAGGCATCCTTCTGGGATTCAAGGCACACATGCACATAGAGAGAGATTTGGTTTCCAGCTCTAATGCAGAAATCCTGTAGCGGGCTATGAAAAAGAATCTTGCTCATCTTTGCCTCAGTTCCACTTCTGTGAAATATACTAGAGGATGTCTCAAAAAACTTTACATAGCTTATAGTATCAAATGCAAGATCTATTTAAGGAAATTCCTAGTTCAGATTACATCAGTTCTACAATTATTGTGTTTAAAAAATTGTTACAAAAGAAATTGAGCAGATCAACTAATTTTACAAAGAAGCAGACATGTAGACCATGCTCTGTAGCTGATTCAGGGAGTTGCGGTACGAAAAACCATAATTTCCTCCGAGGTGTAGCATACATTGGTAAAGGGGCACACTGATTTTGGCCTTTGACACTTCATAAAATGGTTAACTGCCGGCAGGAAATTCTAGAAGTATTTACAAATTGAACCTCTTAGTAGTGATGATGAAAAGTCTAAAGGGATCTTTCATAGCAATGCAAACTGCATTTCTGGAAGTGTGACTCAATCAGAGTTAGGACCACCACAGTCAGGCAAAAGCTCCCAATGCTAAGACGACTATTCCATGTGAATAAAGTGACATGAAATATATTTCCATATAAGGATGGATTAATTACTACTGGTAGTGATTAGTGAGGAGCTGGGGGTGGTGACGGCCAACAGGGAGCTCTGGCGTGGGCTGGTCCACGAGGTCACAAAGAGTTGGAAGCGACTGAACAAATGAACAACAAAGTGATTAGCTGCCTTTGCTGCTCCCATTGATGGAAAAGAAAAGCAGTTTTGTCAATATACCGTATTTTTCGCACCATAAGACGCACCTGCTGATAAGACGCACCTAGATTTTAGAGGAGGAAAATAGAAAAAAATAGAAAAAATCTAGGTATCTTATCGCTCCCCTCAGAAGAAAGGGGGAAAAGCAAGAGGAGGAATGAAGGGCAGTCTTATCCTCTGGGGTGATGCTCTTTGGTTCCTCCTCTTCTTGCCTCTCCCCCTCCTCAGGGAAGAAAGGGGGAAGAAAAGCCCCAAGAGGAGGAATGCAGGAGCATCGCGCCAGAGCCCTCTGGGCGTGATCCTTCATTTCTCCTCTTGCCTCTTTCCCCCACCCTTTCCTCCAGGGAAGAAAGGGCAGGGGAAGGAAAAGCCCCAAGAGGAGGAATGCAGGAGCATCGCGCCAGAGCCCCCTCTGGGGCGATGCTCCTTCATTTCTCCTCTTGCTGCCTCTTTCCCCCACCCTTTCCTCCAGGGAAGAAGGGCAGGGAAGGAAAAGCCCCAAGAGGAGGAATGCAGGAGCATCGCGCCAGAGCCCTCTGGGGCGATGCTCCTTCATTTCTCCTCTTGCTGCCTCTTTCCCCCACCCTTTCCTCCAGGAAGAAAGGGCAGGGGAAGGAAAAGCCCCAAGAGGAGGAATGCAGGAGCATCGCGCCAGAGCCCTCTGGGGCGATGCTCCTTCATTTCTCCTCTTGCTGCCTCTTTCCCCCACCCTTTCCTCCAGGAAGAAAGGGCAGGGAAGGAAAAGCCCCAAGAGGAGGAATGCAGGAGCATCGCGCCAGAGCCCTCTGGGGCGATGCTCCTTCATTTCTCCTCTTGCTGCCTCTTTCCCCCACCCTTTCCTCCAGGGAAGAAAGGGCAGGGAAGGAAAAGCCCCAAGAGGAGGAATGCAGGAGCATCGCGCCAGAGCCCTCTGGGGCGATGCTCCTTCATTTCTCCTCTTGCTGCCTCTTTCCCCCACCCTTTCCTCCAGGGCAGAAAGGGCAGGGGGCGGAAAGCCCCCAGAGGAGGAATGCAGGAGCATCGCGCCAGAGCCCTCTGGGGCGATGCTCCTTCGTTCCTCCTCTTGCTGCCTCTTTCCCCCCACCCTTTCCTCCAGGGAAGAAAGGGCGGAGGGAGGAAAAGGAGCAGAGGGGAGCGAACCAGCGTCCCTCTGCGCAACGGACCAGAGAAGAGGAGAGGCAGCGACAGGGTGAGTATATCGCCGTCCCCCTGCTCCAGCGCCTCCCCCGCCTGCATCTTCGCTCCATAAGACGCAGCTGATTTTTCATCCCACTTTGGGAAGAAAAAAACTGCGTCTTATGGTGCGAAAAATACGGTATATAAATGCAACTATTGAAAGTTCTCCAATGAACATAAGAAAATAGCAGAAGGATGGTCCCAAAGAAGTAAAAATAATTCAGGGTGAGCTAACATCTCTAAACAAAGGATTCCCCCAGGCAGCAATAAGCCAGACTTTGAAGCTGCAAAACAATTCAATGGTAATCTAGGTGGCCAATTGCAACAATTTACCCCAAGCAGACAAAAGTTATTTCTCCCACACTGGACATTTCACAGATATACTATATAAACCTCACTTGCCTAGTTTCCAACAGACCCCTCAACCTCTGAGGATGCCTGCCATAAATGTAGGTGAAAAGTCAGGAGGGAATGCTTCTGGAACATGGCCATACGGCCTGGAAAACACACAACCCAAAAATAATTCTGTTGGACCTTAGAGGCTAGCACTATTATTATGGCATTAGCTTCTACATGTAAGTACTACACTACAAGTAACATAGTTTTCTGTATTAATGAAAGTGTACAAAGTTACATCGCAAAAATAAGGTAAAAAGTGGAAATTGTGTTATTTTGTGTGTGTATATACATCTAATTAGTAACTTTTTCTAGTTGCCTTAGATATTTGAAGTCAAATGTTTCTGGTTTCATGCTATTTCCTTTATTAATCCTTATTTTAAGGATTAAAACAACACTATATGTTTTAATAGTTTTATATTGTTTTATAATGTTGTTTTAAATGTTTTAACTGTATATGATGGACTGTTATGGCATCGAATGGCTGCCAATCTGTAAGCTGCCTTGAGTCACCTTCAGGCTTGAGAAGGGCAGGATAAAATATCATAAATAAATAAATAAAAGATTACATTTTAAAAGGTAGCTTTCCAATCTCTAATTGAGAGAAGCCATATTTGGAAATCTGATCACAAAATGTTACACTGAAGAAGAATAACTTGATGTGATTCCTCTTGCAGCCCTCAAACTTCCTCAACCCCGTAAAATTGTTCCAGAGGATTAGGGAAACATCACTAGGACCTGATCCCTTTTGCAAACAGATGGCTGGATTCAACCCACTGGAATTTATTCAGTTAAGTGTTGTACTGTAGCTAATGTATGAAATTTGTTCTCAATTGTTGGTTGTATGTGTGTGTGTACACACACATGAAGAGCTGCATACAGCACTATAGAGAAGTTGTGAAAAACAACTAGATGAAAGATTAACCCCGGAATAAATTGCATCAAACAGATTGCAATTATTTGTATTGACTTCTAATCATTTACAAGTGCAGTCAGCTTTCCTTATCCACAGATTCTTTATCCACAAACTCGATCATCCATGACTTTAAAATATTCAAAATAAAAATTCCAAAAATAAAACCTTGGTTTTGGCATTTTATATAAGGATCACCAGATCAGGGATCTGGAGAATAAGCCCTATGAGGAGCAGTTTAAACAGCTGACCATGTTACCCGGCAAAAGAGAAGGCTGAGAGGAGACATTATAGCTATGTATAAGTATGTGAGGGGAAGTCATAGGGAGGAGGGAGGAAGCTTGTTTTCTGCTGCCCTGAAGATTAGGACGTGGAACAATGGCTCCAAACTATAGAAAAGGAAATTTCACCTGAACATTAGGAAGAACTTTATGACTGTGAGAGTTGTTCAGCAGCGGAAATCTCTGCCCTGGAGTGTGGTGGAGGCTCCTTCTTTGGAGGTTTTCTTTAACAGAGGCTGGATGGCCATCTGTCGGAGGTGCTTTGAATGTGATTTTCCTGCTTCTTGGCAGGGGATTGGACTGGACGGCCCATGAGGTCTTTTCCAACGATGATTCTATGATTTTACTATGCCATTGTATTTAATGGGATCAATTTTGGTATCTATGGGGATGCTGGAACCAAACCCAAGCCGATGCAATGGCCCTACTCTAATCATTACTTTTCTGAAATTAGGACTGAAGACAAAATGTATTGTTTGTTCAAATACATCTAAATATACAAAAACACAACCCAGTGCCTTCAAAAACATACCTGCATTATAACACACATTTAGAAGTGATCGTCACTCTAAAGATAGTCTAAACGCATTTAAAATAAATCAGCAATCTTAATTTCTAAGTAAATATGTGCCTAAATTAATCCAAAAATTGGACCATGTCCCCCACAGCCATAATATGTATATTCATCTCACACACAACACAACACACATACATATATATTTTAAACACACTGTCCTAATGCACAAAATAAACATAATTATAGAAGCTCTCACACGTAATGGAATGCTTTTTGTTCCACTGTTAATTGACTAAAAGGATTTGCAAATGCTGAATAGAAAACCTTTGGCATCAATATTTAATAAAGGACTGTAATAAGATGCTAATCATCTTATAAGATTAAGTAGCTAGATGGTGATAAGATGATTTAGTGTACAACTGCTGATGCCCAGTGTGCTCTAATTAAATCCTGAACTAACATTAAACCACAGTTAAGGAGATGGCTCAAACCAAAGGGAAAAACAGCACATAACATTGACTTGACCCTTTTTCTTTATTTGTGGTACTATAAGGAGAAAAAAATGAGAAAGTCGAAGGACAGTCCTGGGTTAACCAATTATGTTAAACAGCCTGTATGGCATTAGCTCCAAGACAATGGAGAATGTGTCTTCTGACTAGTGACTGACTACAATTGATTTCTCTTATTTCTATCTCATCATTCTTTCAAGGGTATCAGGATGTCTTATTCTGTCCTCAAAACAGTATTGTGAAGTAGGCTAAATTGAAGGATGAATACCCTTATATTCATATTATATAAGTCTAGAAAGTTGAATAAAAAAATCAGCCCCAAAAAACTGGGTCAACTTATCAACGGTCAACATGGCCACTGTACCGTAAGTCTTATCAAAAAAGGAACCAAACATTTCTCTGAGTAGAGTGGTGAAAGCCAAGCATGTTGTCCATTCTGGGAGAATGTAAAAGAAGTTTCTCCCTTGGGTCATGTCAAAATCCATAATTTTGGTCCTGAAATCTGCCGTTGACTTGCACTTGGGTATATTCACCCAATATCATTAAGCTTCACCTTTGAACAGAGATCTAGACTGGGATTTTCTCAGTTTTGATCTAATCCAGAGATGGGAAATCTTTTTCCTATGACTAATTCGAAATGCCAATTGGGTGAGAATAACAGAGCCACAGCCAAAATTGCGAAGAATTGAACACACTGAAGGATTTTATATTTCTTGTTTTTGTGAATATCTTCTCTATCTATTCAAAAAGGGGGAAAGGAAACAAAGTCCCACTGGAATGGCCTATAGAGCAAGGGGTGGGTAGTAATAACAAAAAAGTTGGAGGAGGATAAGCAATGCATGGTCCCCATACCAGCTCTGAAAACTATATCCTGATGAATATCCCACTGAGCACAACAAGAGCCCTGCTGAGCCATGGCAAAGAGCTATATAGTCTAGCATTCTCTTCTCAATGACCAAAAATGTTTTTGCAAAGGCCACAATCAATACAACACATTAGTGCTATTCCACATAGTTTTACATATTATGATGTTGGACTTTCCCATATGATCAGTGAATTACACAGGGGGGGGGGGGATTTCTTTCAGAAGGACCAACAGGAGACAAAAGGGACAAAGGAAGCAATGATATGTATGAGAATAGACAGTTTTAGTACATTGGCAATACTAGTGATAGGTTCTTTTCAGGCTGAGATTCTGTCCAAGGAGAACTTTGAGTGTTTTTCTCATTAGCTGACTCTCTCTCTCTCTCTCTCTCTCTCTCTCTCTCTCTCTCTCTCTCTCTCTCTTTATATATATACTATGCTCTATATATATATATATATATATATATATATATATAGAGAGAGAGAGAGAGAGAGAGAGAGAGAGAGAGAGAGAGCATAGTGTGCACTTAGAAAAATATCTAAGGGAGATCACCATCTGTGGTCACTGAAAGATGCAATCCTGGTACCTTCTCAATGATCTCAGTACAGTTTGTAGTTAATTAACTACAAATAATGGTAATACATTATTTTCCCCAAAAACTAAGAGCCCTTCCACACAGCCATATAACCCAGAATATCAAGGCAGATAATCCACAATATTTGCTTTGAGCTGGATTGTATGAGTCCACACTTGTCGTATAATCCAGTTCAATGTGGATTTTATACAGCTGTGTGGAAGGAGCCTAAGGTATAAGTAGATCACATTATGACTGCTACTTAATGAGAGATATTTTACTCATTTTGTAGTGCAACTGCATCTGTTAGTAACAGTTACATCGTTTTAACTCACTAAATGGTGGAGAAAGAATTTGCCAATAATATAAAATATTATATAAACAGATGAAATTAATAAATAGGAGGACCGTGTGGTAATTTAAATCTTTTTTAAAACAATTTTTATTGGGTTTTACAACTTGAAATACATATAAGACAACGAACTCACAATAAGTGGCACACAGGGAGGGTTAGACACTGTGGGGTGCGCGGGAATTGGGGTGTGCGGGGGGGGGGATTGGAATAGGGTGGGGTGTGGTCGGTATAGAATGGGAATAGGATAAGTATTGGGGTCGGAAAACAGACCTGACTGGGAATACAAAAACAAAAAACAAAACAAAAAAACAAAACAAAAAAAAAAAAAAAAAAAGGTTGACTTCCGTTTCAGTCTTAAAGTGGTTATCTTCTTTCGTGAGTATCTCTGAGCTTACTACTATCCTGAAAATGGATAGTAGAAAAGTTCTATTTCTATTTTTCCCTACTGGCTATAGGTTAGCCTGTTTGGTCCATCACTTAATTTTGTAGAGGTCTATAGGACTCCAGTCTGTTCTTTTTCTTATCGAACCCGTACTTTTCTCAGGAGGAAAGTAAGGGTATCCATGTCTTTTATATCATGTAATTTGTCCATCCAGTCCTTTATTTGGGGGATTTTATCAGTTTTCCAGAGTCTGGCAAGCACTATTCTAGCCGCCGTAGCCATGTGGGTGAAGAGGATCTCACTATTTATATCCATCTTTCTGTCTTTATCTGTTAGTCCCAACAGATAGTAGTCTGGTTTCAGAGGGAAATGTTTATTTAGGATTCTTTGTGTATGTTTGTGAATGTCTCTCCAGTATTTCGATGTTATGGGGCATGTCCACCACATGTGGAAGTAACTTCCCAATTGATCGTGACATTTCCAGCATTTTGACTGGCTATTTTTATACATAATCCCAATTTTTTTGGGCGTGATATGCCATCTGTGGAACATTTTGATCCAATTCTCTCTTAGATCCGTCGCATAGGTGTATTTGATTTTGTTGTTCCAAATCTGTTCCCATTCCTGTAGTTTAATTTGTCTACCCAAATTTCTGGCCCACTGTATCATACAGCTCTTGACCGTTTCTGTTTCGGTATTCCATTCGAGGATTTTATTATAGATGATTGATATATTTTTTTTCTCCGATTTGATGAGTTTCTCCCAGAAGTCTTCTCCCTCATGGAAGCCTTTTTCTTTATCTAGAGCGAAAGTCTTTTTTAGTTGGATATATTGAAACCAATTGATGTTCACCCCTATATGTTTCAATTCTTCATGTGTTTTTATGTCTCCGCTCCCCCTGGTTCTGTTTAATAGGTCTTTATATGTTGGCCAGTTGTTCCAGCCCTGTATCCTTCGATGCTCTGCCTCTAAGGGTGATATCCATAGGGGTGTTTTCATGTAGAAAAACTTTATGTGTTTCTTCCAAACTCTGAGTAAGGCCGATCTAACGAAGTGGTTGCCGAAGTTCTTTTCTATATTAGTCCGTTTATACCACATATAGGCGTGCCAACCCACCCATAGATCAAAACCTTCCAGAATCAGTAAGTTTTCTTTCTTCAGAGAAATCCATTCTTTCACCCACATGAGGGCACATGCATCAAAGTACAGAGTTAGGTCTGGGAGACCCATTCCTCCTCTGGAGGCTCTGTCTATCATTATTTTGTGTTTAATTCTTGGCCTTCTACCGTCCCATACAAATCTGGATATTTCCTTTTTCCAAATTGTAAAGAGGGCATTGTTTCTTATGATTGGGATATTTTGAAAAAGGTAGAGAAGCTTTGGGAGTACAGTCATTTTGATTAGTGAAATTCTCCCCATTAGGGAGAGTTGAAGGTTCTTCCAGTTTGACAGATCTTTCTTCATTTTTTTCCAGGTTTCTTCATAATTGTTTTTCAACAATTGAGAGTTTTTTGCGGTTATCCATATGCCTAGGTATTTAATTTTTGAGCATATATTGAGTCCGGATGTCTTTTGTAGTTCTTCTTTCCTTTTGTTAGTCATGTTTTTTGTCAGTATTACCGTCTTCTTTTTATTTATTTTAAGTCCTGCTATAGATCCATATTCTTCTATTTTTCTTTGCCAATTGGCTAGATTATTAATCGGGTCCTCAATTATGCCTATGATGTCATCCGCATATGCCCTGATTTTAAAATCTTTTTTAGCAAACCGCAGGCCTTTCACTTCTTTATCTGATCTTATAGCCCTTATGAGGATTTCCAACGCCATAATGTAAATCAGTGGAGAAAGGGGACATCCTTGGCGAGTGCCTTTGGTGATCTTAAATTCTTCCGTCAGGGTGCCATTGACCAGGATTTTCGCCTTCTGGACAGAATAAATTGCGTTAATTGCCTTGTTGATTTGATAACCTATGTCGATCTCCCTAAACATCAGTTTAAAGAAATCCCAGTTAAGGTTATCGAATGCTTTTTCGGCGTCCACCGCTAGTAATGCCAACTCTTTCTGAGGGTTGGATTCATAGTATTCGATGATGTCCAAAATTATACGAAGATTATCTTTCGTGCTTCTATTCGGGAGGAAACCCGCCTGTTCTTCTCCTATCCACTTAACCAGGAATGCTTTGAATCTTGATGCCAGGATATGGGTAAAGATTTTATAATCCACGTTAACAAGTGAGATAGGCCTAAAGTCTTGAACCCCTGGAGTATCGTCGGTTTCTTTTTTAATTAAGATTATCACAGCCTCTGTCCATGAGGGTGGGATTGCATCTCCTTTCAATACATTGTTCATTAATGTTTTAAGGTACGGTGTTAATTCCTCCTTCATGGTTTTGTAGAATTCTACCGTGATACCGTCCGGTCCTGGGGCCTTATTGGGATTCAGTTGGTTTATGGCCTTCTTGACTTCTCCATCCGTAATTTCTTTGTTGAGAAGCTCCCTTTCTTCCTCTGAGATCTTTGGGATCTTTTGTGATGACAAGTATTGAGTTATGTCATCTTCGGATATCTTATCTTTTGTGTATAATTGTTTATAAAACTCGAGGAATTTAGCTCTTATCTCTTTTTCCTTTATGAGGATAGAGTTGTCCGCTTTAATTTTGGAGATATATTGATTTTGTTTCTTTTTCCTAATTTTTCTTGACATCCACCTCCCTGGTTTGTTCGCATTCTCAAAATTGTATTGTTTCATGAATTTGTACTGCTTTGCTATATTCTCTAATTCTAGTGAATGTTTTCATTTCTTAAGCGCTGTCAAATTCTTAGCAATGTCCTGACGCAGTGGATGTTTCTTCAAGATATTTTCATTCATTTGGATATCCCTCTCTATAACCTTTAGTTCTTTATCCTTCGCTTTCATTTTGGCACTATTCTGTGCAATAAAGTGGCCCCGCATCACCGCTTTTAGCGTGTCCCACACTATTTGCTGTCTAACTTCTCCTGTATCATTAAGCTTGAAGAATTCCTTTATGATTTCCTTGTTTTTTTTATGTCCTTTTCTGTTTTCAAAAGATTTCCATTTAGTCTCCACCTCCGCGTTTTCTGTCTTTGATTTACTGTGACTTCTTGTGGGCAATGGTCCGAGTTGTCTCTCGGTGTTATTTTGATATTATCCAGCTTGGTTACGAGTGATTTTGACATCCAAGTCATGTCTATTCGTGTCCAAACTTTGTGGCGGTCTGAGTAGAATGTAAAATCCTTCTCTTGAACTGCTTGAAAATTTGTTCTTGGCTTGAAAAAAATTGCCAAAATTAGTATTAAAATTCATATTTGGAGATGTAATGTGTTTACAAATGCATACTGTGAGAGTGAATACATTTTGAAAAGTATATTCTGTTTAAATATGCTCAAAAATATATTTGAAAAATGAAATGTCATGCAGATTTGAAAAAGGATTGCAAATTAATTTATAAATATACTAGCTGTACCCGGCACGCGTTGCTGTGCCCTATTTAGGAGATGTGAGATGTAAGGGTTGGAAATGATGTTACTTACGGTCTTGGTGGGGTCATGTAGGCATGAATTGCGCACTTTCTATGTGTGCTCCAAATGATGTCATCTGGAAGCATGAGTTGTATTGTCTTATATAGCGGAGGAAGTGTTTTGATTCTGGAGTGTGTCCACTCAGCAAAGTCTGTAGTGGTTGTGGAGGAGTGGCAAGTGGTGGTAGAGAGACTTTACCGGCTAGGCAGCACATTCCCGGTGTTTCTGCTGGGTATTTCAGGGCTTTGCGGTGTGTGCAGATGTGCATTAGGGTGCCAATGTAGGCCTCTGGCACCATGCTGTAGTCTTCTGCAGCGTTGTTTCTGAAGGCTAGGCGGTGGAATTGGTTGTGGTGTTTTTGAAGTTTGTTTTCTGTGTTGCGACGTCGTGTTTCTGCGCTCCTTGCGCGCTGCTGTTGTGTTTGCTTCTTCTTGTCGTGCAGTTATTTGCATTTGGTTCTCAGCTGTGCGTCATGCAGTGACCTGTTGTCTGTGTCTCTGCTGCGCAGTGTGTTTCTGTTCTGGCGTTTGTTCTGCCCTTTTTTGTTTGATGTATGTAGCGTTGTGAGTGTGTCGTCCGATGCTGTTATTTTTATAAGGCATGGCTTGTCTTTTGGGTCAGTTTATGTCTGTGTGGAAGGAAGGAATGGTTTTAGTTTGTGGTGTTTGTAGGTGTTGTGTGTACGGGGTCCCGTAAGGTTGGTGGGATGGGTTGTGATCGGAAGTTGTGTTGTATTATGTGGGTAGGAATTTGCTGGAGAATTGCTCCCTCAGAGTTTGGTTTTGGCAGTTTAACCCTCAAACACCAACTGAAATCTCTCAGCATTCTATCCTAGCCTTGGATGGCTCTTGCCAGCGTTGCTATGGTTACAGCAGTTATGCAAATCCACCCTTATTGGCAGCCAATCATGTTGTTCAGAATGTAGAGGCTGGGTGATTCGTTGGCTGCCCCGGAGGATACTGGGAAATGTAGTTTTATTTTTACTCGTTGTTTTGGGGGCCTTTTAGGTTTCGGGGGGGGGAAGTTTATTTGCTACAAACGTACCTTGCTTGAGGCCTATTTCTGTTGGCAAGTATTGTTTTTCTGCGTTGTATGGTTTCTTTGTTTGAGGTATACATCACATGACGTGAACCCATTTATATAATAGATGAATGAATACATACAGAACTTACATGGACTAAAAAAAGGCTATTCCCTCCATCACTACTTGAATGCAGAGCTATAGAAAAACACAAAAATCACAGCTTTCAGTGGAAATAAACAGGCACAAATTATTTTGACTTTAATGTGATTTATAGATTGCTGAAAGTTACGTCAGGCCTAGTCACATGGCCTATTAGTAAGTCTCATTGATTTCAATGAGACATTCAATTAGTGTGGTTAAGATCCAAATATCCGTGACTTAAAATGGTTACTTTATGTCCGCTATGACCCAAGCATACATTTTACCTACAAGAATGGCACAAAATCAGTATGGATAATTTAAGCAGTATGTGATAGCATTGGGGCATTAATTTTAAACAGCTATTTGTAATCCTCCATTCTCCTTGAGGCAATATGCTCCTATGCATTGTAAAATTATTAATTCTCATTAAAGTGTAATGTTCCACCTCGAAGGAGAAGAGCTAATTAACTGTACTTCACTTAAATTAAGTTTTAGCTCTTTATGATAAGTTCAGTTAATATTCCTGTATTGTGGAGTCAAATAAAGCAAGATTTGACACCTATCTGAATTGATGGGGGATTTATTCTGCCTAACAAGCACATAAACAATAAGCTGGAGCCTAACAACATGTGAAGTGAAATGCATCAATGCCAATCATGTTGTCAGGAATCTTTGTAAATTTAAACAATTGGTGGGCCGATTGTGGCCCTTCAGATGTTTTTGAAATGTTATGACTTTCAAATATAGCTCCCGGAATCCTTCGGCCAGCATGGTCAACAGCTGTGCTGTTTGCAGAATTCTGGAAACATTAATCCCCAAAAAGTCACTACTCAGTTCACTCCATGGACCCTGAGTGATGGATAACAGTACGCAGTACAGCCACAGCCTCTCTGACATTGCTTCCTGACACAAATGACAATTAGTGATAGGGAGAAAAAAAACCTTCCCATTACTATTACATAAACAAAACCCATAAACATAACTGGCACCAAAGTATTTAGCATTGTATGTTTTTATGACCTTTAAATTTCTAAAAGGAGCTCCTACAGATTAAATATTCGGGCATGTGCCTCACTGTGACCCAGGACACATTCTGATCAAAGAAGAGCTTGAGTGCATAATCCATTTTTCATGAGGTTCATGGGGTTTTAAAATTTCAGTGTTAAAATTTCTACTTCAGAATGTGGCCTCAATTGCATAAATGCTGATGCCACGTGTGGAAGCAAAGTCTGAATCACTGGGAAAACGCAGATAAAATGTGGAGAGAGTTGTATGGTCAGGTTGGAAGCAGCTGATTATATCCAGTTGAATTAAAAATTCTTCTCCAGAGTTAAGCTTGGAGGGAAGGGAGGGGGAGAGTAATGGTTGTTGTAAAAACTAGTTGTGCATAGTACCAATTGGCCAGAACTTGTGTTTTCATTGCAGGCTTTTTTATACTGCAGTCAAAGTGCTGTGATTGAATATTAACTACCATGATAATTTTAGATGGAATACTGGGATTCATAGTTTAGATAGGGGCATTTAAAGTTGTCTGTCAGAGAGCTCTAGGTCTTACCAAAGTATAAACCCAAGAAATCCAAAGGATGCAGCCACTGCTATAACTATGTATTTTAAGGTCAAATCCCGCTTGCAAATTTTGCAAGTTTGGTCCAGCCCTCCAATACACTCAGACATTTCTCACACCAATATAGTACTTTGTCAAGTCCTAACAGCAAGTCATGATTTATTGGAAGTTTATGTGATACACTAGCCTTAGAGCATAGCTTCAGACCTTATTATGGATGTAAAATTTGTTGCATAGGGTTGATGTATTTTCATTTGCTGGACCAAATTTGGCACAAATATCTGATACACCAAAATTTGAATAATAGTGGGGTTGGGGGATGATTTTGTCATTTGGGAATTATAGTTGCTGGGATTTATAATTCACCTACAATCAAAGAGCATTCAGAACTCTACTAATGATAGAATTAGACCAAACTTCCCACACAGAACTCCCATAACCAACAGAAAACACTGTATTTTCTGATGGTCTTTGGTGACCCCTCTGACATCCTCTTATGACCCCCCCCCCCAGGGGTCCCAACCCCAGGTTGAGAAACACTGCTTTAGATATTATTAATTTCATTTCATTTCCATGAGATGACAAGCCACAAACATACATTGTGAGAAATCACCCCCAAAGCTGGTTTAAGGACTCTATTTAAACGGGCAATTTTGTGAAGTGACACAATCAAATCAGCAGTCAAACATGGTAGCTGCTTAGAAATAATCAAGCCTACTACAAGTATTGAATTCCCTGACATGCTCTAACAATAAGTAAGATTGCTTCAACAGCTTTTAGTACCAAGGGGTTTTTGCAGAAGCAAGACCAGCTGGAACATCAATTTTGTCACTAGTGGAAAAACACAAGAAAACTCGTTCATCAAGTCTACAGAGATAAATCCATTGATTTAAACCCCAAGGGAAACTTGACAGCTTTTCTCACTTTCAGAAGGCCTGGATGGTGGTGGAGAACAGTATGAAAAATATTATTTGGAGATAGACTATTTTAAATCTTTCCTCACTGCAGTTGCACATAGAGTTGAACTGCTTACACATCCATGTAATCAAGAAACTGGGAGAGTGCCAATAGACAAATCTCTCCAATAAAAATGGGCAGCACAGTTCACAACCCAATTAAGCCAAAGAACTTGGATCTCAGCCAAAGTATCCCCAATGACTTGGATCAGACTATAAATCATAAAAAAATACATTTGAAATGTTTATGGCTGGAAAGTCCAATAAGTTTAAAGACAACAGAGGGGAAAAATTATGAATAAATCTATGGCAAATGTGGTGTAAATCCAAATGCTTCACAGCAGAAAAAGGGACTGTTGACATAAATGATCTCCAGATTATTCATTCTGTTCCATTATCAACAAGATCAAGAAGAAGGGCTCTAACAGCTTGAACTGCTACCCCACCTCTGTTCGGGATCATTCATTTATATACAGAACCCAATAAATATTCACAAGAAGTTTCAGTGGGGAGGGCCTCTTAAGAAGCAGACTTGTGGTAGGGATGGGGTGCTTCCAACTTTGGTGATGATCCCTTGCATGTTGTAATTGCATGCCCTTGACAAAACTGACAGCAGTTTCTCCAAAAATATGCTTAATATATATATGCACTATAATGAAAAATTAGTTGTTTTGGATTATAATTCCCAGAATCCTTCCATTCTATTTAGGGAATTTATGGGACTTGTAGTAACTTTCTCCTGCTTCTATTTCCATACATTGCTGATCCAAATCCACAGAGTGAGGTTTGCCTCCTTTGATGACATCTAACAGGAAGGGAGGAGGAAAAAGCCCTTCAACTACACCTCAACGATCTCCTTCCCTGTGTTTTTAATAGTTTTATTAATGTATTTACATATGACAAAAATACAATAAAGAGAGAAGAAAAAGACATACGATAACCTATAACGTAACATAATCTAACATAATGGAGCTAACAGACATATCCAAATAAAAAAAAACCCACACAAAAGACAAGGACTTCCGCTCTACTTTCTTAATCTCTTCATAAACTTGTATTATTAAAATTTCTGCTTTCCCTTCGAATAGTTAAATAAGAAAAAATAGGGAGGGATGTTTTTTCTTCCTCTATAGTTTTACTTTATCTCATTTTATTCATCCTTCTCCAAATAATTGTCAATAATCTTCCAATCAGTCTTTTTCATTCCTTTACCATTATTTTGTCTCAACCAAAATGTTAGCTCATCCATGTCCTTAATTTCTCTTATTTTGTCCAACTAATGCGTCTTCAGAGGGATTTTTTCTTGCTTCCACACTTTAACAAAGGTAATTCTCGCTGCTGTCGCCAAGTGTGTCAATAATTTTTCAGTATTCTCGTCTTTAAACACATCTACCTAACAAATACATTTCTGGTCTTAAAGAAAAATTCATATTTAACATTTTTTACATTCCAAATGTATCATATTTCAATATTCGACAGTTTTCTCGCAGGACCACCACATGTGGTAGAAAGACCCTTCATGCTTTTTACACTTCCAACAATTATTATCTATGTTTTTATACATTTTTCCAAGGTTTTTTTGGTGTAATATACCAAATGATTAAAATATACATACGCTATGGATTTGAAAGAAATTTGTTTGAAAATGATACATTGCTCCTTCCCTGTGTTGAAGATGTGTTAATAGTTGATCTTTGGGCTTACTTTGCATCTATTATTAGATACTTATTATTATTATCTTGCACCGTACTCACATCCAAACCCTAAAATAAACAAAAACACAATAAAATGCACATTTTAAAAAACAGAAATCCCATTTGTTTCCAATATTGTCATCTACTTCTCAGCTAAAATCCTCTCATACACCCTTATGCAGATGACTAAATCTTTTAGTGTAGAAGATCTGGTTGATTTTTACGAGGGTTTACTTTTATAAACTACATAGGTTCCTGTTCCCTGGTTCCATGATTTTTTAAAAAATCTTAAACTTTTTTCCAATTAGAATTAAGTCTGGATTGCTGTGAGTAGTTTGGACTTGACATTTCTGAAACATGGCCATACAGCCCGGAAAACTTACAGCAACCCAATGATTCTGGCCATGAAAGCCTTCAACAACACAAAATTAAGGCTGCTTCTGTATTCTCATTTTTTAGTTATCGTTCCCCGTGCCCCCACATACCATTATCTATCCATATCAACAGAAAGGAAATGCAGTTTATTGTTCAATGTCAAATTTATTTCAAAGGGTTGCTGTCAGGAAAATAAGATCTTCACTGAGCTCTTAATACATGAGTTGGAAAGACATCTAGCACTTTATATGTTTTAATATGTTTTTATTGTTCGATGAATTTATTTGCTCATGTGTTTTAATTGTTTTATAGTTGATGGGATATATGTTTATTGTTATGTTCATATGCTGCATTGAATTTTGCCAGAATCTGTAAGCCGCCTTGAGTCCCCTACGGGGTGAGAAAGGTGGGATATAAATGATGTAAATGAAGTAAATAATACATAAATAAATCTAGTTTAATATTGTTCAGTAATATATACAGAACATTATAAAGCAGGGTTGTCATTTAAGGATTATGCCAGCCCCTGAGATTTCAGGGCCAAAATCTAGGAGACAGGGATGATTCTTTGTAACGACATTAGGACTGGCCCAATTATGTTACAACACACAGGCCTTGATAATGTCACACACTTTTCAAGATAGCACTCTCTGCCCTTCACTCTGAGGTTTAGAGGAGAAGAACGAGGCCCTGAGATCTGACAATCCTATTACAAATATGCATGTAATTCCTATGCATACATAAATTATACAAACTACCAGTTTAGGTGCATTCTGAAGCTATGAACCTGAATTCATTTGTAAAAAAGGAAACCAAATGAACTAACTAGGATTTGCTTCTGCAGAAATAAACATAAGCAGTTTCACACTACACAGATCTGCTGTTTTAATATACGTAGGATACAAACACTTCACAGGTTTACCACCGCTGGATTTGGGTGGAGATAGTGACTTGATCTTCCTGAGAATTGTTTAAAATGTTTATGTTCAGTAGATTCTAGAGTCAACTGTCTTAAGCACCATAGCTAATTTTAGCAGGGATAAGATCTCCTGTTAACATCAATCATATCCAGATGTAGAGGGGGACAGGGCATTGGCATTTTACAGAGGATTGTAGACAAAGAACTAGTAGTATATTATGCAAATTACAGCTAATCAAAATGCCTTTTTGAGACAGCTATTAAAGATGCAGGAGTCAAGCCCGGTCTGAGACATTTCATTGCTTGAAACATGCCAGTAAATAAGCTTTCCTTAAGTGCACAGTATCCATGGTAGCCATTTTTTTGGCATCTGAAGCTAAGAAACACAGCAAAAACCTCAGATGGCCCTGTTTCCCCTCCATGGCAGTAAAAATAAAACTCAATACATTATCCATCTTGGGAATTTTCTGCCCTTTCACAATGCACAAAATCTGCTGTTTGAGTCAACTGGGGTGCACTATTGAATGGCAGAGCTGGCCTTGGTCTGGAGCTCTGGTCTCTCTCAGATTTGATCAGTGCAACTTCATCCTATGGACGTATACAAAACTAAACAAGTGCCTTTTATTGCAAATAATTATTGGTACAATAGTTCAAGGCTATTGGTTAAAAGGTGGTTAAAATGTAGAAAACAGAAATAAAAATCAGTACTGACAATCTTATACATACCTATCTGGGAATAAACTCAACTCCGATAGAATAAATTTTAAGTAAGGCATACAGTATACAGGGCTGCTCCGTGATTATTCTATGCAGGACTGAAAATGCAGTATTTTATTATGTTTATTTGTGTCTTGCTGCTATAGTTTCATCACTGTATAGATTATTTTGAAATAGTCTGAGGGCACATCCAGACAGCTCCTTTAACGCAGGAGTTCCCGCAATTAAAAGGGGGCTGTCCAGATGACGTCCTGGACAAACCCGAATTAATTTGCCACAAACCAGGGAAACTCGCACCTTCTTGGAAGGCACAGGATAAACCCACTACTTCTGGTATATGGACTGCAGTCCAGAGAGTAGTCCCATGGTTTTCTGGGCTAAATTAGCCTGGAGACTGTGAGAACACCAACTCCCTTCCCCAAAGCCCCCCAAAGCTTACCCGGCCTCCATTAGAGGGCTGACGGAGCTCTCCTGGCACGTAGAAATGACGTGAAAGGAGAAAAGGAGGAGAGGAAAATTGCTTCTGCCCCCTCTTTCTCCTGGCACACCATTTCTATGCACCAGGAGAGCTCTGGCAGCTCTCTAATGGAGGCTGGGTAGTTCTTTTGTTTTTTAAAGGGCTTTTGGGGAAGGGGTGTTCCAGGAGAACATCTGGACACCCAGAATCCCCGTAAAAGTGAAAAACTGTGAATAAAGAAATTGATATTTACCTGAGAATACCTCTTGAGTAATGTCTAGATTTTCTAACACAATGTTACAGTCAACTTCTACTGACCACAGAATCACACTGGAAGACCTAGAGATTCCTTGATAGGTGTTTTCTAGAAATGTCTAGATTCTCCAGATAAAAGTTTACCATAATGTTCTAAAAATTCCTAAAGAAGACGTTTTAATGAAACCATGAATAATCAAATCCACGAAAGTAAATACTGCAGATGTAGATGAACGCTTCTTAAAGACTGAGACCTTAGTGAGGCTTACTCCTAAAGAGATGTTAAGAGCTCTCACATCTCTTGATTTTTGTGATGACTTATTCATGAATTCTGAGACCCTAGCAACAAGGAAGCAAATTAATACTTAACATCTGTAATCAGTGGACACACGGATCTATTATTAGAAAATAATTTCTGGGCCAGTGTTACCTGGTGGATAAGAAATTTCTCTCTAGGGAATGACTCCAACGGTGTCTTAAAAGGAACACATAAGAGTTAGAGCACATGGCTGCATAGAAATCACACTAGACTTTTGTACAAACCCAGACAGGGAGCAGACACAGTTCCCTTGTTCAGGGCCACTTCCTGGAGACAGCCATCTTGCCTCTAATGCAACGGGCATTATCCACAAAAGCAACACTATGGATTTTGTCAATCATCCTTTTCCCCAGAGGATTATGCCATGTTCTATGCTGGTCCAAAAAAGTACATAAACACAACACTAAAATAATTATTTAAAGTAAAAAAATAATTACTATTTCAAAGCAATTTTATAATTAATTCAATGCAAATTCCTGCTGTGCAAATAGCCATTTGATTTTTTAAATGCAAAGGGGGGGGGGGGGAGAGCTTGTCAAACCAAAACCATGATATTTAAAATACATTTTTAAAAGGCTGTTCAGTGTAACATCATTCATGGGGTGACTTCTTTGGCCTTCACTCCAGAACTTGAATGTATGAATAGGCACATATGCTTTTTTTCAATATTTGACTTGGGGGTTCTAAAATGCCCTCGCCTTCCCCTGAGGCTGAGAGTGTGTGACTTGCCCAAAGTCAGCCAGTAGGTTTCCATGATCAAGTGAGGAATTGAATCTTGGTCTCCAGAGTCTTAGTCCAATGCTGGAGCCCCTGATGATGCCATGGTTAGACCTTTGTGTCAGCAGAACTGCTGACCGAAAGGTTGGAGGTTCAAATCCGCAGAAGCAGTGTGAGCTCCTGACACGAAAAAAAAGTCCAGCGCTCACCACCCCGACTTTCTTTAATAATTTTACAGTACATTGTTTGCAAAGTGGGAAATAATCAAAGTGCTGAAATATTGCCATCCGTGAGCCAAATAGTCTAACAAATGGAATGTTTTGATTTGATTATTCCTGTTTTGACATTCGTGGATATTTTTTTTACATCCTGCCAATGTCAAAACTGCAATAATCAAATCAATTATCAAACTTATTTACTCCATGGGTGGCAGTATTATTTCTTACTTTACAAATAATATTTGCTGTGATTCCATTTTACTCATTTCTTTCAGAGGAATCAGTCTCAGGACTGTCTTTCGTGAACTTCACATGGGAAGCACCATAATTCATTGGCAAGATGTACCAAGCATGTTTTGCATGTAAATTGTACCAGCTTCAGTCTTCAACAACTCCTAGTAGGATGGAAAAAACCCGTCTGAAAACATGGAGAGACACTGCCAGTAGATATACCAAGCCATTCTGCTGGTCTAAGGCAGTGTCTACATTCCATCAAAACAATGGTAAACTGTAGCCATATTTTTCTGAAATGTGTCAGATCTGGAAGAATATATTTGTATGAGAGAAAGATACTAAAATATTCTTAGCATGTCTCAAATGTATCACACTATTAAAACCCACATTATGAGCTGCTGATTGCATTAATGATGGCCGCACCGGCATCTCATCTAAATGAAGAGGTCAGAAGCCCCTTTTATTCAACTGTAAAACATTAACCTATACACAGTAACAGGAGAATGCATTTCATGGGTATAAGAGTTAATTATCACACATAGCCTGGAGAGTGAACAGCAGTTCATAGGCATGTAATAGATATGTGTAAATCAACACACAGTTCACAGAAGAAATGAGGTGGAATATAACAAAAAATAATACAGAAGCACTCATTGATCACTGTGCTGAAACAGATCAATACAAATCATCAATCAAAATGGGTTCTATCTCTGCAAACCCCAACTTCCTGAATTTGGCCCAGGAAAGTATTCTCAACCATTGTCTCCTGCATAGACCAAAATCCTACAGATATGAAACTTATTATTCAGATGTGAAATGACACACAAAATGGAAGTATCCTTGACAAAAGGAACCCCCCAGAATTTATAGAAAAACTCATCTGTCCCTATATTGGAGCAGCATGGAAACGGTTAGAGAAAAATTAACTCCAAGCAGCTCAGTGAGGATTGGATTTACTCAGTGGCCAGAGAATGCTGAAGAATAGGTCAGGGGAAAGAAAATGGTCAGGAGAGAGTAAATGAAATGGGATTATCTTGGAAGAACTAATGCTTGTCTGGGTAGTTGGAATCCTTGATGTTGTCTTTAACCACACCAAGGATGTTGTTTACCTAGTAACCATTTTGCTACTAGGTCAGCAATCGGTTACAGATAAACACTTGAGCAGTAAATTCTTAGGAATGTTTTGACAATAGCAAGTTCCTTATAAGTTAGAGTAATTTATACTGAAGGAGAAGACAGTGTTAATACGGGGAAGGGGGCATTACTGATGAAGATTGTCTGAAAAAGAAAACAGGCACCCTAAGTGAAGTTTCAATATTTATATAATTTTATAATGTGTAGAGCTTTCCAGAGCAGACTCTTT
Source organism: Anolis apletophallus (assembly GCA_030556195.1). Classification (NCBI taxonomy): domain Eukaryota; kingdom Metazoa; phylum Chordata; class Lepidosauria; order Squamata; family Anolidae; genus Anolis; species Anolis apletophallus. The sequence goes on along the minus strand of JARBWK010000008.1, from coordinate 31,806,686 downwards.
TCTCTCTCTCTATACTGGTTTTTGTTCAGTCTTTTCCTCCAGTCCCCATTACCAGACAGCAGCACCATAGCAGCTTCTGACCCTCAACATTTTGCCCATTTGCCAAGGAAGGTTTACCCACTCGCCAAGGGCGATGACTACTGTACTTTAGAACTAGCCTAGAAGCCTTCTGGTGAACTGACTACTCAAAGTTTAATAGCATCTTCTTCTTTGTTGGTTACAAAAAGTCTGCTACCTAGTTCCTGAACCCATACTACATGCTAGAGAGGTGTAAATTAGCCAGAATTACTCTATTTATAAAATAATACTGAAGTCCACAACCCTTCAGTCACCTTTGTTTCAGATGTCTAGGTGTTATAGTTTGGACCTGTAATGGAGAAGGACATTCAGACAAACATACAGTATACTGTAGTCTTTGTACCCATGGCACCGCCTAACCACATCCAACAAAATATCCTCTCTAGGAATTTTCTAGGTCTTCTGTGTGATTCTATGGTATATTTTCACAGAGTGTTACCATAGATTCTCTCTGGATGACCTAGCAAATTCCTAGAAAATATGTCTTTTTAAGAATTTTCTAGGTCCCCCAGTGAGACTTTATGGTATCATCTGGCAGAAGTCATTCATTTCTGTAAGGATTGCTACTATCGATAGTTCCCTGTTTCCACATTAAGATATACTTTGCAGAAATGGAAACTGTACTTTCTAAATTATATTCCAGTCTTCATTTTAAAATGACATCAGAATTTTTGCTCTTTCAAATAAGTCAGTGTCTCCCTTCATTCGGTATTTAGAATGCTGTCTGTCTATCTAGCTATCCATCTGTCTATCAAACATTAACAGTACAAAACATAATAGTACAAAAGTATATATAATGCAACCTTGCTCTCTGCTGGGGTTTGATTCCAGGAAGCCCTGAGAATTCCAAAATCCACGAATTCTCAAATCCTATTAGCTGTATACGATGGCATAGTAAAATTGTGTCTCTTATATAAGATGGCAAAGGCAGTGTTTGCTTTTTGAATTTTTAAGAAGTATTTTCAAGCCATGAACGACTAAACTTGTGAATACAGAGAGCCAAATGTGTGCACAACAGATTTCCTGTGTTCTTTCAGTTGTTGCCTTGTGCATTCAAGTCATTTCTAACTTATGGTGACCCTCAGATGACCCTATCATGGGGTAATCTTGGCAAGATTTTTTGGGGGGGTGTCCTTGCCTCCTCCTGATGCTGAATATGACTTACCCAAGGTCACACAGTGGGTTTCTGTGGCTGAGTGGGCATTTGAACACTGTCCTAGTGCAACATATAAACCACTAAACCATGCTGGCTCTTCACCGGTCCTTTTCAGTCCTTGTTTCAGTCCTTTTCCTAATTATCCCTAACATTCTGTTTGCCTTCCTAGGAAGCTTCCTTGACTGCTGGCCAGGTTAGTTAGAGGGCAAGACCTTTGCTCTGATGACACACCACCCACAGAGAACCTATGCCCTCTACAAAGTGGTGCAGTGCAACTGCATCTAGAGAACAGCAGTATCTATGCTTCTTTGAGATTATGACTTTGTGAAAGCAGAGACTGTTTAAGTTTAAGGCTTATTTCCATGTGCTGCCTGCTTACTGATGGGAAGAGGTGCATGGGTTCATACTTGGCATTTTCATGCAGGCTTTGGTGAAATTGTATTACATTGTTTTACTCCAGGTTACTGTATTCCATTCCAGGTTTAAATCAATTTGGTTATCTTCATTTTATGCTGAGTGTCGTTTTGCGTGGAAACTCAAATAATAATTATTTAGGCCCTATAAAAATATTGCAGATGATAAATTTATTACATTATTCCACTTACTTGGGATACCCCAGGTGCACATGGATTAATTCTTGTGTTTCTATAGCAGCAGTGACCATCAATTTTTCAGTAAAGAATATTTGTGTTCATTCTACATCTTGGACTGCAGCTTCCTTGCTTATTGCCACTTTTCCTTGGTAATAAGTTTTCTTCTGATGACAGCAGGAGATAGAGAATATTTTGCCCTTATTAAAGCAGCATTTGTCACTACCTGAACAAAGACTATCATGGATCAGAGCTTATAAAGGCTCTTTTTTAAAAGCAGTTAATTTCTGTCTCACATTGCAATGTTTATTATTATTATTTTAATTGATTTATTCCATAAAATATTCACATTTCTCCTCTGCCAAGGGACCTCATGACAGCATACAACAAAATCACTTAAACAAATCTGAAATAATTTCAGAGAATAGAAATAATTTAAACTGACTAAAAGCATGCTGAACTTGACAAGTTTAAAACAATATAGTTTTAAATCAGGTAAAATAAATTAAACCATATGCAACATTGGAATCCATAAGGTCATGTTTGCATTTAGTGCTTGAATGACACCAATGTTCTTTCCAACTGGGCCTCTAAGGAATTGAAATGTCATAACGTATACTTATACATCAAGCGCTCACATCAAGATGGAGCATAACTGTGCTTACAGAGTAACTGTGGCAGTTTGTTCAGTGCTGCCTCATTAGTGAATCGTAACTTTGTTATGCCCTCATTACAAAATGAAGATGACTCATTATAGTTAAGTACATTACTTGAAAGTCATTCCCATTGGTAGATTGTGGTATCCATGTCGGTGTGGAGCATGTGCATGAATTTGCTCATGGTCATGGATGTAGTGTGAACTGTAAATGAACAATCTAGGGTGCTAAATCTGTTCCTCAAAGTGCTTGAATCTTTTAACTGTTCAAACTTCTCCCTGAAACAAATTCAGCACTCCACTGAGAGGGCAGCTTCCAGCCACTTCTTAATTATGAATTGTTTGTAAGTCAGATGCTTGTAACTTGGGGACTGCCTGTATGTATAGGCATTGAAAAGCCACCTCAAAAGCGAGCGGACAACAGATAAATGTCCAGTTTGGGAAAATACCACTTCTTATATGGTTGTCTAAGAAAAAAATCAGCAATCAAAATTCTAGTTTCTACAGCCATTTAGGTCTAGTCTTAATGCTCAGATGAAAGGTCCACCTAAGTTTAAAAAAAATAAAAAATAAACACACACATATACAATGCACTATTGTGCTTAGCAGAGTCTGGAAACAGGGAGAATTAAACAATAGTCATCCAAAGTGAGAACTTCCCCCCATTCATGTTAATAGACTGTTAATTATGACCACTTAAATGCCCACAATGTTAACCATTTCACTGCTGACTCTGTCAGAAACACCCTGCAAATAAGGACAAAACGATTCTCATTATCTGCAGATTATTTCTGAGGTATCGATATATATAAATGTCCTTAATTAAAGATCAGATTTAAATAACTCCAAATTCTGTATACCATGTGGTATAGGACAGGGTAATGAATTTTTTTTGTGTGGATTTACTAATAGATTTTTTTCCAGCAGTGGTGGAGGCAATAAAATTTAATTGCCTAATAAATATTACGTTTCTTACAGTGCTATCTGGCATTAAAGTGTAAGAGCCAACCTGGGATGAATAAAGCAAACACAAAAAAGGAAGAAGGGGGTGGATTTGATTCCATAGTTAAAACATACTTCACCAACATTTCTAGTAGATATTGCATGGAATGTGGAAGCTTCATTCCCTAACAGTGAATCCTAAAATTTTAAGTCCTTCCTACACCTGACTTGAGTTTGTGAATTGTCATTGTTGTTGAAAGGTTGAAAATAAATATCCGGGGGGGGGGGGATTCATACATTTTCTCAGGTACAGCTCAGGCCCTTATTTAATCATTCTTAGAGTAGACACATTGAAATCAATGAGACACACATTAATCCTGGCTACTTTGTTCCATTGTTTTCAGTATTTAATTTATCTGTGAAGATTAACTCAATGATGTGTTGTTGAAATTGAAATTCAGATAAACTTTAATCAACATACACATTAGGTCACAGCAATTTTCTTCCTTGTAATACTTCATCCAGAATAATAAAATTTCATCATTCAATTTTCCAAAAATGGCATTATAGATTACAATATTTGTAACAGTCGGTCAAATGCCCTATAATGTGTGGGAGTGTGTATGTGTGTACTTGTTTGTTGGAGGCATTTACTCTTTTTACTGTTCTGGTTGTATAACTATAAGAGGCTGGTTAAAAACGATCGATGGCAGTAGTCTCCACTACCCAGCCTTTTTTTTTAACCAGGGACCACTTACCAGGGACCAATTTGACCAGGAACCACTCTCCAACATTAATACCAAAAGCGTTACGAATCCATTTTTGCTCAACTTTGGGGTGCTGATTCAGAAAATTGCATTGGATAGACCACATCAGCTCTAGTTTCTCATACTGAACATATACCATCCAATAGGTGCCATCTGCTCGCTCACAGAAAACCATGTTGAGTTGCCTACGGGCTGAGAAAGGCGATATACAAATACAGCAAATAAATAAATATTTAATAATCTAGAGCTGATGTGGTCTATCCAAGAAGGTGGGGCTGGTCAGCAACATGAGAAGAAATGATAGGTAGCATGAAAGGAGTGAAAATAAAATAAAATAAAGATGAAGGAGGCTCACAGACCAGATTTTCATCCTTGCAGCCCGCTGGTGGTCCGTGGACCACAGGTTGAGAACCACTGATCTAAGGGTTAAGCAATCCATCTAAAATCTTCTTTTGAGAAAGTGAATTTTAAAAGTCATGATTACAGTTAGAAAAAGCAAGAAAGAAAAGTCTTCTCACATTTTAGAGTCTAATTTGGCATATGTGTAGGCATTTGTGAACTTCATCCCACCTCATCAGATGCAAATAGGATGATATCAATAAAGGTTAGCAGCAAATAAAACTGATTAATCTCTAAGGTTTTACAGCAACACCAGAGGCACTCGAAATGGCCAGCATCTGGTCAAAGAAAATTGAGTCTAATACCAAGTTTTAAACTTTGTTTCTGTTTTTTACATTATAACTGTATTTTCAATTTGCTTCTGACACGATAAATAAATAAATTTCTAAGCAGCCACATCTTTGTTGTTGATTAGGCTGCAGTTGATTGATAGGATGTCTCATCCCTAGGAATATTTATTTTTGCCATATCATTTTGAGAGTCACAAGGTTAAGGTTTGAGAGTCACAAAGGTTCTCTTGGATATTGTTAGAGCTGGCAGAGCCTGTTATAGGAAGGCTAGAGCAAAGGAGAGCCTTTGGTGCCCCCTTCCCAGGGAGTTTGGGAATGTTATCATATAAATGCATCACCAATGTGGAAGATGGCCAAAATGGGGCAGAGTACAGCTGTGCTCTACTTATTTTCAACCAGCAAAAAGAAGAACACGGTGAAATTGAAATACTTGAAAACAAACTGATAGATGTTAATTTTGTAATTACTATTCAAATGACCTGTTGAGCTCTAGAAGGAAAAAGGATGGAGAATGCCTTCTTCATGTGTTGTTGTTTGATACATAACAAGATTAGTACACATCAAACAAGAGTACTATGCTGGCTTTTATATTTAATCACACATTAGACACTTCCCAAGTTGTTGTTATGTTTATTATTATGTTTGTTTATACCCCATATTTTCTCTTTGTACAAGGAGACTTATTATGTGGTCTTAGCTCCCTGCAGATAGTATATTCAACAAGACCTCAACATGCTTGACGCCCCCTTCAATTCAGTGACCAAGGGGAGTTCCCAAATTATCCCTCAGCCTGCAAACAAAGGAACTGGCAAAGACTTATCATCCCACACATTTTTGTATGCAAGAAATCTGATCAACCTAAAGCAACAGTAAGGAAGAATAAAGCAGCACACTTCAAGTGCAGATTCAAGAGCTCCAGCAGAAGTATTCACTTGTGTTTCAAAACTATGGCTCCAATCACATTTCTGCAGTACAAAAACACTTCAATGTGGTAGGCTCAGGTTGAGATTCACACCTCTAAACCTCAATCTCTATTAATGGCTTAGAATTGCAGTTGTTCCTTGTGTGTACTTTTTCTAGTGCCACCAGCATCAATAGACTGATATCACATATTCAAGATAATGATTTATACAAGGGCTGACCAGGAACACATTGTTTTGAAGGCAATGTATCTTCTATCAGACCTTTGAGCTAAACCCTTCTTCCATCTGTTCCTAAACACTTGCCTCCTGGAGTCTTTCAGTTTTACTACTGGAGTTTAAACCTATTTATACCACATAGTAAAAGCGTTTTTTAAAGGGTGATCAGGTGATCTCTAGGGATGCGCCTCAATTTTAACGAGAACAACAATAGATGGGCCTAGTGCTAGGTCTCCTGCCACTCTTGAGACACTGCCACCCCCACCCCCCCTGAACAGTTACCATAGAGATTGTAGGAGCCACAAAGAGCTTCGGTCACACTACCGGCTGGGAGGGGGTCAATTTGTATGCATGAGCCCTGCTGGGAATGAAAGAATACAAAGGAGGACAAGGGAGAGAACAGGGAAGGGGGGTGAAGAGAGAGATTATAAGGAGAAAAGATGGAAAGAGAGAGAGAGATGGAGGGAGGGAGGGAGAACCAAAGCAATTAAAAACAAAGGAGAGGTAGAGAGATGGGATAGAGAAAGAATGAAGAGAAAGGAATGGAGAAATAAGAGAATGAATTCATCTTGTCAGATACAGCACCTCTTGTCACTCACTAACAGGAAATGCTAGCTCTACAAGAGCTAATTCACAGGCTTGGGATACAGGCAAAAACAGCAGGGGATGCCTCAATCACCTGACCTAACCAGAAAAACTGTATTGGGGAGGGGAAGTCGAGTGAAAGAGAAGCCCGGGGAAACTAATAAGAACACCGGAAATGAAAGGTGTCAATTGGTTTGCTATTAAGATGGGTTGGAAAGAAGAATCCCAATGTGTCTCGATGGGAAGAAAATAATTGGAATCCAGCACCTGTCAGGCAGCAAGCCTACAAGCTCAACCTTATGTTCAGAGGACCTGCACACTCAGAGCAAAATATTAATCGCTCCGACACATCTTTGGACCTCCGCTGCTAAGAAGTGGGGTTAGTCTCCTACAGTGCTCAACGATTGACCCAAATCCCAGAGGGATTTGAAAAGGATCTATTCCTCATTACCATATTCATCAACCCAGTTACGCCTTCGCAGAATATACATTGAATAAATCATCTTGTTTCCAAGGCATCATTATTATTTAATGGTAATAAATGCTATTAGCCCTTAGCATTTATATAGCACCTTTTAAATGTTCAAAGCGCTCTGCATACATTACCTCAGCAGTTGAATAAACTCCAGCAATCTGGCTTTATTTAAGATGACTATTAAGATAGTTAATGTCATGGTTAGGAGCAATAGTTTTGATTTCATGCAGTGTGAGTATAGTCATCTTTACTTAATCATTGTGACATGATTAACAACAGTAAAACTAGACACAAAAATCCAGCTCCCAAATAAGAGGGTACATATCAAATATTTAATAACCAATATGTCTATATGGAACTGGCTATATATTTTTTCAGTGCTCTGAACTGTCCTAGCATCATGCGTGCTAGCCTTCTACCTAGGTGCCTAATGAACAGGGTAGTTCCAATTTTATGAGCTTTTATGTCCAAACAATATTGTCACCTTTGGAAACTGCTTTGGTGTTTGGATGGAATAATGATCAGATTAGCTCATAAGTGGTGAAGAACATCTGAAGCCAATGCATTACAGAAGTTAAGAATATGAGCTATGAGCTCATAAGTCTCTGGTTCGAATGTGAGCAGTGAAATAAATACATATGTTATTTATGAGCTCTTAGGCTCGGCAGTTCTTTCTTCTTTGTTAATAAAGGGAAATAAAATGGTCTATGAATTATAAGGAATACTTAGCATTTGGAAATAATTAGTTACAAACTTGTTGTGTGCCTTCAAGCCATTTCCGCTTTAGGGTTACTCTAAGGCAGGAGTCCCCAGGTGTTTTAGACTTATGGTCCTCCAGGTGTTTTGGACTTCACTCCCACAATACTTAACAGCTAGTGAGATGACTGGGATTTTTGGGAGTTGAAGTCCAAAACAATTGGAGGACCAAAGGTTGAGAACCCTATCATGAGTTTTCTTGGCAAGATTTATTCAGAAGAGTTTTCACCTTTGCATTCCTCTGAGGCTGAGAGAATGTGACTTGCCTAAGGTTATCCACTGGATTCCAGAGGAATTCAAACCCTGGTCCCTGGAGTCACAGTCCAAAGCTCAAACCATTACACCATACTTTGTTCTCCAACAAATAACAAACATTTCACTTTGAATATCAACTCCTTTTTCTAATCATGAAGGTACATTGCATTGCCATTGTAATCAAACATTGTTTATTTTCTAGTGTACTTAACTTCTTGAGTATTGTACTTGTACAGCAAGCTGCAGGGGAATTGTATTGCTAAATGGCAGCAGCTCAACAGGGCCTCTACTGGTCATCTTGAGAGACAAGGATGAGAGAAGGGATTGCCAAAACATGAATCAAAGAACATGAAAGGCAATGGAGACTAATTCAACCAAAGAAGTCAGCCATAGCAGAGCACCTGATGAACCAATCTGGTCACAGCATATTATTTGAGAACACAGAAATGCTGGACTACTCTAACAACTACCATGTTGGACTGCACACAGAGAAGCCATTGAAATCCACAAGCATGTGAACAATTTCAACAGAAAGGGGAAAACCATGAACATGAACAAAATCTGATTACCAGTATTTAAAAACTCTAAAATCAGGATAGTAAATAAAGTGCAATACTTAAAAAACAGGGGAAATTCCAGACAAGAATCAATCAGGGCTAGCTAATACCTCCCAACAAACAATCCCCCCAGGCAGCAACCAGCCAGGCTTTGAAGTTTCAAGGCAATTAAATGCTAATCAAGGTCGCCAATTCAACATTCACACTTGCCTCAAACAGACAAGAGTTCTTTCTCCCACAACTGACATTTCACAGATACTGTATATAAACCTCACTTGCCTTGTTTCCAACAGACCTCACAACCTGAGGATGCCTACCATAGATGTGGGCGAAACATCAGGAGAGAATGCTTCTGGACCATGGTCATACAGCCCGGAAAACTCACAGCAGGCCAGACTTTTATATGCCTGAAAACATGCCTGGACTGTCCTCTGCTGAAATGGTGCAACTGAGCAAATTGAAAATGCTGTAGAGGCCCCTGTATAGGAAAGAGGAATCAAAGACATTTGCTATTAGAGCAAAATTCATTTTGCTGTAATAGCAAACGGGTGCAACCAGTGGGTTAAAAACAGTGCTTGATTTGGAAACATTTTCCAACAAGGAGTGATTCATGACATTTTCTTGTTATGTATCTGGGTCACATGATGTGTGGGGGTTATTGCTTGGTTTTGGCCATGTTCTTACTCTGGGTATTCATACTTTTCTAATGAAAATATTTTGGAACTGTGTGGGAAGTTTTTTGTTTTTTAAAAAATTTATTTTAGAAATGTGCATATCATCCTTCACCTATTGTCTCCAAAACACTCCACACATTTTAAAGATTCTTGAATGAGCACCTCTCTGGGATTACTTGGCTGTGAAGGAAGCTTCCAATAACTACCTACTAAATTGGGTTATTAAATAGTGAGATATTACAGCTAGAGATAGGATCCATATTGATAGTCATTCTTTAAACCTGTTTAAACTTAATTTTGTTATAAACATTAAGTTTGCATCATAGGTGTGTGTTCTTCAAGTTGCCTGTTGACTTATGACAACCTTGTTAATTTTATAGTGTGTTCTCAGACAAGGAGCCCCCAGTGGCGCTGCAGGTTAAACTGCTGCGCTGCTGAACTTGCTGACTGAAAGGTTGGCAGTTCAGTAACAAGACAAAGAGCCTTCTCTGTGGTGGCGCCGACACTATGGAACGCATTACCAGACGACGTTCGGGCTATCACAAAGTTAGCCCCCTTCCGGAGGGCCTGCAAGACGACCCTTTTTAAGCAGACCTTCAATCTAAGTGCCTCCTGACAACTCTGGCCACATCCTTCCTTGTGTTTTATATAACAAAGTGTTTTATCTGTATTTTTACTGTTGTTTTATGTAAACCGCCCCGAGCCTGCAGGGAGGAGCGGTATATAAAGGTGAACAATAAATAAATAAATATAAATTCCAGGGAGTGGGGTGAGCTCCCGCTGTTAGCCCCACCTTCTGCTAACCTAGCAGCTTAAAAACATGTAAATGTGAGTAGATCAATAGGTACCACTCCAGCAGGAAGGTAACAGCACTCCATACATCATGCTGGCCACATGACCTTGGGGACATCTATGGACAATGCCGGCTCTTTGGCTTAGAAATGGAGATAAGCACCACCCCCAGAGACTCGACTAGACTTAATGTCAAGGGGAAACCTTTACCTTTACTTTACCTCAGACAAGGAATACCCAGAGGTGGCTGGTAGTCACTCAGTGAGGTTCTAACTGACCTCACTTAGCTTCTAAAATCAGACAAGATCTAGTGTCTTGAAAGAATGTATCAAGGCTTTTCACCCTCTCCTGCTATTGTAGGGGCTACATAACAATTGCAGCATTACCATCTGGTCAGAGTTGCCCCCTCCTAAGACAAAAACTGCTGAAATAATTAAGGAAGTTATTAATATACACTTGCCATTTGTAGCTCCACATTTCTTGACAAATTCTTCCACTAAAAATTCCTCAAAGGCAGCCAATCTAGCCCAAATGAGCAGGGCTGCTTTTAACTGCCCAGCTGGTATGTAACTTTCACAGCTCCCTTAGCTCTCAAAAACTAACCTGTTCGTTGTCTGCTAATAAAACTGTAGTGCAGCAAATATTATCTTCTTTCCACATTAAATTTGGAATTATTACATTTTTGGCAGGCCAGTGAAGAATGTTGCCTTAACTACTTTACCTCTTTTAATTTCAGGAGCCAGAAATGAGAAAAACATTCTGGTGCACATTTCTAGTCTATGACGGTAATAAAGACAAAACTGTGATTGGGGGTTAAATTAATTATTTTGTTAATTTGTTATTTTGCCCCCAGTGGTGCAATGGGTTAAACTCTTGTGCTGGCAGGACTGCTGAACAAAAGGTCGGCAGTTCGAATCTGGGGAATGAGGTGAGCTCCTATCTGTCAGCCCCAGCTTCTCATGTGGGGACATGAAAGAAGCCTCCCTTAGGATGGTAAAACATCTGGGTGTCCCCTGGGCAACATCCTTGCAGATGGCCAATTCTCTCATGCCAGAAACAACTTGCAGTTTCTCATTTCACTTGTGACATGAAAAAAATATGTTGTAAAAACTGGTTAGATGTGAGAGAAGATCAGGACAGGGCCTTCACAGCTCATGTGGTAAAACAGGCATGCATCATTCTTCAGGGTCAGACTCAGAAATATCTAAGAGATCCCACTTATAACTTTCCGCGTGAAAAACTAAAAAAAGAAGGACAAGAGAACAGGTAGTTAATTTAATGGGATGACTGTAATGTTTCAGTTTTACTAAATCTTAATCCATTTGTGTATGTGAAATATGGCACCATGCACAAGGTAAACGTGGTCTTGCAATTCATGGAAAATGTTTGTGTGTATCCTTAACTTTTTGCTGAGCAGGGGATGTACAGTGTCCTTGAACAAATTTCCATTACATTTTGCTGCAACAAACAGTGCAATGCAGAAAAAATATGAATTTTGTTCCTCAAATTTAGCCAGTTGGATTAAACTAGAATATGGGTTCTCGTAGGTTTTTTGGACTATATGGCCATGTTCTAGAAGCATTCTCTCCTTATGTTTTGCCTGCATCTGTGGCAAGCATCCTCAGCAGTTGTGAGGTGACCTCACAATCTCTGAAGATGCGTGCCACAGATGCAGGCAAAACATCAGGAGAGAATGCTTCTAGAACATGGCCATATAGCCCAAAAAACCTATGAGAATCCAATGATTCCAGCCATGAAAGCCTTTGGCAATACATTAAACTAAAATATATTTTAAAAACCAAAACTACAGTAGGAGTGCCCTGTTCCTGTGTAGACTGAAAAACTACTTTTTTCAGACTATACAGGAACAGGGCAATCGTACTGAATGTCTGCTGAGGAAGAAAGTTTCATTTAGCTCAATTGGATTTTCTCTGAGGAAAGTGGTCTTGCTGCCTAAAATGCACTAAATAATGTATTATTGAGTATTGCAAACTATTAGTTGGCTATATTTATTTACTGTGAAAAACAAGTCTATGTACAGTCACAAAATCTAAAAAGGAACATTGGCATTCAAAAACAATATATTTGTGACTATCCTATCCAGAAAATAGTATCATTTCACCCAGTGGCATTTGATCCATTGTGTTTTGTTTTGTTTTCATTTTTGTTAAGTTGTAAATAAATGTATCTTTTTGAGCCTCATAACTAATCTTCACCTGTCCTTTGGCAATGGTAGTAAAATTCTAACATGGCAATGAATACACAGAAGATGCCACATTGAACTCATTGGCTCCTAGTCTTCTTTTGCATTTACTATATATACTCGAGTATAAGCTTAGTTTTTCAGCCCCTTTTTAAGGCTGAAAAAGTCCCTCTCAGCTTATACTCGAGTCAAGGTTATTTATTATTTTACTCTATTTATTATTAATATTGTTACAGTTATAATTTTGCTTTATTATTATTACATTTATTATTTTACTTTATTATTGTTGTTATTACATGTATTCTTTTATTCTATTTATTATTGTTATTATTACATTTATTCTTTTACTCTATTATTAAATTTATTATTTTACTTTATTTTTGTTATTACATTTATTATTTTATTCTATTTATTATTGTTATTATTACATTATTTTACTCTAATATTATGGTTATTATTACATTTCCATTATTTTACTCTATTATTATTACATTTATTGCTTTAATCTCTTTCTTATTATTGGAAGGATACGTAAACACATTGACATTGAAGAAGGTTAGAATAATGGTTTAATCAGAGTTGGGAAGTCTTATCTTGAATTAGTTTTCTGTAAATATTCCGAAATATCTAACCTACTGATGCCCTAATGTAATTGTATTGGTATCTATTTTTATTTTGAAATTTACCAGCAGCTGCTGCATCTGCTTTCCCAGTCAATCTGCTTTCCCAGGTTTTTGTGGTAAAATTAGGTGCCTTGGCTTATCTTTGGGTCGGCTTATACTCAAGTATATATGGTATTTCATTTATTTACAAGGAGCATTTTAGTTTAACATAACTGTATTTTTTTAGCTCAGTTTTAGTGCCACAAAATTAGGTTTGCAATCCTTAACCCATTTATTCAGATTAGTTTTGGTTTTCTGAATGTGGGCATGTGGCAAATTTTCCTAACAGCTATAAATCTGCAGATACTCAGCTTGAAATATAGAAGGGAAACAATATATTTTAACATTACTTCCCATAATTCATCTTCATGTATGCGGAGTTATATTGTTGTAAATGTGGGGTTGGTCTGTATCGCAATTGATGTGTTTTTACATTAAAATGTATGTAGCTATGGCTTCATGAAAATCATTTTCAAAATGTGCTTCCATTCCTTGTTTGTGCTTTGTACTTCTCATTCCTTCTTCTCCAACAAAAATGTCATAAAAACAGACCTTAACTAGCCTTTCCAACATCTCATTTTTTTAACTTCCTAAATGCCTTGGATTCTCCTCAACAAATGGCATTTCAGAAAACTCTTAATTTGGCAACATTTGAAAATCCAGGAGTGTTCATTTTCAATAGATTTCAAGGAGGCCTTCTTCCCCGCTGAACCTTGAAGCATTCCTACAACTCAGCCAAGTCCTCTCCAGTTAAGCTCATGTTCTCTACATGACATCATAAGTTTGTTCTAAATGTACAAAGCACTATTTGTTGTAATTTTGGAAAACAGTGTCAGATATCCATCCCTATAAGAGCAAGGACTTGGTGTTTCTGTTTGAAGATACTGTATTTTAGCCTCTGTAGCCTTTATAGTATTTATAGCCCTCCACTCCCACAAATCCCTTTGGGCCACACAGAAACTAGAATTAATTTTCAGAATGGCTTTTAAAAAAACAGTTTGAAAGAAAGATATGCAGCACAATTAACAGAAAATTATGGTGTGTAACTGGAAAGTGTGCACACATTCACACATGCAAAAAAAAGGCTTGTTTTGTATGAAGAGTGCATCAGTAGGGTCAATGAAGCTAGAATCCTATTCCCACTTATCTGGTAGGAAATATAATTGTGGTTGCAAATGAAAGAATTACACTGGTGCCTGCATCTTGTTCTGTAAACCAACATATATAATACAGCCTCTAGATATTCAGCACTGTCTCTTTTTTTATTTTTCTCCCTGGTTCATCCTGCCAAGTTTATACAGAGAGGGCACAGATCCAAGGAAAGTAAAACAGTAACTAGAAAAAGAAGAAAGAATTTGCACTCAGCAAGCCTTTCTGAGCATGTAATTTGTGAACTTGTAGTCTCTGCCCCCTCTGAGTGCCCCACATGATTTTCCTCTATTTTTGTGTTTTGTTTTTCTTTTTGCGATTCCTGAAAAGCCTGTCCGTACTTCTTGATGAAAATAAAATTACCAAGTGGCACTTTGATCTTTACCTAATTAAATCCGGCCAAATCATCCTTTTCAATATCAATAACATGATCTTTAAAAAAAAAAAAGCATAAATCTAAATATATCTGCCCAGAAGTAAGTTCCATTCATAGAACATGTACCTAGATTAATGTGAACAGAATTGTATCTTAATGTTAATTTCAGTCAAAAGCTATGTTTAACGCATAGAAAGGGAAATTCTACGTGAATTGTAACCATTTTTCATTCAAACCTGATCCAACTTGTGACTGAAACTCAGTCTGCAAATACGATAACGAGCATACCATGCAAGACAGGTAAAGGTGAAGGTTTCCCATGACATTAAGTATAGTCATGTCCGACTTGGGAGGGGGGGGGGTGCTCATCTCCATTTCTAAGCCGAAGATACCTCTTAGGTCATGAATGCATGGAGCACCGTTACCTTCCCACCAAAACGGTACCTATTGATCTCACATTTGCATGTTTTTGAACTACTAGGTCGGTAGGAACTAGGCTAACAGCAGGAGTTTACCCCACTCCCCAGATTCAAACCGCCAACCTTTTGGTTAGCAAGTTCAGCAGCTCAGCAGTTTAACCCACTGCGCCACCAGAGGGCCCTCCAAAGATGAGAGGGGGGATTCCTTATCAGTCTGTAGCTATGATAAATCCATTCGAGAATTATTAATATTTTGTGTACAGTTATGGTGTTGATGCAAACAAAAAAGTTGTCATGAGTTTAACATAACTTACAGACCTCCTGAATTTTCACACAGTTCTGTTGCTGCTGTTATGATTATTTATGGTAAAGACTTTTTTTCAGTCCTGTGTCTCGGGGAGTGGCGGCATACAAGAATGAATAATAAATAAATAAATAAATAAAAGAATAAAGAACATGTTGCTAGAAACAGGATAGAATGATGTTCAGCATGCTGTTTCTTTCCAACTTCCATGACATTCCAAGAAAGCATGTCCTAGCAATTTAAACATTTCAAGATGGTTTTTATTTGCACCTCTCTAAACAGCTGTTTTTCATGTTCCAAAACTTGCAGACTTTTCCAATTCATTCATTAATATGTTATTATAGTACCATTTGAGTATTTATGTGAAGATAAGGGGGAAAGCAGCAGAGGGTTGTTGAGTCCATCAGGGCTGGGTTAAGAACTTTCGAAGCCCTCAACACTTACAATAATTTGGTAACCCCCCCCCCCATACTTTATATCTAATTTAAAATATAAACAACAATCAATTGTAAAGTAAAATTTAAAATGAAACAAAGCTGACAGAAAGATGGGAAACAATGTTTACAACCTCTGAGGATGCCTGCCATAGATTCAGGGGGAACATCAGAAGAGAATGCTTCTGGAACGTGACCATACAGCCCCGAAAGCTCACAGCAACAGCCTTTGAGGATACAATGATTATTTTATTTACATTTTATTTTTTCTCAATGCAAAGTATTTGGGGGGAGGGGGTTTGGGGAACCTAGCTCAGCTGCACCATTTGCAGTTTTACACCATATGGTCCATTGTAAATCCAGCAGTGGGAAATTTCTGTGGTGCCCTTTCCCTTGATGTCCTAAACAGAGCTTATTTTGTGTAATGATGACTCTAGCTATGGACCCCATGATCTTCATCAGGCTGCAATCCTATATCCACTTATTTAAGAGTGATCTCTACTAAAATTATGTAGTCTTCCACACAGCCATATAAACCAGGCTATCAAAGCAGAAAATACCACAATATCTGTTTTGAACTGGGTTATCTGAGTCCACACTGCCACATATTCCAGTTCAAAGGAAAAAATGTGGGATTTTATTCAGCTGTATGGAAGGGCCCTTAGTTCTCTCTAGATATAAGGTTGCAAAATCAGTCAGGCCCAATTACTTATCCTAGAGAATGGATCAATGGTAGAAGTCAGTCATGACAACCTAAAGTCTGTTCTAAACCTGGTTAAAATGTGAATGTAGAAGGCTACCTTTGGCCTTATGGCAGAAACCTTTTTTAATTCAGCTCTCTACAAGGCATACTGCATTTTCATACTTAATAAAAACAATAATTAGTATAACTATCACCATTGTTTAATTTTATCACTACACTCTTTGGCATAAAACAATTAATGCTTTAAAATAGCTTCTGAAAAATTATTTCCTCTCCCTTCTTTACAATCAGAATTGAATAGGTGCAGAGAAGCTATTTAAATTCACCTCCACCTCAAAAAACCTTCCTCATGGCTTGATATATTCTATATTGATATATTCAAGGGAGCAGCCAATAGAGGAGGAGACAATAAAGGAGGCAATGCGGGCAATAGGTCAGGAGTAAATGCTTATGGAACATGGCTATACAGGCCGGAAAACACACAGCAACCCAATACAGGAGTGGTTTTTAAGGTTATAACCATGCCTATACCATGGGATTAATGCAGTTTAACAGTAATGGCATAATGCTGTAGAATAATGAAAACTTTGGTTGGGTGAGGCACCAGGACTCCTTGGCAGAGAAGGCTAAAGTTCTTGTAGAACTACAATTCCCTGCATCCCATAGCACTGAGCCATGGCAATGAAAATAGGAGGTTGCTGTGAGTTTTCCGGGCTGTATGACCATGTTCCAGAAGCATTCTCTCCTGACGTTTCACCCACATCTATGGCAGGCATCCTCAGAGGTTTGTGGTCTGTTGGAAACTAGACAAGTAAGGTTTCTATATCTGTGAATGTCCAGGGTGATTCCATAGTGTCAGACTGCATTCATTCTATAGTGTAAGCCACCCAATGTCTCTTCCACATAAATAGCACATTTTAATGTAATATATAACTTTGATATTTTCCTCACTTGTATTTTAAATGTTTCTAAACCTATTTAACTGGGTGACATTCTTAATACCGGGTTTTGTTGGGTTTGTTGTTCTTTTTGGGGTTTTTTTGTTTTTTAAAAAAGAAACCAAACAGTTGACTCTCAAAAAACAACAGTTGACCGTCAACAATATGTATTCTAATTTGTCATGAACCGCCTTGAGACCTGCACGGGGAGAAAGGTGGGGATATAATCCGATCTAATCCTCCCAGAGAAGGGGGGTGGAGGAGGAGAAGGAATCTTGAGAGGCTCACTCTAGATGCACCCCAAGCAGCCATTCTCCTGCAGGGTACTTCGAAGTTACTATCCCTTTTGTTGGGGTTGGATATTCCTCAAATGAAGCTTGTGAGGAAGAGGAATCCAATCCTTTCTCTATTGGTCCAGAGAGATTATATATATATGCTTGAATCATGCAAGGTCGGCCCAAGAGATCTGGCTGACTGAGACAGGGAAGCACTTCGCGGCCAAGGTTAGGAGAGGGACAGGGAGCATCAAGGTACAGGTGTTGTTCTTGCGTGCCTTCAACTTGCTTCCGACCTATTGCGACCCTAGGACGAACCTATCACTAAGGCGGAGAGTATGCGACTGGCTCAGGTTCACCAGTGGGTTTCCATGGCCGAATGGGGATTCGAACCCAGGTCTCCAGAGTGCATATGTCCTGTAGAATGGGAGTTAAAGTGGGGTCAAACTCCATTAATTCTATAGTCTAGTAGTTTCACCAACTTTTAAAGCCGGCTGGTTCTCGTCGGGACAGAAAATCCTGCAACCTCCTATTATCAATAGCAACAACAACAACAATCTCAAGTCTGCTGTTGCTCAGGAATTTGCTGCCTTGCTTTGCCCCATGGTAAGTTTAGAAACCCGCGTCCAAGCTCAAAATTGGGGAAATAGTCGTATCTTTCCCTGCTGTATAGTTGTGGCCCCCAACTAGGGTTGCCAATTGAAATAAGAGACAAGGCTCCTCGCCCTTTCATTTAGAGAAATTTCAGCAGGGATATTTCACCAGGCAACGCTACATACCTCTTCCTTCTCACCTTTACGTGCATGTGCATCTACACCAGGTATGGGCAATCCGCGGATCCGGCCTTGGGCTCTTTTCTCGGGCCCCTTTCTCTCACCATCCCATCCTTCCTTCTCTCTTTCCTTCCTCCTTCCCTATCTCTTTCTCCTTCCCTCCCTCCCTCACCTCCCTCCTTCTTTCCCTTCCACCCTTTCGTCCTTCCTTCCTTCCCTCTCCCCTCTTTCTCTATCCTTCCTTCCTTTTTGTCTTTTCCTCCTTCTCTTTCCTCCCTCCATTCTCTTCCACCCTTTCGCCTTCCTTCTTTTTTTCCTTCCCTTCCTTCTGTCTTTCCCTTTCTTCCCTTTTGTCCTTCCTTCCTCCCCTCTTTCCTCTCTCCTTCCCTTTCTCATTCCAGCCTTCCTTCTCTTTTCCCCCTACCTCTATTCGCTTCCACCCTTTCGATTGTCTTCCCTTTTTCCTTCCCTTCCTCCCTTCCATCTTTCCCTTCCTTCCCTTTTGTCCTTCCTTCCTTCCCTGTTGTCTTTCCTCCCTCCCCCTTCCCTCTCTCCCGCTTTCTCCTTCCATCTTTCCTCTCTCCCCACTTTCGTCCTTTCTTCCTTCTCTCTTTCCTTCCTCCTTTCCTTCCGTCGGGAAGCCAGTTCTCCCAGCAGGGAGTGCTAGCATGCGGCCCCCAAGTTAGAAAGTTTGCCCATGCCTGATCTACACTGTGGAATTAATGCAGTTAGACGCCACTTTCACTGCCTGGAATTCTATGGAATTCGGAGGTTTGCCTTCCCTGCCAAAGGGTGCTGGTGCCTAACCAAACTACAACTCCCAGAATTCCCCAGCCTTACGCCCATGGTGTCAAAAAGCGTTCATTCTAAACTGCACCCCTGCTAATAGAACTGTCAGCCGCATCTACCCTGAAAGGAGTTCTGCTGCCAGAAGGTAGGGAAGTGATCTTTTGAGGGCTGGAGCTGGAAGGTGTTTTCTTCCCCCATCTCTGGTCACCCTCACTGGTGACCAGAGAGGAGGTGGAAATATTCTACTGAATGTGGGAGAGATATTCTATTCATTGGATTCAAAGAGGGAAAGAGGATTCAAAGGGGTAAGAACTGTTGGACAGCTGGATATGTTGCCTTGGAGGGTGATGGAGTTACTTTCCTTCGGGTTGTTGTAGATTTTTTGGGCTGTATGGCCATGTTCTAGAAGCATTCTCTCCTGACGTTTCACCTGCATCTATGGCAGGCATCCTCCGAGCTTGTGAGGTCTATTGGAAACTAGGAAAATTGGGTTTATCTATCTGTGAAAAGTCCAGGGTGGGAGAAAGAACTCTTGTCTGTTGGAGCTAGGTGTGAATGTTTCAGTTGGCCACTTTGATTAGCATTTGATGGCCTGACAGTTTTTAGGCTTGTTCCTGCCTGGGGGAATCCTTTGTTGAGAGGGGATAAGGTGTTCCTGATTGTTTCTTGTCTGGAGTTCCCCTGTGAGTTTTGTTCTTTGTTAACTGTTACTTTCCTTCTTTGTTAACTGTTACTGGGCTTGCAAACCATCTCTTGGGGTGTTTTGATGGTGTGTTCTTGCGCGGCAGGAAGTGTGTGGACTGGATGGCCCTTGTAGTCTCTTCCAACTTTATGATCCTAGTATTGAAAATGTGTGAAGATGAAACAAATGGAAGAAAGAACAGGGAGGAAAGGGCGAAAGGATGGGTGTACCTTTGTTGGAGGAGGTTGGGGGCATCTGGAAGAAAAAGAGTTCTGGGAATGTATTGAGAGATAATGCTTCTGGAACATGGCCATACAGCCCGGAAAACTCATTCAAAGCACCCCCGACAGGTGGCCAAATTCTATTAAAATGTGACATGCCATCACTCCCAAAGTGCAGGGAGAAAATGAACGCCCTCTTGGATTTTATATGACGCTTGCTCTCAAGAAAATCACAAGTCAAACATAGCCTAAAGAAGGTTGTCCCATCGCTCCCGATCTGGGGAACTAAGCAGGGTTAGCCCTGGCCGGTACTTGGGTGGGAGGCCGCCAGTGACTGAGCGCTGCTGTAGGTTGTATTTCAGAGGAAGTAACAGACAAAAACATCCCTGTTGACGCCTCGCTTAAGAAAACCCAATTAAATTCATGGGATCGCCATAAATCGTGATGGCACATAAATACATCTGATTTTAAAACAGGGAAAACAACCGAGAGTTACACAATCACAACTGAAGGGAGAGAGACGGTCCCCACCTGCAGAGCTACAATCACAACATGAAGGGAAGGTTTTTTTTTTTAACTGAAAATCAAGGTAAACTAGGCAACATTTTTTTTACAAGGTCTTTGCCTTCTCTGCCAAAGAGTGCCAGAGTACTGGTGCCTCACCAAACTACAACTCCCAAGATTCCACATCACTGAGCCATAACAGTTCAAGTGGTGTCCAATTACATTACTTTGATACTGCAGATCCACCTACCCAATGCTATCTAATATTGGGTTGCTGTGAGTTTTCCCGGGCTGTGTGGCCATGTTCCAAAAGCATTCTCTCCTGACGTTTCTCCCACATCTATGGCAGGCATAATCAGAGGTTGTGAGGTCTGTTGGAAACTAGGCAAGTGGGGTTTATATATCTGTGTAATAACCAGGGTGGGAGAAAGAACTGCTTGAGGCAACTGTGAATGGTGCAGTTTGGCCACCTTGATTAGCATTGAATGGCTATGCAGATTCAAAGCTACACAGAAAATATAACAATAGGTGTGTTGCTGTTGTTGTAGTAGTTTTTGCAGATTCAAAGCCATCCTTTGTTGGGAAGTGTTAGCTGGCCCTGATTGTTTCATGTCAGGAATTCCCCTGTTGTCTGAGTGTTCCTCTTTATTTACTGTCCTGATTTTAGAGTTTTTTTAAAAAAAATACTGGTAGCCAGATTTTGTTCATTTTCATGGTTTCCCCCTTTCTGTTAAAATTGTCCACATGCTTGTGGATTTCAATGGCTTCTCTGTGTAGTCTGACATGTGTCTTATATTGTCTACTCAGAAGTAAGGTCTCTGTTGGCCTTAGTCCCTGAGAAATGCGCTCAACCTTCCTGACTGTGAGAGCTGTTCAACAGTGGAACTCTCTGCCCCAGAGTGTGGTGGAGGCTCCTTCTTTGGAAGCTTTTAAACAGACGGATGGCCATCTGTGGAGGGTGCTTTGAATGCAATTTTCCTGCTTCTTGGCAGGGGGTTGGACTGGATGACCCATGAGGTCTCTTCCAACTCTATGATTCTACCCATTCAAACAAAGTATTGTACTAATATAAGGGCACCAATTAGCCAAAGTTAAGGACTTAAAGAGAACCCTAGTGTTTCAGACCGGCATTATTGAAAACTGACTAGGTTTAAGATCGCTTTGTTTAGGCTGGATCCTGTCCAACCGTTTTAAAAATTCTCGTTATGTCTCATTCGTGGCTTCTGTTAAGCTGAGATGCTTTGCCTATTCCTGGAATTAAAGCACAGGTGGGAAAGGATTGCCTATCCTCTATAGTCGGGTTGTCTGTTGCAAGAAACCCAAGCAAGAATCCTGACAGATTAACACATTTGCCACTGGCTATAGAGCTGCACCTGATGAAATACACCCGAGTCTAGGAAAACCTCTGAAACAACTTTCCAATGGCTCTTTTAGAATATAAAAAGGACTCTGCCAGGAGTTATAACTATTCCCTTATGTATCCATTTTCTGGAAGCAGGTCTGGACACATTTTGTGCCTGGCGAGATAGCTAGCTGGATAGATATAATCTAGAGTGAAAGAAACTAGGGAAAATTCCTCTCCATTGCAAAAAGTGTGAGAGGATGTGTTTTTTTGAATTTGCAGTCATTTTAAATAGAAGGGTGAAGTATGAACAATAAGTTGATTTTTTTTCCAAAATTGTTGTCCCTCTTCTTATGTAAGCCAACACAAGAAGGAAGCCTGTACAGAAGGGGAAAGTGAAGCTGTATCCTCCATTCTGACAGAATCACCCAAATAAAAAGAAGCACAATTAAAGAAGACCGTGCAAAAAGAATCTGAGAACCCCACCTCCTCCAAGGTGAACTGAACCATCTAAATTGGGCTCTACAGGCCAATGGAGACTCCACCACAGACATCAGAAGAGCTGCAAGACCAAGAGCAAGCCAAGAGAGGAAAAGTGTTCTTGCCATACATCAAGGGAACCACTGACCGCATAAGGAAGCTGATGAAGAAATACAGCCTACAAAGTATCTACAGACCCACTAAGAAAATGCAACAAATGCTACATTCAGCAAAGGACAAGAGGGATCCTCTCACCTCTGCAGGAGTCTATCCTATACCATGCAGCTGAGGACAAGACCACAGGGACCCCCAAAGGCAGCATTACTCAAACACAAATCAAGTAACATGAAAGGCACTGCAGACTAATACAACCTGATAAATCAGCCACAGCAGAGCACCTGATGAACCAACCTGGACACAGCATATTATTTGAGAACATAGAAACCACCATGTCAGACTACACAGAGAAGCCATTGAAATCCACAAGCATGTGGACAATTTCAACAGAAAGGAAGAAACTATGAAAATGAACAAAATCTGGCTGCCAGTGTTAAAAAGGACTCTCTAAAATCAGGACAGTAAATAAAGAGCAACATTCAGAAAATAGGGGAATTCCAGACATGAAACAAAGAGGGCCAGCTAACACCTCTCAACACAGCATCCCCCAGGCAGAAAGCAGCCAGGCTTTGAAGCTGAAAGGCTATTCAATGCTAATCAAGGTGACCAATTGCAATATTCACAGTTGCCTCAAACAGACAAGAGTTCTTTCTCCCACCACAGATATATAAACCTCACTTGCCTAGTTTCCAACAGACCACACAACCTCTGAGGATGCCTGCCATAGATATGGGGGAAACATCAGGAGAGAATGCTTCTAGAACATGGCCATACAGCCCGGAAACTCACAGCAACACAATCCCTGAAATGTTGCAGATTTTGGTATGGGTCGTATTTGGAAAAGCTGGAAGGCTGAAAGCACCCACCCCCCTTCCCTTTTCTTCCCAGTTTTATTTTTTAATCTGTTTCAAAGGACAGTGCGAATGATCTTTTAGACGCAGCTTTTTGGCAAAATGAAAAGGGAAGAAAAGCATATAAAATAAGGATGAAAGAGGCCTTTCTCTCTTTCCAAGACCAACAGCAACTTCTTATGCCCACGGAAGGAAGGAGGGAGGGAGATGGGTGTGTGGAATGGGCCTGGAAAAATAACTCCAGCTGTGTTGATTTTTTAAAAAATTTCTCAAAGGATCTCTAAACCTATCTTGGTTTGAACTGCATTATGTGGACAGTGTAGGCACATACAATGTACTTTGAACTGCAGTGTATTGCATTATATGGATTTACACCAGGCATGGGTCAACTTGGGCCCTCCAGGTGTTTCGGACTTCAACTCCCACCATTCCTAACAGCCTCGGGCCCTTTCCTTTCCCTCCTCAGCCGCTTAAACTGGTGGGAGTTGAAGTCCAAAACACCTGGAGGGCCCAAGTTGGCCCATGCCTGATCTACACTGACGATTGTTGTTTAAACTACGTTATTTGGCAGTGCAGACCCAGCCTTGAGGGCAGTCAGCAAGAGACTGGAATTGGGGGAGGAATGGGGGAGGAAAACATGAACCAGAAAGCAAATTTGGCTCTGCTTTGGTCTTACATAACAGCCCCTCCCCTCTTGGCGCAGCTCCTCGCTCCCTCCCCCTCCCGAGATTAAAAATCTGTTCCTTTCAAATCTGTAGCTAATGATTATCTGTTTGCTATTAATCGCAGGAAGCTTGAGGTGAAAAGTGGAGCGACTCTGCCTTAAACGCTCTCCGGGAGAGATCAATACCTAGCAATTATTATTAATGCTTTTTGAAAGAAATAAATAGGACGGCGGCACTCTCAGGCTGGTTGCAAATGAGGAAAAGAAGGCGGCGCGGGGAGCAAATAGGAGTCCTGTTTGCTTTCTTGGCTACCGTAGTGCCAATTCGGAGTCGATTCGGGTTACTGAGAAAACGAGGAACACAGCAAAGGATCCAACACGGGAGGAATAAGGTGGCAAGGCTTTAAAAAAAGAGGGAGGAGACGGGCCCCTTCTGGAAGAGCGGCTTTGGGAAGGCAGTCAAGCTTCCAGCGCCAAAGGCTCCTCTGGATGGAGTTGCTCGCTCGGCTTCTCGGGCAGCCGGAGCTCCTTACATAACGCCGATATTGCAAAGTGGGGGAAGGCGCAGCCAAGCTCTATATAAACTGCTGCTCTTGCAAATGAGAGTGCGGTCTTATTTTTCTCGTTTCTGCTCTGCTGTCCAGCCAGTTGCCTAATTCGGAACAGACAGACAGGGCGCTGTATCCCATCCCGACCTCTGCTAAATAAAACGAAGCATGTGGCAAAGGGAGAAGGCAGACGACCCAGGACAAAAACTGCAGCTTTCGTCCCTGGGTGGGCTCGAACCACCAACCTTTCGGTTAACAGCCGAACGCGCTAACCGATTGCGCCACAGAGACACCTGCGGTACAGCCCGCCAAAACGGGGGGTGATCAAACTGCACATTTCCCTGTGCAATTTCCCTTCTAAGTGTTCACATATCCGGGTTGGGATACTAATATCTACCAAATGCAACGCTGTCCTTATAGGAACTGTATTTATGGAAAGGAAAAGCTCGTAGGAAGACTGTAGCCCTAACCGCATTACCTTTTGAGTGTATTCCATTGTGTCAAATGGTACTTCTGAGAAAAAGGGCATAGGAGTTATACAGTTGTATGACTAAAACAAGGATGGCCAGCTGCAGCTGTGTGGGAACCGAGGGGGGGGGGATTTGTGCTCCCTTTGCATCCTCTTGCAGGCCCTGTGGAGTGCCAACGATGCCAAAACAAACAAAAAAAAATCCCAGACATGGCCAGAAGTCCAAGTCTGGTTTGGAGAAACCGCTTTTAAACAACTCTTAAACACTGTGGAGTGGCCCTGTGGCCTGTGCAAAAGGATGAGCCAGCACCTCGGGAAGCGTTCAAGAGAGGGAATTGGCCTCCTTTTTTTTGGAAGGGGGGGGGGGGAGGGTGAGCATTCACAAAAAGGGAAGGGAGGGAACCTGCAATGGTTCTGGAGAGCTGCACTTTGCCTAGCCTTGCTTTAAGAAGGTGGCAATGCATCTTTCCCAGAAAAAATAAACTGCAAACTGCTCCTCATTTATTCTAAAGCATTGGTTATATTAACAGGTTATTATTATTATTATTTGATACACAACATGATTAGTACACAGCAAACAAGATCATTATGCTGCCTTTTGTGTTTGATCACACACACTTTCCAGGTGTCTAGGACAGGCCTGGGCAAACTTGGGCCCTCCAGGTGTTTTGGACTCCAACTCTCACAATTCCTAACAGCCGCTAGGCTGTTAGGAATTGTGGGAGTTGGAGTCCAAAACACCTGGAGGGCCCAAGTTTGCCCAGGCCTTGTCTAGGAGAAGTGTCTAGGACTGTGTGGTGCATTCGGGAAGATTGTTTTTAAGTGCAGGTCAAGGTCTTTAGGCACTACACCCAATGTGCCCATCACCACTGGGACCACCTTTACTGGCTTGTGCCAGAATCTCTGCAGTTCTATCTTTAAATCCTTATTTATTTATTCTATTTATACCCCACTTTTTCTCCCACAAGGGGATTCAAAGTGGCTTAACATAAAAGCATCAAGATTACCCCAGTACAAATTTGCCCTCTTGATGCACTTTTCCTCATCCTCAAAAGAAAAAATTAAACCCCATTGTTTGTCCCATCTGAATCTCCTATCAGTTATACTACTCCATTTACCTATCTCGCCCAGGGTTGCATGACTTTATCCCTGCATTTGGCCAAGCCCACTGTGCTCAGCTCTTTGTTTTAACTTATTTTATTTCATACCCTGTGTCTACTTTATTGTATTATTTTTATTGCTTGTATATTATTTGAGTTAATACCTGCTGTATATATTTTATTTTATTGTAATTGTTGGGCTTGGCCTCATATCAGCTGCCCTGAGTCCCTATGGGAAGATGGTGGCAGGGTATAAATAAAGTTTAATAATAATAAAAATAATTACCATTTAAAATATGCAAATATACAAACATTAAGACAGGATTAAATATAAACAGCATTTTAAAAATTCTCAGTTAAAAACCATTAAAACAAATTCAAAGTTAAAAACAATAGCACCCCCTGAATTGATCTTAAACACCTTCAGGTGAACATATTAGCACCATGACTATGGATATAATGTTTTAATATGCCATTAAAAATCCACACAGGATTGCATTCCACTTGATGCATAAATTGATGTTTCAGGACCATCTGCCTTCTATCGCCTGGTTTCTGCATCACCTGGTGCATGATATGCATTCTGTTACAAGTGTGTGTGCAAGCCTTGGATTATATGGGGAACTTCTTAGTCACTTAGGATGCAGAAATTCAGTTTTTATAACACTCAGATCTGCCTGTCCTGTTCCATACAACCTCATTAATCATAAAATTAAAATGTGTAGCTTAATCCTGAACTTTAATTAGCTCTGAATTGCCCATAGGAGGGACTTTTTGTTGATGTTATAACAACACCTCCCTATGTTGTGTTATGTTTGTTTAATATCTAGTCTGAGGAATCACATAATCATAAAATTGGAAGGGACTCTACAAGCCACCAGGTACAGCCTCCTGCTCAGTGCAAGATCCCCAACTAAACCATACCACACAGGCAGCTGCCCAGCCTCTTTTTGAAGGCATCCAGAGGAGACCCCAGTCACCTCCCTAGACCAGTGATTTTCAACCTTGTTTAAGCCGCAGCACATTTTTTACATTTACAAAATCCTGGGGCACACCACCAACCAAAATGACACAAAATGACACTCTAACACAGCAATAAATATAGTTAATATGTTTTTAAATGTATTTATACACTCACTTAGTGTGAAACCTGGGCCTGTTTCGATGAACACAAAATAGATATCCTGGCAGGAATGGTAGAAAGACACATGAAAGATATGAAATGAAAGATAGCTTTTGCTGTATTGCCTCAAGCTCAGAGTCTTTTCTTTTTTTCTTTTGTCCACCACTCATATTAGGGCCTTCATCTGTTTCATAATTTTGTCCAGGGCCCTGTTCGGCATTTGCATTTTCCCTTCTCAAAAACTTCTCCATCACTGTCACTCGCTTGTCTTGCTGCGATCTCAAATTGCCACTGTCACTTGACGCGCAGCTGCAGCACTAACTCTAACTTTGTTTACTTAGCCGTGTCTGAGCGAATCCAAGATGGCGCGACCATAGCACTCTCATGTCACTTCTTAGGTGATGCGAGAGTGCTATAATGCGGCCCAGATCTCAGCCGCGGGTTCCCATACGGCACAGATCTTTAAGGTAGTCCGGAGTCTCCTCACGTCCCCACAGAGTGAATCCAACAACTCGGCGATAACTGCAGATGACCTCCAGGAGTACTTCTTCGGAAAAATCGCGGCACTTCGACTTGACTTGCCGCTGCTTCCCGAGGAGGGGGACCCGAGGTCCCAGTAGCCCACGCGGACAAATGACGACCGTCTCTCAGACTTCCGCCCACTAACCACGGAGGAGGTGAGAAGGCTGGTGACCGGGGCAAGAGCGACGACCTGCCAAACTGACCCCTGCCCATAACCCCTAATTAAGTCCCATATTGACAACCTATCGGGCGCTCTGTGGGACTTGGTAAAACTCTCCCTAGAGACAGGCACCTTTCCGAACTCCCTGAAAGAGGCAAGAGTCAGCCCCTCTTGAAAAAGACGAACCTCGACCCCGATGACCCAGCAAGCTACCGACCGGTTGCCAACCTACCCTTTCTGGGTAAGCTCTTAGAGCGGCGGTAGAAAGCCAATTACGGACTTCCTAGATCGATCCGGGGGCCTAGACCCGTCCCAGTCGGGTTTCCGCGCAGGAGACAGAGTGCAATCAGTCATCGTAGCGATCACTGACGACATACGCCGTCAACTGGAGCGGGGAGGCTCGGCAGTCCTAGTCCTTCTGGACTAACCGCGCTTTTGACACCGTTGATCACGACTTGCTCCTCGACCGCCTGGCTGCCTCTGGGATCCAAGACAAGGCTTTGACCTGGCTGGAATCGTTCCTGCGAGGCCGCTCGCAGCGGGTCGAAAGTGGCAGGGTCAAGTCTCTAGGAAAAGCGAATTGGAATGTGGAGTCCCCCAGGGTGCTATCCTATCTCCCACCCTCTTCAACATCTACGTCCAGCCTCTGGCTAGCATTGCCAGGAGCTATGGGTTCTCCTGCTACCAATATGCGGACGATACACAGCTGCTCCTGAAGCTTGACCCAGGGTCATCGTCGGTGCCGGACAGTTTCAGCCAAGGATTGAGAGCAGTGACGAGCTGGCTCAGAGCACATAGACTCAAAATCAACCCAGCCAAAACGGAGATCCTCTGGCCTGGCCGACCCGCCTCTCACCCATCACTGCCACCCTTTGAGGGCGAGCCCTTATCCCCGGCCCGGCAGTGAAAGCCTGGGAGTGATCCTGGACGAAAAACTAACGCGATGGAGGCCCAGATCCAGGCGGCAGCAAAGGCGCCTTTTTCCATCTCCGTGGGGCCCGACGGCTGGCCCCTACCTACCATCTGAGGCGCTGAGAACCGTGGTACATGCCACCGTTGTCTCGCGTCTTGATTATTGCAACGCCCTATATGTGGGCCTCCCTCTCCACAACCAAGAGGCTGAAACTCATCCACAACGCAGCGGCCAGACTCATCTCTGGGTCATCAGTGAGGGACCACATTTCTCTATTTTAAAAGATCTCCACTGGCTGCCCTTAGAGTTCAGAGTGCTCTACAAACTTCTGGTGCTCACCTTTAAAGCTCGGCACAATATTGGGCCAGCCTACTTGAGTGACCGGCTGACGGTCCAACGCAGCGTGAGGCCAGCACGTGCCATAAATGGCGATCGCATGACCATCCCTGGGGGTGCGAGAGGCTCGGCTGATGGAAACCCAGCGGAGAGCCTTTTCCGTGGCGGCCCCCAGGATCTGGAACTCATTGCCACCTGCCCTCAGAGCCACTCTGACCCTAACTAGATTCCGGTCAGACCTAAAGACCTGGCTCTTCCGCCTAGCGTTTGGGGCCCTGATCGGTACCTCTGAATGTCTGAGCCTTTCCTCAGACATGTATCTGTTATAAACTGCAGTACATTGCTGTTTTTAGGGTTTTTAAATGATGTAAGTCGCCCGGAGCACCACTGGTGGAGGGCGACTCACAAATATTAAAGTATTATTATTATTATTATTATTATGGTTCCATTTCTTAAAGGGACAGATGTGCCTTATAGTTTATATATGAATGAAGTTTGAAAATAATTTCCCACGGCACACCTGATGATCTCTCACGGCACACTAGTGTTCTGCGGCACACTGGTTGAAAATCACTGCCCTAGACAATTGGCCCATTGCTAAATAATCATGTCAAGAAGTTCCATCTAATTTCCAATCAAAACCCACCCTCCTGTAGCTTAAAACCTAGATCTACCCTTTGAGGCAGCACAAAGCTTTCTGAACAGCATCCCCACTGTCTCCTTGGTCATTCTCTTGCTTCAAATGTAACTGAAAGCTCACTTTCTGTTGTCCATTTCTTGCCTAACAGTTTCGGCTCATCCTGAGCTATATAGCTTTTTAAATACTATTCCTGCAGGCTTGAGGCCCTTCCATATAGTGAGAATTCCATGGATCTGATCCCAGGTTTTCTGCTTTAAACTGGATTATATGAGTCTGCACTGCCAGATAATCTGGGATAAACAGAAAACCTGGGATCAGATCCCGGGATATAGGGCCTGTTTGGAAGGGCCCTTAGACTACACTTCTGTACCTTTTGGGGGGGGATTTGTCCTTTCTTCCATACCCGTTCAAAGTGACGCTTTTAAACACACACTTTTTTCTTTTTTACTTCCTACTTGAGTGGTCTTGCAGCCACATTGACTTTTTCAAATGTTTCTTATTTTCTTCTTCCATGAGATTATGATTGTGCTGTTTGCAACATCTTTTTACACTATAGCATGAGAGACAAAACAGAGCCCTGAAGAACCCCACAGGCCAATGGTCAGGGGGTCAAATGCGAATCTCCCAGCACCACTCCCTGGGTTTGCTTCTCCAGGAAGGAATTGAGCCATTGTGAAATGATGCCCCCATGACCTATCCCAGCAAAGGTGGCCCAGAAGGACACAATTGTCAATAGCATTGAAAGCCACTGAGAAGGCTAACAAAACCTACAGGGACACACTCCCCCAGTCAATTTATCGGAGTAGTATCTATCAGTTGCAAGCAAAGCTGTTTCTAACTCATAGCCAGGCCTGAATCCAAACTGAAATAAATCTGGATAATCTGTTTCATTCAGAAACTCCTGAAGTTGGGAGGCTAGTACACGCTCCTGTCCATTGCTCAAAAATCGTAAGATGGATTGTGGCTGACAATTGTCCATTATAGAGGGATTCAAGGATTACTTTTTCAACAAAGGCCCCACATTGACTTCCTTTAGATCAGTTGGAATGCATTGACTACCTGCTTCACCCACTTAGCCAGCTTCCCTCTGGCCTGTCTGATAAGCCAGGAAGGGTGACTCGCTGTCCAAAGACTCCATCCTCATGCTCTGGCTGTACAAGTTGAAAAGTATTCAATAACACTGGACAAACAGGAGCCTAAGTTACATCCACTGGAATTGCATCAACTTCAGCATCCAAGTCGGAGTGGATCTGAGTGACTTTATCTGCAAAGTGCTGTGCAAATTCTTCGCAGCAAGCTGTCAAGTGGTCTGCATTTTTACTTGAGGACCAGTGTGTAATAGATCTCTAGCCACTTGAAACAGCTCTACTGGACGGTTTCTTGCAAATGCAATGGTGGCAGCAAAAATAATTTCGTTGCTGCCTGCACTGCCACTGAGTAGGCCTCAAAATCATAGAAATTATATTAATCTTACATGTCATGCTATACAGAATAGTCGGTTGAATCCAGACATGTGTAGAATATACACCCACTGAAATAAATAAGTAATGACTACCATGTTAGCTCACTTAACCATGAAGCTCTCAAGATGTTGTTAGACTGTAACTCACAGAATTCTGTACCACAGGCTCTACTGTCAAGGCCTAATGGGGCTTCCAATCCTCAAAGTTGCATCCAGTTCCCAGATTTCACCATTCCAGGAGGTTAAAACATCTGCTGAGCATTTAAAAATACAGTTTAAGCATCCAAAGGAAAGAGGCAGGTACAATTATAATGGGTATGCAAACACAGCAAGTATAAAAATTCTATGTGTGAATGGTTTTCAGCATCTCATCGTCTGTAAGCTATGAAATTTGAAGGAAAATTTCATGGAGAGCTAATGTTCTCGTTTTCTCCTTCCCCCAGAGCTATACTTAGAGCTGGGGCTCTGAGCCTGACAATGCATACCCAAACATACTCACTCACATATACACATAGAGAGACACTTACTGAGTTTAGTGGTACCTTAAAGATAAACAGATCTTGTGCTATAATTTTTCGTAGACTAGACATATTAAATATTAAAGTCACTTGGCATCTGATGAAGTCAGTTGTAGTCCACAAAAGCCTGTGCTGCAATAAATCAGTTGGTGAAAGCATCACAAGCACCTTTTAAGTTTTTTTCAGAATAAACTAAGAATTAGGAAACTCCCTAATCACAAGAATTAGGAAAGCAAAGGAAAGTAAAATATAAAGGAGGTACAAAGCGAGTGGAGGGAGGGATATGAGGAAACATTGCTTGGAAATGACTTTTCTTTTGGACTACAATCCTTGAAACCCCAGCCAAGATGGCTGGCGAGTTGTAGTGCAAAAAAGTTACTTTTGCAAGCTCCAGGTGGAAAATAGGAAAAGAGGCATCGGGAGAGATTTCTCTTTGCAGAGTCCCAAACGTTCCTTCTAGATGGTCTCTGAGTCAGAAGGCCTCTCACAAGGTTCTTTGTGATTTCCTCTGGCAGTTTCCCTCCCCGCCCCAGCTCCTGGCTTCACAAGGCTTTCTATTAAAGTTTTAATACTGGGGACCCCCTTGTTCATGGCAGCACTGCATCTATTCATTAGTGTCCACCTAGGGAACAAATAACTCTTTAGCTTCACTCTAGGTGTCCAGCTCACTTTGTGCCTGGAAGGGATTTGTAATCTAAACAGGGCTGTGTGAGAGAGGGAGGAAAAAGAAGAAGGGGAAATACTTGCAAACTTGCTTTTTCATTGAGGTAATGCCCAGGACACATGTTAATGATTTCAGTGCAAGTACCAGCCAGAGACATGGCTGTAAATTAACCATGTAGAAAAACCACCTGTTGGTGCCAATGGAGCCAACACAGGGACTGCCAGGGAAAGAAGTAGTAGGCCAGCAGTTGGTGGGGATTCCTTTCAGGGTCTGTGTGTCCTTTAGATTGTTTTCATTATCTCAGAAAAAAATGCTAATATCTTCATGTGATTCCCTCCCTCACCTCAATTTTGTCCTAATTACAACCCTGTCAGACAGTATAGGAAAGCTTTATTGGAGAGTTAAATCTAGGTTACCATAGTCTTGGCTTTCTTTCATACTTCATAAAGATAGCACTTTAATACCACTTTAACTGTCATGGCAACATCCCAAAGAACCCTGGGATTTGTAGTTTTATGAAGTATTTAAAATCCTATGCCAAAGGGCTGCAGTGCCTTGCCAAGCTGCAAATCCCAGGATTCTGTAAGATGCACCCACTGCTGTTTAAAGTGTTATCAAACTGCCAATCCAATGCCACACTGGTGTATGGCAGGAAAATACACTGGATTCAGTGTGAGTTATTTCTAAGTAAAGATTCACCCAAGATATTTTGCTGCCTGAGGTAAGATGAAGTTGGTGCTGCTTCCCATTTCATGCCTACAAGTCAACTGCTTAAAAGTGGGCTGCCAGTTGACTTTTCTTCAACACTTCAAGGCAGAAGCCTAGATTGTGGGAAAAATTGAACTCTCCCAATAACTTACTGTCAACTCCCAGCATCTTCCATCTGAGGCAATTGCCTCATTCTACTTGATGGCAGAACCAGGCTTAGCCTGTACTATCCATGAAGGGAGAGGAAAGTGCATGTTATAGGTTGCACACACTCCTCAAATCCCCTTGGCACACCCATGCCTCCTTACACCACCACCAGTGGGTTTCATCTGACTTATATTTAAATCCTCAGGCTGGCTCTTGCACGTAACATCTGAATGTTTATCTAATGCCACATGTAATCACTCAAAACACAATTTTAAGCATCTCCACAGGTGTTTGTATCTTCCCCACTATATTTCTGAGGGATACAAACACCTTTGGGGATGATTAAAATTGTGTTTTGGGTGATTACATGTGGCATTAGATAAACATTCAGATGTTACGTGCAAGAGGCCAGCCGAAAAATTTAAAGCAATGGAAGCTAAAGAAAAAGAGAGTCTTCTTCAAGCATATTCACTGCAGACAAACACTGATATTTGATGAAAGATCTGCAGAGCAGTCAATTCAGAGGCTTCTAGGGTTCAACTTGCCTCCACATGCCTCTACCTGTCACTTCCACAGGGCTATTACACAACTGGCTCAAGAATGCACTGTCTGTGACAATGTCCTTGTATGAACCAAACTTTGGCACCCAGATACACAATCCTTCTCAGGTCAGGGTCCATTTACAACAAAACTGGAGAGGGATTAATTTCATTTCCTTTATAATATACCTGGCATTCTATTTCAAGATAAGTTCTTGCTATCATTTTGTACAAAGAGAAGCAAAAATGAATGAAACAATGGCAGCTTTGTATTTATTTACTGTATGGATCCCCTTTGCATCACGTCTTGGCCCCAGTCCACATTATCACAGACACTGCAGAAGGCTGCCTCTCTTTCTCTCTTTTTTAAGCATACATTGCAATAGCAACAACGAGTACTGAAAAGCCAAAGCTTTTCTCTGTGCCATTCTATGCTCTGGAGCAGTGGTCCTTAACCTGTGGATCCCCAGGTATTTTAGCCTACAACTCCCAGAAATCCCAGCCAGTTTACCAGCTGTAAGGATTTCTGGGAATTGAAGGCCAAAACTTCTAGGGACCCACAGGTTGAGAACCACTGCTCTGGAAGAATAATACTATTCTATTTATATTCAATCCTATAATTTAAGATGTCTCGACAATTTACAATAAGATCAGTTTAAACTACTTAATGCATATAGTAAAATATGTCATTGAATAATTAAAAAAGTTAAAGCAGTTTATAGCCATATATGGGTATAGATTTGGATGACGCCATAAGAGCCCCCAAAAGCAAGTGTTAACATGGTGCCAGAACATTTTTCAGGTAAAGAGGAGGAGGGTGAAGGGGACAGAGGAACAGAGGATGTAACAATGAGGAACACAAAGTAGTGCTGGAGATTACCAAAAATCAAAGGATGGGTCTATCTAGAACCTGGAATATTGAACAGAGGTCTACTTATCCAAATCAAAGTGCATATATATATATATATATATATATATATATATATATATGACACACACACACACACATATACATACACACACACACACTTTATTTATATCCTGAGGGACAAGCAAGTCAGTTTGGCATTTTAGGTAGAAAAATCCTACAAGTGCCATTTCCTCTACTTGCCAGTAAACATATAATAATAACAATGTAAATACTAAATCAGTTGCTGCCATTTATTTATTTACTATATTTTTATACTGCCCCTCTCAGCCCAAAGGCGACTCGAGGCGGTACACACATGGCAACGAATGCCCAAAGATAAAATACATAACAATTAATAAAACAATTTCATCACATCAAAAACCTAAAGTTTTATATACAAATTGGGAACAACTCTGGAAACCTGGAACTCCAGGTTTCGGCGGTGACCAGGGGAGCATTTGCACAGTTAAAACTTGTGCGCCAGCTGCGTCCATACCTTGGGAAGTCTGACTTGGCCACGGTGATCCATGCTCTGGTTACATCCCGTATAGATTACTGCAATGCTCTCTATGTGGGGTTGCCTTTGAAGACTGTTCGGAAGCTGCAACTAGTCCAACGGACAGCAGCCAGGTTGATAACAGGAGCGGCATTCAGAGAGTGTACAACTCCTCTGTTGTGCCAGCTCCACTGGCTGCCAGTTTGCTACCGGGCACAATTCAAAGTGCTGGCTTTAGCCTTTAAAGCCCTAAACGGTTCGGGTCCAACTTACCTGTCCGAACGCATCTCTCCCTATGAACCATCGAGATGTTTAAGATCATCTAGAGAGGCCCTGCTCTCGGTCCCGCCTTCTTCGCAGGCGCGACTGGCGGGGACGAGAGACAGGGCCTTTTCAGCGGTGGCTCCTCGGCTTTGGAACGCTCTCCCTAGAGACATCAGATCGGCCCCCTCCCTCCTGACATTTCGCAAGAAAGTCAAGACCTGGCTATTTGAGCAGGCATTTCCTAATGAAATACAAGGCTTAATTAGATATATGGAATGACGACGATGCGATGGAAACTGATTTCAACATGACGCTGAGACTGCAATTGTATGTTTTTAATTGTTAATTTGTTATTATATGGTTTTAGCAG
This sequence comes from Anolis apletophallus, assembly GCA_030556195.1. Taxonomy (NCBI): domain Eukaryota; kingdom Metazoa; phylum Chordata; class Lepidosauria; order Squamata; family Anolidae; genus Anolis; species Anolis apletophallus. Next base: position 31,770,801 of record JARBWK010000008.1, on the reverse strand, counting down.
GGGGGGTTTGCCTTGTTGCTGTGTTGTATTGAGGGCAGAGACTGCCTGTGTAAACCGTCCCGAGTCGCCTTCGGGCTGAGAGGGACGGTATAGAAACGTGACAAATAAACAAACAAACAAACAAACAAATAAACTCTATGGCGTGTAATTCATTTTTTAATAAAGCTTTATTATGAAAAAAATCACTCTATTTCTAATGCATCAACAATGAATTTTCCTTTAAAAGTTATTGCACTTTACCAATTCCCCTGGCTCCCTATTGCTTACTTTGCACTAGCCCGGCCATCCCAAATTGCCTGAAATTCCGCCCCAAACAGTTAATCTTGGTACGAAGAATAAGATGGGATTGGTTTAAATGTATATATGTTGTGTTGATGATTTTATGCCACCATTTCATTTTGTCACATTCTCCTACTACAAAGCATTAAACATTCCCTTGGTTAATCTCCCCTTTTTCCAGTTCAGATGGTTAACAAGTAGACTTTATTCACTAATGCCACTGGAACCATTTGCTTACTAAAACTTCAAAACTTTTTAAAAAAACATGACCACATATGGCCTGTTTTTCAAATGTTATTGGTCTGCCCTTCTTGCCATACACCCTTAATTTGCCTTTAAAATGCTGTAACAACATTACAGAACATTTAATAATTGTTTTCTTTATGTTTTAATACTCCCAGGGTTTCAGAGATGCCATTTGCTATTGTATTATTTTGGTAATATATGAATCATTTATAAATTGTCTGATGCAAAATATAATTGCATGTATTTTAATATGATTTATTTATTTATTTGCTGTATTTGTATACCGCCTTTCTCAGCCTGCAGGCAACTCAATATATTATTTAGTTGGCTTTTTAAATGATTATACAGTCAAATGTACAGTAATTAACAACTACAGTATACCTAAAGAAGAAAGAAACAAGCTTAACTGGATTATTGTTTTCTACAGCCTTGGTCCTGAAATTCTGCTGGAGCTATGTAAATATATAAGAACCTCCACAAACCCATTAGTTTGTGGAGTCCCTCAGGGGGCCATTCTCTCCCCTCTATTATTTAACATCTACATGCAGCCGCTTGCACAGCTGGTGCGGAGTTTTGGGCTTGAGTGCCATCAGTATGCTGATGACACTCAGGTCATTCTGAGGATGGAGGGCAGGCCTGGATCCGTCCCCGATAATTTCCAACACTGCCTTGAAGCCATTATTGGATGGCTGCGAGCCAGTAGGTTGAAGGTGAATCCAGCAAAGATGGAGATCTTGTGGTTGGGTCGTCCGGGTGATGGGGATGTCCAGCTTCCGACCCTGGACGGTGTGGCGTTATGCCCATCGCCTTCTGTAAAGAGCTTGGGGGTTCATTTGGACTCCCAATTGACCATAGAGACCCAGGTCTCCATGGTCAGCAAAACAGCCTTTTTCCACCTTAGACAGGCAAGGCGGCTGGCCCCCTATCTATCCCGGAATGACCAGGCCACGGTGATCCAAGCCACGGTCATCTCGAGACTTGATTACTGTAACGCACTCTACGTTGGCCTTCCTCTGTCGGTGACCTGGAAGCTCAAGCTGGTGCAGAACACTGCCGCCCGACTCCTGTCTGGTACGCCAGCAGGTTGTCACATAACACCTACCTTGCAGGATCTGCACTGGCTTCCAATTGAGCACCGGATCACCTTCAAAGTGCTGGTACTTACCTTTAAGGCCTTGCACGGCCTGGGGCCAGCGTATCTGAGGGACTGTCTCTCCCCATATTGCCCTACGAGATCACTCCGGTCTGGAAATACCAACCTGCTGGTTATCCCTTCGGCAAAGTCAGCTAAGCTAACGGCAACCCGCAGGAGGGCGTTCTCCGTGATTGCTCCCACGTTGTGGAACGCCCTCCCAGCGGAAACGTGTGCTATCCAAGATCTCTTGCCTTTCAGGCGGACATGCAAGACGTATCTCTTCCAACAGGTTCCGCTAAGGCATAGGCCGCCATTTTTGTTGTATTCTGCACTTGTTGTGCTCTACACTCTGCACATCATGCTGTATTTTAATCTTGATGTTTTAGACTATGTGTTGTGTTTTAACGTGTTTTAACGTGTTTTAATATGTTTTTATTGTACCTTGCCTGTTGTGAGCCGCCCCGAGCCTCCCGGGAGTGGCGGCCTAGAAGCCTAATAAATAAATAAATAAATAAATAAATAAATAAATAAATAAATAAATAAATGGAAACACTATGGAAAAGGAAAGTGGCTGTGCTTACTCTGGTTTTGAAAGACCAGTTCTCTCACTTTAAAAATTGTTTTGAAGCCACTCCCCACCACAGTGGCCCTAGGAGCCATCCTTTTCCACTATTGACTTAAGAGAAAGCCAGTATTAGAGTTTGTCCACGGGGATACACACAGAGATGCAAAATTGTTCAAGAAATGGGATTCAGTAGGTACTACCGATAATGAGATTGTCTTCTCCCTATTTAAATTCCTTGACTCAACTTAAGTTGAAAAGGGCATATTTGGATAGGAACTATGCAAAGTGTTTCTATGACTCAAGACCACAAACAGAGGATATTATTCATTATATATTCTATGATGTGTCTGAACATTGTTGGAAAAACATTTCTTGTGTCTTTGTTGGAAGAAATGTCTGAAAGAATTCTGGTTAGGCAAATGTGCAGATTCCTTGCTGATAGAAATCCTTATGTAACCATTCAAGTAGCTTTGTTTGCCATGGCTGTCAAAAAGATTCGAGTAAAGGTTTTAACAGCTGTCGCTGTCAGTTGTACACACGATAAATTGATCTGATTAGTTGTTTAACTTCTGTTTTATCTTTCTAGTAAAATTGGGAAGAACTCATGGTTACATGTTATAAAATTGATTGCCTGGCTGTATATTATATGAAGAACTGAAATCAACAGAGCTTACTATCAAAGTATCCCAGAAGGAAGTAAGAAGAAACTAACACTTGTTACTATACTCCACCCCCCCCTGCCCCAAATCACATCCAGCAGCACCAACTGGATGAAGGTTGAGTACACTCCAAGGGAGCATCTACACTGTAAAATTAGTGCATTTTGGCACCACTTTAATGGTCATGGCTCAATGCTATGGAATATTGGGAGTTGGAGTTTTATAAGACCTGCAACCTGGTCTGCCAAAGAATGTTCTACCAAACTAAAACTCCCATGATTCTATAACACTGAGTTATGGCAGTTAAAGTGGTATCAAACTGTACAGTGTAGATCATGAATAGGCAAACTTCGGCCCTCCAGGTGTTTTGGACTTTGACTCCCGCAATTCTTAACAGTCTACCAGCTGTTAGGAATTGTGGGAGTTGAAGTCCAAAACACTCGGAGGGTCAAAGTCTGCCCATGCCTGGTGTAGATGCATCCCAGGTTTTAATCAGAATTTTAAAGGAGCTACCTATTCTTCTCAACCTCTGTTGAGAATATGATTTGGCATATTGGATAATGCTTTTAAACGTTGGATTAAAACCAAGAGTGAAAAACCACAGACATAAAAGCTAGCAGCTGCCGCTGTCATTCAGGATATTGATGACAGTATATCCACAGTTATATAGCCTTAGCAATACTGTAAGCATCAGATACTTAAAGACAATTTCCTGGAGCTCGGTTTGTTTCTTTATAAAATATATTATTTTGCCAATTCTTATAGAGAAAAATCTAAACACAATGCCAAAACTTTTGTCTTAATATAGAAAAAATGTACACCCTATTTGTATTTAAAACATTCACGCAAGGCCCAATTCAACAATAAGAACAACTAAGTTTTTGACCATAAGTGGCAATGTAATCTTGCAGAAAAATGGTATAATTAATGTTTTTAGTGAGACTTTCCTGCCTTGTGTAGAGATGTGGGTGTTTTTTATCAGACACCAAAAGGGAACCTATGTTTCTTCAAACTGTTCAAAATTGGAAAATTCCTTTGCTTCCTGTTTCCATAGTTTGCCTGGTTATTTTATGAATAATGTTCTGACTTGTAATAGTAGATGAAAAAGATTGTGCTACAATGAACTATTCTTATATATGCATCTGAGCCAGCAAAAGCAAGGCTCAGCCCAGATGTGGGCAAACTGTAGTATTCCAGATCTTATTGGAATCCATAATGTGGCATCTGGAGGACCACACTGGTGAATGCCATCACCTGTCCCCTAGTACAAAATAAACATGTCCCATTTTGAAGTGTCTTGCAGTTTCTGGCAATTTTCTCCAGGTAAAACATGGTTGCAAAATAGGAGCACTTACACATACCATTGGATCATAATTCCCTTTAGCCATAGCCACCATAGCCCAATGATGAGACATGATGGGAGTTGCAATTTAACAATAACTGGGAGACACCCCCATTAATGAGCCAATTTACAACCTAAGCATATTAATTGATTTATTTTGATGTCAACAGATCCCAAAGGCAGAACAATCAAGAGCTTGCCTAATTGGGAGTAAGTTTCACTTTGTTTAATGAATCCTACATCCAATAACCTTGCTAAGGATTGTAGCCTGATTGAGATTTGATACAATAACTTACAGCCTCTTGAGGGATATATGCATCAGGATATCAATACTTTTATAAAGCAGTATACTTTTTTGATAATTTTAATTTTGAAACCGTATAATCAGACAATTTCCAAGATGATGCACTGTATCGTGGAAATGTATTTCTGAAATTACATTAGAGACATAAGCTCTTCCCTGAGAAAACCCTGGAAATGCTGGTTGGAGGATTTGTGGAGTTGTATTTTGCCAAGCCCTGTCTAGAACATTGGGGGTGGGGTGGTAAAGGAGGGTTGTTTGAGGATTTTAGGAAGTCCATTTCCTGTCTTGTAATAGCACTAGACAGCCAGCAGAGGAGAGTTGTTGAATACTGCTCACCCTCAAAATCTCAGATCCTTAGATTTGGACCCCTCCCTGCCCTTTTAAAGTAGAGCACTGCAAAGAAGAATAAAAAAAATGCCCTCTCTCCATTTGGTACAAAAATAAATTACAATATTCTAACGTACATTTATGATAGAACTAAGAATAGATCATGAGTTTCCAAGAAAAACAACAAGCCAGAAAGGATGAATTGCAAAAGCATTAAAACCGCAGGGAAAAGTAGGATCTATAAAAAGGAAAAGGAAAAGAAGTGACAGTTAATCTCAAATAAGCTTAACATTAATGATTTGGCAGATAGCCATAAGGCACAAGAGTCCCTTTGAGTGTATACATAAGAGCCATGCATCATGTGCATACTTCATTAATATACTTTGTATATAAGTGTCTTGAATAAAGTTTTCTTGTTTGGAGTTCATATGGAACTGGGAGGGTGTTGGGTGAGAAAAAGAAACTCTCTTCCCTACGAGTAACAGTCTGGTGGAGATCCCTCTGTACACTCAGCTTAGTGTCCAACTCTAGAGAGGAAGCAGCTGTAACAACTGGCCTCCTGTGTGTGTGTGTGTGTGTGTGTGTGTGTGTGTGTGTGTGTGTTCCCTGAGAGGATGGCTGCCCAGGATGTCCTGATATGGGCAGATTCACATGAACAAAGTGCCTAAATACATATAGATTCCAGAAGTGCTCCAGGCAGGTTCCAAATCTCTGCCATGGGATGTCTAGTCTAGACCATCTTATCAGTCACTTTGCAGAAGGTACACATGTGATATGAACATTTGCCTGGGATATCTAGATTTATTGTCAGAAATATTAAAAATTAACTAGGTATTTTTAATTACAAAAATGTGAGTCAAGCACTGAAAGAGTAGGCCGAATCCTGTTAGAATTAGTGGGCCAAAGCTAGTGTCGGCCTAAGGCAGGGATAGGGAACCTATGGCTCGGGAGCCAGATGTGGCTCTACTGGCTTGAGACAACTGGTAACATATGTAAATATAACAAAGCAATAAAGACAGGCAAGCTTGATCACACTGAAGGTCTTGGTATATGAACCACTCTTATCACCTTAGACATAAATTTATATCTATATATCTATATAATAAAAGTCAGTGTTTGTATGTATGAATGCATGCGGAGGGATATGTGGCAGCTTTCTGATTGGTTGCCACTGTGGAAAAATTTGCATATGGTTTCTGATTGGCCAGCCTCAACATTCTAACGTTCTGATTGGTTGCCACTGTGGTATAATTTGCATATGGTTTCTGATTGGCCAGCTTCAACATTCTAACACTCTTAAATGGCTGAGAGGGGAAAAGAAAGGCAGTCAGGAATGGTGGGAGTTGAAGTCCAAAACACCTTGCACCCCCCAACAATGACAGAACAAGACCAAACTTGGCACACAGACCCCCACCAAGAGCCACTTTACAACTTGGTGCGGTATAGGGCAGGATGGGCCACGAATGATGGGATTTGCAGTATCTTCACCCAATTAACTTCCCACAGAACACTGTAGCCCCTACAAATCACAGACCAGGCCCAAACTTGGCACACAGAGTACTCATGACATACTCTACATCCTGATGCAGTTCTAAAGGGGGGGGGGGGTGTCCATGGATGAAGGGATTTCCAGTACCTTCACTCACTCACTGAAACCACTGCAACCCTCATCCAATGACCAATAAAGACCACACTTGGCACACAGAGCCCCCATGACCCACTCTATATCCTGTTGCAGTTTGAAGGAAGATGAACCATGGATGATGGGACTTGCAGTACCTTCTCTCACTAACTGAAACCACTGCAACCCTCATCCAATGACTGGTCAAGACCAAAGCTAGCACACAGAGCCCCCATGACCCATTCTACATCCTACTGCAGTTAGGAGGGTGGACCATGGATGATGGGACTTGCAGTACCTTCACTCACTTCCTGAAAACAATGCGACCCTCATCCAATGACCAATAAAGACCAAACTTGGCACACAGAGCCCCCATGACACACTCTACATCCTGGTGCAGTTGAGAGGAGGGCAAGATGATGGGACTTGCAGTACCTTCAGTAATTTCATGATACCACTGCACCTCCCAATATTGATGGATCAAGGCCAATCTTGGCAGACAGAGCCTCCATGACTCACGCTACATCCTGGTGCAGTTTGGAGGAGGGTGGACCATGGATGATGGGACTTGAATACCTCCACTCACTTCACGAGACCGCTGCCAACCTCCTCCAATGACTGATCAAGACAAAACTTGGCACATAGAGCCCCCATGACCCACTCTACCTCCTGGTGCAGTTTGTAGGAGGATGGACCATGGATTATGGGACTTCACTAACTTCCGGAGACCACTGCAAGCCACATAAATAACTGATAAAGACCAAACTTGGCACACAATGGCTTTCTCAAATAACCCGGGCAGCGCCAGGTCTCCAAGCTAGTATATACAGTAATAAAAGTGAATGTTTGTATGTATGTGGCAGCTTTCTGATTGGCTGCCACTTTCACAGGCCACTGTGACCTGCATGGGTGATGGACCTGGACCAAAATTGGCACACATAACCCCATGACCCCCTTTACGTCCTGGTGAGGTTTGGGTGAGGACAAACAATGGTTGATGGGATTTGTAGTACTTTCAAACCCTTCATTTCCCACAGACCATGGCGGCCCTGAAGAAAGACCATTAAAGACCAAACTTGGCACACAGTGCCCCCATGACCCACTATCCATCCTACTGCAGTTTAGAGGAGGATGGACCATGGATGATGGGACTTCAAGTACCTCTATCATTCCCTAAGACCACTGCAGCCCCCAACGAAGACCGATAAAGACCATACTTGGCACACAGAGCCCCCATGACCCACTCTACATCCTACTGCAGTTTGGAGGAGGGTGGACCATGGATGATGGGACTTGAAGTACCTCCACTCACTTCCTGAGACCGCTGCAACCCTCATCCAATGACTGATTAAGACCAAACTTAGCACACAGAGCTCCCATGACCCACTCTACATCCTGATACAATTTCAAGGAGGACAGACCACGGATGATGGAACTTGAAGTACCTCCACTCACTTCCTGAGACCACGGTGAAACTCATTCAATTACCAATAAATACCAAACTCGGCAAAGAGAGACCCCATGGCCAACTCAACATTCTGGTGCGGTTTGGGGGAGTACTGTCGCCCCCCCCCTTGGCACTTGACCTCCCCGGACAACAGACAAGGCAGCTGAGGTACAACAAGCTTTATTGATTATAAGGTAGCAAGGTAAGTATATAGTCCAGGAAGCCTTTAATATGCAGCCTCCGGATAGCAGCAAATACTGGAATCAGCAAGGCTTGAATATCCGCAACGGCAGGATCTCAAGCGGAGGAAGTTCAGAAACAAACGCGGGGTGCGATAAATAGTCTCTGAGCCCCCAACCGGCGCAAGAAGGTTGGGCGGCTTAGGTACTGCAGGCAGAGTCAATGCAAAAGTATCACGGCTTCTCCACAGAGTTTGACGATGAGCAGGAACAAGGCTTGGTGCTGGAACGAGGCAGCCACGGAAGGCAGGGTCTTAGTAGCTGGCCAAAAGGCCCGATTCACAATAGCATCATGGCAATAGCGGTCGTTGGTACGAGATGCTGGCATGCAGGATCTCTCAGCCTTTATAGGATTTATGACGGTAGGACCCAGTGCGTCGAACATCAAATTGGATGATGGATGGGCCTCGGGTTGTTTTGAGAACCTCAGTCTTGAAGAATGTGGCGCCTCGTTAGCACAAACCACCTGGACTGGGGAGTAGCGCTTGGTGCTCCGCGTACCCGCTTCTGCTATCAGTTCGGTGGGCTCAGTTTGGCCTTGACATGCCTTTACCATAGCATCTTTCCTGGGAGGCACATGAGAACAGCAAAGAGGCCCACGGCAGGAGCCGGGAGTTAACCCAGCTGTGCTGGAAAGTTTCTTGGAGTCAAGCGGGCAAAATGCAGCCCCTAGGAAAGAGGCCGTCTGAAGCCCTTGGGGTGCGACAAGTACAGACTATGGATGATGGGATGTGCATATGGGAGCTATAGTTCACCTGCACCCAATGAATCAGCTGACATTGGATCTAGACTCTATTTAAAGCAAAGACAACCAATGCCTTTCTCAAATAACCCGGGCAGCACCGGGTCCCCAAGCTAGTTGATTTATAAAGAGATTCTGACTGGTACTGGAGGTGATTTATGGCCAGGATCATTGAGAGCTGGCACTGGGACAGGATGTACCTCATGATGTACCAAAAACCTATACATTGTCGTGATTGTTTGTTTCTTCACTGTCCAGGTTTGCAGGTGCCCAGGCCCTCCAAAAGCTTGAGATCTAAATATTTTGGCCCTCCTCCGAACTAGTAGCTATTGATAGCTCTAACTCTAACATCCACAAACCTATTAAACCCCCTGTAACGTTATCTAGGACAGCACATTTTGATAAACAAACCTCTGACAAAGAAGCAGCTTTCAATGACATATTTTTATGCCTGCCAATCCAACTTTTCCTTCTTTGCATATCTTGGATAGTCAAGAAGAGATGGAGAAAATAGCAGTGCGTCTACAGTAAACAATGAAATAAAGCTTGAGCTGATATTTGCCATAAAGGTTATTCACTGATCTTCACTCCCTCGTTGCATATCTGATTACCAAACTACCAGACAGTTATCCTCCTCATTCTTTTTGCTTTTAAGAGTTATCATACTAAAATGGCACAACATTTCAACACTATGGGTAATTTTAAAAATCTACAAGACAGGAACATGGATTCTGGTAGAGGAACCTAGGAAAGGGTGTTAAATTATCCTATTAAGAGCTTTATTTGTACCCTACCTTTTCAACAAGGTTAGGATTTGGGATTTAATTGACCTTATGGCAGAGATTGAGGGGAAATATGGCCATGGTACACTTAAAAGACTACACAAATGCCACAAAGTTTTTCTGTTGAACTTTGTTTCCTCATTACATTTCCCATTTAACATTTTCCTCCTGTCCTTCCTTATAGTCGTAGTACTAAAGTGTATGACTTTACAAAGCGTAAATCAGCACTAAACTGTGCAACAACGAGCAACAAACCAAGGCCAAATGACTAGTATTTTCAGGGCATGGATGCTGAAATGGAAACAACCAATAAAAACTGTGAAATTCTGGAACAGAAACAGTTCCTTTTAATGGAGCTATTGATCAGTTTAAGAAGCTGAAGTCTGTTTCACTCCGTACTGTCTGCTTGCATATCTAAGGATTCAATCAATCTCTAATAATCAATGCAGGATTCCTCCCAGCTCTCAGCCAATCATCTGCTGAACTCAATTTTGCTACAATTCAAATTTTAGTTTAATTCTACTTTCAAATCACTGCATTTAATATTTAGCCTAGTTTAATGAACCTTTTTTTCTGCACTCACGTTGCGTGAATTCCCCTCTGGCACCAGTCATGAGTACCAAGCCACAGGAATTTGAAGAAAACAAGAAATTTTAAAGCTTCCTACTACCATGATATCTGACAATAAGGCAGTGTGTGCACTTAGTTTCTGTTTACAAGACTTGCCTCAGGTAACATCTTGAGCAATTGTTCTTAAAAGAATTACCTCCCAAAGCTGCATAAACTGAAAGACCCATTAAAAGGTCTGAATTTCACAGACTTTTTACTTTCCTAATAAAAAACACAAATGAACCAAATGGATGGGTTTCTCTACTATGGAGCCCCTTTTAAAATTAAGAAGAGGCAGTCTCATTGCCAATGAAGTCAGTAACAAAGGTGCTACTGGTTGCCTCAAAACCACATTTTTATGCTATAGTCCAACCAGATCTAATTAAAGTTCTGCATTTACACATGCACCACCAGTAAAAACAAACAAAGAAAGAGGTTTTTTCTCTTTTTTTTAGATTTTTGAGTTTATTTTGCATTTTGTCAATGAAGAATATTCCTCAAATTGATGTTCCTTCTTTTCGGTAATAAGTGGTGTAAAATATAGCAGCTAGATTAAATATCATTAGTACTACACTATTCCAAAACTGAAAGATCTGCATTAGTTCAATATGTTATTTTCAGGGCTGAGAGAAGGAGGGTCCCTGGAGGGTCCAGCATATTTGAGCCTAAAAACAATACATAACAAAATAAATGCTACAATTCGCCAGTCCTATACAATTTGGGGTGGGGGGGGGGCAGCATGCATCTTGCCCTGTGTCATCTCTCTGCAGTTCTAGTAGTTTGTTTTATCTTTACAAGTTGAGGCTTGTCTATCTAAGGGACCCCCTGTTTCTTTATGACCCTGTCCAGATGGTAAAATCTTCAAGAGAGGCCCTCTTGAAAATACTACCATCCCTCTTGTTCTATGGCTCTTGGGCCAATGCCACAATTCAGAATTAGTGATTTTAATCTTTTCTAAGTTTTCTGAGTATCGAATTTTAAGGGAGGGACTAAAGAAAGGGACCTGATGGATGAAGGGATAGAGAAGTAGACAAAATCTAGAGGCAGTTAATGGAGAAGGAGGGAGAATTGCTGATGGTACATTGGGGAGTAACCTGACGGAACTTGGAACTTTCGTATAAAGCCTAGCAGTGAGTATAGGGGCAGAGCTGATGAAAGAAAAATGCATCACTGCATGCATTTTGGAAGAAGCTTTCAAGAGGTCCTTTCACAGTTCAAAATGGTTTTCTAAATTTTATGCAAGGCTTACCTGACATTATTGCTTTACTTAGCACATTGTTAGTTTTGAATGAAAAGTGAGCTTTGCTGAAACATGCTTAATACTTATTCTTTTTTGTGATGTATGGACCAATTCTTTTCCTTGTTATGGCTACCTCTCTAACTCATCTGTTAAAGAAGGAATGATCAGGAACACATCTACTTTATTAACTGAGGCATACTTGTATTTGCAGCCTTCTACAGCACAGTTTTCAGAAATCCCAAAGGCTTTTTACAGAAAAATTAATGCCAGTTATGTATATGAAAAATAAAGGCATTTCCCCTTGCAATTGCGGATCGCAGTTATAACTGTAAATGTCTTTGGTGTGAGGAGAAGAGAATAGCTCCTTCTGAAACAGAGTTCACTACTTGGCATTTCAAAAACATGGCACAAAATACAATTTGCTTTTCAGGTTTGAATGATGAATTGGTAATTTAGGAATTGTTAGCTAGAATGATTTATCATTTTGGATGACTAAAGATCATCCTATTTAAATCTGTTCAACCAAAAATTGTACATAGTGTGTGCCTGGGATATGCTTTCAAGTCAAATTATCCCAGAGGAAAAGAAAAAATAAGAAGGGGGATTAATTTCATATCACTGAAGAGGGAGGGGATTCAGTCATCAGACTAGTGGCCACTTAACCTCCTAATTCAGGATGATATATAGGGTGAGGTTGTCATCATCACTACCAGAACTTCAATATTTATAATTATAATTGAAATGCTTTTTGAAAGAAATCGGAGATATTACCTGATCAGAAAATTATACCATAGCAAAGCAGAAGTAAAGCAGGTGGAAGGGAATCTTATATCTGTCCTGCCCCAAAGCTATGGTACTAAATAATTTCCCCCAGTATTCTAATTTCTAACTTGGGCAAAACAGTCATATGTCAAGAGAAACATTTACCACCTACATGTCTGGAATTAGGAGCTGCACTATGGAGGACTATATTTTAGTAGGCTTTGCCATAGTGCCTCTTCCAGATTTTTTTAAAAGCCTATATATTTATATAGAAAGTTGTATATTGCTGCAGAGAGGCCTAAGGGGTTTGGTAGCCCCTCTCCAGATGCTATGAGGATTCAGAATGCTTGTAATCTCTGGCGCCCAAACTTGACCTAAAACTAGATCTTGAGAGTACATTGGCCAGCTAGTGCCTGCAGCGAGACTAGACAAGGAAGGGATAGGTGATCTCATGATTCAATTAAGACATTGTTTTATGAACACCACAAGAAAGGAGAGCTGAAGAGGGGAGATGAACAAAGACAGGATGAGAGATTAAGGAGATGGAAACTAAGACCAGTTCTTGCCTTACATCTCCTTAATTCACATGACCAGGCAGAAAAAGGGAGCTGATTTTCCTACCTTTGACCATGGTATGATCCATCTCCTTTTCCCTGCAATGATGAGCACAGTGAAAGGATGACATTTCCAGAATTCTTCACCATTGGCTATTCTAGCTAAGTCTGGTGGGATGTTATCTAATATCATCTGGGGGGGCATCCCTGAAGTAAACATATATGAAAATAAACAGGTCTTAAATATTCTACCAATGGTCTATAAAGGTCTTCTGCAGGTCAGAACAACATTTTAAATTGGACAAGAAACAAGTTGGTGGTCGTGCAGAGAAGCCCAAAAATATTGGAAATTTATACATGAAGAGTCTCAACAAATACTCAGAATGACATTCCCAAGAAAACCTGACTACTACCTATTTGGTAACAAAGTAACTTTGGATCAAAATAAGGATATTTTATTTACCTATATAGCTACAGCAGTGAGAATCTCTTATGCGAGGCTTTGGAAAACAGATAAGATTCCAGACTTTGATTATTAAATAAACAAATTAAGAGAAATCAGGGACATGGACAAACTAACATTTCTTTTGAAGAATAACTCGGGAAATTTAATAAAAAGGACCGATTGGACACTTTTTGAGAACTATGAAAGAGGGGAAAAACTAAGGTAACATGTGATATTGGTACTTTTTAATCTTTATTTTATTTACTCTCTCATCAATAGATATGAATTCATAGAGTAAGAATACTATAATAGCAGAGGCACAGAAAGGAAGTCAACAGGACTCCTCCTTTTTTCTTCTGATTTCTTTTTTTTCCTTTTCCACTTTTCCCCAACTTTCCTATCACTTTAATGTTCCCCCACTTTCCATGTAAAATTAATAGAATGTTTTTGTTTAGTGTATGAATATTAATAAGAAGAATATATTTAAAAACTTGCTCAGGACACATAATAATAACCTTTAACTTTATTTATATCCTGCCATCTCCCAAAACGGACATGCTTTTAAGATGTGTGAAGTCCTTTTCTTGTTGTTCAGGGAATAAAACTTCCAGAATATGTATAGAACAAGAGTATATTGGAGTATACTCAAATATATCAGAGACTTATTTCTCTCAGTAATGCTGACTATATATTTCTGGAAAACTGATAGCTGTCTGGTTGAGTTGCTCCAGAAACTAATGTGTTTTCCAAATATGAAGGAAACTTGGAAGAATAATGTATTTGTTTCTTCTTGTATCCAATGCTTGTAGTATCTGTAGTGGGTGGTATTCATCAACAGAACAGTCTCTCTTCCATTCTCTTGGCTCAAGAGGGCTGGAGAATGTCCATCTTGAGCAGATTTTGAAGGACACAGGATGGCTGCAAAGATTGCAAAAGAGAACACTGTCCCTGGAAGGTGTACCAAAGAGGGTTAATTGTCTTATCCTTCTTTAATGAGAAAGAAAAGACCGATTTTTAAGTGAAACTTAAACTACTTCTTGAAATTAAAGTGCACTCAATATCTCAAGCTTCTCTATAACCAATGAATAAGTGATGCATTATTACTGCTTTGATTAGATTAGGAAGAGAGGGAAAATGCACATTTAATGATTTCAGGAGAACCACGCTACTTGATAGATCAGAGCTGGTGATCATTCAGCCCTCCAGATGGGATTAAACTGAACATCCCAGCAACCTTAACCAGCATAGCCAATGGAGTACTGGAAATTACAACCCAACAATAATTCAGATGACCCTTGGTATAGAGCAGTGGTTCCCAACCTTTTTTTTGACCAGGGATCATTCTACATTAGTTTCTGATACAAAACATATGCCATCCAGTGGTCGTCATCTGCTCACCCACAGAATACCATATTTAATAATCTAGAGTTATCGTGGTCTATCCAATGCAATTTTCTGAATCAGCACCCCAAATAACCCCAGGAACAGGCATAAAAATGAAGAAACCAAGGCTCCCCCGCTTCCAGGTGCCTTGGAACGACTCCGCTCAAGGGAGGGAGGAAGAGGAGAAGCAGAAGTCTGGACATTGTCATGCCTTTCGTGCATAGCCAGCCTCTCCTCTTCCGACATCCCTATTGCCTCGGCACTATAAGAGGGTTTTGCAACGGTGTAGTAATAGTGAGGTCATGGATCATATTTTAGTTCTTGGAGACCACTGGTGGTCCATGGACCACAGGTTGGGAACCACTGGTATAGAGGGTTTGGATGCTCCCTTATGGTGGAAAGCACAAATGCTCTTTGTTATAGTTTCCTAAAATCTTACTAGCTCAGCTCTACAAGATAAAATGAATGTGTTCATGTAAAAGTTCATATGAACTGATACATAAAATGATGGTAGTGCAACAGGCATGAGGTACAGCCTGCCACCTTCTGCAGCTGAGACATTCTTTCAGCATTTTAAACCATGTATTTTAATCATAGCAATGCTAATTAGAGGACTACAACTCATAGCATGGCTAGTGGCATAGGAGCAGCAGTAGAAATTGTATTATTATTTTAAAATTCACCAATTAACAAAGACCAAGATTTCTGTGAGAGAAGTGGTAACACATTCTCAAATTTTGATGTAACTACTCCTTGGGCAGATCAACTGCTTTGCCATTAAGATGTTCCCCATTTTTCACAAAATTCACTTTCACTTATACAACTGGTGACTGAAACAAAGAATGACACAAGGGGTTCTGACACCAGGACAGTATCCTGCCCCCCTCTATGTCTTAGGCCTCTTTGGTAGGTAGAATAAATTTTAAAAAAACAAGTTTGCTTACAACCAAAAATGTTATGAATATCCAAAGCACTATGTTCTCATGATTGCACAAAAAGCTGACATGTATGGATTTGTTTATTTAGCTTGTCTGTCATCAGTCCTCATATTTTATATAACCATGATAATGCCAGAAGCAACTTGAGTTCTGTAAACTGATCCTGTTTCTGCTTAAAAAGTTATATTTTATTTTAAATAGGGGAGAAAACCCCAATGTGCTGTAGGTTTAGTGAAAATGAACGGTACAATGATTCATTAAAATTAATATCACAAACTGATTACCTTTAGTCTCTCTCCCTCCTTCCCTCCCTCTCTCCCTTTATCTCATTTTAGTGTTCTGGTTTTAAAGAAAACTCTACCCTTCTCCCCCATTACAGAGTGATAGTTAAAAAAAAGGAATTAATGTATAAAGAGTAATTACCATTTCAAGCTATTCTGTTTGCATGCGGTGTCAAATGCAATGACAGTAGGCACTAAATAAAAACAAAATGTCTTTGGCACAGGCTTAAAAAACTATAGATGAAAAATGCATCAGTTTGGAATGTTTATTCAAACCAGCAGCTGTAAGGTATTACTATACCGAGTCAGGAAGTTAATATAATCTTTGGAAATACAGTGTTGTAATAAGGTACCGGTATTTCAGCATGCCTACAAAATGTGCAGAGATAAATTAAGCAGGACAAATGAAGATGGTATATGAAAGATCATACTCACAATAAAGTGTACTGTGGCAACTTAGTTTTTGCATCTAAGAGAGCGGTAGTGAACACGCAGCCCTCCAAAATTGGGTAACATGCCTCATAAACTCTTGGAAGCATAGCCGATGAATTGCCTATTGCCCATGAATTGCAAGTCAATAACATCTGAAGGACCACTTCTGATCTGTGAGAATCTAAGATTTCAGAAATTAAGAACCAATTCATATATCTACAAAGCCAAATTGTTCTCCCAAGGAACTATGGTCCACACCAGGTTTCAGCTCCCATGGTCTCCAATTATTGTTTATGCTAGTTAGGGTTGATGAAAACTGTAGGCCAAAAACATTGAAAGTACCATAGCTGTCTACCCCAGCATAAGTTAGATCTTAGGAATATAAGATCCATGCTGGATCAAATCAAAGGCCAATCTAGTCCAATCTATAGTACACAAAGTGTCCAATCATTTGACCATAGGAAGCCCACTTACACAACATGAACCTTTTGTCTTACATTCAATAGTATCTGATACACAGAAGTATACTGCTTCCAATATTGGATCTGACATATGTCCACCCTGACTAGTAGCCAGTGAGGCCCATTGTCCATGAGTGTAACCATTGTTTTAAAGCCATCCATGTTGACAGTCACAACTACATTTTGTGGTAGCATGTTCCACAGTTTAATTATGCAACTTGTGAAGAAATAGTACATTTTTCTGCCCTTAGTCACACCCAATTCAGTTTTAGTGGATGTTGGTTTTCTCATCTCCCCTTCTATGCTCTTTAGGTATAACTATATAACAATATACATTAGGTATATTGTTATCCTCTCTGTTGACACCACCTTGTTGTGGCGGAGAGGCTTGTGTACCCTAATGAAGTTGTGAGATATGCTGGCGGTGGCATAATAGCCACCGGTAGGGCCTCCCATGCCAGACAGGTCACAACCAAAGGGTCTGACAAAGAGCGTCAAAGGGCAGGATGGGCTCTCTAGCCTTTTGGCAACCATCCTAGGAGAAGGAAAACTCTGGTTTCAAACCTGTACAGATGGTGCTCATTTAACCCTGTAAGGTCAATCATCTAAGAGAAGGAAACTCGAACCAAACCTACGACCTGAGGACCTTGCTGCCACCATCCTAAACTTGCTAGGCCCCTGCAGACGAACCTTTGGTTTAAAGGATGAGGCCAGTTCTGTGCACACTGCGCTCCACCAGAAAGGTCCATTGCACAGGTTTGAAGGACACATCCAAGCTCCAAATCATCAACGCGCTTGTAGAAAGCGTGGGATGAGTCCTTCCTGAATCTTTGTTTTAATTTTTTTAAAATGCTACTAAATTGACTGCTTTACAGTTCATTTGATGTCGATCAGGAATTTGGAAGGGGCTTCCCTAGAAAAGGCAAAAAAGCCCCACAGACCCACCAGAGAGGATCCCTTACTCTAGCGAGAAAGAAGCACCCAATCCAAAGTTTTTCCCCTTCCCAAAATAAATCTCACCAAAGCTGAAGAAACACCACTGAGTTGTTTATTTCGTTCAAGCTGGAAAGGATGGAAGCCACAATACCTTGCCAGCAAAGCTGACAATACAAACATGACCTTTTAAAGGGTTACAGAGCTGTCAAAATTCAAATTCCTCGCCCTCCGCCCCTTCGCCAGCCTCAAGCTAATTGGCTGGAGTCTTCAGCTGGAGGGGAGGCGCGGCCGGCTCTTCTGTGCCTCAGCCAATCACAAGGCTAGTGCCGCTTCGGGTCCTTCGCCAATGAGAGAGAGGGAGGCAGGACAAACGGGGAACAATGAATGGGGGAAATGTTTGAGTGGATCAAATGGTTCAATATTTACCCAAGTGCTGGCGATTACCCCGAACGGTCTTCAAGCTAGCCTACTATTGTTTTGAGTGAGGAAATAAATATTCTTGGTCTGGCACGAATGCCAGGCCCGATAATCCTTTTTCAGAAATATGGGCTCATTGATGGTATTTTGCTTCCGAGTTTCGGCCAAAAGGAAATAAGATGAATGGGTGAGGCAGCTGAAATATGCATGCTTCCCGAAGGCTTGATATTTCTTTTATGATGAATAGGAAATCTTCATGGGGCAATCTCTCCGGGTGGTCAAAACCCCAAGACCCGGAGAAGCATGCCCAGGGGACACAAATTCCTTGCTAATGGTCCTGCTCCGAGATTAGAAGGGATGTATCTGTCTTTATTGTCCATGCAAGAGTGGATTGATAGACCCACTGTCCAGGGATTTACTAGCTCAGGAATGTGAGTTTCTTCCTGAACCTTTGCATGCTGGAGTCACGAAAAGGTGATGTTTCATATTTTATATTACATATAGGGACACAGTGAAGGGAATACATTCATATATGGGAAATAGGAACCTTATGCCAACCCCTCCCACCCACCAGAGTTCATTAGGAGCAAGAAATCATGAGAAAAGTTCATGGGGTTTAAAAAGGTTAAATGTTTTCAAAAAGTTCCTGAAAGTCCTTTGAAAATAGGCAAAAGTCCATGAGAGTTCATAAATGTGAAGGGAGACAGCTGGGTAAGTCGATGTGATCCCCGCGAGTGCGGGGATCAGAAGTCCGCCCGTTTGAGAAAGAGGAAATTGTAAATCCCACTCCACCGTGAAGCCAGACAGGGTCAGCCCGCTTCCCGGGGGCCTCAAGGGATAACCAGGTTCCCTGGGTCGCAGGCTTTCTGGATGTCCGGAGAGCGGCGGTGGAAACGGCATTGCAGCAAGGAGCTGGAGATTTGACAATCAGCTGGCCTCCTTTAAAGTTTCATTCTTAAAAATAAAAAGGTTATTCCCGGGGTGCAGGGGGCCCGAATGCAAAAAGCGAGTTAGCAGTTAGGCTTAGAATTAGTGTAGGAAAAATATGGCATCAAAATTGAAACTATCAGTTGACCAGCATATACAGAGGCCCAGCGGGTTTCCATATCTGCGGTTTAAAGGATCGCAGCTCCGGCCTCCCCAGGACGCTGTAAGAGCGTCCCAAGTGAGCCTGCAGTGTGCTGCGGCCTGGAAAGAGGAAAGTTCATGCTTTTGGGAAGTTTGAGCCAGTAAAGGACACATTGTAATACTATGGAGAGAAATGTTACAATTTAATGATTCTTTATTGGGGATCTGTTACAATGTCGGGTTATGGGGGATAAAGCAAAGCAAAGGTGAATTGTTGGTTGAGGCAGCTGCCGGGACCACGTTCCCCGCAATGCTGGCCCAACGGGACATCCAGGAACTGTGAAACTCCCTGCTGCAGGTCAGATCAGCTTGAATGCAGGGGGCTCCTGGGGGCTCGACCTCACTTTTACAGATTGTTTGTAATTTATTAATTAGGTCTAGAACGTCATTTCTAGTCACTGCCATTTTTGTTAGTGTATTTTTTCTCATAAAAACATTAATTCAAGCATGAGCATTGCTCCTATGCTGTTTTCAACAGTGAAGATAGAAAAATTAATTCATTTAGTTCTCTCACAATCTCCTTGTCCTCCTTAAAATCCCCCTTAATTGTATTGATATTTCATGGCCTAATTGCTTACTTGGCTGACTTCCTGCTCCTGAAGTAATATTTTATTTTGGTTTTGATGCTGGTTGCATATACTTCCTCAAAAATCTTATTTGCATCCCAAATTTTCTTTCTGTATTTTCTTTGTACAAGTTAGTGCTTTTACTTCATTTGGACAAGATTTCCAAGTTTCTGAGAGAAGCATTTTAATCTCTTTAATAGCTTTCTTCACGGTGCTTATTAGCTATGCTAGTGACCCTCTGAACTTTATACTTCCTTCCTGATCTGCGGTATACATTTTAATTCAGTCACTATGAATGTAAGTTATAAGTAGTCCTACACATTGAGAGATATTCCCCTTTTTATTTCCCAGCTTTCATTTTCTAGCTCTCTCCTTTGAAAGAAGTTATTTTTTCTGGCACTTCCCATGTCCAAATTAAAGCGTTCGATTTGCCATTTTCAATCCATTCAACAGTATTCTCACCTCATACTGGAACTTAGGCATCTAGGTTTAGGACTGGGGTTCTCTCTCAACTTGTCAGTTCCATGATCAACTCTCATAAGCATAGTCATAGAATCAGAGAATAATAGAGTTGGAAGACCATCAGTCCAATCCATGTAAGCCGCCACGAGTTCCCTTGGGGGAGATGGTGGGGGATGGGGGGGTATAAAAATAAAGTTGTTGTAGATTATTATTATTATTATTATTATTATTATTATTATTATTAAAGCTTCCACTACACTGCGAGGCAGAGTTCCACTGTTGAACAGCTCATATGGTCCAGAAGTTTTTCCTAATGGGTTGCTGGGAGTTTTCCAGGGTGTATGGCCATGTTCCAGAAGCATTCTCTCCTGACGTTTCATCCACATCTATGGCACATGCACCTTCAGAGATTGTGAGCTCTATTTGAAACTAGGGAAGTGTTGATTTCGATGGACAAGAAGGATCATCTCAGCTCTGCAGGAGTCTACCATATGCCATGCAGCTGTGGACAAGTCTACATAGGGACCAGCAAACACAGCATTGCCCAAACACCAATCAAAGAACATGAAAATCTGGCTACCAGTTTTAAAAGACTCTAAAATCAGGACAGTAAATAAAGAGCAAGACTCAGATAACA
The DNA here is from genome assembly GCA_030556195.1 of Anolis apletophallus. Taxonomy (NCBI): domain Eukaryota; kingdom Metazoa; phylum Chordata; class Lepidosauria; order Squamata; family Anolidae; genus Anolis; species Anolis apletophallus. The sequence goes on along the minus strand of JARBWK010000008.1, from coordinate 31,749,862 downwards.
GGGGATTCCTGTCATGAAACAATCAAGGCCAGCTAACACTTCTCAACAAAGGATTCCACCAGGCAGGAAGCAGTCAGGCTTTGAAGCTGCAAGGCCATTCAATGCTAATCAAGGTAGCCAAATGCAAGATTCACACTTGCCTCAAGCAGACAAGAATTCTTTCTCCCATCTTAGGCATTCCACTTGCCTAGTTTCCACAACCTCTGAGGATGCCTGCCATATATGTGGACAAAACGTTAGGAGAGAATGCTTCTGGAGCATGACCATACAGCCTGGAAAACTCACAGCAACCCAGTGATTCTGGCTGTGAAAGTCTGCAACAACACATTTTTCCTAATCTTCAGGTGGAATCTCCTTTTCTGTAATTTGAATCGACTGCTCCATATCCTTGTTTCCAGGGCAGCAGAAAACAACCCTGCTCCCTCTTCCTTATGATATCCTTTCACATATTCATATGTGGCTTTCATGTCTCCTCTCAACCTTCTCTTCTGCAGGTAAATATACTGTACCCAGTTCTTTAAGATGTTCTTCATAGGGCATTGTCTCCAGACCTTTGATCCTTTTAGTTGCCCTCCTCTGGACACCTTCCAGCTTGTCAATACCTCTTTTGAACTGTGGTGCCCAGAATTGGACTCCAAGATCTTTTGCACATATACTGTTGCCAAGCCAGGCACCTCCCATCCTGTATCCTTGATCATCTAGAGATGATCACGAAATGTTCCCTCTTTTGTTCAGGGTGTGTATATATGTCTTAATGTGAGGGTACATAAATTCACCCTTTACTGCAATATCTGATTAAATTATTTCTTACTGTTGTATATTTCTTTGCCATATTTATATCCCGCCCTTCTCAACCCCAAAGGGCACTCAGAGCGGCACACACATAGGAACATAGAGGGATATAACTATATGTACTGCTATATTCCAACACATCTGGAGATTACCCAGTTGGGAAAGGCTGGTGTAAAACATCAAGAACCTACAGACAGGCAGTTCCTTACCGCCAGACAGCAGCAGGAGCCTAGGCATGACATCAGAGGGGAGGACGGGTGGGTTCTGTGTGAACTTCACAGACCTTACACTCGGAGAAACACGGTTACAGGTAAGCAACCTAATCTTCTCCTTCGTGTGGTCTGTGAAATGCACACAAGTGGGTGACTTAACAAGCTTATGTACCTTGGAGGTGGGTCATGCCACACAGGAAAACAGGACGGCTCTGCCAAAGGATGCATCCTTCTTCGCGAGAACGTCGAGCTTGTAATGGGCTGCAAACGTTGAGGGAGTCACCCAGGTAGCAGCCTTGCAAATTTGGTCAACAGGAACACCCCGTAAGAACGCTTGGGATGTAGAAACAGCCCTTGTGGAATGGGCTTTAACACCAACAGGCAATTCCTTATGGGCCAACTGATAAGCCAACCGGATTGCCAGGACTATCCAGGAGGATAAACGCTGGGAAGTAATGGGGAATCCCAGGGAATCTTCCCTATATCTAAGAAATAACTTGGGGGATTTCCTATAAGGGGCTGTCCTATGTAGATAAAAGGACAAGGCCCTCTTAACATCCAAGGAATGGAGGGCAATCTCCAAGGGAGATGAAGGTTTGGGGAAAAAGGCAGGGAGGACAATGTCCTGAGTCATATGGAAGTGGGATACAACTTTGGGAAGAAAAGTGACATCCGTCCGGAGGACCACTTTATCTTCGTGGAACCGAATAAAGGGGGGGATCAGAACGAAGCGCTGTAATTTCACTGGCTCTTGTGGCCGAGGTAATGGCCACAAGGAAGGCCGTCTTCCAGGAGAGATGGGAGATATGGCAGGTTGCCATAGGCTCGAAAGGAGGCTTGGAAAGTTGGGATAGGACGAGTTCCAAACTCCAAGACGGAGGCGGAGGAGAGACAGGGGGAAAAGAATTTTTATATCCCTGTAGGAACATGCCCACCATGGGATCTTGGAAGAGGGACGGGAGGCCAAATTTTTTCCTGTACCAGGAAAGGGATGCCAAATAACATTTAATGGAGGAGAGGGAGAAACCTTTCGTGGAAAGGTGGACAAGGAAATCTAAAATAACTGAAATAGGGGCCGACTGTGGCAAATGGCCCAGTGGCTGGACAAACGCACGAAATTTGTCCCACTTATAGGTGTACGCCTTCCTGGTGGACACCTTCTGGGCCGCCTTGATTATCAGGCGGACAGGGTCGGAGAGTTGGGACAAGGCCTGATCCTCCACGCTGTAAGGTGGAGAGATGGGAGGTCCGGGTGTAAGACAAGACCTTGCTGAATGGAGAGGAGATCGGGGTCTAGCGGTGGACGAAGGAAGTCTCCCTGAGAGGCCTGGAGAAGGGGTGTGAACCACGGCTGACGAGGCCACCAGGGGGCTATCAGGACACGGTCCGAGTTGTCGGACAGGAGCTTCGCGACCACTCTGGACAGAAGTGGAAGTGGAGGAAATGCGTACAGAAGACCCGGGGACCAGTGGTATAGGAATGCGTCCCCTAGACAGTCTGGGGATGCGTGAGGTTGGAGTCTCGCGCAATACCTGCGGCAGTGGGTGTTGAGGTGTGATGCAAATAGATCTATTTGGGGGGTGTCCCAACGTCTGATTAGTGAGAGGAAGTGGCGGGGACTGAGCTGCCACTCGTGGGTGGTGGACGACGTCCTGCTCAGTGAGTCGGCCAAGGTGTTCTGGAGACCCGGAAGGTGGATGGCCTGGAGGAATGTGTTGTGGAGGATGCACCATTCCCATATCCGAACCCCCTTGTCTGTTTATGTAGCATTTCACCGAGGTGTTGTCCGTGAGGACTTGAACCACCTGGTTGGAGACTACGGTCACAAATGACCGGAGGGCCTTCTCCACTGCCGTGAGCTCTAGGGCATTTATGTGAAGATTCTTCTCTTGGGGTGACCAATGACCGCTGATGGTCAGGTCCTGGATGTGGGCTCCCCATCCGGTGGATGACGCGTCTGTCGTCAGGGACAGAGATGGCTGTGGAGGGGAGAAGGGGAGGCCCGAGCACACATTGGATCTGTCTGTCCACCATGACAGGGACTGTAGGACATGGGCGGGGGGGTGGAGAATCATGTTTTGGTTGTCCCTTCCTGGCTGGAATACAGAGAGGAACCACGCTTGGAGGGGGCGGAGGCGGAGGCGGGCGAACGCAGTGACGTTCGTGGTGGAAGCCATATGACCAAGGATAGACTGGACTGTCCAGGCGGAGCACCGACGGGTGGTTTGGATGGTCTGTATGGAACGGTAGAGATTGAGGAAGCGCTCCTCTGGAAGGTAGGCCCTCTGGGACACAGAGTCTATGACGGCACCTATAAATTGCACCGTCCGGGCAGGTGAGAGGTGAGATTTCTTGTGGTTGACAATCAGTCCCAGGTTCTGTAAGAGAGATAAGGCAGAACTAATATCAGATGACAGCTGGTCACATGACCCAGCGCAAAAAAGCCAGTCGTCCAAATAAGGAAAAACGGTGACGCCCTGTTGGCGAAGGTGGGAGGCGACGACCGCCATACATTTGGTAAAAGTCCTCGGGGCCGTGGAGAGGCCGAAGGGGAGGACATTAAAAGAATATGGGGTTCCGTCCACCATAAAGGTGAGGTACTTCCTATAGGACTGCCTAATCGAGATGTGGAAGTAGGCGTTCTTAAGGTCAACAGTGGCCATCCATGCTCCCTTCGGGATGAAAGGGAGGATGGAGGGGAGAGTGACCATTCTAAATTTGCGTGGCCTGATTAATTGGTTGACTTCCCGGAGGTCCAAAATGGGCCACCACCCCTTTTGTCCACTAGAAAGTATCTAGAAAAAAGCAAAATTGGAGTTGGTGGGATGGGGTTGGGGAAATGGCTCCCTTGAGCAGGAGAGCGTCAATCTCCTGTAGTAATGCAGGGGAAGTTTGTGTGGAAACGGGTTCGCCAGGAGGTGGAAGGGAATCAAATTCTATGGCATAACCTCGGCGGATAATGTCCAAAACCCACCTATCGGTGGTGATGGACTGCCAAACTGAAAGAAAAGGTGTTAACCTGTCAAGGAACAGGTTAGAAACGGCGTGCTCTATTGTTGAAGGCTCTACCACCTCGGTACTGACCCCTGAACGGAGCACCTGGACGCTTGTATCCCTGCGAGGGGAACTGCAGGCGTTGTCCTCCTCTGTGAGGGGCAGGGTTGTAGTACCCACGAAATTATTAGTTGCTTACCTGTAACTGTAGTTCTATGAGTGTCTTCTGTTAATATGTACATGTGGTAATATCTGCGGGCACGCAGAGCAAACGGAGCCTTCTAGAAAGATAAAATTGACACGTCAGCGGTAGCCCCGCCCACCCGTATATAAGCACCCTCAGAGGGGCTACCCAACCAGTTCTCTTCCGCGCGCAAAGCATACAGAAGGACTGGCATGATCTGAGGGGAAGGAAGGGCGGGTTTCGTACATATTAACAGAAGACACTCATAGAACTACAGTTACAGGTAAGCAACTAATAATTCTATGTCGTGGTCTTCTGTTAATATGTACATGTGGTAGTAGACTACCAAGCTACCAACCTTGGATGGTGGGTATCATGCCACCGCTGAAAACAGGACTGCTCTTCCGAAGTGCGCATGATCCCTGGAGATGGAGTCCACTTTGTAGTGTGACACGAAGGTCAAAGGACTCTTCCAGGTAGCTGCACGGCAGACTGCATCTAGTGGAACACCCTTAAGGAACGCCGAGGACGTCGACACTGCACGAGTAGAATGTCCCCGAAGTTGCTGCGGGGGCTCGATCTTGGCCAACTGGTAGGCTAACCGCACCGCAGCCACAATCCATGCCGACATCCGTTGAGATGATATCGGCAGACCCATGGAATCCTCCCTATATCTAACAAAAAGCCTATTTGTTTTTCTAAAGGACGCTGTCCTATCTATATAAAAAAGAAGAGCCCTTCTAACATCTAACGTGTGCAAAAAACGCTCAAGAGAGGAAGACGGGTCTTGAAAAAAGCAGGCAGGACTATCTCTTGCGACATGTGAAAATTGGACACTACTTTGGGCAGAAAGGAAACATCCGTACGGAGCACCACCTTATCCTTGTGGAATCTTACATAAGGTGCGTCAGCCCGTAAGGCACACAGCTCACTGGCCCTCCTGGCCGATGTGATTGCCACCAGGAAAGCTACCTTCCAAGTAAGGTGAGAAAAATGAGCCGTGGCCAGTGGCTCAAAGGGGGCCCTACCCAGGGCATTCAAAACCAAAGACAAATCCCATGCCGGAGTCACCGGGGCCACTGAAGGCTTGAGCATACTAAAGCCCTTGAGAAACTGTTTGACTAAAGGATCTGTAAACCAAGAAGGGAGGCCCGCCTTTCTCCTATACCATGACATGGCAGCTAAATAGCACCTAACAGATGATAAGGCAAGACCTGATTCGGCTAACGACGCTAAGAAATCTAAAACCAATGCAACAGAGGCTTGAAGGGGGTCCACCCCCTTAGACCTAGAAAAGGCAACAAATTTCGCCCATTTATACATATATGAGCGCCTAGTAGAATCTTTCTGGGCTGCATTCAAAAATCTCAAAACAGAGGAGGAAAACTCGGTTAATGAGGGTAGCGATCCGGACGGATGCGCCACGCCGTCAGCCTCAATAGAGAGACCTCCGGGTAGAGCACCCTGTCCCCCTGGGACAAGAGGAGGTCCGGCCTCCTCTGTAATCTTATGAATTCCCCTCTGGCCAGACGTAGAAGGGGGGCAAACCAGGCCTGGCGCGGCCACCACGGGGTTATCAAAATGCAATCCGCCCTGTGTCTCTGGAGTCTCGACAGGACGCGCAGGAGAAGTGGAAATGGGGGAAACGCGTACAGCAGACAGCCCGACCAGGGGAGCAGGAAGGCATCCCCCAGACACCCCTGAGACGGACGCGCCGTCCTCCGGGCGCAGTATCGGGCACACTTGGCATTTTCCGGGGAAGCGAATAAATCTATCTGAGGATAGCCCCAGGCTCTGAACAGTCTCAGGGCCTCTTCCTGGCAGAGAGACCACTCGTGGTGACTGAGGGGCGACCTGCTCAAGGCATCCGCCACCGTGTTCTCCTCCCCGGGCAGGTGGATCGCCATCAGGTGAATGTCCCTGGCTATGCACCATTCCCAAATTTGGCAGGTGAGCAGTAACAGCTGGGGGGAGTGGGTGCCCCCCTGTTTGTTTAAGTAAAACATGACCGTGGTGTTGTCCGTCTGGAGGAGCACCACCTTCCCCACCAGCACCCGCTCGAAGGACTCCAGAGCCCTCTGTACAGCAAGGAGCTCCAGATAATTGATGTGACATTCCGCCTCCGATTTGGACCAGACCCCCTGGGCAATGAGGTCGTCTGAGTGCGCCCCCCACCCCGTAAGGGAAGAATCCGTCGTGACCGACCGAGAGGGGCTGGGAGGGTAGAACGGGAGGCCGCAGCAAATATTGCTGGGATCCAGCCACCACACTAGAGATTGTCGGACTGGAGGTGGAATCGTCAACCGTAGGCGGGGGCTGTCCCTCAACGGGTCGAACACTGAGAGGAACCAAGCCTGCAGGGGCCTGAATCGCAGCCTGGCGTGAGGGGTTACTGCCGTGGTTGAGGCCATGTGACCGAGGACCACCTGGACCCGATGGGCTGTCACAGAATGGTCCTGAACTAGCTGCAAGGTCAGAAGGCGTAGGGCCGCAAAACGGTCTTCCGGGAGGTACACCATTTCCTGAAGGGAGTCCAGAATCGCCCCGATGAACAGGATCCGCCGGGATGGCACCAAGTTGGATTTCTCCAAATTGAGCACAAGCCCTAGGGACTGGAGGAGAGAGAGTGTAAGGGAGACATCGTGAAGAAGCCTGTCCCTGGACGGGGCCGCCAGCAGCCAGTCATCCAGGTACGGGTAAATTGTGACCCCCCTGGTCCTAAGATGGGCGGCCACTGCCGCTATACATTTGGTGAAGACCCTGGGGGCAGAGGCCAAACCGAATGGCAGGAATTTGAATGCCTGGTCTCCTACTTTAAAAGAGAGGAGCTCCCTATGCCAGTGGGCGATGCTGATGTGGAAATAAGCATCCCTGAGATCAATTGTGACAAACCAATCAAATTTATTTAGCAAAGGCAAAATAGAGGCCAGCGTAATCATCTTGAATTTACGCGGCCGAATATAAAGGTTAATTCCCCTAAGGTCTAGGATCGCACGAACCCCTCCTCCCCTTTTCGGAACCAGAAAATACCTAGAGAAAAAACACAATGGAAAATCCGCTGGAGCAACGGGTGAGATGGCACCTTTAGACAGAAGGGTCGAAATCTCATCGAGCAAGGCCTGTGAGGGTGTGGTGTCAACAACATAGCCTAACGGAGGCTGAGATAATAACTCTAAACTATAACCCTGAGCCACTATATCAAGGACCCAGCTGTCAGAAGTAATCTCTGACCAGGCAGAGAAAAAGGGGGAGAGCCTGTCTAGAAAACAGTGAGCACCTGAACTTGGATGTAGGGTCTGAATAAAGGAGGGAACGGTGGACTGATCCGTAACTCTGGTACCTGTAGCAAACAGAAGAAAGGTAATGGGAGACGCAACTGTTAAAAGCGTTTCCTATTGAAGCCCTGGAACCTGCCCCTTCCCTGAAAGGGGGCCGAGCGGTACTTATTGCCAAATCCCTGCTTAGTACCTTGGCCAAACCTGCCGTTGTTAGACGGTCTGTTATTGTATCCTCCCCGAGGGTAGGAGTTGAAATTCCTTCTGGGGTAGGGACTCGAAGAAGTAGAGGCCCTCTGCCTATTGTAAGTAGGCTGGTAAGGATGGCCATATTTATGTGCGGCTGTGCGCACCTCCTGTTTGGACTTTAGACTATCGTCCACGTCCGGGTTGAAGAGACCGAGGTCATGCATGGGCATGTCCTCGGCCAAGATCCTGGCTTCCTCCGACAGAGACGACGAACGGAGCCAAGCGTGTCTCCGAATCGACGTGGCAGAGGCGAACAATCTACCAGCTCCTTCGGCCATATGCCTGCCAAATTCTTTCTGGAACCTTGTAAGAGCTAAAGCTTCCGTCTGGAGGGCTTTAGGCAAAATTTGGCGCTCGGGTGGCAAAAGTTCCAGATATGGGAGGATCTTGCCCCATAAGTAGGCCTGATAGCCACTGAGGTATGTGGCGTAATGGGCCATGCGGGCAAAAAGGCCCGCTGTCATGTGTACCTTCCTCCCCATGGCCTCTAGCTTTTTACTTTCTTTGTCTGCGGGAGTCGCCAAGGGCCCCCGTGCATTCTTCGACTTGGCCATTTCCAGTACAACTGTATTGGGCTTAGTCGGCTTTGCCACCCAAAAGGCAGTAGAGAGGTCCACCTTGTATATGGAATCTACCCTCTTAGGCACTGCAGAGGCCAAGGCCGGGGATGTATCCGGCAGTTTAGTAAGCTTCAACAAGAAGGGCAAGGGAGGGACAGCCTGAGGCGAGGGGGTATGTTGCTCCTCCGAGGTCCACATCGGATCCTCCACGGAGTCAGGGACCTTGGGGGTGGGTAAATTTAGAGACCTAACTAGTCTCGCCATCAATAATACAAAGTTGTTCAGGTCCACAGACGGGGACTGGTCAGCATCAGCCCCCATGTCCTGCCCAAGTGGGCACTGTTCCTCTCCAGAAGAGTCAGAGTGCATGGCTTCGCCCTGCTGTTCCTCCTCAATGGTAGGAAGAGGGAGCTGTACCGCCGGGCGGAGGGCCCCCGAGGCACTGTCAAGGGATGCAAGGGAGGGCTGCACCTGTCGCTGACTCACAGCTAGTAGCGATGCCACAGGCCGAAGAGAGGCCAAGGGGGCCGCGGGTGCAGGCAAGGCAGGAGGCTGCATGGGTGGCAGTTCCTTAGCAGGCATCACTGGTGGAGGGGGGCCCACATACACAAAACCCCCTGCCGTTTCTCTCCAGAGCGGCTGCTGATGAGGCTGGGGTTGAGGAGCAAGGCGACGTGGGCTGGCTCGCCGAGAATGCTTCCTGTGGCTCCTCCTCCTCCGATGTCAACGGCGACGCGGGGAAGGAGAAGAAGAAGATGACGAGGACGAGCAGGAGGAAGAAGAAGAAGAAGTGGAGGGAGAGCGGCGGCGGCGCTTCCTGGTGGATCGGGACGAGCGCCTCGATATCGCTCTCCCCCTCCCTCTCTCAATGCTCTTCGATATGGGAGAGAGGGAGGCTGGCCGATATGGGCCGGATGGGATGGGCGGCTCCATATCGGGCTCCACGCCTCCTACGGAAGGCGGAGACTGTAGCGCCACCAGCGTCGGCGTAAGAGGCTCCAGGCTCTCTCCTTGTTCCACGGCCGGCAGGGAAGGCAAGGGCTCCATATGCCCCGTTCCCGATATCGCCGCTACTGACGGCTCGGAGAAGAGGGCCTCCTCCAGGGCCGACATTGGAGGCTGTGCTTGAGCTGCCGACGCCCCTCCCACCTGCGCCGGGGGCGTGGTTTGGGAGAGGCACTGCTCCGACTGCTGGCCTTCCAACAGGGGGCCTCCTTCAAGAAGTGCCCGTGAGGGAGAAGACGAGCCATCCACTGGTAAGGCAATGGCGGCCCCAGCGGTTCGCGCCTTTTTCGTGGTTGTCTTCTGAGGAGAAGGAGCCCGGCGGCCATCTTGGCCCTTTGCCAAAACGGGCTTTTTCACCTTCTTTTTAGGGGCGGAAGGGCCAGAGCCTGCCCCGAGCGCGGCAGAAGTTGTAGGGGCTGCCTGTGCTCTTTGGATAAGGAGGGAGCCTTGCGAAGAGAAGACAGACTTCTCATAAATCGCCACCTTGAGCCTCGCCTCCCTGTTCTTCCTCGTCTGTGAGGAAAAGGCACGACAAATGGCGCAGGCTTGTGTCAGATGCCCCTCGCCCAGGCATTCAAGACACAGGTGATGTGCGTCCGAGTCCGGGAGGACATTGGGGCACTGGGCACACTTTTTAAAGGAAGCTGTGGCCATAGTGGGCAAAGCAGGAGCGCAGTCAGGCAAGCCGCGTCAAATCGATGGCAAACAGGACAGAGGAGGGAGGCAGAAGAATAGTCAAGTCCAGTCAGAGGTCAAATACTTAGCAGTCCGTTGAGTAGTTAGCAGTAGAAAACGAAGGATCTCCTAATCGCTCGCGCGGAGTAAGAGAACTGGTTGGGTAGCCCCTCTGAGGGTGCTTATATACGGGTGGGCGGGGCTACCGCTGACGTGTCAATCTTATCTTTCTAGAAGGCTCCGTTTGCTCTGCGTGCCCGCAGATATTACCACATGTACATATTAACAGAAGACCACGACATAGAAGGGCTGGTGGTAATAAGGCCGCCAGCGCTGTCTGTAAGGTTGATAGGGTTGATGGCTATACTTATTTAGCGTCTGCTTCATCTTATGGGAATGCTCCAGCTGAGAATCTGTCTCAGGGTTGAAGAGCCCAGCCTCATCCATAGGAAGGTTTTCGATTAGTGCACGTTGGTTGGAAGACAGCGCTGCTGACCGAAGCCAAGCATGTCTCCGAAGGGCAACCGAGCCAGCAATAAGCTTGCCCGAGGTATCTGCCCCATGCTTGGCCAGGTCCTTTTGGAGGGTGGCCAAGGTGAGCGCCTCCTGGTGGAAGGCTCTAGCCATAGGCTGTTCGGACACTGGAAGGAGGTCCAAGTATGAGCCCATCTTATTTAACAGGTAAGACTGGTAGACACTCATATACACCCCGTAATGTGCCATTCTACCTGACAGGCACGCTGAGGAGTAAAACTTTTTAGCCATCGCATCAAGCTTCCTTCCTTCTTTGTCAGAAGGAGCGGCCTGGTTGTTCTGGGTTGGTTTAGGTTGGGCGTCGGTGACAATTGAGTCTACCTTCGGAAGCCTGGCCAACCACGGAGTGGTGGACAGGTCAATCCGGTATAGATTCCCCGCTCGTCTGGAAGTGCTAGGGACAGACGTGGGGGCAACACCCGTGACCTTTAACAACTTAACCAGATAAGGGATGGTCGGCAACATGGTGGATTGTTGAGCTTGCTGTTGCTCAGCCGATGTAAAGTATGGGTCTTGAACCACGTCTTCAGACTGGGGAGGCTGTATGCCCAGAGATCTGGCTAGCCTTATTAGCAGGGCAGAACACTTCTTGTATTCCTCCGCCTGCTGAGGATCACTTTCAGGTTCAGGCAGGAGGGGAATGGGGGTCACATCGGAAGTGGACTCCATATCCACCTCCGTGTCATCAACTGGGAGGCGAGGGGGGGATTGAGGAGGAGCAACAGCTGCGAGAGAAGGGGCTTGAGTGGGAGGGGCTGGGGGGGCTAGAGGGGCTTGAGGAGGATGAGAGGGTGCCACGGATTGCGGGACATAGGTGGCAGGAGGCCACGGATATCGAAAACACTCTGAGGGATAAGGCTCAGGAGGGTAATAAGGGTAATGAGGGAAAGGAGGGGGGTAGGGTGGAGGGTATCCATAAGGATACCCATAAGGGGACTCCCAAGGGTGAGCCCAGTCACCGGAGCCCTCCTGCAGAGGGCTCCGTGACCGAGGGTAAGAGAATTCTTCCAAATGAATACCCAGATCAGGAGGGAAGCGTCGCGCAGCAGCGCGGTGCTGAGAAGACAGGCGCGCATCCTCGCGGGAGACCGAGAAGGCAGCAGCAGCTGATTCAGTGTAGGAGGAGGGAGGCCGCGTGGCGCCAGCCTCCACGTGGCGCTGCTCGGTCTCCGGGGAGAGAGGGGATGCCTGAGCACGCGCTGCCAGGGCGCGCGCCGGCGGGAAAGCAAAAACAGCTGACTGAGGCTGAGAGGAGAGAGGCCGCATGGCGCTGGCCTCCACGTGGCTGGGAGGCTCGGTTACCGGTAACTGAGGAGCCGGGGGGGGGGGAAGCTGAGGAGGCGAAGGGAGCCCAGGCTCGGGTCCTGGGGAGAGCAGGAGGCTGGGGAGAAGTTGAGGGGGAATTTCCACCCCAGAGAATTGAGTGTCGTTCTCCCCAAAGAGCTGAAGTGCATCTGCTGCACACAAAGCTATAGGAGGGCTGGGGGGCGCAGAGCCAGCCAGTTGCCTCACAGTATTCTGTGCCATAACCAAGGGGCTGGAGGGCCGAGGACCAACCAGTTGCCCTGGAGCTTTCTGAGCCAGTGGCTCTTTAGCCTTTTCTTTCTGCTTGCCAATCTTGGCAGCCTTAGGCTTATCAGTTTTCTGTTTTTTCTTCCGGAGTGGCTCAATGGCTGGACCAGAGGCCAACTCACGGATGGCACCATCAGATAAAGCACTCACGGGGCTGGATTTTCCAGCCCCCGAAAGCAGAGAGGGCTGGCTCGCTGAGCGGGAGAGCCCGGTCTCTGAAGAAAGCAAGGCCTGTTCAAACAGAGAGGCCTTCAGCTTAGAATCCCTGTTTTTCAGGGTTCTGTTGGAAAAGGTCCTGCATATCTTGCAGGACTGGGGGATGTGACCATCTCCCAGGCAGAGGAGACATTTAAGATGTCGATCCTCTTGGGGCAAGGTTGCTCCACAGTCAGAGCACCTCTTAAAAGATAAAGAAGACATTTTTCTACTCTTATCTGAATAGTCGAGGCAATCCGTGGACTTCTAACAGGAGCTAGTAGTCGGAGATCCTTTCGCTGGCTAGGCGGAAAAGGAACTGCCTGGGTAGCTACATTGGGGGGATGAGGGAGGACGGGGAGTGGGAGGGGCATATGTAAATCTTTAACTTTAGCTAGTATGTCTGAGATTCTACGCATGCGCGGGAGTAAACCCACTTGTCTGCCCTTCTCCGTCCCACGCAACAGCACTCACTACAGGAGAGAGTTCAACAAAATCTCATATCAATATACTCTCCTGGAACATTGCCGGGGGGAACTCCATGATCCAAGACTCGACGTCTGACTTTTTGTGCAACTATGGTATTGTAGCGTTACAGGAGACTTGGTGGGTGGGACCACATTCACCCATAAACTTACCGGGGTACTCAGTTGGTATTCGGAGCGCACAGGGTCAGATCTAGAGGTAGGGCTGCCGGCGGCCTGGCCACTTATATAAAGACAGAGTTCAACTGGCAGTGTGATATCATTATGTCTGAGAATCCCCACTTTCTTCCAATTTTATGTCATACTCAGGACTCCTCCTACATTTTAATTAATATATACATCCCACCAATAACCTCCCCATTTTACCATCCGGAGTATGGGTGCAGCTGGAGTCTCTAATATCGGAATTAACCCCTCTGTATCCCCAAGCGCTTCTTATTCTGTTAGGAGATTTCAATGCACGCCTAGGACGTAATCCCCAAGAAACTGCCCAGAAGATAGGCTTAGGGCAAGATACTTCCCATCTGCTGTTTAAGGGACTATCTAGGGATCATACATCTAACCAGGCTGGTATAAAACTTCTATCTCTGGTAAAGAACTGTGGGATGAAAATCTTGGGAGGGAGGGAGCCAGGGTTTGTGTACCCCTTCACCTTTCATGGTCCCAAATCCAGCAGTGTGGTGGATTACATTTGTGTGTCAGTCCAGGCTGACCACCTATTCTCAGACTTTCATACTCATACTACGCTGGTCAGTGACCACCAGCCCCTCAGTGTCACACTGACAGGGAATACGGATCTTAGAACGCCATCCAATCTAGAGCAATGGTCCGCAAAACGAATCGAAGCTTCATCAAATTTACGACTGAAATGGCATAAAGTTGATACTATGGCAATTTCCAAAGAATTGCATTCTAGGGAACTCAAGGAATGGGCAAACATAGTGACATCCACAGTAGTTCCCTGGCAGATGGTGGATTCAGCGTATAGCAGCATCTGCTCAATGCTTAAAAAGCATCTGACTGTCCCCGAACCTGGGCCAAAAAACCGGACATTGAGAGATAACAAACCATGGTTCGATAGGGAATGTTACCTAATGAGGAAGCAGTTAAAGAAACAAGTAAGGAAAGATAAGCTCACCCCCACAATAGAGTCACAGGCCTCAATGATAGTTCTCAGAAGGAAGTACAAACAGCTGATTAAAACAAAAAAGCAGGAGAACGCTGTGGCCCTGTGGAGTGGATTAGAATCGGCGGCCAAGAGCTCCTCCCCCCGCATTATTTTGGAGGGCAGTAAATGGATACCTCAGTGAGAGGAAATTAATAAAGATCAATCATATTTCCGCACAGGAATGGGAGCAATATCTCAAGCTCCAGTTTACTAGCACCACAAATGATGTCCTGTCAGATTCGGGGAATCTGGTCAGTTTGGAACAGCTTCCTGAGTGGCCACCCATAACCAGGGGAGAAGTAAAAGCAATAATCAATCAGCTCAAGAATAACAAAGTACCAGGAGAGGACTCACTCCCGGGAGAGCTGTTTAAGAACAACTCTGATTGGTGGTCAACCCTGTTGGCGGGTTTATTCACACATATAGTCAATACCCTAAGTATACCACTGGGGTGGAAGCAAGCGATAGTAGTACCAATATACAAGAAAGGAGATAAATCTGACCCTAAGAACTATAGACTCATTAGTCTATTAGACGTAACAGCTAAAATCTTCTCTAAAATTCTCCTGGAGAAATTAAAAGCCTGGCTGTTGGCAGAGAATATTCTCCCAGAAGAACAGGCGGGGTATAAAGAGGGCTGGTCAGCCATTGACAATTGCTTCATACTAAACCATATTAGTAGCACACAGATTAGGAAGGGGGGAGTTCTATACGCCGCATTTGTAGACTTTTCCGCGGCTTTTGATAATGTTAACAGAACCCTTCTATGGAAGAAATTGAAGCTGCTTGGGGCAGATGCTAGACTTCTGAAGCTCTTGAAAATGCTGCATACAGGAAACGCATTCCAACTCCGAATGCCTTCTGGGGCACTCACCAACAAAGTTGACACTCAGGGAGGAGTGAGGCAGGGATGCATCTTAGCACCGACCCTTTTCAACATTTTTGTTAGTGATCTTCCATGTAAACTAAGAGGGCAGCAATTTCACATGCCAAAGATTGGCCAAAGACACATCAATTCTCTTCTATATGCTGACGATGTTGTCATTCTCTCCCTTACCCAGATTGGGCTTCGTCGTAGAGCCTTAGTAAGATTCAACCAGTATGCACACAGAAACGATTTAAGTATCAATAAAGCGAAAACCAAGGTTATCAGGTTTGCACACAGACCCAAAAGGCACTCCTGGACACTGGATGGGGAAAACATTGAGCAGGTTGATACCTTCACCTATCTAGGAATTACCTTTTCGGCTAAAGGCTCATGGAAGGCCCAACAATCAAGGAGTGCCACCAAAGCAAAGCTAGGCATTAACCAGATTCTCAGACTAACCAAACATCAATATCCGGGTTCCCTCCTACCTACGATCAAAGTTTACGGAGCCAAAATAATCCCTCAATTACTTTATGGGGCTGAGATTTGGGGTTTGGACACCATGCCAATCATCGAGCAGGCCCAGACAAACTTCGGTAGACAGCTTCTGGGGCTGAGCAACAGGACTCCAGCGGTGGCTGTTAGGGTGGAACTGGGCCTGCAGCAAACTAACGGTTTGGCAAAAATAAGAGCGTTCAACTATTTATGTAAAATTGCCAACTTAGACAACGATAGACTCCCTAAAATCTGTCTAGAAGAACAGCGTAAGACAGCTAGGGACGCTTCCTGGGTGCTTCAGCTTGAAACTTTCCTGAGAACCCGAGGTATACAGGTGAATGCACAGGGAAGTTACCCACCTCGTACCAGGGAGTTAGTTAAACAGCGCATTTTGGATATACAGGCACAAGAGGATATACACGGGCTAGCGAACATCAAATCCCTAAAATGGTTATCTGTACAACATCATGTATTTAAGAGGGCACAATATCTAACACACCAGCTCCCTAAGTATTTAAGGCTCGCCATGACTAGGGCAAGATTTGAGCAGATGGAGACAATGGAGAGATACGGCAGATTTCACTCAATACCATACTCCGATAGAATTTGTATCTGTGAGGTTCCAGAAGTAGAAAATATTAGTCATATACTCTTAAACTGCCCGATATATTCAATAGACCGGGCTAAACTTCTAGGCCCGATTTTGGGAAACAAGGAACATTGGGCAGAGCAACATAAGATTAACTGGCTCCTATCCCATGCGAATCCCACCATAATAAAAAGAGTGGCCTCCTTTTTGGTGAAGGCCAAAAGGAGGAGGCAGAGATTTATTGCTTCGATTGGCACCAACTGCTGGGGCGACGAAGATCAGTAGTAGAAGTAGGATTAGCACTATAGAACTATGAAAATAGATAGGGCACTCCAAAGTGCCAGCGATTAGCTTTCACACTGTTTTAAACCAATTTTAAAGTCACCAGATGATGATGAATTGATCATGTGATTATCTGATTATATCATATTACATTCTATCCTACTATATTTTACTTCATTCCGTTTTATTGGTGTAAGATATATTGATATGACTGATGGTCTCTCAATAAAGATTTGATTTGATTCAATTTGATAAGCCTAAAGATTTACACTTTGTATATAGAAAAGTAAACAATGTGTCATTACAACAACTTGACACAACAGGATGAATGAAGTATGAAATTGAAAACAGGAATTAAGTTCCACCTTGCAATGAGAGATCTTTCCCCTTGAATTTCTCATGAAGAAATGCTGGCAACTAACATTAAATAACACAAAGAAGAAAACCAAAATTTTAGGAATATCAGGAGAAAGGCAAAACACATCTGACCTATTTGCCATTGCTATTTTGAAATTTTTGAATGTCTGTGGTGAAATTCCACTTTCTTTTAACTGCAATACAAGATCACTGAGATCAGGGAAGTGGATAATTTATTAGATTAGTTTGGTACTTCTATCTCTGTTGCCAATTTCTTAGTTACAGGGGCCCAATACAATTTAAAGTTAATTTTATGTATACATGTAGAGATGCACATACACATAAACACACTCATAGCTGATGCTATTCTGTTTCTTGGCTTTTCTTCGCGAACGGAGATTCAGGAAGGACTCATCCCATGCTTTCTACAAGTGCGCTGATGATTTGGAGCTTGGATGTGTCCTTCAAGTTTGTGCAATAGACCTTTCTGGTGGAGCGCAGCGTGCACAGAACTGGCCTCACCCTTTAAACCAAAGGTTCGTCTGCCGGGGCCTAGCAAGCTTAGGACAGTGGCAGCAAGGTCCTCAGGTCGTAGATTTGGTTCGAGTTTCCTTCTCTTAGATGGTTGACCTTACAGGGTTAAACAAGCACCATCTGCCTGGGTTTGAAATCAGAGTTTTCCTTCTCCTAGGATGGTTGCCAAAAGGCTAGAGAGCCCATTCTGCCATTTGACGCTCTTTGTCAGACCCTTTGGTTGTGACCTATCTGGCATGGGAGGCTATTAGGGTACGCAAGCCTCTCCCCCACAACAAGGGGCCTCCAATGGAGAGGACTAGTAACTATACACAATAAGCAAGAGAAGTGCTCAGTCTTGATCCAGAATTCATTGTGGCCAGAAAACCACACTTTACCTTCTGCACTACTAGTGATGCGTTTCTAGCCTAATATTTGCAGACTGGATGGTATTTCCCCAAGAGTCTCCTTAACTGCATCAGAAACTGGATTAGTACTGAACTGACTATTAAAGAACCAATTTAATTCCACCAGGAAAATTATACAACCCAATATCTAAACTTCCTCAGGCTGAACAAATGACCTCACTAGTGAAGAGTTTGTGCCTGCTTGATTCCTCCACACTGCTCTCCTTGGTATTTAGCCTCCTGTTTCTTGTACCTTTGTGTACGTTATATGTTTGGTTTCATTTCTACATTTGATTGTCACTTGTGTACTTTGATATTGGGTGCTCTGTATAGTGGGAAATTCCTCTGGCTTAAATGGGCTTGAGCTAGAGGAACATTTGAACCTCAAACCCCGAAATCTGATTGCTTGGGCTTGATCTCTGATTGACCCTGGTATATGTACAGGGCCGGTTTAACCATTACACCAACTACGCAAGTGCGTAGAGCGTCGTCACCTGGGAGGGGCATCGTCACCTGGGAGGGTGCCGTTGGACCGAGTCCGCCCCGCCGCCCGTGCCGCGCTGCGCCGCCGGCCAGGCCTTCGCAACAGGGCCCGCAGCCCGCCCGGCCCGCCGCCCAGGGCGCTCCAGCCGTGGCTCCACATGCGCGGAGACCCCCGCACACGCGCGCAGAAGCCTCCACAGGCGCTATGGCGCCTGTAGGAGCTGCCGCGCACGTGTGAAAATCTCCACGCATGCGCACTGGCTCCAGAGCGCGCCTCCTGCTTTGGAGGCAGCGCGCGTGCGTGCAGTTTTGCACTGCGCACTGATTGATGCATGCGTACTGGGCTCCAAAGCAGGAGGCGCACCCTGGAGCCAGCGCGCATGCGCGGAAATTGGTGCATGCGCCCTGGGCTCTAGGGCGCGGACCCGCACTCGGGAGCCGTGGGGGGGGCAAAAATCTTTTTCGCTTACCCCCCCGGAATAGGTAGGTCCGCCCCTGTATATGTAACATTACAATGTACAGCCATGTCTTTTTCTAAAGTTAAGATAGATACTAATGCGTTTCTGCTTTTTATAACAGGTAAAAGAAGATTATGAACCTTCTAAATATATCAGATAAAACGAGTTTCAGAGTTGGAAAAATATATTCTATTTGCCCAACACCAACTGGTATATAGCAATATATTTGCTATTGTCCAGCCTGGACATAAGAAAAAGTCTCCTTCAGTTGCCTTGGTACAGTTCCCTGGTAAACATATTTTAGAACTACACTTTTTACTTTACATTTCAAATGTGTTGACCTTGATAAAGTGCACAATTTATATAAATTTAATTAGCAGATATCAGACACTTATTCTGTCTAATGCTACTTCAAATTAAAGACATGGACAAATTGTTTAGCAGCATGGCACAGAAGCTGTGCTTTTGCTTCATGTCCAAGCCTTCACACTTTCTCTGCTGCATTTGTCAGAAAGAGAACACATAAAAAGAAGTGGTTCAGGAGGAGGGAAGCACTGAGGTGAATGAGAGTAATCTCTCCCCCCCTCCCTCCCTCCCTCCCCCCTCTATATATATGAGTGAAATTTACAGTGAGTGTAACAAGATTAATGGGGAGAAGGATTAAGCGCTTTGGATGTTATATGTCTGCTGTATTATAAATGTAAAAAAGAAAAGAGAACGCAAATGGAATACCTCAACTAAAAGACATATAAAATATATTACCTTTTAATGTAAATTTGCATATTCAGATTTTCTGTTTGTGTTTTCATAATGAGTTGTGTCTCCTTGCTTGTCTATCACCTTTTCTTCTCCTCCCCACTTCAACCTCCCTCCTGCATCCCCCCCCCCACTTGTTTCCTGTTTCTTTGTCTCTTTC
The DNA here is from genome assembly GCA_030556195.1 of Anolis apletophallus. Classification (NCBI taxonomy): domain Eukaryota; kingdom Metazoa; phylum Chordata; class Lepidosauria; order Squamata; family Anolidae; genus Anolis; species Anolis apletophallus. The sequence goes on along the minus strand of JARBWK010000008.1, from coordinate 31,730,591 downwards.
TTCTGCATTCCTCCTTTCATTGTTCTTTGCTCTCGCTCACTCCTTTCTGCTTGCCTATCTATTCAATTTCTCTTCTGGCTCCTGTACTTTATCTTTTAATTCTGCTTCTGTACTCTCTGTACTCCTGCACGGCTTTCCTGTGTGCTGCATTTACAGATCATACTGAAAGCAACACACAAGATCACTTTAAAAAAACCAAAACAAAACCAAAACACAAATGTTTCTATCTCAGCTCATGTGAGAAAGCCTTTATAGGTTTTATCAGCTTTAAGCCTTTGATAATCTATGATGATATTATCATCCCACAATCTGAACTCCGTTGTTGAATATTGCAAATACAAGCACATTTGTTCTCAATTAATTAATTAATTTCCTCTGTTATTAAACATGGTATCAAAATACATCATTTCCTCATGTTGAATCTTCTCAGCTGTATTTTCAACATGTCAGCTCCACAAGTGATCTGGGCTGCAAGCAGAGGAAATTCTTAATGACACCCTGAATATACAAGCCCAAACATACATTCAGTTATGAACATACTAAGCACACCATTCAATCAGGATCCATGAGGGCAATGACCTTTTTTCTAGGTGATAAGCAGAATTATATCTGTCACAAGGCAAGATGTAAGAAAACCTGATGCCTTAGTCAGGTGTAAGATTTCAGGGGTTGCCTTCCTGTGAGGCAGAAAGCACATGATTTGCCCAAGGTTTCCATAGTTGAATGACAATTCAAACCCTAGTCACCCATTGTCCTAACATTCAAACTAATACAAGCTAATAGACTTTGCTGGTTCCCAGGTACTTAGCTAATTTCTACAAAATTGGTGCAGCTGAAATTTTTGTGGTAAAAGTGGGGAGTTCTTATATCGGCTATAGAACTATCTCAGTATTTAAATGATTCTGCATCTAGCCTGCCCTTATGAATGTGAATATCAGTTTTAAAATATGTGCAAGTCAGGTCCCACTGCTCAGCAGGTGGTGGAACTAAGAAAATCAGTAAAGGCCAGGAAAATTGTATTGTTTACTCTTATAATTAGATGGTCTACGAATCCATAGGAACCATTTGTATTTGCTAATCAGCCTCCCTAAAAAATCTTGAACCATCTGTCTTCCCAAATGTATTATGAAATCTTAAAAGGCAAGGGCTTGACTGGGAAATATGCCCACTGGTTAACTAATAAAACTTAACAGCTTGCTGTTTTTCAAGTTATCGAGAATGAAAAGAACTATACAAATGTATTAATATTTGGATAAATTATAGAGGCTGAAAAATTCTACGTTTCATAGACATATATATCCTGACAGGGCTAACATAGAGGATAAGTGGGAACAAAATAAAACAAAATCTGTACACTTGGTGTTCTTAAATTGTACACTTGGCTAGTTATCACTCAAAGAAAATAAAAAAACTGATCATAAGCACACTGCTCATACACCACAACAATTGGACTTAGCTGTTTTCCTCTAGCAACTATTGCTTTGAATCAATACTCTATCTTGAGTAAAACCGTGATAACATTCTCCATTAATATATCTATCAAAGTTTGTAAAGAAAAAAGAACTGTGCATATCCTTTAAGCCTCATCTGTGTTCTTTTTTGTATATTATGTTTCGCTCAAATCCCCAGCAGTTCATCCCTATTTTGATACACTTAATAATTTTTCTAAAATATCTGGATATTCAATGAACTGGAAATACTGCCAGCGGGAGACAAGATGGACTCTAGCATATTTAAAGCATGGCAGTTTTGATATTCCCCAAATTCTATTACTTATCTGGATATAATTATCCCTAGGAATTCACCTCAGATCTTAATACAAGTCAGCTGATAAAAAGATACTGCACAACATTTAGAGAGATGGGCAAGCTAAAAGATGAGTGTGTGGTGTGAGATAAGTATGATTAAAATGAATGCTATAGCTAGAATTGTTTATGTTATTTGTTGAATTCCTCTACTACTTCTTTCCACAGAAATCCAAGGAAGGCCCCCCCCCCCCCTGGATTCTAGAGCAGTGCCTGGCAGCTGTGATGGATTGGATGAGGGGTAACAATCTGAAGCTTAATCCAGACAAGACAGAGGTCCACCTGGTCAGTTGCGAGTCAGATAAAGGTATAGGATGGCAACCTATGTTCAACGGGGTTACACTCCCCCTGAGGACACAGGACTCAGAGCTGACACTTGAAGCTCAGGTGTCGGTGGTGGTCAGGAGGGCCTTTGCACAGTTAAACTTTTGTGTGCCAGCTGGAACTGTAGCTCGAAAAGCCTGATTTGGCCACAGTGATCCACACCTTAGTTACATCTAGACTGGATTACCACAATGCACTCTATATGGGACTGCCTTTGAAGATGTCGGAAACTGCAATTGGTGCAAAGATCAGCAGCCAGGTTACTAAGTGGAGCTAACTATAGGGAGCACACAATGCTTCTACTAAAGCAGCTCCATTGATTTCCAATAAGTTTCCGGTCCCAGTTCAAAGCGCAGGTTATTAAGTATAAAGCCTTAAACTGTTCGGGCCTTGCCTATCTTCACAACTGCATCCCCACCCCCAATGAACCGGCGCAGGCTCTAAGATCTGCTGGAGAGGCCCTCCTCTTGGTCTCGTCACTGCCACAAGTATGGTTGGTGGGTACGAGGGAGATGTCCCTTGGTGGTGCCCCCCCCCTCGGTGGTGACCCTCTGGCTTTGGAATGCCCTCCCCTAAGGGAGATTAGGCAAGCCACCACACTGTCCTCCTTCCAAAAGTTCCTGAAGACCTGGCTGTTTAAACAAGCTTTTGGGAACTGATCTATGACCTAACTGATCTATGCAATTGTTATATAGCCTTGCACTTTATCCCATGCCCTCATCCTATGGGTACAGCTTTTAACTTTTCCCATTCCCTGTCCGATTGTTTACATCCTGGCTTAATTTATAGAAGCTTACCGCCGTTGCTTATGTGCATTGTTTTAATTGAGTTTTAAGTTGTCGTATAATATGCTATGTGTTTTATTCAACTGTATTTTAATTATGATTCATTTTATGTCCTCTCTGCCATGTGTAAGCCACCCTGAGTCCATTCAGGGAGATGGTGGCGGGATACAACAATAAAGTTATTATTATTGTATCTTGAAAGCATTTTCAAAAAGTAAATACATTGTTTAGGAGATTGATGTGGTGGTCATAAACTCCTAGAATTTCAATTAAAAGAATGCAAATTCTAATAAAAGAGGGATGGTTCAGCCTTCCAGATCTTCTTATTTAACATCGGTTATGTCAGTAATTTTGTATTTTTTGATGTATCCACTGAAAGTTAGTAATCCACCATGGTTGCCCTTAGACTCTTCATTTCTGGCAGTTGGTTCTTATATTATTAAAAGAGCAGTGTTTTGCCAACAATTTCAGTTATAAATGTGTGGCAAGTATTGCTTCATCAATTGCAATTTGACTCATACACTCATGCCAAATTGACTCCAGATTTGAAAACTGGATAGAAACCATTTTTATTGAAGGGGTGGGCCAATAATGGGATTTTTACCTTAAATCAGATACTTTGTGTTCATGAGTTTTTACCCTCTTTAATATTGCTGGAACAGTTAAAACTACCTTTTAGCAGCTAAATAGCAATATGTAAAATTGAAACATCTGTTACAATTCAGATTTGGCTTTGTGTAGCACCCCAGTTCTCGTTCGTGCCTGGGGGGCAGGGGGCAGCACCGGGGGTTCCACTTGCATTGGAGCCAGCTGATTCTGAGGAGGATTTGGAGGGGCTGGAAGAAGGGGATTTTGAGGTAGCTGGGCCTTCTTCCCCCACAGAAAGCCTGGCCTGGGATGACGGCTGGCCTGATCCTTACGAGATGCAGGAAGGCCAGACGGATTTCGAAAGCAGTGATAGTGAAGATTATGAACGGCCGGGGGGGAGGATCGCAAGAAAGAATGTGGGAAACAACGGAGGGAGAGGCCCGGGAAGCAGATGGGGAGTTCGGCTCTCACGAAGATAGGGAACCAGGTGCTGGGAGGCAAGGTCGAACCTTTGATAGGAGACGGAGCATTGAGGCTAGCAGGAGGGGCTGGTTCCACAGCCTAGACAGGCCGAGGTCCCGCAGCACAGATTGGAGGAGGAGAAGCCTAGAGCGTCGGGGGCCTCGCCAAGGGGATTAAGTATAGGATCCGTGGGAACGGATCCTCAGTACCTCGGCCACGTCTATCCTATGCAGACGTGTAGCGAGCCAAGACCACGTAGCTAAGTTTGGGCTAGTGGCCTGCCAAGGAGTGCCTTGGATCTTGCAACTTTGCTTTGTTCCCTGATCCGCTTTTGTTGAGCAGAGCCCTGCCAAGTCTTTGGAAACTTTCGTGCCAAGTTTGCTTTTGGACATTACCTTTTACCTTTTGGATTACTTTGATATTTTTATGGACAATTACCTTTTCAACTGTTTCTTATTCTTCAATAAAGTAGTTAGCTGATTACCGTCTCTGTGTGTGTGATTAAGGGGCCGGCCAAGGTCTTGCATCGTGACACTTTGCAGCTTTAAGCACATCCAAGGTTCCTGTAATTAAGGTCAACCAAGTATACAAACTAACAATTTATACATATATTTTCAGTCATCTATAAACAATTATGCAGTGAAATATATAGAAAGAATGGAATAGGGAACTGGAGTACAGTGTTCCCTCACTTATTGCTGGGGTTAGGTTCTAGGACCTCCCGCAATAAGTGAAAAACCGCGATGTAGGGATACTCTGTTTATTTTAATATTTATACATTATTTTAGTAGTATTTATAAACTTAAGTCTTTATAAACTTAAAATAAAGTGAAGGAAAGGAAAGGAAGGAAAGTCCCTTCAAGGCTGGAGGGAGGGAGGACTGAGGAGGGAAAGTGCTTTGGAGAGCGGCGGTGGCAAAACCCCACAAAATAGCAAAAATACCATGATATATATGTAAAATTAGTATTTTTTGAAATTCGCAAAACAGCGAGTCCGCAATAAGTGAACCGCGAAGTAGCGAGGGAACACTGTAACTAGTATGCTATAGATCTCTGAAACCTATTTCAGGAGCCCCCTCTCCTGCTACAATGCATTGTCTGTAAAAATATTATGTGCTCAAGACTGCTGTCTTTCCTTGCACATCTTCAGACTCATTCTGAGATTACAGCCTCCACTAGCATAAAAACCTTATCATACACAGACTGCCTATCTATTATTTCCTCTAACATTATTTCCATCCCTTTTTGTTGTTTCTTTTCTGAGAGGCGTTGGGGATGGAGGAAGGGAGGAGACACAAGCAAGTAGCCTCCTGCCTGCATGCAGTGCCAATCAAATGGCGGCTGGCCCCCCTCCTAAGATGAGTCATCCCCACTTCCCCTTCCTACCAACATTTTACAGTCATATTATTGTGGAAGGACACTCAGAAATTATCCCTACATGGAAGAGAACAAGCAAAAGATCAAAGCCAAGAACTTCTCTCTCTTGGGTTTCTTTTTAATACCAAACCTAAAGCAGCATGTTGTGTGTATATGTATGTGTGCAGGAGAGAATAAGGTGATACTACATTGTACCATCATAACAGATACTACAAAAAGGGGCTAGATCTCTCACTTAAGGTACACGCCCACCAGCCACCCAAAATCAGTGTAACAACATAACTGAATTTTCATACAGAAAACCATAGTGTAACAGAAGCTGGAAAAAGTCAATACCTTTTTTTGTGTTAGTAAAATGCTTTGCTTTTAAAATGGTCTCCCACACATGACAATTTGAGAAGCAATGACATTAGGCATTGAGCCCCAAAAGAAGGCAATAGCATCGGAATAGGACTTTGAGCACGGGTTTAGGGCCCTGCTTAACAGGATGAGCAGGAGGCTCACAGAATGTGTTGTTTTTATCTATACCTTGACTCAGAGTACAGAAATAGAACTCAATAGGCTTATTCTAGTTAGAACATAAGAACATAAGAAGAGCCATGCTGAATCGGGCCTCAGCCCATCTAGTATTCTGTGTCACACAGTGGCCCACTAGTTTACACAGGGATTAGCAGAAAGGAGGGCAAAACCTCAGACCCCCACAACCAGATTAAGAACAGAGGGAGACTACATTATACATGGATTGAGTCAATCAATTATGCAATGGCTCTGAATTAGTAAGTCTGAAGATCTTGGAAGCCTCTCATTCATAGGGTCACTACATACTGGCATTGACTTAACAGAAAATAACAACATATCTAATTGAGACTAAACAACAGGATTCTGGGCATTTCTAGCTAAAAAGCATTAACATTGAATGCATAGTGCCCAATTGCATCACTGCCATTTAATGTGTTCCTATATTGCCTGTCTCCAGCTCTAGGTATTCAGAGCGATACAGCCTTTATACAGCTAGTCCAAGATCTTTGATGCCTACAGCAGGCAATACACTTTCTCTGGAATTCCATGTATAAAAGCCAACCAGACTGACAGTTAAATATTACTTCAAGTCATGACATGACAGTGCCCTCTACCACTCCCTCAAGAGAGGTTACTGTAACTTACCAAGTGCAATATACTGGTTCTAACTGTAATTGTAATTTTTGGAATTTTTTCTTTGTTGGGCATCGAATTGTTGCTGGTTGTGAGGCCGCCCTGAGTCCCCTTTGGGGTGAAAAAGGCGGGGTACAAGTATGGGAAAGAAATAAATTTTACCATTAGGAAAATTGAAGCAACCACTTCATGTGACTGATGGTGCTGTGTTGCAATGGCAAATTCCTGTGCATTCAACCAGGGGCGGTCCGACCGTATATGCGAACTACGTGCTCGCGTAGGGTGCCATCTTGGAAGGGCTGGAAAGGGGCGAATTCTCCTGCTCGCCGGGCGCATCGGGAAGCCCCGGCCCACCCCTCCCCACCACCGACGCATCCTCGGGCCCTTCGCCTTCCTCTTAGATGCAGGCCTGGATCATAGCCTTTTGGCGCCCTAGGCCAAAGGCTCCACCCCGCCACAGCTCCGCCTCTTCCTCCTCGCCAGCGCGAGGAGGAGGAGGAAGGAAAGCCCCACCCCGGAGCCAATGGCACACATGCGAGGCAGTGGCCCCAAGGGCGGGGCCTCCCCTTGGCTCCTCCCTCCCTCCTAAAGTGTCATGCCAGCCTCAGAAGCGGCCGAATCGCCGCTTCTGAGACCGGCGTGGTGGCTTTAGGAGGAAGGGAGGAGCCAAGGGAAGGGTCCCCACGACTCCTCCCTCCCTCCTAAAGTGTCATGCCGGCTTCCTGGTCCCTTCCAAGCCCCGCCCCCGGTTCAGATTTCGCCCTCCGCCCCCTGAGCGGAGTGCCGAGGAGGAGGAGGAGGAGGAAGAAGCAGCAGCGCATGGCGGCAGTGCCTTCTCCTCCCTGACCGGCCCCCTTCCTCGCCGCCGCCAGCAGCTCCTCCTCCGAGAGAGAAAGAAAGAAAGAAAGAAAGAAAGAAAGGGAGAGGAAGAGAAGAAGGAAAGAAGAGGTAGGGAAAGGGAAGGAGAGAAGGAAAGAGTAAAGGGGGAGAAAGGAAGGAAGGAAGAGGAAGGAAGAGGAGAATGGAGGAAAGAAGGAAAGAAGGAAGGGAAGGAAAAGGAAAAAGAGAAGGAGAGGGTGAAGGGGGAGAAAGGAAGGAAGGAAGAGGCGCCAAAATAATGTTTTTTGGGGGGTGCCAAAATAATGTTCGCTTACTACTTAAAATTACCTTAGACCGCCCCTGCATTCAACCTAAGCTCTCAAGACATTTCCCTGTTTTGGATGATAGAACTGAGAAGAAGCGAGATCACATGACTTGTACACAACTCTCTCTTCCAACACTTTGCTGCAATTCCTCATCTCAATATCTGTCACATATAGCATTTCTCATTTTACATCATCAAAGGATCAGCCCTATTCCAAGAATGGGGAAGGGATGGAGGACACAGAAGGCCAACGAAGATGGAGTAAGGGGAAGTTCTGTATTGAGGGGAGGAATGCTTGCCACATTTACTCCCTTCTCTGCTGCCACCTCTGTTTATAGGATGGGTGGCTGCTCAGCTCCTTTCCTTAGGATATTTCTCAAAATGTTATCTAAAATGAAATAGAAAATATATATAATGAAAATATCCCACATATTTTGGGAAACACTGTTGAAGTATCTTTAATTTGCCTTTTGCAAGCTATATTTAAGATGTGTGACTACTCACTTCTGAACGGTAGAAATTTAATATGTTGCATTGCCATTGTTATGTTAATGGATGAAATAAATCATAGTGCATTTTAAAACTAATCAGCTTTGGTGGCTATCACAATAATACATTTGGACATCTTACTACTGTTGATTTTTCTCCAATACTACGAATTAGACAATAGTCTAAGGAGGTAGCTGTTTCGTTTTGGCAAAATTGTTATTTTATGTAAATACCTGTATGTATCTTCCATACAGAATTATTAGTTGCTTACCTGTAACTGTAGTTCTCTGAATGATCCTCTGTGAATTCATACTCATGCAATATCCCAAGCTCGCAGAGCAGATCGGAACCTTCTAGAAGATAAAATTGACACATTAACGTAGCCCCGCCCCTCCATATATAAGCCCTTAGCTCAGAGCTACCCACTCAGTTTTCTAGCCGCAAGCAGCTAGCCGAGGGGCATGACCCAGGGGAGGAAGGGCGGGTCGTATGAATTCACAGAGGATCATTCAGAGAACTACAGTTACAGGTAAGCAACTAATAATTCTCTGTCATGGATCCTCTGTGAATACATACTCATGCAACAGTTTACAAAGCAACCAACCTTGGTTGGGTGGTGGGCGTCATGCCACCGAAGAAAAAAGGACCGCTCTACCGAACTGTGCTTGCTTCCTGGAAATGGCATCCACCTTATAGTGAGACACGAAGGTCGAAGGCGTCTTCCAGGTCGCAGCGCGGCAGATCACATCCAATGGCACTCCCCTCATGAAAGCCGTGGAAGTGGCCATCGCTCTCGTAGAATGGCCTCTTACACCTAGGGGAACCTCCCTCTTGGCCATCTGATACGCCAAGCGGATGGTCGCCGCAATCCAGGAGGACATCCTCTGGGGTGACACGGGGAGGCCCTTGGTATCCTCTCTATACTTAACAAATAGCCTAGTAGACTTTCTAAACCCCTTTGTCCTATCTAAGTAGAAGGCTAGGGCCCTCCTGACATCCAAGCAGTGCAAAAAGCGCTCTAGCAGGGAACTGGGTTCCTGAAAAAGCGCAGGCAGAACTAAATCCTGTGACATGTGGAACGAAGATACTATCTTTGGTAAAAACGCAATGTCCGTGCGCAACACCACCTTATCCCTATGAAAAATGGTGTAAGGGGCATCAGCACGGAGCGCGCATAGCTCACTAGCCCTTCTAGCTGAAGTGATGGCCACTAAGAATGCTACCTTCCAGGATAGATGGGAGACGTCGTTCGACGCCATCGGCTCAAATGGAGGCCTAGATAAGGCTGACAGAACTAGGTCTAATTCCCAACCCGGGGCTAGCGGGGCTACTGCAGGCTTAGAACGTGAAAACCCCCTAAGGAATAGCTTGACCATAGGGTCCGTAAAGCAGGATGGAAGGCCAGCCTTCCTCCGGAACCATGAAATGGCCGCTAGGTAACACCTAATTGATGATAACACCAGGCCCTGCTCCGCCAGGTCTGCCAAAAAATCCAAAATCATAGGTATGGGCGCGGACAAAGGATCCGCATTTCTCTGCATTACAAAGGTGCTAAATCTTTTCCATTTAAAGGTATAGGATTTCCTTGTAGAATCCCTGTGGGCGGCCTCAATATACCGCTGTACCGGTAGGGAGAGGTCAGAAACTAGTATGGGTTGACTGGGCGCAGGCGCCACGCCGTAAGACGTAGCTTGGCTACCTCCGGGTACAGCACCCTGTTCCCCTGCGACAAGAGTAAGTCTGGAACCCCCCTGAGCCTGATGAAGGTTTCTCGGGACCGATGGAGGAGTGGGGCAAACCATGGCTGGCGCGGCCACCACGGCGTCACCAGGATGCAGTTGGTGTTGTCCCTCCGGATCTTGGATAGTACCTTAAGGAGCAGAGGGAAAGGGGGGAAGGCATAAAGCAACCCATTGTCCCAAGACCGAAGGAATGCATCCCCTAAACAACCCTGGGATAAGTTTTGTCTCGCACGGGCACAAAACCAGTGGCATTTGGCGTTATCATGTGCGGCAAAGAGGTCAATAGAGGGCTGTCCCCATGCAGCAAATATACGAGAGGCCTCTTCATCCAGAAGGGACCACTCGTGATGGCTGAGCGGGGACCTGCTAAGGGCATCCGCCACTGTGTTTTCTTCCCCGGGGAGGTGGATAGATAGGAGGGAGATATTCCTATCTATGCACCAGTTCCAAATAGTCAGGGTCAGGCCAAGCAGGGATCTGGAGTGCGTCCCTCCCTGCTTATTAATGTAATACATAACCGTAGTGTTGTCGGTCAGGATGAGGACCGACTTCCCTGTAAGTACTAACTCAAATGCCTCCAACGCCCTCTGTACAGCAAGCAACTCCAGGTAGTTGATATGGCGGGAGGATTCTGCCGAGGACCATAGGCCCTGGGCCACTAGATCCTCTGAATGAGCGCCCCACCCCGTCAAGGAGGAATCCGTGGTCACCGTGTGGGTAGGGCTGGGGGGCATGAACGGTAGGCCACAACATACCCAACTGGGGTCTAACCACCAGTAAAGAGATTGTTGGACGTCAGTCGGCACCTGCAACCTTGTGGACGGATCATCCGACAATGGGCGGAACACCGACAGCAGCCATGATTGTAAGGGCCTGAGGCGCAGCCTAGCATTAGGCGTCACCGAAGTGGTAGACGCCATATGACCCAATAATGTCTGAATGTGGTGAGCGGACACTGTATGCGAACGAAGCGTCCGAGTCACTATGTCCCGCAAAGCGGAAAACCTCTCGCTGGGCAGAAATGCACGCTCCGCCACTGAGTCAATAACTGTCCCAATGAAAGGGATCGTCTGTGAGGGTTCTAAGTTGGACTTTTCGCCATTCAGCTCCAGGCCTAAGGAGCGTAAGAGGGAAAGGGTAAAAGAGATGTCTGACAGAAGTCTATCCCTGGACGGAGCCGCCAGCAGCCAGTCGTCCAGGTACGGATAAATCGTTATCCGGTTGGTCCGAAGGTGGGCCGCTACGGCCGCCATACATTTGGTAAAAACCCTCGGGGCTGAACATAACCCGAAAGGAAGGACGTTAAAACAGAAGGCGTGATCTCCGACCTTGAAGGAGAGGAGCCTCCTATATCGAGGCGCTATGCTAATATGAAAATAAGCGTCTCTGAGATCAATCGTGGCGAACCAATCAAATTTATTCAGAAGGGGAAGGATGGAACACAAAGTGACCATTTTAAACTTGTGAGGTCTTACATAACGGTTGACCTCGCGGAGGTCCAAAATAGCCCTGACACCCCCATCTTTCTTGTCAACCAAAAAGTAACGAGAAAAGAAACAACCAGAATATTCTGATGGGGCTAGCAATGAAATGGCCCCCTTGGCCAACAGCGTGTGAATCTCCTCTAGGAGGGGCTGAGAAGGAACTGTAGAGATAACATTGCCTAACTGGGGAAACTCCAATAGCTCTAAACTGTACCCCTGCCTAACAATCTGGAGTACCCAAGCATCGGAAGTGATTGACTCCCATGCCGGGTAAAACTGGGACAACTTGTCCAAAAAGAAAATCGGACCTGGAGTGGGAGGACGGGCTGGGAAGACGGGGCCAGCTGGAACAGGATCAGGGGGTGGATCTGTGGAAACAGAAGAATGTACGGCTTAGCTCAAAACCTCTTCCTAGGAGGTCCCTGAAATCTAGGTTTGCCTTGGTATGGCTTGAACCTATTACGCTGTGCGTAGCTTTGGCGTTTACCTGCCGGCTGGAACCTATTGGGGCCTCTATTGCCATATCTGAAACCACCACCTGACTGGTTGCCGTAATTTCTCCTGTAGAAGGTATTTTGCTGTTGACCCCTGCGCCTAAAGGGCTGCGGCTGGTTAGGGGAGCCATAGTCTTGCGCCGCCACCCTGACATCTTGCTTCGACTTGAGGTCGGAGTCTGTCTCGGGGTTGAATAGGCCCTTCCCTAGCATGGGAAGGTCCTCTGCCAAGCCCTTGGCCTCTTCCGAGAGGGATGCCGTACGGAGCCAGGCATGCCGGCGCAGGGAGGTTGCCTCGGCAAACAGGCGGCCCGAAGTCTCCGCTAGGTGTTTCCCGAGGTCTTTTTGAAACCGGGAAACCGCCAGGGCCTCGACTTGTAGAGCCTTAGGGAGATGTCGCCGCTCAGGCGGGAGCAGGTTGAGGTACGGAAGGATTCTATTCCAGATATAGGTCTGGTATCCACTAAAATAGGTTGCAAAGTGGGCCATGCGTGCTATAAGCCCGGCCGTCGTGTGCATCTTTTTCCCTATAGCGTCCAGCTTTCTACCCTCCTTATCCGCGGGGGTGGACAATGCTCCCCTCGAGCGCTTGGACTTGGTTAGCTCGGTGACCACTGTGTTGGGTTGAGTGGGCCGAGCTATCCATTGGTACGCCGAGAGGTCTACCCGATAAAGGGAGTCAAGACGTCTCGGGACCGCTGCTACAAGAGCCGGGGAGGTGTCAGGCAGGGTAGTTAATTTTGCCAGGTAAGGGAGCGGAGGAACGGCCTGGGCCGTGGGAATCCTCTGCTCATCCGACGGGAACATCGGATCCTCGACTGCATCGCTAACCTTAGGTATAGGTAAGTCTAGTGCCCTGATCAGCCTAGACATCATCACAACAAAGTTATTAAAATCAGGAATGTCCCCCATGTCCTCCTCAGGCACTACGCCCTCCACAGCCGGGTCTGGCTCATCACCGGAGACGTCAGAGTCAATTCCTTGTTGGGCCTCTGCAGCATTCCCAAAGGGGCCTGGCTGGTCAGGAGCGATCCACTGACGAGGTGCCAGTGGAGGCAGGATCGCAGGTTGCAGAGCCGGGGCTGCCACCTGGGCTGGCTGTATCACCTGCAGGGCAGCTGGAGGAACGGGGCAGTTCTGAGCAGGCAAAGTAGGCTGGTGCATGCTAGCCATAGTAGTCACAGTATGGGCAGGAGCTGGAGCAGGGGCCCCCTGGGGCGGTTGAGGTGGAGGGGGCCCAGTGTAAACATATCCTTGAGCCGTCCACTGCCAGAAGGAGGGGGGAAGAGCTGTCATCCTGCGTTCCTTGCTCCTCTCCCGATGTCGACGCTTGTGCGCCCTCTTGTGGCGCCTCTGGCGCCTTCTGGAGGAGTTGGAAGAGGAGGAGGCGGACGAGGAAGAGGAGGACGACGACGTCGAGGAGGAAGAGGACCTGCGACGGCGACGCCTGCTGGCCCGAGAGGAGCGCCGAGACGGGGCACGGCTTCGCTGCTGGGCAGGACCCGGCCTCGGGGAGGCAATGGAGAAGGGACCCGACGGGATCGGCGGGGCTGGCGTCGGCAGGGCCTCCTCCCGCGATGGAGGTGAGGAGAAGACCGGCGTGGGCGCTCGCGCCAGGCTCAAGTCGCCCGCTAGCGGAGATCGGGAGGGCCCGGCCACCGGCTCCGAGGGAGGCGCCTGAGGGGTCGTCAGCGGCGCTTGCGCCCAACCATTCTGTTGCCCCATTGCAGGGCTTGGCGCACCCAGGTCGCCCTCTCTCCTCCGCTCTCCCGACAGCGGCTCAGTCGTCAGCTGGACTAGGAGCTGCTGTTGTTGCTGCTGTCCCACAGGCCCGCCGCCACTAGAGGGCTGTTCCATCAGCACAGGAGGGGGCGAGAAGAGAGCTTTGGTGAGCGAGCTTTCCTCACCCCCTTTTCGCGCGCTTTTGGCGGCCGGTTTCGGCGGCGCAGCGGCTTGGCGGCCATTTTTAGGGGCCAGATGCTTGGTCTTCCTCAAGACCTTTCTGGCCGGGGGGGCCTCCGACTGGGCCACAGGAGGGGCCAAAAAATCGCCTGGACGTGGGGGAGTCAGAGCTGGCGTGTCCAGCGATGGGAGAAGCTCCAGGTCCAGCGACGGAGTCAAAGCAGGCAGGAGCGCCTTCTCGTATAAGGCAGCCTTGAGGCGAGCCTCCCTGTTCTTTCGGGTCTGGGTCGTAAAAGCTTTACAGATTTTGCATGCTTGGGCAAGATGACCTTCGCCCAGGCAGACTAGACAAAGCTCATGTCCATCAGTGTCCGGCAGGACATTGGGGCATTTAGAACAGGACTTAAAGGAAGAAGTCGCCATAATCAGGGTGATCCAATAGAATTGTCAGGCAGTCCAATTATCCAATCCAGTAATCTATAGTAACAAAGTCCAAAACGTCAGGCTAAAGAGTGGTCAGTCAGAAAGAGTCAAGTACTATACCAGTAGAGCAGTCCAAAGGTTGAAGGTTCTCTCAATGCTTGCGCGGAAAAGAGAAAACTGAGTGGGTAGCTCTGAGCTAAGGGCTTATATATGGAGGGGCGGGGCTACGTTAATGTGTCAATTTTATCTTCTAGAAGGTTCCGATCTGCTCTGCGAGCTTGGGATATTGCATGAGTATGTATTCACAGAGGATCCATGACAGAGAACATGAAGTTTGTTTGGAAGTAAGATTTTCAATTTTTCTGTTCCAATGCTTTCCAGAAAATGGAAAGTGACCAGCAACTTGAAAGCAGCAACAAATATGATGCAAACTTAATCTTATTTGATAAAATAAAATTGTGAAAACAGGAATTTAAGAATGCCCTATCAACATGGATTCCACCCCCACCCTTAATAGCTGACTATTCAGTAACCTGACTTACCAGATAATTATTGGAAACTTCACTCACAATCAAGTAATCCCAGGATAAAACAAAGCATACATGGCCACCAATATTTAAAAGGGTATAGCTAATGTGCTTAATTCAGACTCCACATGGGGTTTTTGTTTAATAATTACCATATAATGCCAGGCTGAGCTGCAAACAGTGTTTTGTGATTAGTATTAATTTTACATGGTGAATGACTTCAGCCGGGTGACAATCGGACACAGACCAATAATTTAGATCTATGTGATGCTGCTCACAAAACCAATGTGGTCTATAGACCTTAGAGGTGCTCTTCCTATGTTTTCTAGGATCTAGTTGTTACTATACAGATTTTCATCTGTAAAGTTTCAACAGTAGGTACCGAGTTTTTCTTGTGGGGAAAACACTGGCATCTAATTGTGCAAAAATGTGTATATGTACGCATAAAAGCCTATAGATTGTAGATGGACCCAAGTCATGCAACTGCAATGGGAAAAGATGTAGTTGTTTTATAGATGGCATAGTCTAAATGCATTGTTTATGCCTTTCAACTTAGTATAAGTTTTAACACTGCTATGTTATACCCATGTACCACTAAGAAAGCTCTACTGAATGTAAAAGAGCTTGTTTTTTCTGAAGACATATATAGGCCCATACTCTAAAGAGATTTATAGGACCACAAGCCTTCATTTGGCAACATGATTAATAATCCTTTTATTATTAACATAATTGTCAAGCCAAAAGAAATAAAGAAATTAGAACCCATATTTAGATAGTAAAATATCAAAGTAAAATTGAATGATTGATGGAAATTAATGAGGCTTTCATTAGGCAAGTTATATTTACAGAAGACTAAATATTTTAGCCAATAATATATACAATTTTGGTTTTCATATTTAGTTACATGTCTGCTTAATAAGATCTTACACAGAATTATTGTGTTGATGCTGCCTTAACTGGTTAATCCATTTCAAATTATACAGCAAATGTTTTTAACAATTAGTATTATTACTATGAATGTTAGAGGGTATAGATATATGATCTCACAATCATTTTCTCTAACAATACCAAAAGTAAATGTCTTGGAGAAAACATTGTTGCATTTACTGGAGCTCAGATAATTCATCCTGTCACTTGTTGAGAAGCTAACTAGAAGGAGAGTTTATGAAAACATGCTTCTGTTTGTTATACAAACAAAAACTATTTTACCAGCTTGTCTTCATGTTAAATCACATTTCAGTACCATGACAAACCTTCAAATCCCTAACATGCTGCTTTGTTCTCTTTGAGGTTTGTCTGTTTTCCCCCTTATAGTCACTTAATGTTATCCTTAGTATGTGTACATTTCTAGCATGATTCTTCACTCTAACTCACAAAGCAAAACAGTAGTGTGTGTGTGTATAAATGTTTAAACATCTTATACCTTTAAATTTTATAGGAATTTATACTTCTGTTATTTTGTTTTCCTGTCGTCTGCACACTACACTTGAATCTTTTAAAACTGGTCTATAGAAAATGATCTACATATTAATACATAAATATAAAGTGATTGGGAAATGAGGAAACAAGAATGTAAAACTTAAAACACAAGTCATTACTATATTAAATGTCCAGAAATGTAAATGTAAAAGACTGTTTTAAATTATGGTAATAATTCTGTATCTCATTCTGAAGATTTTTTTTTAAGATATGGGGATATTTCACTACATTTATGATTTTTTTTCTAGAAATTTACTGACTTTTTTGCTCTCTGAAATGGTCAGAGGACAATGCCTCAAACTGCTTATGAAATGTCTATAGCTTAGTATCAATTACTGCTAGATACGGCAGTGTGACAGCAAATGTTTAGGGTGAACACTTTATTTTATAAATTTGACGAGCCTATTTGTTTTTGATAAGCTTAAAATTTGTATACAACAAATAATGGTGTTAATTTATTAGTGTTTGTGTGCTATCTCATTAAACCCAGATGTTGTTTACAAGCCTCACTGCTTTTTATTTTTGTTAAATCACATGTGCCCTATATTTTTGCTTTCAAGGAAATACTACATTTGAGTAAGAATTATCTAGTAGGTTGAGAGACCACAACCAGGGAAACAACATATTAAATTACAGATTTATTAATTGGTAAAAAACACCAATATTTGATTTGCTGTTCCAAGATGTATTTACATTATCAGTACATATCTGCATTGTGTTGCTTGTGTGTTCATAACTTTCATTATAAATCACCAGTACAAGACCTATTACAAAACAATCTTACACACATCTACTCAAAAGCTAATGCTGTTTAGTTCATTGAGGGTTACTACCATCATACAGGATTGCAATCTTAAAGTGCATGGAATGGAACATAGTTCCATTATGTACATCTACAAATTTTACCTGCTGTTGAACCAACCATTAGAAGGTCCTGTTTTGACTTTTCAAGAAAGCTTGAGATACATCTACACAAATTTTAGTTTTTATAAGTAACTATTTTGATAAACCTGCTGATGAAAAAGGTGCACAAATAACTTTAAAAGTATTGAATTACTAATAGTACCATATTTTACTTAAAATTCCCATTTAAAAAACTCTTATATACACTATTTTACTACACCCTTGAAATATAACTCTATAGTCTGGAATAAATTTGCCAACAGACTTGTTTAAAATTGGCTTGGCGTTTTAAATTAAATGACGTGAAGATAGTACTTTCATTACACTTTATTACAATGTTATATATTTTGAAAATGCCTTTGATGTTCTTGAAGTATGTCATATTATCCCAAGATGTTTTATTCCGAATGTTTATGGCCATGAATAAAAATCAAAAAGCCAAAAGGAGAGATCTTAGAAGGATCTAGTCCAGATATGTATAATACGCTTTTCTTGAATATTTCCAGCCATATGGGCTTCTTCAAAGGATAAAACACAAATCAAATAGACCTAAATAAAGATTCCCTGATCATGAGAAATAAACTATGACAGTGTCAAAATGAAATATATGATTAGTAAATAAGTATTGTATTTTGCATGCCTTTTCCTAATTACAAAATAATTATTTTATAGGAGATTGAATTTCAGATAGTAAAGAATTTGATGAAATAGTCGTTCACAATTTTAGTGACTGCAGGGAAATCTAAAGAGTCTAATACATTGAACTCAATGTGATGAGGTCTTTGTAGCAGTTCCAAGTGCAATCTTCTTTAAATGGCCCCTTATCCAATGGTATAAAGTTAAAAGATCAGAACAATGATTTCTGAAAAATTAATTCCAGTCCCTACACTTGGAAGAAAGGTTTCTTAGTGACATTCCTTCCCTGTAATAGAAAGTGCACCAAGCAACTAGCTCTATTTAATTAAAATATATTTACAGTAAATGTATATTTTGTAATCTTTCTTTCACAATGTAAAGGGAATGCAGAACATTTGAGGGCGTCCTTTATTTGTCCTTGGATGTTGAGTTGCTTTTTGTAGCTATGTTTGAAATAACTAAAAGATTGACATGGAACAGGGCCTATTTTTCATGCTTTTCTTTTTACAACTGAAAGACTGAGAGGGAGAGAAGAAGAAAGCTCCTACCAAAAAAAGAAGATGATATACAACATCACATTAGTCAAATTAAACTCCTTTTACAGTTCTTTTTAAATTTCTGGCTTTCCGTCCTCCTTATAAATCTAATTCCTATAGTTTGTTGTTACTATCTTGGGGCATTCTTCAAGGTTATTTTTAGTGCAGTTTTAGATTTAGTAGAATATGGTTTATGTTTAGTACACCACTTAGTCATTAAGCTAATTATCAAAATTCCATTGTAACCATTAGTCCAACAGATTGATTAGTATGCATGCAAGCTGTACAATAACTTCTTTTGGGATGGGGGTTCTCCTATAATATGCCTAATAGACTTTTTCTTCGAAATTGTCACACAAAGGGGGAAGAATTTTGAAGCATATTAAACAGAAAGTGAATTATTTTGTTGTTGTTGACATTTTATAAAGCAAGAGATATTACTCTGAAACACTGAACGTGACACAATCTACAATATATATTGCAATGAGTGAGCTATTCTAAATTATACATTTTGTACAGTTTCTGTGTTTTTGATTTCAACTTGTTTGTTTGTTTCTGCCTGTTTGGGTTTTATTTTTTTACATATGTTTGCTTACTTGTCTGAACAAAGTAAATACAATATTTCTGGAGAGATGAACAGTTAATATTTTGTTTTTTCTTACTAAGGATCTAGTTTTATGCAATTTCCCCTTCTTTCTTACTCCCGCTCCATTTTTTGAAAGAGTAAAAAATAAACTGGTCACAATGTTATTTTGAGGTTTCAAATGTTATTACACCTCTAATTGTAGGCATTATTTATTTACTTTGATGGCAGGCTATCATAAAAAAATTATTTTGCTCCTTGAAATCCTTGTCCACAAAGCACAGGATTGTGTGCATTGTGTTTTATGCATGTGATATTAAGGATCTGATCCTACAAGAGAGATATGGTTCTCTATTGCTACACTACAATTTACTGAGCCTTGATTATAGCATGTTTTTTGGTACATGTAATGTATGACTGTTACCATTTAAAGACAGTAAGTGAAATTATATCTTGTAGTGAGCCCATCACTTATTATTTAATTGTGAGTTTTGAAACTCACCATTTTTAAATGGCATTATATTTTATGTGTGACTGGGAGGAATAAGCTTTGTTACATGTTCAGGTTGATTCATAACTATCTATTCTCTAGGGCAGTACTTCATATTGCGGAAGACTTGGATTTCATATACAAACGTATTTCTGCTGTCTCTTCAAGGTTTCTTAAACTAATGAAAATATTTCAATGCCTTACTCCAGAATTTTGCAACTTGCTATCCTCCAGATGCTCTGGATTCCAACATCCAAGATTATAGAAGTTAGAGTCTAACACATCTAGGTAGCACTACTTGGAGAAAGCTCACCTAATTCCCTTATTAATTGCTATAGTAATCAAAATGTCTGTTGTAATCAAAGAGGCATTCACAGCACCTTTATTTTTAAAAGGTAATTAATGTAGTGTTTTGAAAGGCCATAACAATAGTAATGTCGTTTAAGTCTTCCAAAATAAACCATGAATTGCTACAATTCTTAATACATTTCTCATTAACGTCTCTTATAATGAGATACTGTCCTTACACATGAAAAAAGTGTACAAGAAATTGTGTAGGTGAATGTGTGTTCACGTGGGATTAAGAACACAATTTCCCATTTATCTGACAAATTTTATTAGTTGATCACTGATACTTACGTTTTATTGAGCGAATGTGCTATCATTTTCAAGTGGCAAGTTTGCTGAAAGAAGACAAGAACTGTTCACTATTGTGTAGGAAGCAAAAATGATAGTAAATGTAATGGCAACATGTCAACTGATTAGCTAAACAGATTTAGATTTTTAATTGTTTTTAATATTATTTTTATATAAAATACGAGATGCATGTATCTTAACTGGAATTATTACTGGGGAATGAAAGATCAAGGACAATTATGCATATGCAAAAAATAATACAATCCTAAATCTTTTTTTCTGCGTATAGTTTTTGCTACAATCCACGTTGCCTAGTCTTCCTTGCAATCTGTATGTTCGGAACACAGCTTTATTAGCAAGAATATATGCTCACTGGTATAATAAAGGTGAATGTATACATACCTTCTCAAGGCTAGTGCTTTTGTACTTTGTCCTTATGTGGGTGTGCCTTTTTTCAGAGATCACAGGCTGAAAGTAGAAAATTGTGCAAATGACTCATTATAAACCACCACAGAATGGCAGAGACCATTAAAAAATAACTGGTTTTTAAAACATGGATTTAAACTTCATCTATTTTTGTTTATAGATTTTATTTAAAAAGCAATTCATTCAGTTTTCCTTAAAAGAAATTCTTGTGAATTCCTTTTAAGCAAGTTATCCAAACTTTGGTACTAGGCTTTAGTTTGTATCCATAGATGTACTTTTGCATTTGTACAATTAAATCTTAAAAGAGAGACTAATATCTGAAAAGAAATCAATGGAGGAACTTCTTAGAAAAACAAAGGTTTATATTAGAGAGGTCTTATCTGGATAGGCTATTGAAGCTACCATATGCTTACTTGGAAGAAAATCTAAGTGAACAAAGCAGACTAACTTCTGAGTAAAGAAACATAGAATTGTGCTATAAGTTTCTGATTTTTATTAGCATTGACTTGTTAAATGTGATAAAGTAGTGCAGCTAATATGATAGGCCGGATACATTATCATGCCTGCCTGCATGACAGTGCTTTAAAGAAATACATATATTGTATATATCCATGTGTGTAAAACATATTTATTCTGTGCTGCTAAATGTGTTTAAGTCGTATGTATGTATCAGGGCTTTGTTTCATTTGTAGGAAGAATGACAGTGAAATTACACTTTGGATTAGAATGTCTTTAAATAAACGCGATCACAGAATACCTCGTTAGAACAATTATGTACTAGATTTTCAGAGTAAGGAGTGGCACTAAAAAGAATCTATGTTGAATGACGTGTTACTCTCAAATTCTTTGAAGCAGTGCCTTAATCTCAAAACGATCCTGTTTCACAAATTAAACTGTGTATCTCTTGTCAAATGTTGCACAGTAAACCCATGAATCTGTTTTCCTGGGGCAAATAAAGTACTCGGACTGCTACACCATACTGTTCTTGTTTCAATGCCCTGGAATTACTTTTTAGATTTGAGATTCACTTAAGAAAGAAAAGCTAGGTATATTATGATTATGATTTTCAATGATGTAGCTGAAAAAAATATTGATTTTAAGTTGTTTAAAGTTTCATTTTTTAAAAGTTATCTCCTATTCAAGGTAACTTGTCAAAACTCACTCTTTACAAATATTCTATGCATTCATTTTTAACATTTTATAATGCCACCCATTATACATTTTCTCCAGGCAAGTTATTCAGTTCAATAAACCAAATATAAATTAAAGAGCATAGAAACCACAATTAAAGATTAAAAGCAACAAAATCGCTTTGTTGTTGTTGCGTGTCTTCAGGTTGTTTCTGACTTATGGTGGCCCTAAAAGGAACTTATCACAGTGTTTTCTTGGCAAGATTTCTTCAGAGGGAGTTTGCCTTTGCCTTCCTTTGAACCTGAGGGAGCATGACTTGTTCAGGTCACTCAGTGGGTTTCCATGGTTGGAGTAAGGATTTGAACCCTGGTGTATAGAATTATAATCCAACACTCAAGCCACTACACCATGCTGGCTCAATAAAATCCACTATAACTTAAAAAGGAAAAGCCTGAACAAATACAGAAATTATGGCCTAGTCCTGAAAGCATAGCAATTAAATTCAAGTAGAATGTTTCTGGCACAAATGTGAAAACCCAGATTTTATTTTAAATTGGAGGTCTTTGATGGTACTGTAGAAGATATTCCAGATCTGAATGACACAAGGATATAAATTATACATATAGTGCCAATGAAATGTTCCTACAATCTAAATCTACAATAATGGAACTACTTCTATGAATGCAGAGTAATTAGAGTTGCCATATTCACTACAATTGGTTTACTTTTTCCAGTATCAAACTCCTTATCTGACATGGCAAACAGGTTTTGATCCAAAAGGAAGTTAAGCATTTTATGATATATGAATAATCAAACAAACAAATCACCATCAGTCTTTGATGTGGGCCTAGGGAACACTTTGATTCCTAGCTCATATAAATACATGAATCCATGCGATTCATATCCATGCATATGTATATGTTGGCCAAGTTATTTTTCATCACGTGTATTTCATAATCAAGAAAATTATTTATTATTTATTTATTTATGGCATTTTACCCCGCTCTTCTCAACCCCCGAGGGGGGACTCAGAGCGGCTTCCAAAAGGCATAATTTGATGCCTACATCACAATTGCAGTATAAAACACAAGATAAAACCCTCCAGCAAATGGAAATCAAAGCAAACTTGGACAACTCCAATAAATAAAAGGCAACAGACTTTTTAAAAAACCCTCTGTAAGGTAACTGAATTTATAATAAAAATACACACAGCTGCTTTGAGAACAAATAGAGAACCGATGATCAAACATACAGGGTTTTTTCCTAAACACAGAAAGTAGCAAAATTTAATTCCCAGCATCTACCAAGACTTTCTTCCTGTGTAACCAGATCCTTTTACATCCATTAATAAAGTATACATTATGCAAATTATCAAAACTTTGTTTTTGAAGGCAATAAAAGAAATGCAAGATTACCCCAATATGCAAGTATCACTATTTTTTTTAATGACAGGTCATCTTTATCACTGTCTTTTCCATTCCATGCTAGAATCATATACAACAGTGAAAATAGCATTTTCCCAAACCTATAGCCTGAACTGGCTGATTTAATAAGCTACCAACCCTTCTGATAGCAAAATACAGTATACATATTCATTTGTAGTTATTTAGAGACCGAGATGGTTCTTAATAAGCCATTCTAAATAAACAAGAATAGATATTGGTCAGAATCCAGTTTTTTTAAAAGAGTAACAGATGCATTTTAAAAACCTCTGAAATTATGAATAGTAGAACATTTGACACCAAGAATTTAGGCCCTATGTTGTATGCCCTAAGAAAGCTTAAGATATCTGAGCTAGAACTAATTATATAGAAAATTGGTTTTTAAAAGTGATATAATATAAATGAACTTGGGGAGTGCAGCTTAATAGCTTATTTGAATAATTAAATCAAGGACTTCAGAGTATACTAATCAAACGCTTTGAACTGGGGGATGTGAATTATCACTTATAAGAAGTCTTTGGCTAAGCAGGTTGAATAATAAATGAAACTGTTGTCTGTATTTTCATTCTTCTTGAGGTTGACTGAGGGTAGAATACGTAAAGGGCTCACTCAAATTATTATATGAAACTAGTATGTGTTAAGGGAATTTCCACATACTATTCATAATGTTTGTCTTTATTTAACTAATAGTTTTCCTTCTGTACACAGTTACAATTGTAAGAGAAAAAAGATTGCACACATCTTCAAAAATAGCAATATCTTGCTAAAATGATTTGCACATATAATGAAATTTCTTGTGCCAAGTAAAAGGAAAAAAAGAAATAGAGTAATAACTTCATAATTATATTTCTTCAGCAAGAAAATAATCTGCCTGAGGAAGACAAGCTGCCTGAGGAACATGTGGAATCGTCTTCCTTTGAAGAAAGAGGTGGATGGACCTATTATTGGGAACTATAGTAGAGGTTATCTTTGGATCTGAATTATGATTCTGCATTGAAACAAGTTTCATTTTGCATCAGCCTCTACTCAGATGTTTGATAGAATTGTTTCTTCCGTGTAAACTCTGTTTCAACGATTTGATGCTATATTAGAGTTGAAATAAAGACAAGTAAATGTGGATTATAATTTTGGTGTGCTGTTACAGCAGCCATCCATGTGTTTGTGCTTTAAATATAATTTTGTTTACATGGGTAACAATAGATTTAAAAACCACAAGCACTTCGAACTACACTTTAATGCATGAAGAATCCTTACCATGCAGTCAATGGACAGTTTACAATTGAGTTAGCAGGTATGCTGTTTCCCTGAGCTGTTGCCTATTTACTTAAAAATGTGTATGTTTAATGGGATATACTTCCAAGAAAATATATTGCTGTCTTTTCTTCACCAGCAACATTATGCTTCTATTACTTATTTATGCACTCTACTAGCATAAAAACATATGTAATAGAAAAAATAAAGCTCACTAATTTGATAAAGGACTTCTGCTAGCAACATATGCAGATAACTGATATTTCGGGCCCTTCCACACAGCCAAATAATCCAGAATATCATGACAGAAAATCCCACAATATCTGCTTTGAACTGGGTCATCTGAGTCCACACTACCAAATAGCCCAGTTCAAAGCAGATAGTGTGAAATTTTATTCAGCTGTGTGGAAGGGGCCTAAGTCAGCCCTTTTGGCTGCCCCAGCCCACTATTGTCAATTTTTCCCTGGCAACAACTCTTATGGTTTCAGTTTTTTCCCCCCTAGCCCAACCTTGCTTAGCTTCTGAAAACAGATGTGATCAGGTTTGTTTAGGGTGGGTGTGGTAGTAGTATACCTTATGAAACTCCAGATTAATTTTCAGAGAGGTTTATAAAATGGCTGTTCATCAACATTCCTCAGAAGGCTGCTCCAGAATTAATGTATTTCTTTGATTCTAAGACACCATTGATTGTAAAACACACACCAATTGCAGTACCACCGACAGGAAAAATAGCTTTATTTATATATTTTATTTATTTGCCCTATTTATACCCCGACTTTCTCTACCCCGAAGGGGACTCAAGGTGGCTTACAACAGAGGCAATTATTCAATGCCAAACACATACAATTCCAAAATTAAAAGTAAATTATTTATTTATTTATTTACTGTATTTCTAACCTACCCTTCTCAACTCCCCCCCCCCCCATGGGGGAGTAATACATATTAGGTGTTTTAAAACATTCCATTCCATATTAAAATCACACCATCCATAATCATAGTCCAAGCCATTCCATGGTCACTGCACATATACCAAAACTGTTATTTTCTTATATAGAAGAAAAGCACTTGCAATTCTAAGATGCATTCATTTTTAGAGACGTTCATATGGAGAAAAAAGTGTGTCCTAGATTCTAAGAACTAGGATAATTCATTAACTTATCAATAACTAGGAAACAAAGAAATAATGAGTTATCGGGTGAGGAATCCTGTTGTAATAAATAACAAAATTTATCCTACTTTGGAATTTCATTTTGAATAGAATCAACTTGTTAAGAGTTAATATTGCTATCACAATTTAACATTCAAATTAATTAAATCCTAACAAGTGGACTTTTTAAAATTAATAAAACTGGCTTTAATTGGTACAGTATCCTACCATAGTGCCATTTATGACATTAGTTGTGCTTTTAAGAATAAATTAGCCACATTTTCCATTCTTCGACACAGTATATAAGAAAAATACAACTTTATCAACCTAGCTGAATGTTTCCAGAACTAGCTAAAATTAGAAGGGTGTACAGCTAAGAAAGATCGTGCTAAGACAGGTGTTATTTCACTTTTTAATTTAAACACAAACCTTAGCCATGAGATTAGTCTCTTAAATGAACAACGGTTACAAACAATGCTACAGGAATTTATGTTCTAATAGCAATTTCTGTTTAATCCAAGTTGCTAAAAGGTTGGCCTAAACAGCCTTCAGTATGGACAGTTTTGTATTCACTTACCTGGGAGTAATTCCTATTGAATGTAAGGGACCTTCATCTGAATAATAAAGGCATAAAACAGCCATGTATATACAGAGTGCTATGTACAAAATGAGATGGCCTATAAAGCAGGAACTAGCAGAGAATGGGAAGGTATATTTATAAGAACATTAGAAAACTAAGTTTTGAAAATATAAACTTCAGTGGTCCAGTTCAAGCTATTAGTCAGACTTATATATAGGAGCATCTAGCTATTTAAGAATCTACTTGGAAGAAACTAAAGACATTCTAAAAGTTGCAACTTTAATGCTAGAAATAAGTTTCTACTTTTAATACAGAAAATACTTTTCGAAAAATTTCCAGAACATGACAGAAATCAATTTAATTTTTTTTACAATGACTATCCTTGAACTAAACACTGAGCAAGAAAGCCTGTTATTGGCTACTCTTGTAGTGTTTCTATTATTATTATTATTATTATTTTATTTATATTCCACCCTATCTCCATGAATGGACTCAGGACGGCTTCCAACAAAAAACATTCAATGTCATAATACATTAAACAAAGACAAAATAAACAACCTTGCGTAATCCCAAAAGTTTCTACTTTTAATACAGAAAATACTTTTAGAAAAATTTACAGGACATGACAGAAATCAATTTTATTTTTTACAATGACTATCCTTGAACTAAACACTGAGCAAGAAAGCCTATTATTTGCTACTCTTACAGTGTTTCTAATTATTATTATTATTTTATTTATATTCCACCCTATCTCCCTGAACGGACTCAGGGCGGCTTCCAACAAAAAACATTCAATGCCATAATATATTAAACAAAGGCAAAATAAACAACCTTACATAATCCCAAAAGTAATCCCAACCATGCGTAATCCCAAAAGTTTCTACTTTTAATATTGAAAATACTTTTAGAAAAATTTCCAGAACATGACAGAAATCAATTTTAAATTTTTTTACAATGACTATCTTTGAACTAAACACTGAGCATGAAAGCCTATTATTTGCTACTCTTGTAATGTTTCTAGTTATTATTATTATTTTATTTACATTCCACCTTATCTCCCTGAACGGACTCAGGGCGGCTTCCAACAAAAAAACATTCAATGCCATAATACATTAAACACAGACAAAATAAACAACCTTGCGTAATCCCAAAAGTAAATTAATCACTATAACAAAGTAAACAATAAATAAAATTAAATAATAACATTTAGCCTCCCATTAGAATGTATTAAATATAAGTCCTATTTTTTAATTTAAAAAATGGTCTCCCATATAAGCCTACCTCATGACACGAAAGATATTTATAAATATCTTTATATTTATAAAGATTTATATTTATATACCCTTTATAAAGCCATGGTAGAACACATTTAAATAAAGCTCCTATATCACTGTCTATAAGGCAATGAAAGGGGGAAAACATGTCATGTCTGTGAGTCCAAGGAACACTCAGACTGTCTTACAGTCAACTACAATGTGTGGGTAATTTCCTATGATATAGATCAAAATATACCATTCAGGCCCTTCATTTTAGAAAAAAGGGATCTAAAAAGAAATCCCAAACATAATTCAAAATAAGGTTGACCATGAGGCATTGCAATCTCTCAGCGTGATGTTTACTATTAATCTTTTCTTTGCCTTTGTTTGCTCATGCTTGCCTCCTTTCCTTGTTATTTGGGATGCTTGTGTACGTAAATGCTGTAGACACTGACACCCAATGTACACAACTCACAAAATGCACAATACAAAAGAAAAAAAAGAGAAAACTTCAGTACTATTACCACTTGTACACAAACTCACAAAATGCACAATACAACAAGGGGAAAAAGAGAAAACCTCATCAATCCCTGACGGTGCTAAAATATATCCTTCCACACCCACAACTATAAATTTAAAAGGGAGATAATAGATGAATATATCAAAAGAGAAACTGTTTTGAAATTAAACCCTTTTTTAATTAAGTATATATGCATTACAGGCCTATTAGATGGAGGTGGAAGGGAGGGAGGGAGGTGGAGGGGGAGCTCCAAGAGCAATGGCAACAGCGCCGTCCCCCATTGCTGGCGCTGAGCTGGAACAAACGGCGCCTGCAGCAGCAGAAGCAGCAGCATTAACCACGGCGGCGGCTCCCCTTGCGTTCCTGCTACAGCATCAGCTGAGCGCGGCTGTCACGTGGTCGGGGTGTCGAAGGTCACGGCGCGGCTCACAATGGAGCTGTCGGAGCCCGTGCAGAGCGGCTTGCAAGCCCTGGCCGATCCTGGCTGCTTCTCCTCGGGAGCCTACGCCGCTCTCCTCCAGGCCGCTTTCCGGAGCTTGCTCAGCAGCCAGGCCGAGCAGGCCTTCTTAGGTAAGCCCGCGCCGTTTCCTAGTGTCGGCAGGAAGGGAAAGGAAGCTGCAATGTTTTGAACCTCTCTTGAGATCTCCTTGCAAAGGAAGGGAGGAGGAGGAGTGGAAGGGCTTCCTTTTGCTCCTCTCTTCCTGGTGCAGTCATTACTCAGCCTGGTTGCTGTGTCTCAGCAGCAGCAGGAGCAGCAAGCCACAATTGCTTCCCCCTTGAAACGCAAGAAGTGCCCCCTTGCTTGCACCGAGGCAGCCACCCACATACGGCCTTTGTTTCGTTTCTTTCTGTTATGGTCGGGGCCTCTTCTCCATTACCCTGCGGTTGTCACTTCCTTGCAGAAATGTAAATAAATATGCCTTGCGCTTGGGTGTTTCGCTTTGTGTTTTGGGCCTAGAAGCAATGGCACAGTCTCTCTTTCTCTCCTCTCCATCTCCTCTCTCTGTTTCTCTATCTCTCTCTTTTCTCCTCTCCTCTCTGTTTCTCTATCTCTCTCTTTTCTCCTCTCCTCTATCTCCTCCTCTCTCTCTATCTCTCCTCTATCTGTCTCTTTTCTCCTCTCTCTATCTCTTTCTCTCTCCTGTCTCCTCTCTGTGTGTGTCTTTTCTGTCTCTATCTCCTTTCTCTCCTCTCTATCTTTCCTCCTGTCTCTTTCTCTCCTGTCTCTATCTCTCTCCTCTCTATCTCTCTCTTCCTCTCTCTTATCTCCTCTCTATCTCTCTCTTTCTCTCCTCTCTTCTCTCCTCTCTATCTCTCTTCCTCTCTCTTATCTCCTCTCTATCTCTCTCCTCTTTCTCTCTATCTCTCCTCTTTTCTCCTCTCTAACTCCTCCTGTCTATCTTTCTCTCCTCTCTCTCTCTCTCCTCTCTATCTCTCTTCCTCTCTCTTATCTCCTCTCTATCTCTCCTCCTCTTTCTCTCCTCTCCTCTTTTCTCCTCTCTCCTCTCTCTCTTTCTCTCTCTCTCTCTCTCTCTCTTCCTCTTTCTTTCTCTCTCTCTCTCTCTCCCTCCCTCCCCTCTCCCCCTCCAGAAAGCCGAGAGCCCGTTGTGTATGGCATGCTGTTGTTTCTCTTCGGCCTTTGTTGGTCTTCCTTGTCGATTTGTTTTAAATTTTTGCCCTGAAGAGTTATTCTGAGCAGCCCTGGAGTCACCTTTTTATTGTTGTTGTTATTGCAAAGCTCAGAGTTGTAAACGGGTTGATTTATTTTCGGAAGGCGCGGTGGAAAACAAGTTGCTCCGAGCTTGCTCCAAGCTTCACCCCGAGCTGAGCACAGTTGTTTGTGTACCTTCTTTTTTCTTTTTTTTAATTTAAGGTCTCGCGCTTTTTCCTGGGCGGTGGTTTCTGTGTTTCAAAAGCAAAATTCTGGACCGGGGGTTGTGTATGCTGGCAAAGCAGCCTGGCTGCTGTTGTTCCTAGGCTTTGCTTTGCATTGCAGGCAAGTCAGGAGGTTGTTTCAGCCGCTGGCCTGAATGCTGGGATGGGAAACATTGCTTTGCTAACGCCGGTAGGAACTGGCTTGAACTGCAGTCGTCGAGCAGATAAATAAAACTCAGGAAATAAATCAGAACATTTGTGTGTGTCTCTAGAAGGGCTTGTAGAACACCACAGTCTTATGAGCAAGACAGTCGAGCCAATTGAAGGCTTATATTATAAGTGACCTCTTGGAGAAAAATGGTTTCCTAAGATTATCTCGGCTCCAGTTTCTAATGGGAGAAAGGAATCCTGCCCACACAGAAAAAGGGAGAAAGTCATACTCTAAATGCAAGTTTTCCTTGTTGTTATTCTGCAGCAAAATGTCCTCAGTTGCTAAGCAAAATTCCAGGAATTGATTGCATATGAAAACTGAGGGGAAGGGGAAAACCAGAACACTGTCTTTAGTAAATTCACTAGAGGTAGGCCTTATGTGCCAAGGCCTGAACTTTATGGGAAATACTACAAATAACTTGCCGGACTCAAAGTATTTGGGGAAGGTATGGGTCTGTGATGGAAAGGAAGTTGAGATTTTGCCAAAATTAGGTATGATTTATTACACTGGGAGTTTTTGTGAGACAGACACCAGGGTCAATACAGTGTTCACAGGCTGTCAATATTGTATGCATCCTAATGGACCAACAGCTATTGCAATCCTACTCAGTTAGTTAGTATATCTGTAGGGAAATAATCAGAATATGTATTTTAAACTAACCCCTCCCTAAAAATAAATCATCACCAACCCGTTTATTTTTAGATCACCCAGACCTGGAACAGATTGATCCAGCAGTATTAAAATATTGCCATGCTGCAGCTGCAACTTGTATAGTGGAAGCTGGAAAGCAAAAAGCTGACAAATCTGCCATAAGGTATATCCCTATTTTAATGCCCATCAGGGGTTGAGGTTTTATGCCAATTTTATTAAAACCTGCTTGAGTTGTACCGGGCATTCAGTGTAACACTTCCTTTCTTTTTTGATTTTCCTTTTAGCACCTATTTAGAAGACTGTAAGTTTGACAGAGAAAGAATTGAACAATTTTGCACAGAATACCAGGTTTTTAATCTAGTTTTGCCCACTTTTATCTCCCATTTTATATTTTAGCTAATCTGTGTAAGAGGCAAACATTTTCCCTCTTCCTATTTACAGAGAAATAAAGATAACTTGGAAATCCTATTGGGAAGGTATGTCATTTTAATATTATGACACTGAAATATTGAACATACTTGATGGAAAGCCCCACTGATTCATTCTGAATATATCTAAGATTGCACTGTTGGTTTTCAATTCCATTGTAACATAGAAGTGTAAGAGACTTCTAGAATGAATACAGTGAATACAACTTTTGCAGAATAACATGCTTCCTTAAACTGAACTTGAAGTACACTTAATTGATCTATATTATAATGAAGTGTGCAACAGTTTATTACCAGGCATAATATAACCTAACAGATAATCATTGTATTATCCAGTACAGGGAGATGTCCACCTCATATAACTGATGTTTGTTGGTGCTTAGAATACCAAATAAAGGTAACTGAATTATATAATTTATTTTATTATTTTTCTCTGTGTGTTAAATTTTGACCTTTTCCCTTCGTCATTACTTTAGACGAATCAGCTTCATAAAAACTATCACCCTACCTATCTGATGACCCTAAATGTAGAGGTAATGTACTCATCCTTAGCATTCTGTAATTATTAATAAACTAAAGAAATGTTTCAGGGTTTGTCATTTATTAATTTTGTGTTGTTTGGGATTTTTTTGTTCCTTTAGAACAATGACTCAAGATCTCACCAGGATATTAATTTTAGTTGTTCTATGGAGCAGCTACAGGTATTTTTAATAACATCTTTGTGTTTATCAGTACCCAATATCACCAGAGTAATTATATATTTTTACCAGGAATCCACTAAAAGTAAACTTTGCAAATATGTGAAAACATATTATTATGACTTTTACTTTTGAAAACATTTCATATAGTATGATTATTTGCTTTTATAATTTCTGAGTATGGGGGTTTCAAGTTAATACTAATGTAGGAATATTCAGTGGGGAGTGGGAAGGGAGCAACTCTTTCAAATACGTTCTGAAAGAGAATATACATGTTCCATCACATTACAGTTTAACATATCAGTGTAGGCAGTACATAATTCATCTTTCTTGGGGTTTGCTCAACAACTTTATTATAAACTGATTTTTTTGCATTAATAAATTTACATTGTTCACAGCTAGCAAAAATAAATTTAAAACATAACTTAAATATTTACTTTTAAATTCATGTTCAATCCTATGTACTCTTACCTGAAAGAAAATGCTATTGAAGGCAGTGGGACTTCTGAACAAACATTCATAGGAGTGTATCTTTGGAAAACAGTAAATATATTTTAGTTTTATATACCATATTTACTGAAAAATCCATCATTTTTAAATGATGGTGTATATGAGTGCAGCCTTACAACTTTGTTTGATCAATTCATTTATAAATGACACAAAATGGCAAGCCTTATAATCAGTATAAAATGTCCCTTTTATACACATTATGCATGTAACCCTTACTAAATATGGTAGAAAGGTGGTATGTTTCTCAAAGATCAAGAACATTTGAAATATAACCATAAAGGTAAAATATTAAATATATAGCGACAATTTTACACAAGTAAACTTTGTACCTTTTTAAGGGCAATAGAGATTCATATAACTTTTAAGACATGCAAGCAACCAGATAACTACCACAAAAAGTTTGTTTTCTAAAGTTTTTGCTCCATGTTTTAGGATTTAGTTGGAAAATTAAAAGATGCAGCTAAAAGCCTAGAGAGAACAACTCAGCAGTAAATGCAGAGGTGCCAGTCTACTGGATGGAAGAAGACAGAACATGAGATGATTTTTCTTTGTTTGTTGGATGAAACTATGATAACCTTTGGCCAGAACTTTCTAGACAAGAAGACAAGATTTGTTCTCAGTCAAGACGTATTTTAATAACATGTCTTACAGAAATGTTTGTTAGTTAACTGTCTCTTTTCCTATTTGCCTACTGTTCACTCTTTTGAGAGAGAAAAACCCTTTCATTTTTTTCCATTTCTTATTTGTAACTTCTAATAAAGAGAGATAATTGAGCTTGTGTGTCATAGTTGCCTTATAATAGTGGGGTTTGTTGGGAAGGCTTTTCATGAAATCCCTTCTGTAGAGTCAACATTCCAAGATTAACCTCCCCAGCAAAAATCACTTTCAAGATCTGTGGACCTCTGAAGCTAAGGAGGACTTCATTGTGTTGTAATTAAGCAGTCAGCCTGCTTGTATCTCGTTTGGCTAAAGGGTTACAGGGTTTTTTAAAAAGTTATTCACACGCAAAGGTTGAGACACGAAACTGTCATTCATCTGTTTCAGCTCAGATTTACTCACTAAATATTCAGTAGTTTATGTAGATAGACAATGGTAGTCGTGCCCTTAATTGCACTAGTCGGTCCCTTTTCACTTCAATGCCGTTGAATGGTTATAAATGGAATGTGACCAGCCTTGTCTCCGCAACTTAAAACAAAAAAACAACCCTACCCTCTCCCCCATCTCGCATTTCCCATTAGCAATTATACACCCAGCCTGGGAAAGGGGTAGGGATGCGGCTCAGATTTATAAAGGGAAAGAGGGGGAAAAAACATGTTTCTGTTTCCCCCCCTTCCTTGTGTTTTCTGTGATATCATAACAAAAGGACTAGTGACATTCTCTACCTGGAAGGGAGGATAACCATGTTGTCAGAAGAAGGTCCAGAGGCCATCAGTCCTTGTAGTCTGGAGTGATTAGCCTATATAATAATTGTCCTTTACCTGGAAGAGAGGATAACCAAGTTGTCAGTAGAAAGTCTGGGGAGTCCTTTTAGTCTGGAGTGATTCGCCTATATAATATTTGTCAATACCCTATCAATTTGATGAAGTGTGCTGCATTCTGGGAAAAGCATATTCTAGATAAAAATGGACTAACCTTTAATGTTTCACATAATTATGGGGGGTTTTTCCCCCTGCTTATGGAAAACTCTTAGAACTGTAGGATCCCCATCACACTAAAGGGCAAGATGCCCAAGGATCCCCAATATTTGCATTACTTCTATATATGTGTGTGTAAATGAGAGAGATTGGGTGCAGGACAAAAAAAGTCAGTTCTGCCCAAATTTGTGGGAGAGGGGGGGGGGGAGGAAAGGGCCTGAGGCTGTTAGGAATGATGGGAATTGAAATCCATAACACCTGGAGGGCCCAAGCTTGCCCATGCCTGGTCTACACTTATATAAGCTAGCTTAAATCAAATAAGCCACTTAAGTGTATGGGGGGGGGGGCAAAGGAAGGGGCCTGAGGCTGTTAGGAATGGTGGAAGTCCAAAACACCTGGAAGGAAGGCCCAAATTTGCCCATGCCTGCTCTTCATTCATTCACATGTAGAGTTTTTAGATTGATGTTTAGAGGAATAGGACTTTCATAAACCAATATCCTTATAAATATCCCAAATCCCCCTGCCTAAAGTTACTAACAACCAGAGCAGTACTTGCTTTCTCTGGGACTGAGGAAAACCCCCCTTCTCTAACCACCAGGATCATCAATACACAACTGTGGGGCTGTTATTTTATTCGATGAGGCCTCTTGTTTTTGAGCTTCAAGGAATGGAGTTGTGTCAGTGAAGATGTCCTTGAAAGCAAAATCCCATCGACTTGGATCTGTGTGGAAGATGGGAGCACTTTCTTCCCCTGCCCCTGAATGCCTTTTCCCTCAGGGATTATATATTTCTCTTTCCAAAAATATTCTCTTAACCAGGAGGGATGAGAGTCTGACACAAAATGTCGGGTGGAAAGTGTCAATGTCTTCCTGTCTGAATCATTTTTGTGTGTGTGTGCAGGGTTGAGAGGGAGAAGTCATATGAATAAAACGCTTGGGGTGTCATCTGGAGCCTGGCGTTTGCCACCCAAGCCACGAACATGAGTGGAAATTTGAGGACAAGAAGGAAGGTGGGCATTTGTGCCCA
Organism: Anolis apletophallus; assembly: GCA_030556195.1. Taxonomy (NCBI): domain Eukaryota; kingdom Metazoa; phylum Chordata; class Lepidosauria; order Squamata; family Anolidae; genus Anolis; species Anolis apletophallus. The sequence goes on along the minus strand of JARBWK010000008.1, from coordinate 31,695,845 downwards.
GTGACAGCCTTCAGTGGCAGTTTCATCCCTTCCATTAAGGGATTCCCAACTGAAATTCCCAGCCTGAAATGGAGAGAAACCCAGCTCCCCTCAGAGAGAGAGAGAGAGAGAGAGTGAATAGAGCTGGGTTTGCTGTCCTTATAATTTCGTTAATGGTGTATAAAGCCTTCCTTGTCCCAAGAAGAAGCAAGAAAGGACCAGAGAGAAGTTTTCCATGTTCTTCCTCACACACAAATATGTCTGTGTCTATCTCCTGGCATGAGGTGTTGGGATCCAGTCAGCGGGAAACCAAGACAAAATAGAGGCGACCCAAATGTGTGATAAATCTCATGAAGGAGGGTTAATGGAAGGCGAGGGTGAAGTTGAGAAGGAGGTGGAAGACGTTGGGAAGGAGGTGGAAGGCAGGGCTGAAGAAGGAAGAGAAGGAGAAGCTCGTGAGAAGGAGAAGAAGCGATGGAGAAAGGCGGGAAGTGAAGAGGCTGAAGAGACATTGACTCTGAGGGGGAAAGTAGAAGGATGAGGGTTTTTGGGGGGGTTCACGTGTGTGTTTCCACGGGTCACATAAAGCATAACATAAACACTAAGACCTCGCAGCTCCTTTGGGGTCGTGAAATAAACACGGGTGAAGCCTATTTTAAGGTCTCAAAAGTCAGGGAGAAGGAGTCCAAACTGAGGAGACTGTGCCTTGGTGCTGAGGAGACATTGACTCTGAGGGGGAAAGTGGAAGGATGATGGGGGGTTTTTTGAGAGGGGGGAATCCACGTGTAACGTTTCCACTGGTCACATAAAGCATAAAATACACATCAAGACCTCGCAGCTCCTTTGGGGTCGTGAAATAAACACGGGTCAAGCCTATTTCGGGGTCTCAAAAGCCAGGGAGAAGAAGGAGTCCAAACTGAGGGGACTGTGCCTTGAGGCTGAGGAGATATTGACTCTGAGGGGAAAAGTGGAAGAAGGGCGAGGGGTTTTGGGGGTGTTGTATGTTTCCACGAGGCACATAAAGCATAAAATACACATCAGTACCCCGCAGCTCCTTTGGGGTCGTGAAATAAACACGGGCCAAGCCTATTTCGGGGTCTCAAAAGCCAGGGAGAAGGAGTCCAAACTGAGGGGACGTGCCTTGATGCCGAGGAGATACCGACTCTGGGGGGGAAAGTACAAGAAAGAAGAGGGTTTGGGGGTTTTCTGAATGGTTTCCACGAGGCACATAAAGCATAACATAAACATCAAGACACGCAGCTCCTTTGGGGTTATGAAATAAACACGAGTCGAGCCTATTTTGGGGTCTCAAAAGTCAGGGAGGAGAAAGGGTCAAAACTGAGGGGACTGTGCCTTGAGGAGTCCCCTCAGTTTGGACTCCTGCTGAGGAGACATTGACTCTGAGGGGGAAAATGCAAGGGCGAGGGGATTTTGGAGGTTTTTTGGAGGGGATTTTTGGTTTCCACGAGGCACATAAAGCATAACATAAACATCAAGACCTCGCAGCTCCTTTGAGGTCGTGAAATAAACACGGGTCAAGCCTATTTCGGGGTCTCAAAAGTCAGGAAGGAGTCCAAACTGAGAGGACTGTGCTTCGATGCTGAGAAGACATGGACTCTGAAGGGGGAAAAGTGGAAGGACGACGGGGTTTTTTTGGGGGGGGGGGGGGAATACACGTTTTAAGTTTCCACGGGATACATAAAGCATAACATAAACATCAAGACCTCGCAGCTCCTTTGGAGTCGTGAAATAAACACGGGTCGAGCCTATTTTGGGGTCTCAAAAGTCAGGGAGAAGAAGGAGTCCAAACTGAAGGGGGAGTGAGGAGAAATGGAGTCACTGAGGGAGAAAGATAGGGATGAGGACGACACAAAGACAGGTGTGAATGGATCAGCCAGAAAGCGAGGGACCCCAGTTATGTCAACCCAGAGAGGGTTGGGAATGAGAGAAAACAAAGGGCTGGGAAAGAAAACAGGTTGAGAGGGAGGCGAGGAAGGAAAGGCACTGCCTGTTTTAAGTCGCTAACAAATGGGAGGCGTCCCTTGAAACTACATTTCCACAGAGGGTTTGAATTACTCAACCCCGCGAGCTTTCCTCGTGTGTGGAAGAAGAAAAGCGATAGAAAGCCTGGGGAAGGACAATGGAAGGGAGAGGAGCTGCTCCGTAGGGGGAAACCTGGGGAAAGGAAGGGGCCTGAGGCTGTTGGGAATGGTGGGAGTTGAAGTACAAAGCACCTGGAGGGCCCAAGTTGGCCCATGCCTGCTCTACAGTCATTCACTTTTAGGGTTTTTAGAGTGATGGTTAGAAGAATAGGACTTTCCTAAACCAAGCCCCTTATAAATGTCCCAGGAGGAGAAAGGAGAGTGGGCTCAGGTTTTAAGATAGGGAAACTGAGCCTGGGGGGGGGGGCACTCTCATCACTACCATCATTTCCTCTCTCTTCTCATTACCAGAAGAGAGAGGGAAAAGGAGAAAACTGGGTGCCATCACCTTCACACCTGAACCCACCCTTGTCTCTAAGACAGGCCTGGGCAAACTTCAGCCCTCCAGGTGTTTTGGACTTCAACTTCAGCCCTAACAGCCAGGTGTTTTTGGACTTCAACTCAGCTCCTCTCCCTTCCATTGTCCTTCCCCGGTAGGCTGTTAGGAATTGTGGGAGTTGAAGTCCAAAACACCTGGAGGGCCGAAGTTTACCCAGGCCTGCTCTAAGACCTTGATGGTGGTTTTTGGGAGGAAGAGAGTGGGTTTAAGATATGGAAACTGTGGTGACCACTACCCAGCAGCATTGTTATAATATTTATTTGCCCAGAAGAGAGAGGGAAAAGGGGTGAAACTGGGTGTCATCACCTTCACATGTGTTGTCGAAGGCTTTCATGTGGAATAATGATGTCCAGGGTGGGAGAAATAACTCTCCTCTGTTTGAGGCAAGTGTGAATGTTACAATTGGCCACCTTGATTAGCATTGAATGGCCTTGCAGGTTCAAGGACTGGTTGCTTACTGCCTGGGGGATCCTTTGTTAGGAGGTGTTAGCTGGCCCTGGTTGTTTTTTGTCTTCACACCTGAACCCACCTTTCCTCTCCCTAAGACCTTGACGGTGGGTTCAGGTTTTAAGACAGGCATGGACCAACTTGGGTCCTCCATCCAGGTTTTTTTGGACTGCAACTCCCACAATTCCTCCTACCAACCTCAGCCCCCTTCCTTTTCCTCCTCAGCCACTTAAGTGGTTCAGAAAAGTAACTGGGGGTGCATCTACACCAGGCATGGGCTAACTTGGACCCTCCAGGGGTTTTGGACTGCAACTCCCACCATTCATAACAGCCTCAGGCCCCGTCCCTTTCCCCCTCAGTTACTTAAGTGGTTCTACTACATCAGGCATGGGCCAACTTGGGTCCTCCCTTCAGGGGGTTTGGATTGCAACTCCCACCATTCCTAACAGCCACAGGCTCCGTCCCTTTCCCCCTCAGTTCTGCTACACCAGGCATGAGCAAACTTGGAGGTGCAGCTACACCAGGCATGGGCTAACTTGGGGCCTCAAAGTGTTTTTTTACTTCAAACCCCCTACCATTCCTAACAGCCTATGGTCCCTTCCTTTCCCCCCTAATAGGCTGGGGGGTAAAAGAAAGGACCTGAGGCTGTTAGGAATGGTGGGACTTGCAGTCCAAAACACCTGGAGGGCCCAAGTTAGCCCATACCTATCTGAAGACGTGGAAACTGTGGTGCCCATTACCAGCAGCATCGTTATAATAAAGTAAAGAGGGAAGAGAGGGGAAAGGGCGGGGGGGGGGGGGAAGCATTACTGTATATCTCAGGCCTGGGCAAACTTCGGCCCTCCAGGTGTTTTGGACTTCAACTCCCACAATTCCTAACAGGAGCCTTAACGGGAGAGGGGGGTGGGAGGAAAGAGGAGGAGGCTGTTAGCCAAAAGGTGCAAAGGTAGAGAGAAGAAAAGAGTACAAAGGCAGAGTAAAAGAAAAGCCAACTGGAGAGGTGTGCTATATGGAGGAGAATAGAAAGCGATTGTACGTGTGTGAGAGAGAGCGAAAAAGGTAGGAGGGGAAACCGGGAAAACGTGGAGAATGTGGGAATGGGTGTGTTGGAAGAAAGAGAAGGAATATTGTTGTGTTGGGAGGGAGAAGGAATATCGCATTGTATGCCAGAGAGAGAGGGACTCGGGGAGAGAGGAAGAGAGGGAGGAGGTGGAACAGGCTGCAGCGTGAAAGGGGGAAGGAGGGGGGACTGGACGAAGAGAGAGAGAGGGAGAGGGAGGGAGAGGGAGGGAGGGAGAAAAAGGAGGGGGGAGGGAGAGGGGGGGAGGAGGCTCCAGAGCCGCGGCGGGATTGGGTCACGGCGAGGCTGGCGGGGCTGCGGCTCCTCCGACACTAATTCCCAGGCCACCCTTAAGGAATGAGGCGCCCCACGTGACCGCTGGCGGGGCGGGCGAACTCTGAGCCATTTTGGGGACGGTGTCAGTTTCCAGTGTGTGCCTTCGGCGTTGCATTCTCCGCCCGCCCTCCCGCTTCTCTTCTCTCCTCTCCCCCCCCCCTCCTCTTTTCCTCGCCGCCACTCTCTCTCCACCTCCTCCTCCCTTTCCACAACAACTACAAGCAGTATATTCGATTTTTATTATATTTTTTTTTAAAAAAAAAGGGAGAGGAGGGAGGAGAGAAAGCAGAGAGGGAAGGGAAGAAAGAGCTGCCTTCCTTCCTTCCTTAAGAGCGAGAGAGAGAGATCGAGAGAGAGGGAGAGACAATGGGCTGCTGCTGGTGGAGGAGGCGGAGGCGGAGAGGCAAACGCTCCGGATTATAGAGCGAGTTCTGTGAGATCCCAGCCTTGGAAGAGGAGGGGGAGACAGAGAGAGGAGGGAGAGGAGGAGGAGGGGGAGAAGGAGAGCCAACGCGGAGGGGTCAGCGGAGGAGAAGACCCCGGGTGTTTCTGGAACTAACATGAGCCGAGTGCAGCAGCAACAGCAGCAGCAGCAGCAATACGCTTATTGCAATTGACAGCGTCTGCAGTTCATTTCAAGATGGCCGCTTGGCTCACATTCATTTTCTGCTGAACGACTTTTAACTTTCATTGTCTTTTTTTGGCGGCTCGGATCGCCCCCCACCAGCGCCTTCCCGCCGGTATGTATGGAGGGGCGAGCTTTCCAGACCGAGCCGAGGGTGCTGGGGGGGCTCGGGGGCGGTTTCGGAGGGCTTTGGAGGCTCGGGGGTGGGTGAGTGGGGGGGAAAGATAGGTGTCCCCGAGCTCTCCTCCGCCTCCTGCTCCGTCTGGGAAAGCGCTGACAGTCTGCTTCAGCCACAGACATACACACGCACAGCAATCCGCACACCCTTCTCTCCCCCTCCTCCCCCTTTGCTTTCTCGTCCAGAGAGATCCACCCAGGAGCAGCCACGCGTTTCGTTGCGCGCCCTCACTTCGCAGGTTTTAGTTCCTTTCTCCCCTCAGCTTGGCCCTAGTGTCTTCCTAGGCACATGTCCTCGGAGGAGAAGATTTATACTTTCAGCCCTTACTAGCCGTTCCTGGGCAGACCTCTTTGTTGGAAGGCAGATTTTGATTGAACGGGGACAGTTCGTGAAATCCGGGTCCGCCTGGGTCATGGGATGGCGATTCCTTTGTAAAGAAAGGGGTCGGCGGGGGGCTCAGGAGCCGAGCAGCGCCCCCATTTTATAGAGATGGGTCCAGCGAGGGGTTGCGGTCCCGATGGGGGCTGCCTCTAGCCGGTGGGGGTCCCTGAAGGGATTTTATTAACTTAAGTTCGGGGGGACTCCTGGGTGGAAATGAAGTGCTGATAAGATGGCGGTCCTCGCGTCGCTTCCATCGTGTGCCCCTTTCGTTTGTTGTTAAAATGCTAAACCCACTAGGCTTCGAGGAGGGCAGGGGAGGGCGAAGTTGTGAAAATAACTTTGGGGGAGAGAAGTGGGTTGCGCCCCCGATCCTTGAAGGTCTTTCCCCTGTTCGGATTTAGGAGGATTGGAGACTGTGCTGGAAGAGACGGTGTTTCTAGCGTGGAGTTTGATTTATTTAATTGGTGTTTCTTTCTCTGAAAACATACCCTTCCTTTGAAAGCTGGACAAAAGGCGAGTTAGTTGGGACACCTTGCTAGTGTTTGGGATGGGACGAATCTGTGCTTTGCTTCTGGCTCTCATAGTATTTAGTGTGCTTTATCCCTGAAACCTGGTTGTGGATGTTCATGTAAAATCACTTGGCCTGACAGTACAAGACTGGCAGAAGGGTCAGGTTTTTGCTGTTTTAGTGCTTGGAAGGAAACAAGGACAGCACTACCAAAGCAAAGCTAACACTCCGGCCCCAAACCCCATTTGGGTTAGTTGTGAGGTCACGCTATCTCCTTGAAGTGTGGAAAAACCCTCTCTTGTGTTGTCGACCGGAGTCACTGGGTTGCTGTGAGTTTTCCGAGCTGTATGGCCATTTTCCTGAAGCATTCTCTCCTGACGTTTCTCCTGATCTATGGCAAGCATCCTCAGAGGTTGTGAGGTCTGTTGGAAACTAAGCAAGTGAGGTTTATATATCTGTGGAAGGTCCAGAGTGGGAGAAAGAAGTATCTTTTCTCTCTCTCTCTCTCTTTTGTTGGTTAAATGTATGTAGCTTTGAGTTGTTGAGAGTAGGGCCTATATAAAAACTGAACTGTTTGGTTCTAGTTTATTTGAAAAGAAGGGTTTGTGTGCTTGTGTGATTCTTTTTGCCTCCAATCCATAAACTTCGCCAGGAAGGAAGTTGTCTGATGTCTCCTAAAAGTGATGGGGAATTATTGTTTGGGAGACTGTCTTGAAGTTCCCATTTGCTACTTGTGGAAATCTGGTTATAGAGCAGACATGTGCAAACTTTGGTCCTCCGGGTGTTTTGGACTTCCACAATTCCTAACACCCGTTAGGCTGTTACAAATTGTGAGAGTTGAGGTCCAAAACACCTGGAGGATCCAAGTTTGCCCATGCCTGTTATATGAGCCATGACCCTGGCTGGATTCATGCATGTCTTTCTTAGGGTTAGCACAGTTATGGGGCATGTGTGCTATTTTTTGATAATGTTTAGGGACACACACAGATGCAAATGTTTATAATAACTTTCCCCATATTTTGAACTGTTATCGAGGCCATCCAGAATTAGCTCCAACCTTACAGGGCAAGCCAAGGGAGACTTGATATCCTGTGTGGTTGTAGGTGCATCTTGACTCCGCTTAAGCTCACCTGGTCAGTGAGTAGATGAGAAACCTCTGCACATTTTCCAGTACAGATGCCTGGTGTTGATGCATAGAGCCCTACTGGTCTGTCACACCAGGATTTGGCTCTGTTTCCCTTTATATTTGGAGGTAACCCCAGCAAGGCCTCCAAGTTCTCGGTTTGGCTACCTTAGCCAGTTGTTACCATCTCAAGGTTTTTGCGGTTGCATGGGGAGGATTAGGGGCTATGGAAATTAAATACATTAACTGGTTTTTAAAAGTCAGTGCGATAGTATCTTAACTGCAACTCTGCATGACATTGACAGAAGGAGGGAGAGAAGTTTGTGGTGTTGGGAAGCCGAGGAGCAGCAGAAGCTGAAACTCCTCTCCTGGTGTGTTTGGTAATAAGACGCTCTTTATGTTTATATATGCAGTGTGTACTGTAAACGTGAAGAGGAGAGTGTAGACATGTACGAGTGAGTGTTGGCATCTTTAGAGGAGGCAGATTAAGTTGCTTTGAAAAGAGTTTAAGATCCTGAGTGTCAGAGAGACCTCCGGATCATCGATAATAAATAATGTGAGGTTAAGGGGGAGTCTCACACTTAGTTTGAGTTTGGATTCTCTGTTCCCTTTGGGTTTCCTCGGTGTCACCCTGCAAGGGAATAAATGTTTAGCCTGGCGTCTTAAGACGACCTTCTTGCAGCTGTTTATGGTCCAGGTATGAGACACACTGGTTGGTCTTAAGGAGAGAGAGAGAGAGAGAGAGAGAGAGAGAGAGAGAGAGAGAGAGAGAAGGAAGGGGGCGGTGATTGACGTCAGAGGAACCTAAATCATTTCCCACCTGACAGAAGGAAAAGGCAGAGACAGACCTCGAAGTTGGCCAGAGCCCAACATAAGAGCGGAGGCTTTCTTGTTATGTTGAGACTGTTGGGAAGATTTCTCAAATACTATCCAGTGTGTTTGTGTTACTACGAGTCTCTCTAAAGCAGGCATGGGCAAACTTGGGCGCTCCCTCCAGGTGTTTTGGACTTCAACTCCCACCATTCCTAACAGCCTCAGGGCCTTTCCTTTCCCCCCTCAGCCGCTTAAGCCTGAGGCTGTTAGGAATGGTGGGAGTTGAAGTCCAAAACACCTGGAGGGCCGAACTTTGCCAATGCTTCTCTAAGGCCAAGGCTGCCTCGCCTCTCCCCTTGCTGCCCCCCAATTCCCCTTTTCATTGACTTGCTTGCCTCTGTGTGATGCGAAGAAGTTCCTTCTGTGTAGTATTTACACAAAGAGACACACCTCCATTCCTTTCTCCTTATTTCCCCCTATATTTCCAACCGGGGGGCGTGTAGAGGAGATAAGGAATTGTGAGGCAAGGCGACATGTTCCTTTCCAAAGCCTTTCCCATCCCAATTTTTCCACCACCCCCTTTATTTTTTTAAAAAAAACACCTTTTGAGTTCTTTTGGGAAGTGTTTTGCCTTCTTTCGACTGTGCTTGATCCGGAGACAAGAGGGAATCGGCATAGAGCGAAGATCGAGAAACTCAACCTGTGTTTTAAGGGACGGAAAAAGAGAAGGAGAGGGAGCGGGGGAGAGGCGCGTTTGCTCCCACCCCGGATCTGATTGCGCCGTAAATTATTCTCCGCCGAGGTCGGTGTGTATGTGTGTGTGTGTGTGCTGCATGCCTCGGGTGGGAGTTTCTAGCAAGACACAGAGAGAAAGAGAGAGAGAGAGGCCTTTCTTGGCCCAGGGAAGAGCTCAGGAGGCCGCTGCGGGAGGCTGTGCAGCAACCTCTGGAAGGACTCCGTGCTCGTGAGTGTGGACTAAGCCTAACATGTGGTCTCCCGCAGCCTGGGAGCATGGCCACGGCAGCGAGCAACCTCCCCCGTGGTTGGGTCACGGATTCCCCCAAAAAACCCACAGCCTTTGCCTCTTCTTTCTCGCACACACACCGAGCGGGACTTTTCCGCTCTTCGTCTTGAGAGCTGGCGAGAAAAAAAGAGAGGGAAGGAAGGAGGGAGGGAGGCGGCGAGGTCTCAGCTGCTGCTGCGTCCTTGCCCCGAGTCGACGTGGATGGAGGCCCCCGAAAGGAGAGGAGAGGAGCCTCGCGCTTTCACTCAGGAAGAGGAGGAGGAGAAGGCCTCCCGCCACCGCCAGCCCCGCTTTGGGCCTCCTCTCTCTGCCCTCCCCACCCCTGCCCACCCCCTTGGCTCCCAAACTCCTACAAAAGTGGGGGGAGATGTTTATTTTGAGTATTGGGGAGGAAAAGCGGCTGGAGGCGTGGTGTGGAAGGAAAGAAGGAAAGGAGAAAAGGAAAATCCTTTCCCCCGCCCCGGGAGGCCCAACAGGGCGCCCCCCTTTCACGGGCCCCACTCCGCCCAGCCACGCCCCCTCTTCCCTTTTTCCTGCAGCTGCAACCTCCCCCCTTTCCCTTCCCTGTCCTTCCTTCCTCGCTTCCGCCCTCCACACAGGCGAGCTTCTGTTCCGGGGTTCGGTTCTCTCCTATCTCCGCCGCACCTCCCGCAGACCCTCTTCCTTCCTTTCTTCCTTCCTCCCTTCCCCCTCTCCCTCGGTGCGCTCCGGGCGGTGGCAGGATGCCAAGTGTAAGTGTAAGTTGCTATAGCAACCCCCTCCTCGATAGAGCGGTTCCGAAGGCTCCTCCGTCCCGACGAGCCTCTTGGGCTGCTGCTGCTGCTGTTGGTGGCGGAGGAGAAGGAGGAGAGAAGAGCCGAGGCAGAGCAGGCGCAGCTCCGGCCCGATCGCCTTCTGCGTCCAGTCCCGCCGCCCGCCCTTCCTTCTTTCTACTCCGCCTTGTCTGGCCGATGCCCGCCGTGGCCCTTCGCCTGCACCAGCCCCTCCTTCCTGTTCTTCCTTCCTTACTCCGCTACCCTTCCTCGCCGGAAATACCCGCAGCTCCACCGGGATCACTGCTTTTCTACCCAACTCCGCCACCCTCCGTTTTCGACCCGGGAGCAGGGTCCTTTTGCCCCCCTCCCTCCGTCCCTCCTCCTGGGTGCTGTTGGGGCCGAAGCGAGCTCTCTAGAGAGGCCCCCTCCCCTCCGCGACACCCTCTTTCGCTCCACAGGTCCGTCCTCGGCCTCTTCCCCCTTCGCCGGCCCTTGTGTTTCCCTTTCCCTGCGGCTTGGGGTGCGGCGGGGGGGGAGGGCGTTTGCGAGGTGCAGAGGCCGCTTCCTCGCGCCTCCCTCCGCCTCACCGCCCCCCCCTTTCTCCTCCTCCTCTTGCAGACCCCGCGCCAAAATGCACCGCACCACCCGCCTCAAGATCACGGAGCTGAACCCGCACCTCATGTGCGTGATCTGCGGGGGGTACTTCATCGACGCCACCACCATCATCGAGTGCCTGCACTCCTGTGAGTAGCCTCCCCCGCGTGGGTGGGTGTGTGTGTGTGTCCCAGGCCGAGGGAGAGAAGGAGAGAGGCAGGCCCTGCTTCGATAGGCAGTGGCTAGAGGCTCTCTGTCTCCCTTCCTCTGAGGCGCCCTTCAGCTCCTTCGAGAGGTTGCCCAGTTGCTCTTTAGGGGTGAGGGGCGGGCCCAATTCCTTCCTAATAACTTCGGGGGGTTTGAAAAAGATCGCCGCCTGGCCCCGACTTGGCTGCTGTTTGTGGAGTCTTCCCTCTGTCTATACGTACATGCCTATGTTTTTTCTTATAGTCTGTAAGACATGTATCGTGCATTACTTGGAGACGAGCAAGTATTGTCCCATTTGCGATGTCCAAGTTCACAAAACCAGGCCGCTTTTGAACATAAGGTAGGACGGGTCTCTTTATATTAGTCAGGAGCAAACTTGGGCCCTTCCTTCAGGTGTTTAAGCGGCGGAGGGGGGAAAGGAAGGGGCCTGGGGCTGTTAGGAATGATGGGAGTCCAAAACACCCGGAGGGAGGGCTCAAATTGGCCCATGCCTGCTTTATATCACAATTAGGGGCTCTGTTTTCCTTGTGTTTCCTTGTGCCTCTCCATCCCAAGCCCAAATCTTAAGAGAGATGTTGGCTTGCTAATAGAAGTTCATACAGGAACTTTGGTCTGTTTCAATTGGAATTTTGTTTCACCATCACCATCCCATTCCTTCCCTCTGTCCAAAATCCAGATTGTTTATTTTTCCCTCCCCTTCATTTATATGTTCTTAGATTCAGACCAAGGAAGCACAAAGTATTTATTTATGTCTCTAAATGTAGAATACTGATTAACAAGGCAAAAGTTAAGTAACTTTTTCTCAGAAGCCTTCCTTGTTTAGCTGCTTGTTGGTGTCAGCTTTCGTTTATAGCAGTCAGAAAACTGTTTTATGTTTTCATTTCATTTTATTTATATTTTTTGCAGATAGATAAATAGTTGGTGATATAAATCTCATGTAAGACCTCTGTTAAAATTGTATAGGTTTCATAGCTAGCCACTTTGGTAGAATATATTTTTGGGGACTTTGAAAAGTGTTGGATGGACATCAAATTTGAATTCTGACCCAACTCTATAATTTCTCTTGTCTTGGAATTTTATATTTTAGATCTGATAAAACTCTCCAAGATATTGTGTACAAGTTAGTACCAGGCCTTTTCAAAAGTAAGTAAGCAATTCGATCAACCAATCAGTTTGGATGCGATAAATAAATAAATTTGGGCCCTACAATCAGAGCCAAACTAAATGATCAATATGTGTTCTTACTTAGATGAAATGAAAAGAAGAAGAGACTTTTATGCTGCTCATCCCTCTGCTGATGGTAAAAGCATTTATTCTTTTCAAAAGTTAGCATTTCTAGGACATCTCCCCCAAGTATAGCCCATGTGAAATGTCAAGATAATACATAGTTCATTTAAATTGTTGTTATACATAGTAAGAGCTATTTTAGTCTTGGTATAAATAAATTTTTAGCTGTGCGAGATTTTCCCCCTTTTACTGAGTTTTGTTCTCATTTTTCCTGATTTGAATGTCAAAATGTAAATGACTCTATACACATTTCTGTGCAGCTGCCAATGGCTCTAATGAAGACAGGGGAGAAGTTGCGGATGAAGACAAAAGGATTATAACAGATGATGAGATAATAAGCTTATCCATTGAGTTCTTTGACCAAAATAGGCAAGTGTCAAAGCACTGTTTGGCCTTATCTGTACATTCATAGGTCCCTATTCCCTGTTGTAATTGTCATACATCCTCTCCTTAGGCTTGACCAGAAAGGAAACAAGGAACAAGAGAAACCCAAAGAGGAGGTAAATAAATAAATATTATTTGCTCTTGCCTCTTCAGAAAATAAAACTGTCTAAATTATTTTTCAGATCAAATAAGATAGGATTTAGTTTTATATTCTCCCAAAAAAAAACAGCCAAAGAAGCTATTCTTAAGATAATTACCATACTTTCTTGGCAACTAAAAGCAACAGAGTTGTGACTGTTATTTCAAACATTTTGAAATATTTCGAAACATTTTCAAATATTTTGAAGTATTGGTTTTTCTGGCGGTGTTGTTGGTTGGGTCTTGTTGTCTGATCTTTTTTGTTTCCACGATTACTGTGGCATTCCCCTTGTCTGGTGGGAGAATGATGATTTGTGGATCTGAGTTGAGGTCTCTTAGGGCTTGTCTTTATTTCCTTGCTTTGTTGCTTGGGGGGGGGGGGGGAGTTTTGCCTTTCAATCAAGCAACAAAATCACCAGGAAAAAACCCACAGATACCCTGATCAAGAACTCTTCCTTTTTAGTATCCTAGTACATCTCCTATTCTTACTTCCCTGAAAAATATTTTTAATAGAAAAAGCAGCTATATATAATAATTATAAACTCTGCCATAGAGCTAATCAGTATGTTTTATATCTTGACTGTTTCTTGTTGTAGTTCAGACCTCAGCTCAGTTGTTTTTGCTTTAACAGTTTTTGCTGTTTAGTGTATCTAACCTTCATGCATGGGAATGGTATAATCATTTTTTGTTATTTCTTCAAAACAATGCTCCATTAGGTTAATGACAAAAGATACTTGCGCTGCCCAGCAGCAATGACAGTAATGCACTTGAGGAAATTTCTGCGGAGTAAGATGGATATTCCCAATTCTTTCCAGGTATTTTTGACTCTATGTAAAACTTCTAATAAAATGTGGGATATTATAATAATAATAATAATTTAATACAACTTTTTTATTCTTCTTGGGCTGCTGTTCACTGTTGAATGCTAAGTATTAAATATTGTATTAGTGTTAGGAAAGTGCTTTTGTTCCTATATAATATAAAATTATTACTACTAATAATAATAAATTAATACAACTTTTTTATTCTTCTTGGGCTGCTGTTCACTGTTGAATGCTAAGTATTAAATATTGTATTGGTGTTAGGAAAGTGCTTTTGTTCCTATATTATATAAAATTACATTATATATCAATGTAATTATCTATTTTTAGGAAAGGGAAGGAAAGCATAGGCATTCTGAGCTGTTATGCCCTGGGCTGTGAGGTTTTCTTTTGCCTCCTGGCTGAATATCACAGCTTTGTAGACTGCTTTGGGTTCAAATGAAGTCGAATATATTGTTTCTGGGTTGCTGTGAGTTTTCCAGGCTTTATGGCCATGTCCCAGAAGCATTCCCTCCTGTTGTTTTGCCGATATTTATGTGATGTCTGTTGGAAACTAGGCAAGTGGGGTTTATATATCTGTGGATCAATGTCCAGGGTGGGAGAATGAATTATTGTATGTTGGAGGCAATTGTGAATATTGCATTTGATCACCCTGATTAGCACTGAATAACCTTACAGCTTCAAAGCTTGGCTGCTTCTTACCGGATTTTTGGGGGAATTCCTTTGTTGGGAGGTGATTAGCTGGCCCTGATTGTATCTTGACATCCGTTTTCATGCCAGGGACTATTCAGTAGTTTTTGATAATAATTCTCAGGCCAGAGGGGGTGAGGGGTGGGGGGGGGAGTGGAATTCCTTTGTTGGGAGGTGATTAGCTGGCCCTGATTGTTTCTTGAAGTCCTTTTTCATGACAGGGACTATTCATGCTAATAATTCTTGCTTCTGGGTTTAAGAACAACATCCAACCCCTTGAGAAAAAGCTATACATGATTAGGTTTTTAAAAGTCTACCAACAGCAGTTGAAACTTAGAGATTTCCTAAACTTAGTAGGGTGAGATCTATAACTGTCTAGCATAATCTAGAACCATCTAGTTTGCATTAAAGCCACATAGACTATATTCTGTATAGGATTCTCCCCACACAGTGAACTGAATGAAGTCTCTTTAACATTTCTTTACCAGATTGAGGTCATGTATGAAGAGGAACCTTTGAAGGACTACTACACGCTCATGGACATTGCCTACATTTACACCTGGAGAAGGGTAAATAAATACATACCTCCAGAGGCCTACAATATCTGTCTTTTTGTGTATCTGTAAACTTGTTGGGGTGCCCTGTATAATTAATGTCCTTTGACTTCACTTTAACTGCTATAGAGCAGGCCTGGGAAAATTTGGTCCTCCAGGGGTTTTGGACTTCAACTCCCACCATTCCTAACAGCCTCAGGCCCCTTCCTTCCCCCCTCAGCCGCTTAAGCGGCTGAGGGGGGAAAGGAAGGGGCCTGAGGCTGTTAGGAATGGTGGGAGTTGAAGTACAAAACCTCTGGAGGACCCAAGTTGGCCCAATGCATGAGCTATCTCAATCTACTAATTTGCATATGTTTCTGATTGGCCAGTCTCAACATTCTAACATCCTTAAGCGGCTGAGGGGGGAAAGGGAAGGAGTCTGGGAGTTAGGAATGGTGGGAGTTGAAGTACAAAACACCTGAAGGGCCAAACTTTACCCAGGCCTAGCTTGGAGAAGGTAATATGTAGCAAAAGCAAAGTTCATGAAGATCACACTGGGACAAAGGGAAAGCGAAGTGGATGAATTGGGTTGGGCTGGGCAAGGAAGACGTGATACTGACGGGTGTGTTTGTTTCCCCCCCCCCCCGCGCATTGTTTTGGCAGAACGGCCCCCTCCCGTTGAAGTACCGGGTGCGGCCTACCTGCAAGAGGATGAAGCTGGGCTTGAGCGGCAGTGGAGAGCTGGAGAGTGACTCTGGAAGCGAGAAGGGCGCCCCTTCCACCTCCTCCGGCCTCCTCACGCCGCCCTCCCTCCAGTCCCCGCACCCGCAGTTCCCCCACATCTCCAGCACCCTCAACGGCACCGGCTCCAGCAGCCACCACCACCACCACCACCACTTCAGCAACCGGGCCCGCAAAGCCACCTCCCTCAACGGCTCCTCCTCGGCCACTTCCTGCGGCTGAGCGCCTCTCCTCCTTCCTCTCTCTCTCTCTCTCTCTCGTAGAGCTGTCTTTCCTGCCCTTCTGTCTCTCTCCACCGCCGCCGTTCAGCTTTAGAGATGCTAATCCCTACCTGACGTTTCCACAACAAACAAACACACAGACGCTTTGGATATTAAGCTGCGAAACGGTTGGATATTCCCCCTCCCCCCCATGGATTGTTTCTTAAGGACTAGTAACGTCAAGCAAGCAAAAGAGACAGAAGGATGAGCTAGAAAGGAGGAAGAAGGGTGGTTTTATATATTTGTTATGGACTAGTCCCATGAAGCAAGCAAAAGAGACCCCGGATGAACTCGGAAGGATTGAAGAAGAGTGGTCTTTCTTTGTTGTTGGGTTTGGGGGTTTTTTTTGGCCTCTCTTCATTCACCGGTAACCTACTTCCTGGTTTTTGGATTTGGGAATTGTTTCGAAATGGATGCAGATCAACCATGGGATATAATTTGGCTAATCACCCCGGGATTAGTGAAGTTCTCCAAAGCAAGATGGATTTTCCCTGTGATATTTACCCCCAAATGGATTGTTTCTTCAGGACTAAGTGACATGAAGCAAGCAAAAGGGACCCGAATGAGCTGGAAAGGAAAGGGTGGTTTTAAAAAAATTCTTTGTTGTTGGGGGAGGGGGTTTTTTTTGCCTCTCTTCTTCACCCATCCACAGCCTACTTCCTGGTTTTGGATTTGGGAATTGCCTCGAAATGGATGCAGATCAACCATGGGATATAATTTGGTATTTACACTCTTCTTGGACGGTGACTTTTCTGAAGTTCTCCAAAGCCACATGGATCCCCCCCCCCCCCCCTTTCCCTGTACCACTCCTGGTCACCATATTTGTTGGTCACCATATTGTTGGGGAACCTGAGCAGTTAGGCTCAAGCATAATCCTCAGTTGAGGTGATTTCACCATAAATATAGCAAAGTACCAGAATCAAACCTCATAATCAGCAGAAACTGACATGGGATGAGCTGGGATAAGTATTTTAGGATGGCACAGATTGCAGCGTCAGAGCTTTAGGTCCCAAAAGAAGAAATACATTCTTGATAGACACCTAACAAGTGATGAAACTGGGATAAGCTTCTCTATCTTAGGATGGCACAGGTTGCAGGGTCAGAACTTTAGGTCCCAAAAGTATTTATTGAAGTCAAATAGCTTACTAAAGGGGTAAACAAGATCCACGCAGCTATATTTTGCCTAGAGAGAGGCAAAATGAGTCCTCACTAGAAGGAAGAAAAGGCAGAAGAGGAACAATGGTGGCTGACCACAAGGTCAACCCAGGGCAGGAAAACTTAAAGGGGAAGTGTCCTCACAGAGTTCCATTCCTGTATCATCCAAAGGGGTGGGAGGTGGGAAGGCAAAGCCCTTTTTTGGAAACATGCCTGGGAAAAGGGATCACCTCAATCCTATCTCTAGCCTAGCTACTCCTTGAGGTCTGGAAACCTGATGACACAAGAGACTTGTGCAGTCCAGGGATGAAACCCAACCAATATGCACCGGACCTGTGCATATATATAGGTAGCCACGTCACTGTGAACCACAATTGCTAGCTTTATTCGCCCTTTGGATTTGTATGTTGCATCTCTATCAAGAAAAAAGATGGGAGACTGAAGAGGAAAGGGGGGCAGGAGGAATCCATGTCCATTCGGGTTTGACCCCAAAAAATACACATTTCCTCGGAAAGGATGGGATCCTGGCTGGCATTGTTTCTGCGCCTGCTCAGCCATGCCATGCCGGTCTGTGACAAAACAGGAAGCAGTATTGTAAGATATATTTATAAATACTATACAGAACGTGTCGTGTTTGGCGCCTTCCTTCGTGGGCGGCGTTTCCAGGCCTGCCCGGCTTTTACAGGCTGCTTCTGGCCTTGGCTGTAGCAGAGCCAGGAGAAGAGGGGCGCCTGGAGGAGGCTGCGGGGGGGCCGCAGAGCCAACTCAAGCCGCCTTTAACCCGGAAGCGAATGTCGACCTCGAAAGGATTGTGCGGGACTCTGCCTTGTTCCCCAGTGGCTTATCTTTTCTGTTTGTTTATTTACTTTTTACACAATGTGGTTTGTTTATAAGGACGCAGGGGAGGGGGGGGGGGGGAGGCGAGGCCGGAGTCGTGAACGACAGATTGAAAAGCAGATTGATTTGGTTTAATGATGGGTTTGTGTCCCCTCTTCTTACAAAAATAAAGCACAGGGGAAAAAATACCCACCAGATAGAAGAAGCCATAATAAGTGCGGGAAGGGACCTCTTCATTCATTCATTCATTCATTCTTCAGAAATCAAGTCGGTGGATGAAGGCTTTTTACCTAAATTTGCTTTTAATATATATATCTATATATATAATGTTATGTATATGGTACAGTACTAACTGGTTGAAAGATTAACAGGTACTTTTTTGATATCTATCATAAATCCCTTCTGCGAAATAGGCTTTTTGAAGGCGCCCAGTATGAAAGAGAAAGGATATTTTTTTATTTTTTACCCTAAGCTTTGGGAAGAGCCCCCTTCTCCTCCCCCAAATAAGTTTTCAGTTCGTGCTTTACTTTGCTCAGACTTTGTGTGTGTGTGCGTGTGGCGCGCGGGTGTGTACCCTTCACTCATCATCAGTAACACATTTGTGGGGGTGTTTTATCCTATATGCCTATTGTTTCATTGTTTGTATGGAGAAATCGTAGCTAAATATTTCATGGTCTCAAAGTCTCCGAAAGAAGCACAATTCTATTGCTTTGTCTTGCTTACAGTCATTAAATCATTACTTTTGCATATACTTTCTTGCTGCTTCTTGTGACGTTTTAGTAACATAAACTTCCAGTGGCAAAAACTTTCACAAGTTTGAAAAGTTGTAGGGAGAGAGAGAGAGAGAGGAGAGAGAGAGAGGGAGAGAGGGGGGGAGAGAGAGAGAGAGAGAGAGAGAGACCTGCTAGGAATTGTGGGAGTTGAAGTCCACAACACCTGGAGGGACCAAGTTTTGCCCATGCCTGTTGTAAACACTAGGCCTGAAAAATCTGTTTAAAATTGATACCAATCAAATTTAAATCAGGTGGACCGTATGAAAGCCAAAAATATGGGTTTGGGCTCCAAGGATTCTGTCCTCTAATTACATCCCCCATGCCTTGCTGATGTCAATGGGATTTAGGGTGAAGTCAATATTCCTCGCATACATTTCTGTTCAAAAACCACCCCAAAGGGGCAGCAGGCGAACAAATGAGTGAAGCTTCAGGGCCCTTCCACACAGCCCAGAATATCAAGGCAGAAAATCCCACATTATCTGAGAGTGGACTCAAATAATCCCGTTCAAAGCAGATATTGTGAGATTTTCTGCCTTGATATTCTGGGATATAGGGCTGTGTGAAAGGGCCCTCAGAAGCTGGATGGATCTATACTGCCATATAATGCAGATTAACTGCACTGAACTAGATTATAGGAGTCTCAGGCCCCTTCTGCACAACTGAATAAAATCCCACATTGTCTGCTTTGAACTTGGCTGTATGGCAGTGCGGATTCAGATAACCTAGTTCAAAGCAAATAGTCCAATTTGATATTCTGGGATATAGAGCTATGTGGAAGGGCCCTGAATAAAATCCCACATTATCTGCTTTGAACAAATGAGTGAAGCTTCAGAAGCTGGAGCTACACTGCCACATAATGCAGATTAACTGCACTGAACTAGATTATATAGGAGTCTCAGGCCTCTTCCAGAGAGCTGAATAAAATCCCATATTATCTGCTTTGAACTGGAATATATGGCAGTGTGGACTCGGATAACCCGGTTCAAAGCACATATTGTGGGATTTTCCACCTTGATATCATGGGTTATATGACTGTGTGGAAGGGATTTCTGTTGCCATATAATGCAGTTCAACGCACTTAAATCTGCATTCTGAAACTGCCTAATACACGCCTGGGCAAACTTCGGCCCTCCAGGTGTTTTGGACTCCAACTCCCACCATTCCTAACAGCCGGTAGGCTGTTAGGAATGGTGGGAGTTGGAGTCCAAAACACCTGGAGGGCCGAAGTTTGCCCAGGCGTGGCCTAATATGACAGTGTAGATGGGGCCAGAGAGATAGTGTGGCATGTATTCATTTCCATACAAACAAGTCAGTTTTAGCTAGATCATGGATACTTGTTCACAACTGATTGGGGGGACAAGAAATGAAGGCGGGTTTTAGAAGGGGAATACAAAATAACTATTGCCAGTCTTGATACAGAATCACAGCATAAATCTTGTATCTGATTATTTCTCCAGTAAGTACGGTTGGTAAGGAACACCTTGTTCCTCGATTATCCCACCAAAACAAATCCTTCCAAGGGCCCTTCCACACAACTCTATATCCCAGAATATCAAAGTAGAAAATCCCACAATATTATCTGAGCCCACACTCTCATAACGTGGGATTTTCTGCCTTGATATTCTGGGATATAGGGCTGTGTGGAAGGGCCCCCAGGGATTATGTTCCTCGTGCACAATAAACTACTGGAATATATCCCAGGACTGTTCCATCTAAGTCTACATACTTTGGCGGTACCTGCCTCAATTCCATACTTTGCCAGCAGTGAAAGGTATTAAATCCTGTCACATCATAATAAATAGGACTTTCGCCTACTTTGAGATTACTTCTGGGAAAAGGCCTTACTTTCTTTAAGAAGAGGCAAAGGGGATGAAGATAACTTGCACGTGTGACGGGTCTGTGTGTGTATCTTGGCAGCCTTCCTCCAACTGTTAAAACCATAGATGAAACAATCCACACAAGGCCAACATTGAACCCCGAGTGCCCATGAATCAAGCGGAGTGTGCTGGTTTTGGATCCAGTTCAACAACGTCGGGTTTTTTCCCCCCATTTAAACACTAGCCAGATGTTTGCATTTTATGGCTTGGCGATGGAAAGAAAGAAGCGTGATGAATGGCATGCACGGAATATCACTGGGATCAGAAGGGGAACGTTGTATCTTCCTTTGCTGATAGATCTAGCACAGGCATGGGCAAACTTGGGCCATCCCTCCAGGTGTTTTGGACTCCAACTCCCAGCATTCCTAACAGCCTCAGGCCCCTTCCTTTTCCTCTTCAGCCATGCCTGATCTAGCATCTCCCCTTCATCCATTTGAAGACAATTCCGCTCCCAAGATCAGTGACCAGTCTTGAAGGCTATTTTCTGGACCACAAACACATTTGGGGAAGAGGATGCCCAAGTGCCATGGACACAAATAAAATCCCCTTTCTCCATGTCCATATTGTGACATGGAGATACTTCGTTTGGGAGTTAATTTTGCAGCATCTGCTTGGAAATAAGTCCCACTTAGGCCCCATCTACTTATAAAAGAGTGGATAAAAGATTGCAATTTCTACAAGACTCCCCAGAATATGTCCCACTTCAATTCAAAAGGGTAAGAAGCCAGACCTTGAAACTGCTAGGTCATTAAATGCCAATTGAAACGTTCACACCTACCTCAAACAGACAAGAGTTCTTTCTCCCACCACAGATATATAAACCCCATTTTCCTAGTTTCCAATATACCTCACAACCTCTGAGGATGCCTGCCATAGATGCAGGCGAAAGGTCAGGAGAGAATGCTTCTGGAACATGGCCAGACAGGCCGGGAAACTCACAGCAACAACCCAGCGAATACAAAACAGTTTTATTTCCAATGTAAGTTGATGTATTCACGATTGTAATTAGTTCAGATCCACTCAAAAGAAGTCAAAGGAGTTCAATGCGACTTATTTCCATGCAAGAGTGTATACAAGACTCTAAGTCCCAATGAGTTCAAGGCAGTTTATTTCCACTAAAGGTATGTCAGATTGTACACAGTACAGGTCTGCTCAGAAGCTTCTCATGGCAAGTCCATGGCAGGTCTACTCAGAGGTAAGTCCCACCGAGTGTAACAGGACTAATTTTAAGAGACGGAGAGCAACAAAGTGAAAGTCGGCAGGGCATCGCTTGGCAAAGACTTTGTTTTGGTGACAGGCTGTCAGCCTCGAAGCGCTGGAGGGCAGATCCATGTGAAGAATGGCTTCTGAACATGAGCAGAGTGCCAGACTCACAGAGGAAACAAAACAGCTCCCCAACAAGACTGGGAAAGGAAAGTCCCTTGACTTGAAGGCCTGGAAAACCGGAGCTTTGTCACTGGTTAGTACAGTCCTGACTATTTGGATTCTTCCCTGTCTCTAGACTGGGAGCAATGGGGTCTCTTTCTTGGAAGACGTGGAAGTGCCAATGTCTTCCAGGAGAAATAACAATTTTCTCTCTCAAACTGTGTCAATGTGAGCACTGCAGGATAGAAATATTAAAACCATCTTTGGGAACTGGGTGCCCAGAAGGCCAAAGAGATCAAGGTCTTCCTGTTGGTGAAGGGTATCGTTTGGCTTCTTCAGGAGAGTGTTTACTTGAGAGACATCATAGATGTGAAGGAGGTTAGTTTGACTTAAGTTTCTCCTTCCTCCTAATGCAGGACTTCTCCATCCCCACTGCAGAGCTTCCTTTCCAAATCCAGTTTCCCCACGTGTTTATGGTCACCACCTACCCAATTCCAGGAGGAGACCATGATGAGTTGGAATTTAGCCAGAGAAGGGCCACAAAAAAAAAAAACAGCCAAAGGTCTGGAAGCCAAGCCCTAAAAGGAACGGTGGGTATGTTTAGGTTAGGGAAGAGAAGGTTGCAAGAAGATATGATAGCCATGTTGAAATATTTGAAAAGATGTCACTTTGAGGAGGCAGCAAGCTTACGTTTTTGTTGCTCTGGAGGCAGAAAATTGCAGGAAAAAGGTGCTACACAAATTAGGAAGAACCTCACGAGGGTTAGAGCTGTCCAAGGGAGGAAAACGATGCCTCAGAGTCTGGTAGAGTCCCCTCCTCTGGAGGTTTTTCAGAAGAGGCCGGGTGACCATCTGTGCATGGCAGAATGGGTTTGGACTAGATCAGAGGTTCTCAACCTGTGAGTCCCCAGGTGTTTTGGCCTACAACTCCCAGAAATCCCAGCCAGTTTACCAACTGTTAGGATTTCTGGAAGTTGAAGGCCAAAACATCTGGGGACTCACAACTTGAGAACCACTGGACTAGATGGTTTTTGAGATCTCCTCCAACTCTTAGATTCTATGCATCTTCACTTTGCCCTCCAGGGTCAAGAGAAGACCCTGGAGGTGGGAAAGAAGGTTGCCTTAAGGCAGTGTTTTTCAACCTTTGTTTGAGTCGAGGCACATTTTTTACATTTACAAAATCCTGGGGCACACCACCAACCAAAATGACACAAAATTACACTCTAACACAGTAATACATATAGTTAATATGTTTAAAAAATGTATTTATACACTCAGTGTGAAACCTGGACCTGTTTCGATGAACACAACATATATATGACTTCCTCTCACATATTTATACATGGCTATCATGTCTTCTCTCAGCCTTCTCTTCTTCAGGATAAACATGCCCAGCTCTTCAAGCCACTCCTCATAGGGCTTGTTCTCCAGACCTTTGTGAAATTTCACCCTGAGTGAAACTTGCTTCCAGTTAACTATGGATGTCATGAAGCTGTTATAAACAGTTCCTTGGGGGCTCTTGAAAAATCCAGTAATATAGTAAAAAAAAAATCTAGGAGGGAGGGCTGCCAGGGGGGAGATTTCCCACAGCACACCTGATGATCGCTCAGGGCACACTAGTGTGCCACGGCACACTGGTTGGGAAACACTGCCTTAAGGATTGTATTTGTTGAGTCCCAACTGGATCGCCTCCAAACACACACAACACACACACCATTGGAATTGTAGCTGTGGTAGTTTGGTGAAAAGGCCAAAGGCCTTGCAAAAGGACAACTCCAAGGCTGGCTCTACACTTCCATATAATGCAATTTCAGAATGCAGATTGAACTGCATTGGGAGTGATTATATAGCAGTGTGGACTCCTATAATCCAGTTCAATGCAGCTAACATGCATTCCGAAACGGCATTATTTGGCAGTGTAGATCCACCCCACAACTCCATAGCATTGAGACAGAGCAGTCAAACTGCATTAATTCTACAGTGTAGATTAGGCATGGGCAAACTTGGGCTCTCCCCTCCAGGTGTTTGGAATGAGCTGGCTGTTAGGAATTGTGGGAGCTGAAGTCCAAAACTGACGTTTGCCCATGCCTGGTGTAGATGCACCCCTGAGACGTTTCGCCTTTAGGCAGTGGGCCTCTTAAGACACACCTATTGGGAAGGGCTTTGTGTTTTCGCCTTCCTTCTCTTTCTCCTGAGGTTCTACTGACAATATACACACAGGTATCATTTGGGGTTCCCCTCTTCTCCAGATTCTTTTTCTGCGGTCTTGAAATCTCTTGCAAATGTGGCTTTCAAAACCCTCCTGGGTATTCCTAGGTCGCCCTCGGGGTGACTTGGGGTACCCCCCAAAACCTAGCGATCAAGCTGGGATCTCCTTGGAGGAGAGAACAAAGGAAAGAGGTAGAGTTCCAGAAAGTCCAAAAGCCTCAGGGGGGGAAAGGGAATACGTGGATGAGGGGGAGAGGAAGCCGATAGTGATGAAAGAGAAAGAAAGGAGAAAAGGAAGGAAGGAAGTCGGGAAGAAAGAAGAGAGAAAGAGGAACGGGAGAGAGAGAGAGAGAGAGAGAGAGAGAGAGAGAGAGAGAGAGGAAGGATGGATGGAAGGAAGGAAGGAAGGAAGGAAGGAAGGAAGGAAGGAAAAAGAGAAAGATGAAGGAAATAAAAAGGCGAGAAAGAGGAACAAAAGAGAGGGAGATAAGGAGGGAGGGAAAGAAAGAAGGAAGGAAGCTAGGCAAAAGAGCAAGAAGAAAGGGAAAGGAAGAAGCGAAAAAGAGAGAAGGGAAAGACGGAAGGAAGGTAGACAAAAGAGCAAGAAGAAAGGGAAAGAAAGAAGCGAGAAAAGACGAACAAAAGAGAGAGGGGGGAAAGAAAGAATGAATGAAGGGAGGTAGGCAAAAGAGCAAGAAGAAAGGGTAAGAAAGAAGCGAGAAAGAGGAACAAAAGAGAGAGGGGGGAAAGAAAGAATGAATGAAGGGAGGGAGGCAAAAGAGCAAGAAGAAATGGAAATAAAGAAGCAAAAAAGAACAAGTGAGAGAGGGAAGAAAGAAAGAATGAATGAAAAAGAGCAAGAAGGGGAAAGACAGAAGAGAGAAAGAGGAAAAGAGAGAGAGGGAAGGAGGAAAAAAGGAAGGATGGGAGGCAAAAGAACAAGAAGAAAGAGAAAGAAAGAAGCGAGATAGAGGAACAAAAGAGAGGGGGAGGAAAGAAGGAAGGAAAAAGATGAAGAAGAAAGAGAAAGTCAGAAGCGAGAAAGAGGAACAAAAGAGAAGGAGAGTGGGAGGGAGGGAGGAAAGAAGGAAGGAAGGAAAAAGCAGGAAGAAAGAGAAAGACAGAAGCGAGAAGAGGAACAAAAGAGAGGGAGAGTGGGAGGAAAGAATGAAAGAAGGCAGGAAGGAAGGGAGGGAGGAAAAATGGCAAGGAGAAAGAGAAAGACAGAAACGAGAAAGAGGAACAAAAGGGGGAGGAAAGAAAGGAAGGAAGAAAGAATGAGAAGCGCGGGTTGTTTCGGATTCTTGAATCGATCCGGTCTGTATTGATCCGAGATTGGGATTGATTGGTTTATTTGGAGAAGGGGGAGAAGAGGGGAAGGAGGCGAAACCAGCTGGCGAGGGCTTCTTTTTGTAGGGTGAGCTACACACACGGGTTACATAAACACACAGAGAGATGAATCCGGGGTCTCCTTTCAGGCGTGCAGATCATACCCCTCCCCCCCCCAAGGTGCAGCCTATTTGGGGAGGGGGCTGTTAAACCCTCCCTTCCTTCCTCCCTTCCTCTTCCTTCCTTCTCATTAACAGAAGGCTGCTTGGTGAGTATCATTCCCCCCCCCTTCCAATCGCTCCACTAAAACCAGGCAGCTTTTCCTCCTCCCCCCTTTCCCCCCCCCTTCGTTGTTCCTGCTCTTAGCGAAGCCATTTTGCGCCTGCGCAGTTCTCTGTCCTCGCTGTCTGTCTTTCTTGGGCCGCAAGATGGGGAGGGAGAGAAACCCATGAAATTAGAAAAAATAAAGGCAAATTGTAATATAGGAGTGAGGCTCCTTCTGCTTCCATGCCCGGCCTCTGTAACTGCGCAAAGTCTTTTGTTTGAAACCTGGGGCTGCTCAAGATATTTTGCCGCCTGAAGCAGGAGATCTCAACGGGATTGGCTTTGATCCGTTCAAGTCAAAGCAGAAAGGAGCCAAAGTTGGCTAAAGTATTTTAGTGCATAAGGGAACGAAAGCGCTTCAGCCCAGGCATGGGCAAACTCCGGCCCTCCTACAATGGTGGGAGTTGGAGCCCAAAACACCTGGAGGGACGGAGTTTGCCCATGCCTGCTCCAGCTCTTCTCCCAATCCCTGGCAGCTACAATAAAAATAAAACAACAACAGTAATTGAAATCCCTATCAATGTCTTGGTGTAATTGATTTCTCAAACCTCCTCTGCCTAATGCCTTGGAGTGCTAATATATCCAAACTCCTTGGCTCCCAATGGACTGAGAAAAAAATTAAATATATATTATTATTAATAATATATATTTAAATATTATATTATATTATATTATAATATATAATATAATAATATTATATATATATACACATAATATTAATAATAAAATATTACTATGTGTATTATTATATTTATTATATTTATATTTTATAATGTCATATAAAGGGAGATTCGGGGCTTACTGTACCACAGCATCAACTACAAAGCCCATGTGTCACCAGAAGTTAATGCTGCAGCGGTTCCACAGACCAAGAATTGGAAGCTCAGCTATTACATATTAGTTGGACTAGGAATAATTCTCACTCAACTCAACCTGACATACTTTTTGAAACGATGCATAAAACTGCTCCAATGGCTGCAAACTCCATTGGACTCAATGAGATCTGCAGTTGTGTTTGCGCCTTGGAGCATTTGACCTCCCATTGACTTCTAGAGCCCTATTTGCAAGCGACCCGACCTCTAAGGGCCCTTCCACACAGCCCTATAACCCGGAATAGCAAGGAAGAAAATCCCACATTATCTGAGTGTGGACTCAGGGCCCCTGCACACAGCCATATATCCCATAATATAATGGCAGAAAATCACATTATCACACAGCCCTATAACCCGGAATAGCAAGGCAGAAAATCCTACATTATCTGAGTTTGGACTCAGGGCGCCTCCACACAGCCCTATAACCCGGAATAGCAAGACAGAAAATCCTACATTATCTGAGTGTGGACTCAGGGCCCCTCCACACAGCCATATAACCCAGAATATCATGGCAGAAAATCGCACATTGTCTGAGTGTGGACTCAGGACGCCTCCACACAGCCATATAACCCAGAATATCAAGGCAGAAAATCCCACATTATCTGAGTGTGGACTCAGGGCCCCCAGAATATCATGGCAGAAAATCCCACATTATCTGAGTATGGACTCAGGGCCCCTCCACACAGCCATATATCCCAGAATATCAAGGCAGAAAATCCCACAGTCTCTGCTTTGAATTGGATTATCTGTGTCCACATTGCCATATTTTCCAGTTCAAAGCAGAAAACCTGGGATTTTATTCAGCTGTGTGGAAGGGGGCTCAGTTCAAAGCAGATATTGTGGGATTTTCTGCCTTGATCTTCTGGGATATAGGGCTGCGTGGAAGGGTCCAATGACCCACACCATCCAAACGAAAAAGAATCTTAACGGGAAGAATGGCTTTAAACCAATTGGAATCCTCTTCAAATATGTAAACAACGTATATAAAGTCATTGTATTACTCGCCACGTTATTCCTAGCGCCTTCCATTCCAAAGTGTTATTTTGCCTTCCCAATAAATATTTGGGACTGAGAGAATCACCTCTCAACTATTGTTATTGTGTGCTTCCCATTCGTTTCCAAATTATGTCGACCCTGTTGTGGAGGTTTGCCATCGGCTTCTTCTGCAGTTGAGAGTGTGTGACTTTCCCAAGATCATCCATTGGGTTTCCATGGTCGAGTGAGGAACCGAATCTTGATCTTCTGAGTCAAACAGGGCATCTACACCGGGCATGGGCAAACTCTGGCCCTCCAGGTGTTTGGGCCTTCAACTCCCACAATTCCTAACCTCCGGTAGGCGGTTAGGAATTGTGGGAGTTGAAGTCCAAAATACCTGGAGGGCCGGAGTTTGCTCATCCCTGATCTACACGTTAGAATTAACGCAGTTTAATCCCACTTGAACTGCCATGGTTTAAGGCTATGGAATCCCCGGAGTTGTACTTCTACAATGTCTTTCGCCTTCTCTGCCAAAAGGTGCTGGTGCCTTGCCAAACTACAACTCCCGGGATTCCATAGCATTGAGCCCAGGCGGTTCAAGTGGTGTCAAACCGCATTAATTCTACTTTGTGTAGACGCGACGCCTAAACTACTCCACCACATGGCTCTCTCAATACTGTTTCCTCTTCAGTACTTAAAGAGGAGACTTGTCACCAATTTTCACTAGTAGCCCTCCAACTCTCTCCAATCCACCTCACTCCCTTTTCAGTGCTATTATTGGTTAAGGCGGGTACCCAATAAGCTAAAATAGTTTATTATTATTCATCCCTATTCCTTGATGCTGTCGAATGCCTTCCAAATCCGAAAAGACAAGGCAGACACTCATTGAGTGCACTCACACTGAAGAATGAGGGCTGTAGTTTGGGATGCTCTTCCAAGGAACCAAATCTCATCTGTTTCAGGATGGTCTTCTTTTGTAGGAATGGGCAGCTTCCAAAGCCTTTCCTAATGAGAATAAAAGGACCGGGGGAGTGTGTTGCTCCTTGTTTACTTTTCCCTGCGAGGCATCCATACTGAAGAATTGTAGCGCAATTGTTCAGTTTTCATTGCCACCAATCCGGTCCATTCTTACTGCATTAAGCAGGTTAAAGGGGATCCACAATTCCATAGTATTGAACCGTGGCAATTAAAGCAGGAACACAAGGTTATAATTCTTCCACAGACTCCAGAATCTCAGGTTTAAAAGGGAATCTCAGCTAGAGGTGCATCCGCACTGTAGAATTAATGCAGTTTGGATCCACTTCAACTATGGTATGGAATTATGGAAGTTATAACTCAGTGAGGCACCAGCACTCTTTGGCAGAGAAGGCTAAAGACTTTGTAAAACTGAGATTACAACTCCTATCACATCTCCTGTCCCTGGTCTATTTGATGGACAGCTGTCACATCACAAAGAGACTCTGGGATTGAAACGATCGCAATAATAATAAAAATGTGGTAAGATTTAGGTTAGAAAATTCAGATAGATGGGATGCTTTATTATGTTAAAACTAAAAAGAAAGGGGGAGGAGGAGGAACCCCCCCCCCCCACAAAAATAAGTCAAGAATGGATGATGCTTGCGACTTGTTAGCAAGTAGTTAGGTTTCCACGTGGTATTTATTCAGTTCTGGCATTCCCATTCCACTTTTTTAAAAAAATCAATGCCTCGGTTCTTTCCTATGGAGTCTTGGAATTGGCAGTTTGGGGAAAGAGATTAAAATGCTAAACCAGAGCATTCCAGTGCCTCACCAAACTCCACCAATTCCCCAGAGTGCAACTTAAAAGTGGAATTAGAACGCGTGAAGTCTGTAATGTGAATGGAGTGTAGATCCAGCCCCAGTTAGAGAGAAATCCGGTATTGTCCCAAGACTACATACAGCTCCATGCCGGCTCAGACACAACTTTAATCCGTGGAACTCAGGCACAGCGACATAAACAACTTTGCAAGGTTGTTGTGCTTTATTTTAAAGAGGAGAGCCCAGGTTTCCCTGATAGGAAGGATGGGGAAAGTAATTCATAAGCTTTTCAAGACCTCAGGCTTTTTTTTTAAGAGGCAGGTTTGGATTCTCAGGAGGAAAAGAGGTTGTGTGGATTTTTTAAAAAAAATAAATCAGTATTTTCAAAGAATGTCGCCTCTACTGAGAGGTGACTTCTTCCATCAAATTTCCTTAGGTTGCCTTTGGATCTCAGAGGAAATTGCAAACGCAGGAAATTGAGAGGGGGGGGGGGGGCGAGAGGGAGAGAGAATGGAGTGTCTAAACTTGCTCAAGGTCTTCTTGGATAATCTAGAGTTGCCAGGTGTCCTTTATTATAAGGGACATCCTTAATTTGAAGGTCAGAACCCTGATAGAACTGGCAGACGATCCCTTACTATAAGCACTGCTAAACTCGCACAAGGTGCATCTTCACTGTAGAATTAAAGCAGTTTGACACCACTTTGACTAATATGGCTCAATACTTTAGAATCATAGGAGTTGTAATTTCACAAGGTTTTCAGCCTTCTCTGGCAAAGAGTCAACAAACTACAGGATTCCACAGCATAGAGCAGGTTTTGGACTTCAACTCCCACAATTCCTGTTAGGGCCCAAGTTTGCTCATGCCAGACATAAAACCATGACAGCTTAATGATGTCAAACTGAGAGAGAGAGAGAGAGAGAGAGAGAGAGAGAGAGAGAGAGAGAGAGAGAGAGAGAATGTAGAATGTAGATTCACCCACTGACTGAAGGAAAGGCCAACAAAGTCTGTACTTTGGATGTGGGCCCTTCTAAATACCATGTACCATGTAATTCAATAATGTGTGTACCCCCCCCCTTCAGATATATACATGGCTATGTTAATTAAAACCAGTCCTTTCATTTGGCATTGTAGGTAGAACACAGATAATAATAACTATTTATGGGTTGTCAACCCCTCCTGGCATGAACTGCTGCATCTTCCAAACTGCTGCTAATTTGCAAACCTGGCAACACTAGGCAGATCATCCAGGCTCAAGAAGTACAGATCTCCTTCTTCAGGCCTTCCACACCTTCCCAGATTACTGAAGGGGCACATAAATCAGGCAGCATGAACAAGATATATCTGTTCCAAATCACATTTCCTGGGAAAAGCTATTTTCCTTGATACCTCATTCAATTGCATTAAGTAAAGGCCCTTCCTTATTACACAGCCATAAAATCCAGAATATCAGGAAGAATATCCCTCAATATCTGCTTTGAACTGGGTTATCTGAGTCCACACTGCCATATATTCCAGTTCAAAGGAGAAAATGTGGGATTTTATTCAGCTGTGTGGAAAGGGGGCTGAGTGAACAATGTAACTCCCAGGATGCCATAGGACTGAGCCAGGGCATAGAAAGTGGTGCCAAACTGCAGTAATCCCTGCCATCTTGATTGCCATGTCGGTCTGTAGAATTACTGCAGTGAGGCCTGGGATCTGGGGGGTTAGTATTCTGGTGAGGCAACAGCTCCAAATGGCTGAGTGGGATGTTTATTATTATTATTTATTATTATTATTAATTTCAATTTATGTTGCCTCACCTTGCCAAAATACAACCCCTAGGGTTCCACAGCATTGAGCCATAACAGTTAAAGTGGGTGTCAAACTGCATTAATGTATTGTCCAAGGCTTTCATGACTGGAATCACTGGGTTGTTGTAGGTTTTTCGGGCTGTGTGACCATGTTCTAGAAGCCTTCTCTCCTGACTTTTCGCCTGCATCTATGGCAGACATCCTCAGAGGTTGGGGGGTCTGCTGGAAACTAGGAAAATTGGGTTTATATACCTGTGAAAGGTCCAGGGTGGGAAAAAGAACTCTTGTCTGCTGGAGGCAAGTGTAAATGTGTCAATTGGCCAACTTGATTAGCATTTGATGGCCTTTGATGACAGTTTTTAGATGTGGCTTGTTACTGCCTGGGAAAATCCTTAGTTGAGAGGTGATTAGGTGTTCCTGATTGTTTCATGTCTGGAGTTCCCCAGTGTTTGAGTTTTTTTATTTACTGTTATAATTTTAAAGTTTTTTTTAAATAGGCTTAATGGTAGCCAGATTTTATTCATTTTCATGGTTTCTTCCTTTTTGTTTAAATTGCCCACATGCTTGTGGGTTTCAATGTCTTCTCTGTGTTGCCTGACATGGTGGTTGTGAAAGTGGTCCAGCATTTCTGTGCTCTCAAATAATAAGCTGTGTCCAGGTTGGTTCATCAGGTGCTCTGCTATGGCTGACTTCTCAGGTTGAATTAGTCTGCAGTGCTTTTCATGTTCGAGTTTGGGCAAATGCATAGGAGGTCCCTATGTAGACTTGTCCACAGCTGCATGGTGTAAGGCAGTGTTTTTCAACCTTTTTTGAGCCGCGGCACGTTTTTTACATTTACCAAA
Source organism: Anolis apletophallus (assembly GCA_030556195.1). Taxonomy (NCBI): domain Eukaryota; kingdom Metazoa; phylum Chordata; class Lepidosauria; order Squamata; family Anolidae; genus Anolis; species Anolis apletophallus. The sequence goes on along the minus strand of JARBWK010000008.1, from coordinate 31,664,297 downwards.
TCCTGGGGCACACCACCAAATGACACAAAAGTACACTCTAACCCAGTAATACATATAGTTAATATGTTTTTAAAAGTATTTATACACTCAGTGTGAGACCTGGGCCTGTTTTGATGAACAAAACATATATATGACTTCCTCACACATATTTATACATGGCTATCATGACTTCCCTGAGCCTTCTCTTCTTCAGGCTAAACAATCCCAGCTCTTCAAGCTGCTCCTCATAGAGCTTGTTCCCCAGACCTTTGTGAAATTTCACCCTGCATGAAACTTGCTTCCAGTTAACCATGGATGTCATGAAGCTGTTATAAACAGTTCCTTGCGGCGGGGGGCGGGGCAGGGGGACGGGGACTAAAACCTGTGAGGGGGCTGCTAGGAGGGGGGAGTGTGCCAGTTTCCAGGCACACCTGATGATCGGTCACGGCACACTAGTGTGCCACGGCACACTGGTTGGGAAACACTGGTGAAAGGTAGCCTCCTGCAGAGGTGAGAGGATCCCTCTTGTCCTTTGCTGAAGGTAGCATTGGTTGGATTTTGTGAGTAGGTCTGCATTAATTCTGCAGCGTAGAGGAGGAGGAGGAGGAGGAGGAAGCAGTCTAAGGGTGAGAGAAGATCTTGGTTGGGATGTCACTGCTCCAAGCAATGGCCTTGGGGGGGGGGGGGGGCTGAGAGATGCCAGGAGAAACCCCCTTGCCTTTCTTTCTCCCGCATCCTCCGCACTTCCTGGCTCGCCCCCTCCCCTCTTGTTGCTAGGGGCAACCACACCGGCGCTTTCCCCCTCCTTCCCCGCTACCTTTGCCCCCTCCCTTTGCAAGGCACCGGCTCGCCTTTGTTCTGCCACCCGCCGCGTTGGAAGCAGCCCCCTCCCCATCCGGAAGGAGCTGGGAAAAGGGCGGCTCTTTTATGACGTCAGGAGCTCTGCAGATGGAGGGTTTGCAGACTTGTGTGCATAGATCTCTGCCTATAATACGTGTATATATATATATTCGTGTATGCTGAGAGTCGAGCACTGCTAACCGATGGGCCGCTTTCTTCAAACTATTGCGAGGCTTTTTGTAGACAGACAAATACATTGGAGACAGGCCCGTAGCCAGGATTTTGATTCGGGTGTGTGTGAGTTTGATTGGGGGGCTGAGTCTGAGTGAGAGAGGGTCTACCCTAGCAAACCTTTTGTATCATTATCCCAATGCATATGGGATATATTGAGCATAGTGATCAGATCACGACATGAATGAACGTAACAGTTTAAATAATGTACCAGTAAGGCCTTCTCCCGGACCACCCTGTGTGTGTGTGTGGGGGGGGAAGCCCTCAAGCCCCCCAATACCTGATTGGAGAAAAGAGAACATTGTAAGTCCAGGATCTTCTTGTTGTTGTGCGTTCTCCAATTTATATTAACTTTATTCAAGGGGTTTTCTAGGCAAGATTTGTACAGATGGGGTATCCTTTTCTTCCAAGGCTGAGAAAGTGAGGCTTGCTCAAGGTTTCCCAATGGGTTTCAATCCCATCCTGGTCTCCAGAGGCTCAAACTACTACACCGCACAAACAGAGGGTTCATCAACACAGCACTATATCCCAGAATATTAAGGCAAAAAAATCCCACAATATCTGCTTTGAACTGGATTATCTGAGTCAGGCATGTAGCGGGGCTAAGGGGGCTTCAGCCCCGAAATTCTCAGGGTGGTCCACGAAAAAGCCTTACTGGTACATTGTTTAAACTGTTATGTTTATTCATATCATGATCTGATCACCATGCTCATTATATCCCACATTAATGGGGTTATTGGGATAACAATACAAAAGATTTGCTAGGGTAGACCCTCTTCCACCCAGTCTCAGCCCCCCGAACCAAACTCAGCCCCCTCCGAAACAAAATCCTGGCTACGGCCCTGATCTGAGTCCACACTCAGATAATGTGGGGTTTTCTGCCTTGAGATTCTGGAATATAGGGCTGTGTGGAAGGACCCAAAGACATAGGATGTATGGGGTACCGCAACTGAACTCTGAAGATCCAAGTTTCTTAGGAGATTCCTAATATATAATGGGTTGCTGTGAGTTTTCCGGGACGTATGGCCATGTTCCGGAAGCATTCACTTCTGAAATTTTCCCCACATCTATGGCAGACATCCTCAGGGGTTGTGAGGTCTGTTGGCAACTAGGCAAGTCAGGTTTATATATCTGTGGAGTGATATCCGGGGTGGGAGAAAGAACTCTTGGCTGTTTGAGGCAACTGTGAATGTTGCAAATGGCCAGCTTGATTAGCACTGAATAGCCTTGCAGCTTCATGTCAGTCTACACAGAGAAGCCATTGAAACCCAGAAGTATAAGGACAATTTCAAAAGAAAGGAGGAAACCATGAAAATGAACAAAATCTGACTACCAGTATTTAAAAAAATTCTAAAATCAGGACAGTAAATAAGGAACAACACTCAGAAAACAGGGGAATTCCAGACAAGAAACGACCAGGGTCAGGTGACACCTTCTAACAAAGGATTCCCCTTCCAGGCAGCAACCAGCCAGGCCTTGAAGCTGCAAGGCCATTCAATGCTAATCAAGGTGACCAATTGCAACATTCACACCTGCCTCAAGCAGACAAGAGTTCTTTCTCCCACCCTGGATATTATTCCACAGATATATAAATCCAATTTTCCTAGTTTCTAACAGACCTCACAACCTCTGAGGATGCCTTCCATAGATGTAGGTGAAATGTCAGGAGAGGATGCTTCTGGAACATGGCCTTACAGCCCGGAAAACTGACAGCAACCCAGGGCCCTTCCACACAACACAGAATATCAAGGTGGTGAATCCCACAATATTTGCTTTGAACTGTGTTATCTGAGTCCACACTGCCATAATGTGGGATTTTGTTCAGCTGCGTGGAAGGGGCCCCAGTGATTCCGGACATGGGTAACACATCCCTAATACAGTTGGCTCTCTCTTCCTTCCCTCTGCTTCTTTTGGAAGACAAAAATCCTCCCCCAAATAGTCCTTCTTTTGCTTAAAAGGAGAGTATTCCCATTATTTTGCCTGTTCCTGGCGACAGACAATCCGGTGCTTTCTGAACTACATCTCATCCGAAGCAGAGGTGAGTTTTGCTTCTAAACTCGTCATCTTCCCCATTTAAAAAAAATAAATCACAGCGTTCCCCGCGTTTCCTTTGCAGAGATACACTTGAATACTTGATAAAGTAAACGTCATAAATATTGGGTTTTAAATGAGTCCCCTTCCACACAAAACTACCGACAGAAACTCAAGATTATGACCAGGCATTGGCTTCTGAGTAGACCTTTCTAGGACTGTACTTTTTGGGCCGCCTGAAGATCGAGGTTAAATAATTTCATGCCTTGTGGGGTGAAGTTCGTGGAGATTCTGGAATATATTCCATACAAGTCTATTTGAAAATAGGAGACATGTGTTTTGTGAATGTATCTACATCAGGACTGGGCAAACTTGGGCCCTCCAGGTGTTTTGGACTCCAACTCCCACAATTCCTAACAGCCGATAGGCTGTTAGGAATTGTGGGAGTTGGAGTCCAAAACACCTGGAGGGCCCAAGTTTGCCCAGGCCTGATCTATTCCCTTCTTTGGGGACCTTTTCCCTATTGAGCAAGAAAACCCACCAACAGTCTTGAAAACTCACAGTTGACATAGACCACAAGGGACATCTAATCTGAAGCATCACTGAAACAATCCTGAAAGATAGCCATTCAATCTACCATCCAAGACTTCCAAAAATGGAGAGTCTTGACCACAGTAAAAGAGTTATTCTTAAGCTTTAGGTGGAACCTCTTTTTCCTTTTTACTTCCGGCTCTACAAAGTTTGTAAGGTCATTTTATCCGTACTACCAGCACCTGCTTAAAGAAGAAGAAGCAATATTGTTGTCGAAAGCTTTCATGGCCGGAATCACTGGATTCCTGTGAGTTTTCCGGGCTGTGTAGCCATGTTCCAGAAGCATTCTCTCCTGACGTTTCGCCACACCTATGGCAGACATCCTCAGAGGTTGTGAGGTCTGTTGGAATTCCATACACACACACACACACACACACACACACAATGCCCAGAACTCTTGTCTGATATATATATATATATATACACACACACACACACACACACAATGCCCAGAACTCTTGTCTGATATATATATATATATATACACACACACACACACACACACACACGGAATGCCCAGAACTCTTGTCTGTGTGTATGTGTGTATGTGCTTAATATATATAAAGCAGACAAGAGTTCTGAGCATTCCATATATATACACACACACACACACACACACACACACACAATGCCCAGAACTCTTGTCTGCTATATATATATATAAAGCACATACACACATACACACATACACATACACACACGCACATACATATATACACACACACATATATAGAGCAGACAAGAGTTCTGGGCATTGTGTGTGTGTGTGTGTGTGTGTGTGTGTATATATATATGGAATGCCCAGAACTCTTGTCTGCTATATATATATATAAAGCACATACACACATACACACATACACATACACACATACATACACACACACACACAATGCCCAGAACTCTTGTCTGCAGACAAGAGTTCTGGGCATTCCGTGTTGTGTGTGTGTGTATGTATATATGGGCATTCCATACACACACACACACACACACAAGAGAACTCTTGTCTGCTTTATATACATATATATAAAGCAGACAAGAGTTCTGGGCATTCCATATATATATATACACACACACACAATGCCCAGAACTCTTGTATATATATGCGCGCATGCCACTTAGTGGGGTATGTATGGGGGGGTGTACACCCCCACTTACCTAGTTTCCAATAGACCTCACAATCTCTGAGGATGCCTGCCATAGATGTGGGCGAAATGTCAGGAGAGAATGCTTCTGGAACATGGCCATACACGTTCCAGAAGCATTCTGGAAAACTCACAGAAACCCAGTAAAAAAAACCGCTTCGACTTTTGAGTTACAATTCAATTCAGACTTACCTCAATGGAATATTAGGAACTCTTTGCCAAGTCCATTGCAGGAAACACTCACCGCCTTGGAATTTGCTCTATTTACAGCCTGATCCTGGAGGCTAAGCAGGGTCAGGCCTGGTTAGTACTTGGATGCGTCTATTATTAAGCTGGGCTCCAGACTAAGTTCCTTCCGAAGGACTTTTTCAAGCGGAGCTTTGACGTCTGCAATGACGCACGGTCGCCTCCTTATGATTGGAAACAACGCACCGAGGACGCCCTTTTCTATTTATCTGCCTTTCGGATCCACTCCAATACTTTCCTTTGCGATACTGGGGCTTGTGGTGTTTGTTTTCACAAAGAGTTTGCTAGCAACCGAAAGCAGCCACCGGGAAGCTGCTACAATCCGGTCCCCAATGGGCCTGATCCAACCCCAATCATGCTCACACGCGAGTTCAAATCAAATAATCTGGATTATATATAGCAGTGGAGACAGGTCCCTAGTCTTCCCCACCTCATACTCAGGAACCTGGAGAGGTTGTGTCATTCTGCACAGAGAAGCAAACCCATTTTTACCTCTCCCCCCCACTCCAGACTGTGTTTCTCAACCTGGGGGTCGCAAGGGGGTTTCAGAGGGGTCACCAAAGACCACCAGAAAACACATATTTCTGATGTTTTAGGGACACCTTTGGCAGAGAAGGCGGAAGATTTCTCTCTCCGCCTGTCCTTCCTCCCTTCCTTTTTGGAAACCGACAGCAACTCCTCCCACCAAAAGCCCTCCTCCTGCTCTCTGGATGTAGGTGAACTACAACTCCAGAACTCAAAGTCAATGCCCACCAAACCCTTCCAGTATTTTCTGTTGGCCATGGGAGTTCTATGTGCCAAGTCTGATTCAATTCCATCATTGGTGGAGTTTAGAATGCTCTTTGATTGTAGGTGAACTATAAATCCCAGCAACTACAACTCCCAAATGTCAAGGTGTATTTCCCCCCAACTCCACCAGTATTCACATTTGGGCATATTGAGTATTCGTGCCACGTTTGGTCCAGATCCATCATTGTTTGAGTCCACAGTGCTCTCTGGATGTAGGTGAACTACAGCTCCAAAATCCAAGGTCAATGTCCACCAAACCCTCCCAGTATTTTCTGTTGGTCATGTGCCAAGTCTGGTTCAATTCCATCCTTGTTGGAATTTCAGAAAGCTCTTTGATTGTAGGTGAGCTATAAATCCCAACAACTACAACTCCTAAATGACAAAATCAATCCCCCCAGCCAACTCCACCAGTACTCAAATTCGGGCATTTGTGCCAAATTTGGTCCAGTGAATGAAAATACGTCCTGCATATCAGATATTTACATTACGATTCATAACAGTAGCAAAATTACAGTTATGATGTAGCAACGAAAATAATGTTATGGGGGGAGGGCACCACAACATGTAGGGAGAAAGGAAAATGTTGCCTAAGTGAGCTGTATGTCTCATTCTCCCTTGGATTTGCATTGCGTTGAAAAACTGTGTCAAAGAGAAACTGTTAGGCCGCATAATCCAGATTATCAAAGCAGATAATCCACATTATCTGTTTTGAACTGGAGTCTACACTTCCATATAATCCAATTCGAAGCAGATAATCTGGGATTTTATATGGCAGTGTAGGAGGAGCATTTGAGTTTCAGACAACTTGCACTCCCACTGCACTCAAACTCACCTTTCATTCCATTTAAACAAATGGGTGGGGTGCCAAATAAATGCACCCTGGCATCTAAAGTCCATTCAATTCCTCAATGGAGCAGAACCCTTAGTAATGGTTAGGAAACTCCATTCCTTCCATTGGGTCTACTTCTAGTTGGGACTAAAACTGGATCCAGTAAATCTGATGTTCCATAAATCTGGATGAGACACTAGACAATGTAATAAGGGGAGTCCACTTTCCTCAGATCAGAGATATACTGGTATTTATTTATTTATTTTTAAACAATGCTGCCACTTTTATTGATTTGGGGTGTCTGAGGGAACATTCTACATTGTAAGATTAACCTGGTTTAATGGTCTTGGGCCCCTTCCACAGAGCTGAATAAAACCCCCACATTATCTGTTTTGAACTGGAATATATGGCAGTGTGGACTCAGATAACCCAGTTCAAAGCAGATAGTGTGGGATTTTCTGCCTTGATATTTTGGGTTATAGGGCTGTGTGGAAGGGCCCTTGGTTCAATGCTATGGAATCATGAGAGTTGTATGTGCCTTCTCTGACACAGGGCCCTTCCACACAGCCCTATATCCCAGAATATCAAGGCAGAACATCCCACATTATCTGCTTTGAACTGGGTTATCTGAATCCACACTCAGATAATGTTGAATTTTCTGGCTTGATATTCTGGGATATAGGACTGCATGAAAGGGCCCAGAATACTGGCGTCTTCCCAAACTACAACATCCATGATCCATTAGCATTTAGCCATAGCAGCTAAAGTGGTGTCAAACTGCTTTAATTCTGCTGTGCAGATCCAGCTTTAGACTGGAGGCCCTTCCACACAGCCCTATATCCCAGATGATCAAAGCAGAAATCCCACAATATCTGCTTTGGGTTATCTGAGTCCACACTGGGTTATCTGAGTCCACACTCAGATAATGTGGGATTTCCTGTCTTGATATTCTGGGATATAGGACTATGTGGAAGGGCCCTTGGTCACTATTAGAAACAAAGGCAAGCTGTCCCTGAAATCCACTCTAGGCCTTTGGCCACTTAGGGCCCTTCTGCACAGCCATATAATCCAGGGGCCTTCCACACTGTCCTGTATCCCAGAATATCAAGGCAGAAAATCCCTCATTATCTGAGTGTGGACTCAGTTAAATCCTGTTCAAAGCATATATTGTGGTATTTTCTGCCTTGATATTCTGGGATATAGGGTTGTGTGGAAGGCCCCCTAGAATATCAAGGCAGAAAATCCCACATTATCTGAGTGTGGACTCAGTTAAATCCTGTTCAAAGCATATATTGTGGCATTTTCTGCCTTGATATTCTGGGATATAGGGCTGTGTGGAAGGCCCCCTAGAATATCAAGGCAGAAAATCCCACATTATCTGAGTGTGGACTCAGTTAAATCCTGTTCAAAGCATATATTGTGGCATTTTCTGCCTTGATATTCTGGGATATAGGGCTGTGTGGAAGGCCCCCTAGAATATCAAGGCAGAAAATCCCACATTATCCGAGGGTGGACTCAGATAATCCTGTTCAAAGCATATATTGTGGCATTTTCTGCCTTGACATTCTGAGATATAGGGCTGTGTGGAAGGCCCCCCAGAATATCAAGGCAGAAAATCCCACATTATCTGAGTGTGGACTCAGATAATCCTGTTCAAAGCATATATTGTGGGATTTTCTGCCTTGACATTCTGAGATATAGGGCTGTGTGGAAGGCCCCCCAGAATATCAAGGCAGAAAATCCCACATGATCTGCTTTGAACTGGGTTATCTGAGTCCACACTGCCATATATTCCAGTTCAAAACAGATTTTATTCAGTTCAGTGGAAGGGGCCTTCTTAGATTGGAAGCTCTGTGTCCTGAATGGAAGGATTTCCCTGCAATTGCCTTGGAGAGGGAAGCAATTAAAGGGGATGGCGTTTGAAGTGCTGCGTGGGTTGTTCGTGGCGTGGCAGCCAGGGAGGAAAAGGCCTTCTTGCTGCTGTCTTCCTGCCAAGAGATCCATTTCTGTTCTCGCTGAGATGAAGGCGAAGTTCTCTTTTGGCAAGGCGGAGTTTCTGTCTGACTGATGGCCACAAAGGTCTTTCCAGAGATCATTTCCACGTCACACCAGGGCTTGGTTGGTTTCTTGTATTGATCCGCTTGTGGACTGTTCCGCTTTTGATTGGTCTTGGCTATTTATTTTTATTTGGGGGGGGGGGGGGAGGGCTTCCATCACCACGCCTTTCACTGGATTGTCCTCCCAACATCCCCAAGAGACCTGCATTCATAGAGGGAGAAAGGCAAGCCAAGCTTAGAGCTTGGGGTGCATCTACACCAGGCATGGGCAAACTTAGGCCCTCCCTCCAGGTATTTTGGACTTCCAACTCACACAATTCCTAAGCGGCTGAGGGAGAAAAGAAAGGGGCCTGGGGCTGTGAGGAATTGTGGGAGTAGAAGTCCAAAACGCCTGGAGGGAGGGCCCAGGTTTGCCCATGCCTTATCTGCACTGTAGCATTAGTTGCAGTTTGGCACGCATCATTTCAACTGCAATGATTCAATGCTATGGAATTCGGGAGCTGTAGTTTTGCAAGGTATTTAGCTTCCATTGCCAGATAGTGCTGGAGTCTCAACAAACTACAACTCCATAACATTAATGTCTGCAATGTAGATGTACCCTGGGGCTTTCATCTGAGTCAAATAGGCTTAGGGTTGGTCTACCTTATGGAAACAATCATGGAGGCCAAGCTGCTCTGGTTGTACTTGGGTGGCCAGGAATGCGGAGAATGCGCGTATGATGGCACGTTCTTAAGCGCTATATAAATACTAAGCATGATTGTATGGCTTCAAAACGCGTGTGGTGTGTATAGGTTGAAGTGTCGCCAAAGCAAACCTTGAAAGGGAGCACTCAAGTACATAAACACAAAATACTTATTCAGTCTTAATAATAATAACTTATAATAATAATTATGAATTGTTACAATTATTATTAAATTATTAAAATTATTATATAAGTATTATCCAATACTTATTCAGTCTTAATAATAATATATAATAATTCGTTAATATAATAATAATATTAAATTATTAAAATAATAATTAATGCTACTAATAATATAATTATTATCCAATACTTAATAACTTAGAAAAGGTATTAATTATTAAAATAATTATTAAAATACATAATAATAATATAAGTATTATCCAATATTTATTCAGTCTTAATAATAATTTAAAATACTATTATTAAATTATTTAAATAATAATAAAAAGTAATATAAGTATTATCCAATACTTATTCAGTCTTAATAATAATATATAATAATCATTAGTTAATATAATAATACATTGTTAAAATGTATTATTGTTAAAATAATAATTCATGCTACTAATAATATAATTATTATCCAATACATAATAATAATTTATAAAAGGTATTATTAATTATTAAAATAATTATTAAATTATTAAAATAAATAATAATAGTAATATAAGCATTATCCCATACTTATTCAGTCTTAACAATAACAATAATAATTTATAATAATAAATTATTAAAATACTATTAAATTATTAAAATAATAATAAAATAATATGTTATCCAATACTTATTCGGTCTTAATAATAATAATAATGTATTATTAAAATACTATTATTAAATTATTAAAATAAATAATAATATAGGTATTATACAATACTTAATCAGTAACAACAACAACACCAACAACATAAACTTTATTTATTTATAATCCGCCCACTCTCTTCGTCTGTGCCCAAAGGTGCATCTACAGTTCTACACTATAGAATTAATGCAGTTTAATGCCATTTTAATTGCCATGCTTCCATGCTATGGGATCCCGGAAACTCTAATTTGGATTCGCACTATTTGAGAAAGCTAAAGACCTTGTAAAACTACAGCTCCCATGATTCCACTGCATAAAACCGTGACCGTTGTGGTGATGTCAAACTGCATTCATTCTGATGCCCTCCAATACCCAGCAGCCAAGCCGAAGTGAATAGCAGATCAACAGCAGAAAAACTAAGAAGCAAAACATTAGACTGCCAGAAAGACTTCCAAAACATATCAGGTTGTTCTGCTGAAATGACTGAGGTTTTCCATAGAGTCTGAGTTGACAATTGACCTAAATCCAGGGGATGGATCATGGCCCCATAATGGTAGATTGGGTTTATATTGACCAAAGTCTATGGAGCTTGTATACAGTATACTGCCTGAAATCCTAACTCACTGAAATAAAGCGATTTACTCTTGAGGAAAGACCTGTAACATTAATGTGACAAAGCAGTGACATGACCATGAAGTGAGTCTCCTGAGAATTTGGTAATTAGATCACCATTGAGGTTTGTAAGAGGCAAAGGCCCATTTCTAAACCTGTCACTTTGGAAATTAATGTCTCATTGGGTTTTTAAGCAGGCAAATCCCTTTTTGCTTTTGAGGATTAAAACTAATTAAAATATGAATTCACACACTTTGAGGTTAGCATCCACGCTGTCATATAAAATCCAGATTATCTCAATTATATGGCAGTGTAGACTCCTATAATCCGGTTTAAAGCAGATAATGTTTGCTTGGATAATCTGGATTATATGACAGTGTAGAAGGGGCATTTGTCTTAGTTCAATGGTAATTTCCAGAACAAAAGAGGAGTGAAGGACAGAGGCAGAGAGCCAGTTTATGATTTAAGACAACGAGTTAACAACTAGACACAGGGGAAGCCTCCCTGGGTCAAAACTTTTGCTTTTGTTGCTTTTGTTGTTGTTAAGTTCCCATAAGTGGATTTATCCAGGTTTGCCCTAGTTCAGGCTACTTAATACACCAGATAATCCAGATTATTTGCTTTGAACTGGATTATCTGAGTCTACACTGTCATATAATCCAGTTCAAAACAGATAATCTGTATTTTTTCTGGAAGTGCAGAAGAGGTCTTTGTCTGTGGAGGGATTCATGGGTTATGTTTACATTCTGGGAAGAAGCAAGGTGGAAAAATGCCATGTCCAGAGAAGGAGTTTCAATTTTTTTGCCCTAACTTCTTAGATACCTAGCATTTTTAGATACCTAGTAGCATTTTGAACCTTTGCCACCAACATGAAAGGGTAGTGTTGTTGTGTACTTCGAGTCAGGACCCTAAGGCAACCCCATGAAAGGGATTTCCTGCCAAGATTTGCTCCAAAGAGGTTTGCTATTGCTTTGTCCTTCTGAGGCTGGAAGAGTGTGACCTGCCAAAGACACCCAAAGTTTCCACTACTTCACTCTGGCTTGCCTGAATAAGTAGTACATCCTGACAATTCGAGATGGAGGTGGGGAAAATAACTGGTAAATAGACTTGGTGTCAACATCTGACACTTTACAAGTCAGCTGCAAAGAGTGGGAGTCACTCTCCATTCGCTTGTGCTTTCAATGCAATAATAAGGCGTCATAGAAAGTAATTATTTCCAAGGCTAACAGTGAGATTTGATGTTGGGCCACCATTCTGAAGACCAAGGATCCGATTTCTACTTAAATACATGATGAAGACTTCAGTTCAAAGTTCAAAGAAGTCAGTTGAAGTTTGGGTTGTTGTGAGATTTCCGGGCTGTTTGACCATGTTCTAGAAGCATTCTCTCCTGACGTTTCGCCTGCACCAAGAGGTTGTGAGGTCATCGATGCAGGCGAAACCTCAGGAGAGAATGCTTCTGGAACATGGCCATATACTAGAAGAATTCTCTCCTGACGTTTCGCCTGCACCAAGAGGTTGTGAGGTCATTGATGCAGGCGAAACGTCAGGAGAGAATGCTTCTGGAACATGGCCATATTCTAGAAGCATTCTCTCCTGACGTTTCGCCTGCACCAAGAGGTTGTGAGGGTCATTGATGCAGGCGAAACGTCAGCATTCTCTCCTGAGAAGAGGTTCTGAGGTCATTGATGGCGAAACTATTCTAGAATGCATTTCTCTCCTGACGTTTCGCCTGCACCAAGAGGTTGTGAGGTCATTGATGCAGGCGAAACGTCAGGAGAGAGTGCTTCTGGAACATGGCCATATTCTAGAAGCATTCTCTCCTGACGTTTCGCCTGCACCAAGGGGTTGTGAGGTCATTGATGCAGGCGAAACGTCAGGAGAGAATGCTTCTGGACCATGGCCTATTCTAGAAGCATTCTCTCCTGACGTTTCGCCTGCACCAAGAGGTTGGGAGGTCATTGATGCAGGCGAAACGTCAGGAGAGAATGCTTCTGGAACATGGCCATAAGATGAAAGACTTTCTAACCCTCAAACAGGGGACAGCGCTTATAATAAGTGAGGTCTGTCAACTTTTCCAGTCTGGTTCCACGCTGTCCATATAATGCAGTTTGTACCGCATTAAAACTGCATTATATGGCCAGTGTAGAATGATATGAACTGCAATATATGGTCATTTCGGTGGTCATAGGAGACTTTCAGCCAAGACCTATTGCTCTAAGCCCCATTACAATCAATAGGGTGGCCTTGAAGCCTTGTTATCCACTGAATATAATTTCTCGAGACCATTATTGATGCGCGATCTAAATCGAGTTGGAAAGACGAATCGCCGCCAGAGAGCAATTCATTATTATAACAGCAATCCATTAAATTCCCGCTTTCCAGCTCGGCTGGAAATTAAAGTCGATAGAAAACCCCGTCCAACGCATGTTTGCCTGGAAGTGAGTTGCAGAAAGGCTGGAAATCAAAGAGGAGCCTCGGACTTCGGTGTTTGTTGAAGGACTTTCTGGAAAAGGGTTGTGTTGGCTGAGTTGGTAGAACACACCTCTCAAATCGGCCACATGTTCCAGCAGTTGGACTTGGGAAAGGGCTACTTAGGAGACATATACACTGTAGATTTAGAATAATTTTAATGGCCATGGTTCAACACTTTAGAGCAGGCATGGACAAACTTAGACCCTCCAGTTGCTTTGGACTTCAACTCCCACCATTCCTAGCAGCCTCAGGCCCCTTCCTTTCCCTAGAAGCAACTGTTCAGTGACTTCTGTGTAAGGCAGTGGTTTCCAACCTTTGGGCCTCCAAGTGTTTTAGACTTCAGCTCCCACAATTCCTAACAGCTGGTAAGATGGCTGGGATTTCTGGGAGTTGAAGTCCAAAACACCTGGGGAAGCCCAAAGGTATGGGAACCACTAGTGTAGGGGGAAAGAGAACTGTTGTAATAACAAAAGCAAAGAAATAGAAGAGACCTCTTTCCCAAGATATTGATAGAAGAGACTTCTTTCCCAAGATCTAGAAGAGACCTCTTCCCCAAGATCCAGGTAATCAAAGGGCAATTTCACCCAAGAATGTTGTATGGGAGAACAGGGAGAGCACCTGAAAGGATCAGGGTAAAAATTTAAAATTATAGAAGAAATACACTGAGAATACAACCCCCCCAACCCCAGTATATGGGTATGTATATCTGTATGTGTTGCTGAAGACTTTCAGGAATCATTGGGTTGCTGTGAGCTTTCCAGGCTGTATGGCCATGTTCCTGAAGCATTCTCTCCTGATGTTTCACCCACATCAATGGCACGCAGCCTCAGAGGTTGTGAGGTCTATATGTATATGTGTGTATATGTATATAAGGTCCTAAATACCTTAAAAGCATCAGATGTGTAACCTTAAGTTGGCCCTGGTTAATACTTGAATAGGAGACCAGACCACAGAAAAATACTAAATTCCAGAGGAAGGAACTGGGCAAATTCTCTCTGAACATTCCTTGCCTGAAGATGCTCTATGAAGAATTCATGGGGTTACCATAAGTGGACAGACGATTTGAAGGCATACACACAAACACATATAGATACACACACAAACATTGTGTATCACCACATCTTTCAGATCCTTGGCCTATTCTTCTCTCCTAAGTAACAACAGAAAACTGTAACATATTAACCCCCCCATGCATACCTAAGAAAGGAACCTTGCCTGTGTGCTTCAAATACCCATTCAAATATATGTATGTGGTTGGCTTAATAAAGTGGTAATAGAATATTATATTTGGTTTCAGTCCCCTTTACCATGGTGGTCAGACTAAACCGCAAGTTATGATGCTGGGAAACTTACTGACTACCCCAAACAATCTATTGACTCTCAATGGTTTGCAGTTTAACTTCTGTGTCACTATACAACATCCTTTCAATGTCTCCCATCACAAAGCCTCCCAGTCCTTGCCTTTGCTGGGAGCCTCAATTGAAACCACTGGGATTTATTTTTAAGCGAATGTGAGAATGTGCATATGTTCATTTGACAGTCTTGCACCCAAGTAGGAATCAGGACTGAGTTTGCAAGATCAGACTCAATCTGGTGCCTTTAGGGGGCAAACCTGGCCCTCTAGGTGTTTTGGACTTCAACTCCCACCATTCCTAACAACCCCAGGTCCTCACCAAGTTTCTGTAACTTTTTACTTTTGCTTCTCTTCTCTTCTCAACCACTAGAAGCATTTAATCTGTCAGTAATGAAGCTTTCATTTCCTTTCTGCAACTGCATTTAGGCCATTGTTTAATCCGGTTTCAGAGCCACAGGAGCTTTTCCAGCGCAGAGGGGCATGTGTCATTCAAAGCAGCTCTGTTGCTCCAAAAGGACCATCCACTAGGTGAGCCTTTGGATCTAAGGATCTGCTGTGTTTGAGACATAAGAGCCTGTTGGTTGAGTCCTCTTGCTTCTAGTCCTTGCAGAGAAAGGTAGACCAAAAGGCAGACCGGGCACAATCCAGTGACATAAGAATGGATTCACTTGTACACGAGGAAATTCTCCCCAAGACACTTTCCCGGGTGTCGCAATGGTTATAAAATATCAACCAAGCGGCAAACAAAACTCCACGCTTTCCTCTTATAGGGCAAACTTTGTCAAGTATGAAATAGATCTTGTGTGATTTCTTGACACGCGTGACAGTGGCACCAAGGCTTTCTGGAGGTGCTTTAGGTACCTGCAAAGTTAATAAACAAAATCAATAGCGTAAGCCAGAAGGTGCACAGAGGCAGGAGCCTGGGAAATGAACAGAAAGCTTAGAACAGGCCTGTTCCAACTTGGGCCCTCCCTCCAGGTGTTTTGGACTTCAACTCCCACAATTCCTAACAGCCCCAGGCCCTTTCCTTTCCCCCCTCAGCCGCTTAAGCAGAATTGTCCGGAATGGTGGTAGTTGAAGTCCAAAACACCTGGAGGGCCCAAGTGTGTGTGTGTATATATAGCTTAGACAGTGTGGCTTAGACTATCTATCTATCTATCTATCTATCTATCTATCTATCTATCTATCTATCTATCTATCTATCTATCGTCTTGTGTGTGCGCGTGTATATACATATATATATACACACATACATATATAGTCTAAGCTACACTAAGCTACACACACACACACACATACACACGGTGTATATGTGTGTGTGTGTGTGTGTGTGTATATATATATATATATATATATATAGAGAGAGAGAGAGAGAGAGAGAGAGAGAGAGAGAGAGCTTAGACAGTGTGGCTCAGACCAGTGTTTTTCAACCTTGTTTGAGCCCTGGCACATTTTTTACATTTACAAAATCCTGGGGCACACCACCAACCAAAATGACACTCTAACACAGTAATACATATAGTTAATATGTTTTTAAATGTATTTATACATTCAGTGTGAAACCAGGGCCTGTTCCAATGAACACAACATAGATATCCTGGCAGGAATGGCAGAAAGACACCCACGAAGGTCTTGCTCAACAGCTGGGAGTTATAGTTCACTTGCAATCAAAGAGCATTCTGAACTCCACCAATGATGGAATGGAATCAAACTTCCCACACAGAACTACCATAACAAAGAAAAAATACTATAAGAGTTTGGTGGGCATTGACCTTGAGTTTTGGAGTTGTAGTTCACCTATATCCAGAGAGCACTGTGAAGGGGAGGGAGGAAGACGTGGGTCGAGTCTGCGCAGAGCGAGAATGGGAAGAAGGGAGCCCGAGTAGAGAAGAAAAAGTGTTCAGCAGGAGGGGGAAGAAACAATTTCCCACGGCACAGCTGATGATAGCTCATGGCACACTGGTTGGGAAACACTGGCTTAAGACTACACACACACACACACACACACACACAAGGATTCTGACTGCGGAGCCACTGGGCAGTTTTGAAACTGAACTTGATCAAATATTTTTAAATATTTTTAAGTATTAAATATTTCCTTCCGACACAAGGAGAGCCTAAACCCCTATCGACTCGTTCTAAACCTTTTCTGTAGATCCAGTTCAAGGCGGATGCATATGCGCTAAGGAAAGCGCATATTAATACCTTTTCATTCACTGAACACCCCCGCATGAGTGGAAGGAACTGGTTGCTGCAGGTGAGACCTTTGCAAGGCACTGGAAATGGGGAGAAAATAATGGAACCCAGAAAACAAAGAGTATATTATCTTTTTCCCACCCTGGACATTATTCCACAGATATATAAACCCCATTTACCTTGTTTCCAACAGACCTCACAACCTCTGAGGGGTCCTGCCATAGATGCGGGCGAAACGTCAGGAGAGAATGCTTTCTGGAACATGGCCACACAGCCCGGGAAACTCACAGCAACCCAATAATAATTGTATTATTATGTCTTGTTGTATTTATCCCCACTTCATTTCCTGATGGTTTTCTTGTCACTTTAACAGGCACCAGATCGAAAGCTTGTATCTGGGTTTAACAACAGGAATGGGACTCGCCGGGTGCAGCTTTCATAAGCCGGGCTTTTAGGAAGGGAAACATTTCCACGGGTTCAAAACAAGCGGCTGAAGAAGCTCCTAGACATCTTGACATGGGGTACATTAGTAGAATTAATGCGGTTGGACATCACTTTGCCTGGAGCTACACTGCAATATGATGCAGTTTGGGCTGTATCCTAGGATCAGTGTGTGTACCCATATAATGCAGTCCAAATTCATGGTTCAATTCTTTCTCCCACCCGAGACATTCCACAGAGATATAAATCCCACTTGCCTAGTTTCCAACAGACCTCACAACCTCTGAGGATGCCTGCCATAGATGTGGGCGAAACGTCAGGAGAGAATGCTTCTGGAACATGGCCATACAGCCCGGAAAACTCACAGCAATCCAGCAGTTAACTACAGTTCCCATGACCCCAT
Source organism: Anolis apletophallus (assembly GCA_030556195.1). Classification (NCBI taxonomy): domain Eukaryota; kingdom Metazoa; phylum Chordata; class Lepidosauria; order Squamata; family Anolidae; genus Anolis; species Anolis apletophallus. The sequence goes on along the minus strand of JARBWK010000008.1, from coordinate 31,646,540 downwards.
AATCCTTAGTCACACTGACTTGATTCTACGGCGCAGACACCCCTCTAGACATCTTGAATCTGACTTTTGCCCGATTAAATTCACTGGGATTTGCTTGTAGTAGGAGAGCAACTTCGGTTTAAGCAGGATAATCCAGCAGAAGCGTGGATGGATTCAACCCATTGTTATATAAATGGCTAGCTGTCATTTCAAGCCCTTTCAATACTAGATAGGATTTGGGTCTTTCTCTGCCCTGCACACATTAAACGGGTCAATGTTTACTTTAATGAACACACAGATTGAAATACATTCTTGTCGAAGGATTTCGTGGCCGGAATCATTGGGTTGCTGTGAGTTTATAAACCCCATTTTCTTAGTTTCTAACAGACCTCACAACCTCTGAGGATGCCTGCCATAGATGCAGGCGAAAGGTCAGGAGAGAATGCTTCTGGAACATGGCCAGACAGCCGGGAAGACTTACAACAACACATTCTACAATGTTAGATGCACCCGTAACCCCCTCAGTTTCTGCCTTGCTTGTCTCACAAGGTTGTTGTGAACCTAAAGTCCTCAGGAGGAAGATTCTCGAGCTTTGGATACAATGGCAACCTATATATATTGGTTGCCATTAGTATGTTGTAAACTGCCTTGGATACAAATGCAACCTATGCACACACACTGCAGTATGATGCAGTTTGGATTGTATTCTAGGGTCAATTTGGACCCATATAGTACAGTTCAAACTCGTGGCTCAGTTCTTTCTTCCACTCTGGACATTCCACAGATAGATGGATAGACACACACACACACACACACACACAATAATATCTATCTGTCTGTCTGTCTGTCTGTCTATCTGTGCAATGGCCAGGGTGGAAGAAAGAAATATATATACTAATATATATTGAGTAAATATATATCTTTCTTCCACACTGGACATTTCACAGATAGACACACACACACACACACACACACATCTATCTATCTATCTATCTATCTATCTATCTATCTATCTATCTATCTATCTATCTATCTGTGGAATGCCAAGGGTGGAAGAAAGAAATATGTACACACACACACACACATATATATATCCTCCACCCTGGACATTCCACAGACAGACAGACACACACACACACAAATAACATCTATCTATCTATCTATCTATCTATCTATCTATCTATCTATCTATCTATCTATCTATCTATCTATGGAATGTCCAGGGTGGAAGAAAGAAATATATATACTCAATATTTATATATATATACTGAAGGCGGTTTATAACATACTAATGGCAAGAATTCAATGCCAACATACATAAAATAAAATCACAATAACTAAACCCTGACACAACATATGTATGTTGGCATTGAATTCTTGCCATTAGTATGTTGTAAACCGCCTTGGGTCCCATCCTCCCAGAAAGGCAGTATATAAATATACTCTATATTATTTATATACCGCCTTTCTCACGCCTGGGGGGGGGGGGGGACTCAAGGCGGTTTACAACATACTAATGGCAAGAATTCAATGCCAACATACATAAATAAAATCACAATAACTAAACACTGACATACAACTATACATTACAATCATTAAAACCATTAACTGCCTTTCTGGGGGATAGGCATATGCAAGAATTCAATATGAACACTAAATAAAACAAACTAAACACTTACAACTATAAATCAAAACATTTCAAGGCAGGATTACAGATTCATATAAATATTGAAATCACATGATTTCCAAAAGGGTTTTGCCCTCCTTTATACAGAAACTAGTCCCTGTTCTTATGTTCTTAAACCATGCAACATATGAACACTGCGTTGAAAACCTAATATAAATATTGAAATCTTATACGTCCCTGCCATTTTCTTATAATTCTGATTTTCTTTTTGCAATGTCTCATTACAGGATTAAGCATTCCACTAGCAGGGAAACGACAAGAGAAACTTTGAGTGAGGTTTCCAACTTGAGGCCACTTCCTTGGAGGCCAGGGCCACGTGACGTCATAATGAGCAGGGGGCGGAGCCCGCCTCTTCTTTCGCCCCGCCCCTTTCATGGCCGCCGCTTCCCTTTGGTTGCCTAGGAGACGAGTAAACACCGCAGCCCAAGCCAGGCAGGCCTCGGGGAAATTGAGAAGGGCGCCCCTGGGCTTTAGAGGCCGATTTGGGGGTGAAATCAAGGGGCTGACGCCTCTCCTGAGAGGGCAGCGACGAAGGGAAGGCTCCTGAAAGCGAAACCAGGGCGAGGACACCTGCTCCCCTCCCTCAGGACCTCCATCCTTGGGCCTTTCTCCCTTTCTTTCTCGGAAGGCCTGGCATTATGAGTCAAAGGCAGGTCTTACAAGGTGATGCGGGGGGTTTGTGTCAGGGAACTTGGTGTGTTTCTGTTGCTAACTTTGATGTTATTTTTTTGGCATTACAGGTGAAATGAGGATGCCTCTCCTGGAGTGAGAAGGATGAAGACAGGAAATCTGGAGAGAAAAGGCCTTTTTACTTAGAGCAGTGGTTCTCAACCTGTGGGTCACAGGCCCGGATTAGGCTCTTCGGCCGCCCGAGGCCAAGACGCCCCGCGCCGCCCCAGGGTGCAGAAAGCCACGCCCCAGGGTGCGCGCCCAGGGCGCTGCTGTGCGGCAGCAGCCCCGGCTTCTGTCCACCTCGCACCTTCCTTTCAGTCGCGGAAGGAGGAGGAGGAGGAGGAGGTGGACGGAAGCCGCGCGGCACTGCTCGTGGGGCTTCCGTCTGCCACTTCCTCCTTCTCCCGTGACCGAAAGGAAGGCGCGAGGAGGATGAAGGGAAGTCCCGCCCTCCTCCTGGCCGCCTGGGCCACCCCCTTGCAAAGGAAGGAGGCGGCCAGGAGGAGGAGGAGGAAGGGAAGCCCGCTGGCGTGTGTGCGTGTGCATGCATGCATGCTCGCCGGCGGGGCGGAGCTTCCTTTCCTCCTCGCTGCCTCCTTCCTGTGCAAGGGGGCGGCCCAGGCGAGGGGAGGCGCCATTTCCTCCTCCCCGCCCCCTCGCAGCGCTCTCTGCCCGCCCTCTCCCGAGGTATGATGACTCTCTCGGGAGAGGGTGGGGGGAAAGCGCTGCGAGGGGGCGGTTTTTAAATTTTTAAAAATGTTTTCGGGGGGTCGAATCCACTGCCCCCCAAAACCTGCCGCCCAAGGTCATGGCCTAGTCTGGCCTTATGGGTAATCCGGGCCTGGTGGGTCCCCAGAAACCTATAACTCCTAGAAATCCCAGCCAGTTTGCCAGCTGTTAGGATTTCTTGGAGTTGCAGGCAGGGCCGGACTAAGGCAATTCAAAATGGTAAGCGAACATTATTTTGGCGCCCCCTCGTGAAGGCTGCACGTGCGCGGAGCCAGCTGGTTCCGCGCATGTGCACCCTCCACGAGGCCGGAAACTGAGGAGAGTTTGGCGGCCGGGGCGGAGGCTCTGACTCCAGCCGCCAAACCCTTCTCAGTTTCCCCTCATGTGCCGGGGCCGGAGCCAGTTCATTGAGGCCCAGAGTTGCGTGACTCCAGCTGGATCGAGAATTGCGCCCTACACAAGGCCGAAAAGGAGGAACGTTTTGCAGCTGAAGGTGGGTGGCTCTGCCCCAGCTGCAAAACGTTCCGCCTTTTTGGTCTTGTGCAGGGCGCGATTCTCGTCTCCGGCCAGCTGGAGTCACGCGCATCAATGGTGCATGCATGGAATTTCTGCGCATGTGCCATTGGTGCGCATAACTCCAGCTGGACAGAAACGAGAATCGCGTCCATGCACAAGGCTGAAAAGGAGGAACCTTTTGCAGCCGAAGGCGGCAGGCTCCGTTCTGGCTGCAAAAGGTTCCTCCTTTTCGGTCTTGTGTAGGGCGCAATTCTTGTCTCCGGCCAGCTGGAGTCGCACAGCAGCAAAGGCGCATGCACGGAACCTGGTGGCTGGATGCGCCCCTGATCACGTGGTGCCCTAAGCGGCTGCCTACTTTGCTTACCATTAAATCCGCCCCTGATTGAAGGCCACAACATCTGGGGACTCACAGGCTGAGAACCACTGATTTAGAGCCCTGCTTCACATACTCCTCTTCTAGATGTGTTTTACACTCCAGCTCCAAGGATCCCCTGCCACTGGCCCAAGTAGCAAAGGCTTCTGGGAGTTGAAGTCCCAAATTATCTGGAAGACCAGAGTGTGGGAAACGTTGATACAGACTTGTTTCCCATGCCGGGCTTCTAGGGGCCTTTCCAGACAGGCCCTATATCAGACATGGGCAAACTTTGGCCCTCCCGGGGTTTTGGATTTCAAATCTCACAATTCCTAACAGGCAATAGGAGTTGAAGTCCAAAACCCTGGGAGGGCCAAAGTTTGCCCATGTCTGCCCTATGTCCTAGGATCTGATCTCAGGTTTCTAACTGGATTAAGGGCCCTTCCACACAGCCCTATATCCCAGAATATAGAGGCAGAAAATCCCACATTAACTGAGTGTGGACTCAGATAACCCAGTTCAAAGAAGATATTGTGGGATTTTCTGCCTTGATATTCTGGGATATAGGGCAGTGTGGAAGGGCCCTGAATAAGTCCACACTGCCAGATAATCTGGGATAAACAGAAAACCTGGGGTCAGATCCAGGAATATAGGGCCTGTCTGGAAGGGCCCTAGGTGTTTTGGACTCCAGTGGCCAGAATCCCCTGCCACTGGTCCAAGTAGCAAGGAATTGAAGCCCCAAATTACCTGTGAGCAACTGTGTTTGGGAATCGTCGGGCATACTAAAAAAAGAAGATGGCGGACCTTGAAGAAAAAAAATCAGAGAAAACTTATATAGTACTATATATTTACTTGGGTTAAATTTGTTGCATAGGCAAGGAAGAGAAAACAGTGAGGCTACCATCTCATTTTCTTACTCTATCCTTTGTGGTGGCCTGCAGAATAAGCCCCTTCAAGGCATTGTTTCAAAATGTTACTGCTTTTCCAAATTACTACAGAGTTTGTGGAACAAACAATTGTTACTGTAATTCATAGTCTTTCAAGAAACGAAAAGCATGTCTTAACAGATCAGATCTATCAAGTTGAAATTAATTTATAGACCGACTTACTGTGGAATCCAATAAGGTGAATCAGCAAATTATAAGGCCCAGCCATCTTAGAATTCATCTGGTTTAGAGATTGAGAAGGTTACATTTTCGGACTACTGCTCCCAGCCAGCATAGTCTTTTGTGGTTCAAAAAAGTAACTTCTCCCAGCTCTGCTGCATAGCCTCTTCAAAACAGTGGTTTATAACAAATGTTTTTTCCTTGGTATTTTGTTTTTAGACCTGTTTCTGGGGTTATCTGGGACACTGATTCAGAAAATTGCATTGAATAGACTGAATCAGTTCTGGTTTTTAAGATATGGTTATTATGATTTTCTATGGGTGAGTAGATGAAGACTGGTACATGACATATGTTATGTATTTCAAAAACTAGAGCTGATAAGGGGAAACTGGTACCATTTTTTAATCAGCAGGTCAAATATGCCCAGGAAACAGGGCTAACAGTTGAGGTACCAACATGTGTGTGATGGTATCAAAATAGCGCAGACTTCTAGGGAGATTATGGGTTGGATCTTGTGAGACCTACTTAAATAGTGGAATTAAAACAGGATATTAAATAATTGACTAAGTGTGGAAAACATTGGAATGTGTGGCTAAAACTGGATTCACTCCACCCCATCTTTTAAATTTTGAGCATAAATAATATTTGGCATCTTCCTACAGTCTGTGCCATCATTTATTTCTCAGCCTTCAACATGTCACAAGACAGGATTCTGTTGCAAAAATTACAACTCTGGAATTTGTCATGGTCTGTAGTGTAGAACATAGCAAACATAACAAAAGGGGAATCACATCGTTCTCTGGGCATATTTGAAGATTTCTGATGGCTGGACCTCATCGGAAGTCAGTCATTTAACCTTCTTTTCTCTTTTGCAGTCTTTGAGCAATATCAAAGAGCCCGGACGCAGTTTGTACAGACTGTTGCAGAACTCGCGACTAGGCCACAAAATATCGAAACACTTCAGAATGCAGGTAAGCAGTGCTTGAGAAACAAATCTTATCTTATTGTAGAATCATGAACAGTTTGGCATTTTTAATGTCTTGTCTTTTTTTACAATCAAAATATAATCTGAGAAAATTATCCGTGTAGTCCTGCTAATTAAGACAGTGGATATATTTCAGGTAAATTATCAGGAAAGGCATGTATCTGCTAGTAAAGTCAGGGGATGTTTTTTGTTTTATTCATCCATACTTTACACTAAGGAAACTGCCAACATATGTGATTATTTATAGGCTGTTTCTAAGTAATGAAAGACAAAACAGGAGGTGAGGTTGCAGCTAACTACTTGGTGCCTTCCTGCTTCTAGACATTTCTGTTGGAAAAGCAGATATAATGGAGTTAAAAATAAACTTAACTTAGAGTTGGAAGAGATCACAGCAGTCATCCAGTCAAATTCCCTGCCATGCATATAAAGCCCAATCAAAGCACTCCTGACAGATGGCCGTCCAGCCTCTGTTTAAAAATCTTTAATGAAGGAGACTCAGCCACACTCCAAAGCAATGTATTCCTCTGTTGAAAGTAAATATTGCAGGGAGAGCCAGTATTCTTAAGCAGTAAAGATACCTAACTCGTCTTTTAAAACATTGTAGGCAAAACAGGGGCATATTTAATAATTAAAATATTAGCAACTCACCATATTATATCGGATCTTGAATTTACAACAACAAAAATAATTTGAGAAAGTAAAAACATATTAAATTAACAAGCTAAAATGAATCAAAAGGTTTATGTATATCTAATAATATAACTACATTGTTGGAACTAGTAATTAAGTCTCAAATACCTTAATTAATGTGTTTAATCATATGGTTGCTAGACATGAAAAAGGAGTTTAAAAGCTGGAAAAATGTTATAGAAAATACCCTTTTCACTTTTTCAGTTGTATGTCTCATAGTCCGGGACTAACACAGCTCTGCCTTCTGGGTGTTTTCTACTACTTCCATTAACCATAAAAAACATAGGCACTGGTCAGGGAATATGGTTTTCATCTTTTAAAAAAATGTTTAGCAGAACTATGTATCACACAGAATTAAATAATGTCTATGGCCCAGCATATACCAACCAATTATCATGGTGAATGCAGTCCACAAGTCTTGTATGGTGTTGGACTGGCGGATAAATAAATCCTGTTTTTGTCATATGCTGGGTTTTTCAAAAGTGGGTGTTTAGTATTGGACAGGCTGTAATACATGCTGGTAGTTTTTATATAGGTATGAGAACCTTCTAACCAGCATGGCCATTGTGGGATTCTGAGCATTGCAGTCTAAAAGAGAATGTTTCCAATATTTATCACAAATTATTTAGGTTGGGATTTGTGAAGAGGTAGTGTGGAAGACGTCATATCCTTAGGCAAGGATAATCCCTTTAAATAAGAACACCTGACAACAAAACTAAAATAGAAAATTGGTTTCATGTAGTCCAGAAGGCAGCTTGATCCCAGATGATAGATTTGAACTAAAATGTCATAATTTCTATATGTGTATTCATTTCCCCCCCTTAGTAATAAGGAATTTATCAGTGAAACTGGATCATTAATTTTTTTAAAGAATGCCTTTCTGTTTATCATAGATAAAGCAGAGTGATAGATTTCAGTGTGTTTTATATACCTTTAAAACATGTATTAATATGCGGTTTATAGAAGCATTTCTGGGTGCTTGTTGTTTATTATATCGGCCACAACAATAAAACACTTATGAATGGAATGCATGTCCTCCTACATTGCTTCATGGATATCTTTGTGGAGATATGAACCAGCAGTCCATAGAGCAAATGCCAGGAGTGATCAGCTTCGAAGTCACACATCCCATTTGAGTTCCTCATTAATATTTACATGTATTTACAAATATGGACATACAAATCACATATTGTATACGCATAAGCTTAAAAAGGTCTGTTGTGAGACCCAGTGCATTTATTATAAAAAACCTTATTTTCTCATGAGAAGGAAAATTTCTGATCAAACTGATCTATATGGGAAAGATTGCTTCCCTCTCCATTTATGAACTCTTTCCCCACACTCCACTGAAAATTAGACATTGAGGCTGGGATATAACCCTCTCCTTAACATTGATAATGAACTTCAGAGGAGTTTTCAGCTTATTTATATTATTTGGAGCAACTGTATTTTCAGAGATGTATTTCATAATCAACTTTTCTTCCGATGCTAAATCGAAGATTCTGCAGTGGACTCACTCTCCCTCTTCTGTCGCAGTTGGCAGTTGTGATAACAGATATATGGTAGCGAAAGCATTGCTGAATTTAAAAATAGAATGACCCGTTTCCTCCTCTTGCTACAGACTGGAACACATCTGCCTATTTAGAGCGAATGGGAAGTCAGAGAGAGGCCTTTGTAGAAGGGTTTGGTTTCGATGTGGTTTAAGGAAGAAGTTAGGGCTGTTATCTTTGTCTGTCTAGCAGGGAGATCAAGGATATTTTTTTTGCCCTAGAAGAAAAGTGGCTATGCTTCCTAGAGGATTCTAAGAATTTTTGTCTCCAAAGTAGCATTTCTAAGCTTTGATTTGTAGGGAAAACATCTTGGGGATACATTCTAGCCATTTACTTTGTATAGAACTACCAAAACATTTAAGAGACGGAGCTCTGGTTTCTTTATTTTGCACTATGCAGCATACATAGAAGTTATGGTGGCATCTTCCATTCCTGAGCTGCACACAAAGTAATGAATCTTGTCAAACCCCTGAAGGTCAGACTGCTGGTTAAGATAAAAGCTCCTATTTCGGAACTTTTGTAGAAAGTGGGAGGCATTACACGCCCTTTGTGGGAGAATGGTGGATTCAATTTAGTCATGTTGTCCTCCCATTTTTCTTTCTCTGTTCCTGGAAGAAACAGTCCTCTGACTGACAAAAGTTTGCAGATGCTGGGCTTTGAATCCATTACTTGAGGTCCAGACATATGGCGTATGGGGGGCTGGTGGTGAGAAGAAGCCAGGGGAAAGCACTTCCGCAGATGAAATTGTTCCTGGGATATTGGCAAACAATTTGCCCATCAAATTTTTATTTCTGCTCAGCTGTGATTTATGAACCGAGCCTGTTCGTCTGTTTAATGGTTGTAGGCATTGCCTTTTAAGAATGTCTGCATTATTTTTGCAGTTTCAGCTCTGGGAGTTGGGTCAGAGTATGCCTCATTATAGGCAGCTGGTGGCCAGGCCTTGTGAAAAATGCTGTGGGAGTCGATGGGGATAGGGAGGGTTATGTAGACATGTTTCAGGTGGTGCATGTCCTTGCCGGCATTTAATATCTTTTAGAGTCTACTGTCCCTTTTCTCACATCATCCAATTGCAGAGGGATTCAGAAGCTCAACCCTCAAGTGTACCACAAGTGCTATGGTATTTTGTGCTTCCAAGGTTGGAAGAGAACTCCTTCAGATCAGATGTAGCAGCTGCTTGGGATGGCAGAATGAAAATTTTCAGTCTTTCTCTTAGTTATACATTTTTATATCTCTTGTCTGCTTTCCCATTTTTTTACCAAGGGCCTTCATCCAAGACATGACTTGTTTATTTCTTTATATAATTCTGAATGATAAAACAATGTGAAAGAAAACTGAAAAATATTCCTTACAGATTAGAAATTGGAAACAGTAGTAAAAACAATGTGCTTAAACGCAAAAGGCAAATATAAAAACTGCAGAAAGAAAGGCAATGTTATAATGCAACTTAAAAATATATATAATGAGAAGTAAAACAATTACAGTACTGTGCTTCTTTAGCCTGTAGACAAAGACCATTTTGTTTAAGTAGGCTTTTGGTTTATAATGTATGTAACAAAATGAGTTTTTAATGGGGTAGTGTTTCAATCTCTTTTTATCTTTTTTACTATGTTTTATCCGAGTACTGTTTTAACCTTGTGTTTTGTCAAACTAAACTGACATTTAATTGTTTTTCAACTTTTGTAAGAATATTCTTTAAGCTGTGCAGCATTTAAAAAAAAATATTTGGAATCCACCTTACTCCTGTATAAGGAGAAAGGTAAGATATAAATAAAAACAAAATTAAAAATAATTGGATGAAGTATTGTCTTTCATTTGCAATGAGAAAGAATTTCAGAATTCCCTTTGGGTTAAGAATTAAAGTTGCCAGCTGGACTCCAACCCCACCTTTGCCTTCATTATGATCCTGGCACTACAATATATTTTCCCATCTTAATGCCATTAAAAGCTTTACTGTTCTTATTTCTTTGTATTAAATTGATTTAAGAGATTTCCCCAACCCCTAATATGGGTAAACAATATGGGTAAACTAGGATCTGGAATGTGTGGGAAAATAAAGCTAAGGAAAAGTAACTTGTGACACATTCTAGCTTGTCAGCATCTCCCTTAAATTGTGGTGCCCAGAACTGGACACAGTATTCCAGGTGTGGTCTGACTAAGGCTGAATAGAGGGGTAGCATGACTTCCCTAGATCTAGACACTATACTCCTATGTATGCAGGCCAAAATCCCATTGGCCTTTGGCCTGCATAAATAGGGGTATAGTGTCTAGAAACTGGAAACTCGGTTTTCATGGTTGAACATTTATTTATTTATTTATTTACGACATTTATATACCTCCTTTCTCAGCCCGGGGGTGACTTGGGGTTTTAGGATTTAAACCCTGGTTTACAACGTTGTAATCTAATGCTCAAGACACTGCATCATTTTGGCTCTCCAATATAACACACAGTTGTGCCGAATACCAAAAAAGAAAGTGGCATCAGATCAAAGTGTGTTATTATTTCCCTCTGGAAGTTATTGTCCAAAAATAACTTCCAGCAACTCTGTGCTTATGAGGGAGCTCCTGCTTAGCTATCGCAGTCAACAGTTATTTATAGACCTCTTCTCTTTATTTTAATCCTGTCAAGATGATTGGCTAACACCACCACATTTCGGGGTAGTACATTCTATAGCATAATCATGCACAATGAGAAGTATTTACTTATATTTCTGAATCTACTGGAAATCAATTGTGTTATGTGATTTAGACTTCCAGTAGTGTAGCAGAAAGAAAAATATACAGTATATGATCACAGAAATCGAAATCATGGTTCTTGGTATATGGTTAAAATACTCTGAAGCATCTCTACTCCATTTCTCACCCCATATCCTGGGCTGGACACACCCATTTTATGATACTGGAGGGGAACAAATGTTATATTTGATGTGTGAGAAAATAGGCTCAGGATTAATATTTAATGGAGAACCATGGCCCCAAGAGGTCAGTCAAGGCCCAATCTTATATTTTTCACTGAAAAGTGGATTTTTAGGAGTAAGGGGTAGGTGGGTGGGTTGTGGAGCCACAGAAAGGGCTCCTATGGGATGTAAACGTTCCTCTCCTGTTCTCAAGTACAGAAAATTTAAACGGTTCCACAGCATTAAGACCACTTTCAAAAGGAGTAGTATTGTAACAAAACAAACAATGGAAACATATACTTTTAAGTTGTATATATACAGATATATTGGTGGGGCCACAGCATATAACACCTTGTATGTATATTTCATATTTGCATGTGGAATAGAAAATAGTTTTATGTAAATACATTTTAAATCTAAATACTTTACCATCTCTAATGAACCCCTGTTGTAATGTTATATCATTGGAATACATACAGGTTTTAATACTGTTGTGTAGTGCAGTGTTTCCCAACCTTTTTTGAGCTGCGGCACACTTTTTACATTTGCAAAATCCTGGGGCACACCACCAACCAAAATGACACAAAATGACACTCTAACACAGTAATACATATGGCTAATATGTTTTGAAATGTATTTATACACTCAGTGTAAAACCTGGGCTTGTTTCGACTAACACAAAATAGATATCCTGGCAGGAATGGCAGAAAGACACAAACTTCCCACACAGAACTCCCCTAACCAAGAGAAAATGCTATAACAGTTTGGTGGGCATTGACTTTGAGTTTTGGAGTTGAAGTTCACCTATATCTAGAGAGCACTGTGGACTCAGACAATGTTGGATCAGGACCAAACTTGGCATGAATACTCAATATGCCCAAATGTGAACACAGATGGAGTTTGGGGAAAATAGACCTTGACATTTGGGAGTTACAGTTTCTGGAGGGCCTCGAAAGATCAGCAGTCTCCCTCTCACTTAGGTTGCCCCCTCCCCGCCAGGCTTGAATTGGGTTCGTAGGGAGCAGGGGCCTCACTCACCACCTGCGCAGCTCCTCGGAGGTCAGCGGGGCGGCCCGGGTGGGCATCTCGGGGCTGGCGAAGCAGGCAGGAAGGAAGGCGGCGGGGGCAGGCAGGGAGCTGGAGGGAGGCCGAGAGCGGTTTCGCACACACCGGGGAGGAGGGGGAGGAGCGGGGCCAGTGCTGGACTGAACCATCCAGCATTAGGCCGGGGGAGGCAAGAGGAGGTCTCTACTTGGGGAAAGGGAGGCGGGCCTTCCCAATGCATAGAGAGGGAGAGACCAAGTAGACAACGGGTGGGGAGGGGGGTGGTGTTTGTAATTTTGTGCCTTTATTGAGGTAGGTTTCTTAGGTGTTATACTTCAACACACTAGACTCTCCCCCCCTCCCCTCCTGGAGGTTTAAATTTCCAAAGGCACACCTGATGATCGCTCACGGCACACTAGTGTGCCCTGGCACACTGGTTGGGAAACACTGGTGTAGTGTCTATTAATTTCACAACAGAGCATACTGTCTGAACACTATATCATTGAATCTTTTGTAGAAAGACCATACCATTTGCTGCCTTTAACCTTAAACAGAAGTATAGAAGTGACTGCAATTAAGTATTGTATACACATAAATAAAAATCACTGAGGACTTCTTTTAATTTTTACTTGTAGAGCAAGTTGATTACAAGCTTTTCTTCAATCGGATATTCTTATATGCGTCATAGGTGACTTTGTTGGTTTTTACCCTTTACAGATATGTTACCTATAACTCATTATTTCCAAGCCTTGGCCTGCAGAGCCTGTGGTGAAGTATGGAATAGCATTCCAATACTCTCTGGAAGTCCACATGGTCATTGTAATACTGTCATGGTAACTTCCTAAGGTGATAGCCTTTCTATCATGTGATATGAGAACCTATTATCCTCATGTTAGCAAAGGGGCATGGCAAGTGGAGATGGCAAAGTGTCAGATATATACCCAGCTCTTAGGTTAGGGCCCAAAGCTGATTTAGTATTTTAAGGTCAGGAATGATGTCATTCCTCTCATCCATCCTGCCTGTGATTTTAGTTTACATCCCCTTAGCTCTGCATGTTTGAATTCTTAAAGCTGTCACTCAATGACTTAGGGGAGGATATGCTGTATGCTGATTGACAATGGAGGCTGTCAGTCATAAACAGATGTGCACAAGGGCTGCCTCTCAAAGGAGGGAACTCTGCCTAATCAAACTGATTTTGCACAGAGTTGATGATTAAAATCCCCACTTGACAGCTCTCTAGCCACAACTTGCTGGTTGTATGCAGGCATCACGGGTAGGATTAAGCTTTGTTCAGAGTCCACTGCAAACATCTGTAAATTGAAATTTGCAGCCATGTCCGTTACATGCAGCAGCAGTTGTATATCACAATTTGGCTGTGGGCAGGTAGCTGACACAGACTGTAGCTGAAGTGGTAGTACATTCTGAAAACCCATATCCATTGGTTGCTGTGCAGATTTCTTTCTGATATTTTTTTCTACCATATTTATTTATTTATTTATTTATTCATTCTTGTTTACTGCCCTTCCCGAAAGGCTCGGGGCGGCTAACAACATATTCATAAAACAATCATAATGACAACATTAAAACCACGGTAAAACATAGCTAAAAACACAGTATGCCACGTACTAAGCACAGTGTGGCACAGAATAAAAGAACAGTTGAATGAGTGGCGACTTGCAGCAAGGACTACAGTTCATCCAATTCCAAAAGCCTGTTGGAATAGCAGGGTTTTACATGCTTTTCAAAATGGAAGGAACGCGAACGTCAGCGGGCAGCGATTTCCAAAGTGTTGGAGCCACGATTGAGAAGGCCCGCCGACGGGTTGCCGTCAAGCGATAAGTTTTGGGGGAGGGAATGACCAAGAGGTTCTGTTCCTCGGAGCGCAACGATCTGGTGGGATAATATAGGGAGAGGCGGTCCTGCCGGTACACTGGCCCCAGACCATGTAAGGCCTTAAAAGTCAGGACTAACACTTTGAAAGTGATCCGGCATTCTACCGGTAGCCAGTGCAGATCGCGCAGGATGGGCCATATAGTTGGCCTAATCCATCAGTGTTTCAGCATAACTCAATAAATTGTATCGGATGGAGTAAAAAAAGAAATCTCATGAATGCCATATTGACACAGTTACTTTGCTTAATAATTTACCTTATATTTACCTTATATGCATGTATCACTTCAGTCATCCAATTTAAAGATCCAAAATAATCGTAGCATTATGTTACGTTCCCTACTTAAGGTACACATTTTTAAAATCCACATCACATGAGTGGTGCACACATCTGCCAATAATGAGGTAGATCAGGACATAAATGGAGAGGGGTTGTCTTTCTTCCCAGTCCCCAAGAAATACAGTCCAACCCCCATATCCACAGAGGATACCTGTGTGGATACTCAAAACTAACATATCCCTTGTTTTTTTTTATTCTGATCACCTGTGCATTAGATCAGCAAATGTATAGCATATTCTTGAGATCTATATTCCTTTTCACAGAGCTTGGAAAAGTCACTATTTTGTATTTTGACTCCCAGAATCACCAAGCCAAGTTTTGGTTCTTTTTGAGATGGGAACTAAACTGAGAACAGAGCATTTGGCAGGTTGTGTATATAAATTAGGTCCCACTCCCTCCTTTCAATGTAAGTAGTCCAAAGAGCCTTTGCAATTAAAGGATGGTGAGCTTCTTCTGCCCCAGAATGGAATTTGCAGGAACAAATTAGATGTTTGCCCCATCTTTTTCTCAGTATGAATTGCTGGCCATTAAAAAACTGCAAGCAAAATGCCATGTGTGTTTGTGCTAGAAAAGTGTTTTTATTGGCTAAAATGCAGTTAGAAACTTTACTGGCTTTGAAGAACTTGGCATAGCTTGTGTTTATTTTCAATGATTTGTTCAGAGTTATGTGTATTTGTGCTTTTTGAAAAAGGTTTTTGTTTGCCAAAGTACTCAAAGTTTTGTGGTAATAAAAACAGAATCCTGTGACCTAAATAAAGTATGTAAGTGTAGTACATTTTCATCTATTTTCTTTCCCCCTATTTTATCTAATCGTGGCATTACCCATCATCAGCCTGCTTGCAGGAATCTGAACCAAGTTTTAGCCATTTTGAGGGAGGAAGGAGCCATCTTATTCAAGTTCCTATGAATGGAAAATCACGGGAACATGCTACTATGATATACCTGTTTGAAAATAGTGCAAGAAAGGAGTTTATTCCCTCTTTAAGTAAATCCCATTTAGAGAAAAATAGCCAATAAAAGGTTTTTTTTAGAAATAGGTTATTGGGTTGATTGAGGACTTAAATACCCTTAAGGCACCAAACCCTCTCTGATTTAGGAAGCTTAGCAGGATCTGCTTAGTACTTGGATGGGAAACTGCAAAGGCTAAATTTCAGAAGTAAAAAAATGACAATGCGACCTCTGAGTATTCCTTGCCTTAAAAAAATCTTATGAAATTCATGGGGTTGCCATGAGTCAACAGGCAACATGAAGGTATGCACACATGCAAGATCGGTTAGTTATTTTTCTTGCCCCCATGAACGGACATAAACATATGATGTTGAGTTATCAGAATTTTGTATGTAATTGGCGTTTCAAAAAGCCAAGTATATTTGAAGGGATGTCCCACTAAAGATGGAGCAAGCTTGTTTTCTGCTGCTCCAGAGACTAAAATGTGGACCAATTGATTCAAATTACAAAAGAAGAATAAAAGAAAAGAAAAAAGAAATTCTACTTGAAGATCAGAAATATATCTACATAAATAAAAATGTAATGTTCGTTTGTAGGATTAACAAAACTAAAAAACCACTGGACGAATTGACACCAAATTTGGACACAATATACCTATCAGGCCAATGAGTGACCATCACTCATAAAAACACAGCAGAAAAGACTTAAAAAGCAAAGAAAACCTCACCCCACCACATCACAACACATGCGCAAAACCATATATATATAGACAAACATATATATGCAATAATATACACACACATATACACATACCTACACACACAAAACACATATACACAGACTGGGCCACAGCAATGGGTGGCAGGGGACGGCTAGTGTGTGTGTGTGTACATATATTACTGAAAGAGTTGTTTGACAGTGATTGTCTTGAAGAGTGGTGAGCTCTCTATCTTTGGAAGTCTTTAAGCAGAGGTTGCATGAGCATAATTCATGTCCCATCTCCTGTAGGTACAGTATCTGTCCAGCCTCTTTTTGAAATATTCCTGCATGGCAGGGAATTGGACTAGATGGCTTTTGTAATCCCTTACAGCTCTATGAGTGTATATCACCAGAGGGTCCCCTCGTTCAGCTGCAATGTACAAAATCTCTGTAAATAATCGAAGGGTGTCCTGCTTTTTAATAGTCTAAAATTGTACTCAGTTTCAATAGTTGATTATTACACTGCTCGGCTTCATATTTCACTTGTAATAAAGAAGGGCATAAATAAATAAACAAATAGTTCTTTTACCACAGAAAGTTCAATTCCTCTCCTACCTCTGTTTCTGAGTTGACACCACTACTTACAATTATGAAGGCTATAAAGTAATGTACCTCTATGCTTCAAAGATCCTGCTGAAGCTTCATTCAAGGGAAGGATCGTCCTCTGACAGGCCCTTAGCCAGCAAAAAATTTCAGGAGGGGTTGATTTTTTTAAGCAAATCATAAAGTGTAGGCCCGTAACACAAAAAAATTTAAATTATATGATTTGTTATATATTGTATATAGAGTTAATTAAATCACATTTCTATTTTAGTTACAAAGTTTCAAGTCTAACAAAACCTGAAAATGACTCTTAATTGGTAATTTAGTGGTTATAAAAGTGTACCACAATGTCCGTTGGAAACACTTGAAAAATTTGTCAATACACTTTGACAGAAATCAGGCTCAATCGATGATCTTTGGTGTACACTTAAGAGTGCAAGTCCAGTCAGTCTTTTTTTTGCCACATTGTGCTTCTTATGTATGTTTTCAAACGTTTAAGAATTGAAAATTACCTTTCATTTGTAGCTGTTCACATTCAGAAAAAACTGTCTATCATAGACAAGATATGCTTCCAGTGCTATTAATGGTTTTTCTGAAGGTGCAGTCTTTTGCCATTTGCTACACCAGAGGTCAATTTCTTCCATCAGTGTAACAGTATCTTGAAAAGTTCTGTGCACTTATTCAAGTTGGGTTTTCAATAGTTACAATTAATAGGTACACTTGCAGTTCTTGAACTACTTCCCTATGTCTTGTAAGCCTTTCTTGAAGCTCACTGCAGAAAAAGTCCAGATATTTTATATATATATATATATATATATATATATTTATATATATATATAGCTGATAATATTCCATGGATGTTGGTGAAGTTGGCTGGATGTTTCTTTTACAAGTCTGCCTTGAATTAGATGCAAAGAACCCTAACTTCTCCACCCATAGATTCTACCACTGATCTTGCTTTGCCAAAAATCTCCTGATATTCTTTCACAGATTCTGTGCTCATCTTTCTGGCTTTTCAAAGAGATGGTTAGCATCTGGAAGACTACCGAAAATATCCATATTTACTCATTGTAATGTTTTGCTAATCTGAAGGGGTGATGGCAGAAGCTTTCTTAGGGTGTGTATGGTTACTTCAAATTCAGCATTCAGAGCAGCTAAAAGAAAATATCCAGTTTGGGAAGAAATCGTATTGTTGTATAAATGACTCTTTTTTAGTTCTTCAAGTGTTCTCAACACCACACTGTACAGATCAACAAAATGTAAAACTGCATCATGTCGCTCAACCCAGTGGGTTTCGCAAAGTGGCAACAGGCTGTTTGCTCTTGATTAAGGGAAACAGTCTTACATTTTTCTTCAACAGCTCCAGTATGATGGATAATGCTCCGAAGAAATTGCACACAGATTATATTGTACATTGGCAGTTGCTTACATGTGGGATGCTGCAAGTCTTTGCTAAGGCTCGATTTAGTGAGTGAGCACTTCAGTGGATGTAGACAGCCATTGAATATTTTTGTGATATAATTGTCTGTGCTTCACAGCTCCACTAATAAGACCACTCATATTAGGAGCTCCATCATAACCCTATCCACACAAGTATTGCTAGTTCAACCCAATTTTCCCAGTGTTTTCAAAATAATGCCTGCAAGTCCTCCACTTCTCATATCACTTATCTTCGTAAAGCCTATACATTATTCTCTTTTTCCTGCAAATTCGACATCCGCGTACCTTACCAAGAGCGATAACTGTTCTAAGGTACTCACATCCAAAGTTTCATCTGCCAAAACAGAGAAACATTGTGATGCATTGCGTATTTCAATAATTTTGGACTATCTTGTTACCACAAATGTATATTACTCCATTCTGTATTTGAGGACTAGTGTATTGGGAATTCATAGCTGCAGTTTCAAGATGACTTTTCAGGTCAGTGTCTCCTGATCTGGCATGTGATCTCAACAAGGCCCTGAAATTACTTTCATTGTGCAAAGGTTCTTCACAGGTAATAGGTGCTGGATCATTGTTCCCTCTTAAAGCCAGTTCAAAGGACAGTTGTTTCCACAATTGGCAGAAGTTTCTTTCTGTTTTCTTTTCTTCTGCTTTCCTTTATCATGATGATGGGTCACATCAGGTTGCTTTCCACCTAATTTTCAGCCAAGCACAAGTTGTTCTGATGGTACTCTTTTTTGGTGTCTATTGAAGACTTGTATTTCATATTCCCATCGCAGAAATGGTTTACCAAACAATGCAACAAGTTTCTGATGATCATCTTCTCCTCACCACACAGTATTTACAGAATGCACCTTGTAGATGAAATGAGTAGGCTAACCAGGGAAATCTGCTGAACCATTTGGGTTGAAAACTTAGATGCCTCTTATTATTATCTACAGGAAATACATATCCTGGCAATGGAGTCTATAGATTTTGCACTAACTGAGCTTTCACTTGGTCATCAGACACAGTCTTGTTCATATAAAGCCCAAGGTTTAACAATGACACCGCTTAATGTCTTTGCTTAGATGAACCAGCAGTAGACACCTCAGGCCACTTCTACAGAACTGTATAAAATCCAGATTTTCTGCTTTGAACTGGATTATCTGACAGTGGAGACTCAGATAATCAAGTACAAAGTAGATAAAGTGGATTATCTGACATGATATTCTGGATTATATGGCAGTGTAGAAGGGCCCTCAGTTTCCTCGGTTTTCACCTGCAGTCCAGGTGTACATGTTCTGGGGTCTTCATCAGTACCAGCTGCTGCAATGGTTCTCAACCTGCTGCCTTCTTGGTCTTCAGTATTTGGCCATGAACTCAAAAAACATTCAGTTGCTTTGATGGACATTTATGCATCTTCTGCTGGGGAATCCCCGCCAATAATTGCCAGGGGCAGAAACTGCCTAAATTATAGGATGAATCCCTGGGCAAAGACATAGCAGTGACATAGCAAAGGCATAGCTGTTATCCTCTGGAAAAGGCAAGGGTGCAAGGAAAGAAAGACATTCCCCATTAGGAACCTGCCTCCTACCTCAAGCTGAAGCAAAGAGCAGAGCAGGGGGGTGAAGCATCCGCCTGCAGCTCCACCCGTCAACTGCCCCCACCAAGTCTGGTCTCCTTCATGGGAGTCTTCAAATTCCTGCCTGCGCCTTAGGCTCTTCTTACAAGATGCAGATGGGCAATAGCTACAACTACACTGGTTATTGCAGTTATGTGAATTGGTGGAAAGGTAGGCAATAACCGTGTGAATAAATTGTCAACATTTGGTTGAGATAGTCCTTGCAATTCTGGAGGGACTCTTAATTTTGTTCCTCATAGACTTAGCATGGAGATTGGGTTAATCAGTTTAAATAAATGAGTAAACCAGTTTTTTAACCTGATTGGGTGTGTGTGTGTGTGTGTGTGAACTCCCCCCCTTGGCTACTGGCCTGTATACTGGCATTCAAACAATTTTAAATGCAATATCAATTGAACTTTATTTGATACCAGGTGTTTGAAAGCAGGTGGAGATTTTTTCTTTTCAGAATATCTTTTTTTTTAGATTGCCCTCCCATCTTCATACCTAGATTTGAGATTACAAAAATGTTTATGTTTCAGTCTCTTTGGATTGGTAAAAAAGGATCTTGTAGATCACACATGATTTAGGTTTTTACTTGCAGATTTTGTAGTTTATTTTTCTCTCTGAAGCTGCATGTGCATTGCTTCTCTAATTATTGTGTTGGCTTTTCCTTTTCTCTCCCAACTTAGGTGTAATGGCTCTGCTGAGGCCGCTCCTATTGGATGTGGTTCCAAATATTCAACAGACAGCTGCCTTGGCCCT
This sequence comes from Anolis apletophallus, assembly GCA_030556195.1. Classification (NCBI taxonomy): domain Eukaryota; kingdom Metazoa; phylum Chordata; class Lepidosauria; order Squamata; family Anolidae; genus Anolis; species Anolis apletophallus. Next base: position 31,626,048 of record JARBWK010000008.1, on the reverse strand, counting down.
CGGGAGACTTGCCAATTATAACGATGACCTGGCAGAAGCTGTAGTTAAGGGAGATATTCTTCCACAGCTTGTGTATTCATTGGCTGAGCAGAATGTAAGGAACTATAATTTCCTTAAGTCTTTTTTTGCTGCCAAATAGGGTTAAAATTTCTATCTTAATTAGATAATAAGCTTCTTTAGAGTCATGTGTTGTCTTTGCTGCATGATACATGATAAATGCATTGATCCCTCCTGATAAAAGGTCTCTGTAGATAGAAGGTATCCATAATTGTGATTTAATGACTCTTTCTTTAAAGAAATAGTTTTATTCTTACTTCATTAGCTGTATTATATTACCGTTAATTTTATTTCCTGAACTGTATAATGAAATGATGGGATGGAGAAGAGCACTTTATAAATGAAATAATCAGAAATGCTGTGGTGCTAATTAACCAGAAGAAGCTATTAACATCTGTCCATAAATGCAGAGAAACAAAATTTCCGTTGAAGCGAGAATCGTATCACAAAGACTGAAAATCTAGAAAATGGTAGCATTGTAGTATCAAGTTTATTGGTGCTTATATAGCCAAATATGTAAAAAGCTTTTGTATTTTCTTATGGATATGTCAAATTATAAATGCTACCAGATTAATGGTTTTGATCTGCTAGTTTTCTACATAAAAATGAAATGTTGTGTGACTTTCTTAGTATTGAGTTGCCAGTACTAATCTTACTCCAGTTAGGGGAATTTTTAGGCCATATCTTGTGAAAAGACTTGCTGAAAGAAGTTAGGAACTAATTATTTTATCACCGAGTTTAGATCCTATTTCATTTCCCAGGTTACTATAACCTTTATAACTTTTTAAATGCAACAGAGATAGAATCATATTTATTTTCCTTTTGCCAAATATTCCTTTTTGAAATGTTTCTTGCCATATATAAAGGAAAATGAGTCTTCTTTTGCTTTTGGAGTAATTATTCTTTGGGAACAAAGAACACCTTAGAATGAAGTAGCCCTCATTTAAACATCTTGTTTCCCATTTCTACCAGTATTTCACTTACATTTGAGTGCTACTTTTGTATTTATTTCCTTATGTGTCTAATGCCTTTCTTAAGTTTAAGAATGCTCATTTTCGTCCTGACATAGGCAAGCCTTCTAAACCATTGTGAATCTTATTTTGTGCTTGCTGCTTGGATACATGGTTATTTAGAAGGGCATTTAGTGAATCTGAAAATAGCCCTATGATAAATTTAAAGAAAGGGGATACAGATTTTACATCAGTTCCACCTATTCCTGTTTTGGTATTACCAGGTTTTTCTTCATGTATGTGTATTAAATGTGTCAACAGTTATAAAAGACTCAGCAGTAGCGGAGGAAACTGGGTGAGATTATTTTTTCTCAAGTGCTAAAAATTGCCCCAGAGGTGGTTCTGACTGAATGTGTGAAGCATGTTGGTTCAACAACATCAGCCTCTGGGTTTGTAATGTGTATTATTCCGGACGCAGTACATTTTGAATAATAACAGTGGATACAATCTGTTGGGAATTTAGCTGTGCAGGCACCAGTGAAATGAATGGGAATTGCATAAAGAACCTCCCAGTAGATTTTACCCACTGATATTAAAAATATTTGAAATATGGCCTCCGCCTTTAAACATAATTATTTGAAGGTAATAATATGCATGCTCTGATGCACATACAAGCACTTGCTAATAATAGCACTAGAGCTATGAAATTGTTTTTTCTTTAAGCAGGAATCCATATTTACAGCCATATTGATAGCTGATGAATAGCAACTATTTACAATGTTCTGTTTTAAGACCAAGGCCACTTTGGAAGTATTTTTGAAACTGATTTTTGATTTAAATAACATCTCTGCCTTATGCAAACATTAAATCATCCTATCTGTGTGTTTACTTGGCAGACAAAGAAGTTAATTTCAGGAATGCAACTGTTCTCTTGAGACACTGTTATACCATATTCCCCGAATTACACACATTCACTCTGTTTTAATCAAACATGAAATAACAGTCATTTCCTGCTTCTACTTTCATATTCACTAATGTTAATTCTATAATCTTTCTCATCCTTTCTTCTCATGCTCATATTCCTTGAAATAGTACCAGGTAGAAATAGTCTACATTAATCACTTAGATTTCCAACACAACAAAATAATTAAAAAGTGTTTTTAAAATCAGATGTGAATTTGCAATGGTTCACATGTTTTCTTTTTTTTTATTGTGGAAAAGTGGACTCCTTTACCTGCATCTATGACATACATAAAACTGACACAAACAAACACTCCCTGCACGTGGAGGCAGTGTCAAGATAGACAGGTCTAATAATCCTATCATGGGACATTGGCTTGATTGCAACAATGGCATCTTTCTATTGATTTTTCCTAGGCCTTTGTCAGAAAAGACGACAGTGTATGCCAGTCAGCTACTCCTGTACCTAAGGCATGGGAGCAGTAGGTTAGGATTAAAACTTTTTCTCAATTCTTTTTTTTAATGGCATCACTCTTTGTTTTTAAATCCTCATGATTAATACTTGTTAAATTATTGGCAGAACAAATAGAGATTTGGATTTTCAAAATTAACCTTTTGCTCCTATTTCTGGTGAAAAAATGGAGCTAAAGGCCTGTTTTGACTCAGAAAGGTTCTGAAGTGAAATGAATTCTGGTCTGCAACTGTGGAAAGTCTGTGGAAAGTATTTCATGCAGACTGGCAAGGTTTTGCTCGTAAAGAATTTAGTGCGTACGTGGGCAGTAGTAATCTACCAAGTAACCCTTTTTTCAAATAAATGCAGCCAGTGTTAAAGATTGTGAATAAAGTTTTGAGATTATTAATCATTATCAAAATGATGTGTTGCCTTTAACCCCCCCCCCTAAACTGGACTGTTTACCCTTAGATGTTCTTTCCTATTGCCAGTGTTTAAACAGGCTTCAGTTGACAGTGTAGTCCTTGGCGCACTTCATGTACTGAATTCTTTCTCCAAAAAAAGAGAGATTTAGAGAAAGGCTGGTGCTTGGTTTTTGGGTTAGGCTCATGTTGGTCACCATTTTGGCTGTTTGGTAAGAAAACTTGTGTCTGTGACTTTTGGCAAATGAAACGTAGATTGAGTGGACAAAATGAGAGCGGAGGTTCCTACATATGAATATTTCTGTTTACCTTCAAAACCATGTGTACAAGGAGCACTTTATCTCAGAGCTGCAACATGTTCATTCTCTGCTTTAGGCTGGACATGGGGCCTGAAGTCAAACTGGATACTGCACCATTCCTTGCATCTTGCAGAATGACTGCTGGATGCCTTGTATAGCTACAGTGCTTAGTAAGGTCAGCATAGCAGTGACTTGTAGGGAGGTAAAGAGATTAAATTCTGCTTGGATCCTGTGGAAGACATCATTGTATATGTGTACATTCTATATGTGTACCACTTCTTAGTCTGCTAGGAAGCCCATATACCTTTTTAGTACTTGACAGGTTAAATACTTATTCACCACTCAAGACACTTTAAAAATTCCTAGTTAAAAAGTGTTGCATATCTCTTAACTATATATTTAGTGTAATAGAAATATACAGATTAACTTGTATAAAATAAATTGAGTACATTAATTGATTCTTTTCCATTCCTTGCAATAATTTATTCTACCCTTCTATAGCGTTTCTACAAGAAAGCTGCTGCATTTGTATTGAGAGCAGTTGGAAAACATTCCCCTCAACTAGCGCAGGCTATAGTTGATTGTGGAGCACTAGATACGTTGGTGATTTGCTTGGAAGATTTTGATCCTGGTGTAAAAGAGGCTGCTTCCTGGGCTCTTGGCTACATAGCAAGACATAATGCAGGTAACAGTATCCCTAATATTTTGGAATGCATTTATTATGAACTGTGATATATGTAAAGGAGAAGTATCATAGTCTCTGCTTTTCTACCACAAAAGAAAGAGATGACTTCATGGGATGGTATATGTCAAATATGATAGTATAGAAGAATTGGGAGTTTATAGGTTAATTTGAGGGCAAGATCCAGTGAAACATAGTGCTCTGAGTATTGGAATACAAATATGGAAACCAAGGTTTGAATCTCTGCGTGGCTACGGAAACCCACTGGGCGACCGTGTGCAAATTATTCTCCCAGCCTCAAAGGAAGGCAAAGGCAACCCCCCATTAAGAAATCTTGCAAATAAACAAAAAACCCAAAACTCTGTTGTTTTGCTATGTCAGAAATGACTAGAATGAAACCAACCACAAAATTCTAACGTAATTTACAAGGATATTTTAAATATTACTGTGTGATATTTGTGAAGTTCTTTGAATGCTGGAAAACTACTACACAAATGAAGTTATATCTGATTCGTGGAACTAAAATGGGATGCTTGGATGGCATTAATATATATTTAGTATTTATGCGCTTGAGCTTACTTGACTCTCTGCCCAGCTTTGTACTGTGTGCAGGCATGCTGTCTAGAGCAGAGGAGTGAATCCCTATTATCTCTGTTTGGAAATGGTGAGTACTCAAAGAGATAATTAAATTTCTAATGGACCAGATTATGATAGTTTGTGGGAGAGAATTCATTTTCTTAGAATAAGCAAATCTACAAACACTTTCTTCTTGACTCTTCCACTCATAGCCAAATCATAGCTTTCCTGGGGCCCTTCCACATAGCCATTATAACCCAGAATATCAAGGCAGAAAATTCCACAATATCTGCTTTGAACTGGGTTATTTAGGCCCACACTGCCATATAGTCAAGTTTAAAGCAACTATGTGGAAAGGGCCTTAGTTGTTGTGTGTCTTCAAGTCATTTTCAACCTGGCGAGTTAAGGCAAACACTATCACAGGATTTTATTGCCAAGATGTGTTCAGCTTTCGTCTGAGGCTGTGACAGTCTGACTTGCCAGTGAGTTTCATGGCTGAATGGTCATACAGAGTTCAATGCTGAAGCCACTACCCAATGCTCCTTGTGTGTGTGTGTGTGTGTGTGTGTGTGTGTGTGTATGTGTGTGTGTACACTCAGTCAACAGAAGTAGAGAAATCCCTAACTCTCTGTGATTTGATTTCAGTGCTAATTGTTACAATGATTTCTTGGCTAGTAGTATAACCATAGCATATATACTAGCATAGGCAGGATGGTATCCACTAGACATTTTGTACTACACCTTCCACAATTTGAATATGCCAGTTGTATCTTGTGGGAGTTGTAATCTAAAACGTTTTGAGTACCATGGTGCCTACCACTGGTACAGTTATACATATCCTATTGTATGATATGCTAACAGCTATCATATATTTTGGCATTTGAGGAACTGCTTTGGGATCACTCTTGGATTAGTCTGTTATCTTTTCAGTCTCTTTTAAACACATTCAGAAACTATAAAGACCAAATTTATTTATTTATTTACCACACTTTTATCCCGCCCCTTTCAGCCCGCAGGTGACTCAGGCCAGTGTACAGACTGGCAACAACTAGATGCCGCACACACATAAATACATCATCTAAAACAAGTTAAATCCCATAATAAAATTCATATAAAAACAATTTAAAACTTATTAAACTCAATGGCTTCCGGATTTAAATCCATGCCCATTTGCATTGTTAATCTGTTCCATATGCGTTCACAATACAGAGTTTATTGAAATCATTGCTAGATTTGGTTTAAAACTTTACTATTTTTTTGTTTTTGTCCTATTACATAATACACTCAATTTGGTGACTGTGATCAAGCATGTAAAATGTTTAGTGTAATAGACAGATAATACTTCAAAAAGAAATTTACAATGATGGTTACAATGAGGTTCCAAAAGCTTGCTGGAAGAGCCAGGTTTTTACTCTTTTCCTGCCCTGAGTCTCCTTGGGGAGATAGGGCGGGTTATAAATAAAGTATCATCATCATCACCATCATCACCATCATCACCATCACCATCATCATCATCATCGTAAACATATGAGTGTCACGGAAATGTTCCCAGGATTGCCTGGGCCAATACTGATTGTTTTATTTTGATAACATATTACTTTAAATTGTAGTACAGAAGATATACTTTTAAACTAACGTACAGAAGATATGGTGCTAAAAATTGAACTCATCTTTACATTGTAGGAAAAAGAAGGCAATGCATTGCATGTAAAAGGCATACGTCACAAAGCAAATGTGCATGGTTTTCCATATAAATCTAACCTGCCTTGTATAACGATAGTCCTGGCTACAGTTGCCAGATAGATGTCTGTTTAAGAGGGATTTGAAATCATTGCTAGATTTGGTTTAAAACTTTACTATTTTTTTTGTTTTTGTCCTATTACATAATACACTCAATTTGGTGACTGTGATCAAGCATGTAAAATGTTTAGTGTAATAGACAGATAATACTTCAAATTTAGAAGAAATTTACAATGATACATTCCTGCCCATACTTCTCAAATCCTGTGTAAAATCATCTGTTTTTCAAATCAAAGACAGCTTTTGTGGTTTATCAAAGCTTCTAAATAAAAGGCAAAAAGGATTAATTAGTCTTTAAAACAGATTCAGTTATGAAACAGGATACAATTCCAGGGAAATAAAATCAGAAAATTAAAGAAAACACTTTCGGTCTTGAACATCATCCTATTTTCAATGGTAAAGACTGGAAGACAGGGCAAAGTACTTGTTACAAAGAGCGTGTAAATTACCCGAACATGCTTCTACAGACCAGTGTTTCTTCTCCTCTCATGAAGCGATTGTAGATTCAGACACGTAGAGGACTTGTGTCCATGGAAACCATAATGCACCGCACACAAAATTGACCACACAGCCGATCAGGGGAATCTTCTCTCTCCTAAGGATGACAGTCTTTGATTCCAAATGAGATCATATTTGGGGCAGAGTTGGTCACAAAATAGTTGTTTGAAGTGCCCCAATTAAGAATGGATGGTCAGTATGCAGAGTGGGTCACAGGTAACAAATCAGGAAAGCTGACTGAAATCTGATCGGCTGCAGCTGGTTGTGCTGGAAATCCCAGTGGTCAGTGAGGCACACCTTGGGGTTCAAAGGAAAGCCTTCACAATGGGTGTTAAGTAGTTGGCGTATGCACCTAGACTGTCTTAGTCTGCAATTCCTAACCTCCTGACCTGTTGTTGATTTAGTAGGCAAAGTGGAAACTCTATTCAATATGGCAAATTTGGTTAATGCAATAAAATGTGTGACATCTGTAATAGAACATTGCAATCTATCCCTTGCCCCGAAGGAATGCTTATGTTCAGGCCTCCAGCCAGCCTGGGACAGTCTTTTAATACAATTCAAAGTTTTGGATGTGTACAGGAGAAAGGAAGAAGAGGAAAGGAACTGCTTTTGTCAGTATCTTTAATTGTGTAATGTTAAGAAGACTCAGTGCCAGCCCCAGAGCTGAGCATATAGTGGGCTTTTTTAATATTCAGAAAAGGTTCATTTCCTTTTTCTTGAAAACATCCGTGTATAAAACAAAGAGAGGATTAAAAAAAATTCATATATCACCCTAATCTTAATCCCCCATCCGATGGATTCTTATGTGTAAACTCTTTGCAGTTTAAGCAGTTTAATTGCCTCTTCTGTTTGTCCTTCCAGTTTCTATTTATTTTTCATCACCATCTGATATCTCACGATACTCTATATCTTGGAAGCTCATAGATCTTTGTCAGAACACTTTGCTTTTAATCTCTCTCACATCATTTACTGATGTATACACTTTTATGTACACATTCCTTTAATACATGTAGCTCACTTTGGGTAGCTTGGCTTTGCTATTAGTGGGAATGATACAAGTAGTTTTATATATGTTATTATATCATCTCTCACACAGATCTCAAATTTTCTCCCTTTATTTAAATAAAACTGTACTATGCCTTTGCTCTCATAGAGAATTTATTCCCCTCGCCAGTTCTTTTTAGTTTTTTTGAGTGGATGGTGGAGTGGGGGTATCATTTCTTTTCATCTTTATTTGGTTGTGTATACTGGGACAGGAGGTGGGATCTGCTTCGTGGGTGTAGTAACCAGTGTAAAAAAAAGTAATTCCTTTTCTGAGGATGAAAAAATTGAATGGATGAATAAATATATATACGGTTGCTGTTGCCCGTTTTTGGTCAAAAAATAATTTAGTCACTTGTGCTCCCTCTATTTTATCAGTTTTATACATATCTATGCAATGACACAAAATACATAAAATATATACCTAAACTGAGTACATGTTGGAAAATTCATGATGCTGCTGTTGAAATGTGAAAATGTAAAGAGAAGCTATTGGATGTTTATAAAGGTTTAATTGTATATGATAGAAGGGGGTTAATTGTAGTATTATTCACAAACCCTCTTGATTTGGGAGATGAAGGAAATCCAGGCATCTCTTGAAATATAACCTAACAGTATTTAACAATAAAAATGACAGAATGGGAGAACAATAAATCAAGCTGAACCTCTTAATGCAAATGTTCTGGTCTATTAGGCAATGAGTCCTTTTTTACATTTTTGTTTGGATTGTTCACTTTTATTATGTATTTGTTTGTTGGTTGGTTTTTATGTTCCAACCCTTTCCCCCCTCCTTTTTTGGTAAAAGGTTGGGTTATTTTCCAAGAATGTTTTTTCTCTTTTTTTCTTTCAGCTTAAATTACAAAAATATCATATTCTATATTGCAATAGTATATTTTAGAAAGAGGGAAAAAGCACCCCCCCCCGTATCTATATTGAATTATTGTGTCACATTCACAATTAATGCAGTTCATGCTTTTTTACAGTTTAAAATGGGAGCATTGTATAAAATACGGGTTTGAAGATAAGATCACATTAACATATCTACAAATCACATCATAAGATATACTACTTAATATAGTACAATAGTAATGGGAGTTTCAGTTCATCATAATAGTATCTAGTTTACTGAATTTAAGAGATTTTAAAGAAATATTTTTGCTTCAAGCTATAGCTGAAGGACTTTTAAATATCAATTATACATACATATATGTGTGTATACACATGTATATGCTATGAAATTAGGTATCCAAATAATTCAAGTTATAACACTGTGATTAAGAAATTTCTACAGAAGGCTTTGATTGATGGACTGTAAATGCAAAATCAAAGTTGGGCCTTGAATTACAGCAGTTATGTGTTCTCATGGCAGTGTCAAGCAGGTTAAATGTTAAGAAAAGAGAGTATGTACATAACAAGAAGATCTAACAGGACTTTATTTAAGAAACTATAATAGCCTGCTTAAAATTAATTGAGATTGTGTTCCTTTTTCATCATCTCCCAAAATGTTCCTAGTTGTAATCCTTGCATTTGCTACCCCTTAATTTTCTACTTCACTATTGAAGCTAATGCTAATGACAAATATCTGAAAAGAGGGCAATGAATTCCTGCTATAATAGTACACTTGCTATATCAGTTAATTGTGACTTTTCAGGGTGAGATGCAAGCAACTAGCCAATAGTTCCTTAATGCAACGTATGGTTGCCGTGATTTAAAGTCGTGCAAGATTATTATTGGTAGTTTACTGTCCTTTTTTTAAGCATAATTTTTGATGTGGAAAATCAGTAGGCTTGATTTTTTTCAGTGGAATATACTGTGTGTATATAATAACAAAAGCAAACTTTGATCTATTTGAGGCATCATATTTTTGTTTCTCATATGGAGGAGATAAAGGGCTATCTCAATTAGCTTTGTGGGAGAAGGAGACCCGTTTTGGCATTTTGGCTTTTCTTTATTGTTAGCTGTGCAAAAACTGCTTGCCTATTGATCAGCGCACAACAGTCAGGGCTTAAACAGCTGACATCTGCTTACTCTTTTAAATGCAAGCTCACTCACACACACACACTCTCTCTCACACAGAGGCAGAGCAGCAAGCCATTTCAGCTTAATCTACCTCAAATGTGTACATGTAAATGGGGGTCCATCTATTGACCTGTATTCTTTTCAGCTGAGGATTGGTCCACATGGCTCATGAAACCAGGAGGGCTGATTTGAAATGCAGATGTCAAGGCACTGGCGCCCACCCTCCCCTCTCCCCCTCCTGCTGTATCTGTCAGGGTGAAAAATGGCTTGCACAAGGGTCAGTCACCCATACTCGCTTAATTACTTTCATTGGACCAACAGAACTGTCACAGGCGGTGGTAGATGCTGGAGCCATTCCTCTCTTAGTCCTCTGTATCCAGGAGCCAGAGATCGCTTTGAGAAGGATTGCTGCCTCCGCGCTCAGTGATGTTTCAAAGCATTCTCCAGAGTTAGCCCAGACCGTCGTGGATGCGGGGGCAATTGCTCACTTGGCTCAAATGATCCTCAACCCCGATGCCAAACTGAAGGTACTTTTCAAACTACTTTCTTTCTCCCGCCCTTCTCTGTCATGAAACTAGGATTCTATTATGATTGGACGTGGAGGGAAGCACAATAATCTAAAAGGGCTCCTATTCCCAAATACACATTGCTGAATGAACAAAGGAGGGCTCAGTCTACTTCTGATTTTGACTGCTGTGTACACAGCGTAGAGGGAATGAGAGAACTTGTCTTTAAATATTGAGATAATGCAGTTTCTTGGTAGTCGCCTGTAGTGGCAGATATCTGTAGTAATTTAAAGAGCTTGTATCATCTTTATATCTAAAACCTTTGCAACACAGCTTTAATGGGTCAAACGTGTATAATTTAAAGTGCTGAGTTCTATTTTTTGCGTTCTTAAATGAGCAATTCCTCATTCCTAAATGCATTTATTTGGAAGTAGGTCTATTTATTTCAGTGAGATTTGTTTCTTAGTAAGTTAGCTTACAAGCAAATGAGTTTTGAGTAACATATCATAAATGTGTGTTCTAAAACTTTAAACTTTTCACATATTTGCTCAAGCACACCATAACATAGTGCATTAAATAGCATTTACATTTTAATAACATAATTCCTTTTGTCTTTGGCATTTTGTGACAATTAAAAGCAAATGGCATTTTCCACATACGTATTTAATTAATGTTTATTTAAACATCAATTTCAAATATTAAAGTTTAAATGACAACAGCTGATGGGGATTTGTGCTTTCTGTTCTTTGTAACTAAAATAAAGAAACAATTACTTAATGTGTAATACTTTTAAAAGAGAATAATAAGCTGCATGTCTTGCCTTCTGTTTTGAATTGCTTGTAGAATAAGTATATTTTGTGCATCTATATTTTCTCAGAAGTCTTTCTGCTGAATTTAATGAGACAAGTGTGTTTGTTTTTTTATTTATATTTTTGAGAAGGAGCTTTTGCCTTTCTTTGTGTTTTGCTTTATTTTGTTTGGCTGTTAAATTAAGAGGATGGTGAAGGGTTGTCCCAGTTGGAGGGACGTTTTCTCTCTTTTCTTGATTGCTGTGCATACATACGTGTGCCTGTGTATTTCTAAAGTGTTTGCCTAACAAGCCATTTATAAAACAATCATTCCTATTTACCAGCGTCAGGTACTATCAGCTCTCAGCCAGATAGCAAAACATTCTGTGGATCTGGCAGAAATGGTGGTTGAAGCAGAAATTTTCCCTGTTGTGCTCACATGCCTGAAGGACTCCGATGAATATGTCAAGAAAAATGCTGCAACTCTAATTAGAGAGATAGCAAGGCATACGCCTGAGGTAAAACCTTGAGAATGCAAATACAAGGTCATGTTATTAGTGTTTATACTTTAAATAAATGTGGAAAAAATCCCCAGTATTATTCTGTCATTAGGCAAAGTGAAAAGCTCAGTGGAATTTCCATTGGTGCAAAGAAGAAAAAAGGAAATGTTTGTTGCTGTTATTGGATGTGCTTGGAATACAAATAAGGGGTAGAGAAATGGGGAAAATCAGCTTTCCTTGTTGGTGGGTGTCAATGTGGAAAGTATAAATTGTTAGGAGACACAGGATAATGTGTGGAAGGCAATTACGAAGTGCAGATATTCTTAGATTACAAATCAACATAGAGCAACGTGTTCTTTAACATCTCTTTTTAAATGATCAGTTTTATGCCTGTTTTACAAACGTGTTGGATTGTTGTTCTCCCACCAACATGCGGTTTGCCTGCTACATGAATTCTTCAAAATGGTAAATTTGTGTGCACTGTAATTTTTTTTTATAAAAAAAGATCTCTAGGAAGAAGGCAGTAATCAGATTGCCTTTAAAATTATTGTAGAGAAGATCCAAATGAAGTTCAACAGATGACCTCGTAGGTTGATGAGGTAAAAAGAAACTGATAGCTGAGTCAGATTCATCAACCTCCACTGAACTAAATAAAGCAAATGATACACTGCATGATTGTTTCCCACAGACCTCTGAAAGAAACGTATGGCTCCATGTGTCAGATCCAGGGAGATCCAGGGCATGGTTCCTTGCCATTCATTTAAAAATGTCTATTAGTAATGGCTGACATATAAATTATAGTTTTTTTTAAAAAAAATGTTAAAAATAATCAACAATGTTGAGGTTATAGAACATTAAAAGACTGAGGTGAAGAGAGGATAGCGCATGAACATTTAGAGCACACCAGGGTCTAATTATGGAGAGCTTTTTATTAATTTACGCCACAGATCCCTCACCGAAATCCGATATTCTCATTATTTCAGGTGCTCTGGGGCTTTAGGGACACCCCCCTCCACCCCATATCAGGAGGATAATGGGAGAAGTGCTGTTTTAGCAGCTCTGATGCTGTGAGGGCTGGGGGAGGACTAAGGATTTGGGGAATCCTTACTGTAGTCAAAACTTCCTTTGTGTCACGGAGCACAATCTCCCCAGGAGTCCTGGCGCAGAGTCTGAAAGCTCTTGCATTTGAAGCAGAGGAAAGGGGGGGGGGGGAGAGAGGGGGAGGGGCTGCTTGAATCGCAGGCTGAAGCCTTCTCTGTAGATGGATCTGTTATTGCAATCCGGCAGCATGAGGACCTCTTTCTCACCAGGCCTCTCCCTGGATGTAGGATTTGATCTTGCCAGATTCCTGTGCCCTCCACAAGATATCATGCCTAGTGTGTTCACACTCATTTATCAAGCTAATTGGTCTTATTAAAAATTAAATCCGTGCACAGCCTGTTTCTCTCCCCTCCTCATAGGTGGAGGTATAGTGGCTTGAACTACAAACCTCCTGAATAGGATGTAAAAATTTCCAAGCCAGATGTAAAATCTTAGGTGGGTTTTTTTGTACAACAAGAAGGGTGCTTCAAATGAAGAGTGCAGATTTATTAACCTGAGGGATTATGGTAATGTTTCAATAAAATTCCTAGCATAGCTTACAAAACACAGTACAACAAATAGGTGAACCTATCTTGGAAGAGCTTTCTGTAATTGGAGAAATACCAGTGGATTGGTTAGGGCTTGGATGGGAGATCACCAATGAATGTGAGGTACTGTATCTGTATTTCACCTCACAGTATTCCATACCTAAGAAAACCCTATGAAATTCATCAATTTGAAGGTACGCACACAGTCACTCAATTTACCTAGAATAATGAAATCTTGGAAAGGCATATTTTCAAACCACATTAAGAAAATAGACTGTGTGCAGTCTAAGAAATAGATGCAATGGATATCCTTGTGATTTTTATGTTTTTAATATATTGAAGGTTAAATATGAAGATGAACTTCCATCAACTTAATTTCTTCATGTTACATGAATTATTCCTTTTCATCAGTAACTTACTCTAGAGGGTTTTGTTTTTCCAGACCATAACTTGTGAGCATGCATTGTAATTCTCACTCAAAACCATTGTGGCTTCTAGCTGTCTTCCAAGCACATTTTAAATTAGTTTTTATTATAAAGTTCAGTCTGAAACAATTCTGTATAACTATTGGATATTTCCATTTGTAGCCTAATTTTTGGCCTGCCTTCAAATCTCCTTCATATAATACAAATGTGATAAATTAAAGCTAGGTATCCTATTTATGGTAGGAAGTCACATTATGACCCATTTTTCTTCTTTGTCCTCTACTGAAGATGCATGCCAAAGTCAGAGAATGAAGAGTTATATGAAAGTATTATCAAACTTTTTAAGTGGACTAGCTTTAAACATCAAATTGCTTTGTTCCAGGGTCCATGATAAGTATGGTTTAATTAAATTGCCTGGATTAAATGATAGTATTGTCAAGCAAATGGGATAGTAGGGGAGCAAGGGGTTACAGTGGGGATGCGGCTCGAACTAGAGAGAGGGAGAGGGATGAAGCATTAAGAGTCCTTTCTCCTATGATGGGCATGTCCAACCTGTTCAGATCAGTAAAATAAAGATGATGCCTCCAAAATCTCTTAAACCAGTTCCGCTGAAACATATCTTTCACCAGTAATATATCACCTCTATTACAAATTCAAATATAATGAACTAATGAATTCAACTATCTGCACACTCTGTTTCCCCTGTTCAATATCTCTACCCAGGTGAGAGTCAAAGAACAGCTACCTTCTGCCAGTACTTGTGCCTATGTGTGTACATGTGCCTTTAAATCACCTTTCCACTTATGGTGACCCTATGAATTTCATAGGATTTTCTTAGGCACTTACATGCTCACCACTGTATATGGTAAGGGCAGCTTAATCACAAGGAGCCAGGGCAACTCAAATGTTCCAGACCCCTCCAGTTTAAATATTCTCTCAATCACAGTGCTGTCAGTTTACGCTTATATCTTTCTTGGGAAAAAAATACTATTTTTGTGAATTTATTCACAGTTCACTTGCTTTACACAGAATATCACAAGTTTAGTGTTTAGCATGGAAAAGGAATAATACAGGGAAAACCTGTGCTTGTAGAGCTACTACCAAGTGATATGGATAGTAATAAAGTAGAAAGATAAATGGATTGACTTGAAAAAGGTTCTTAACATGGATAGGTTCCACTATTTGCCTCTAGATTTTACAGATTTGTTTTCGTATCAGGAGGAACTTGAGAAACTGCAAGTCGCTTCTGGTGTGAGAAAATTGGCCGTCTGCAAAGATGTTGCCCAGGGGGCGCCCAGACTTTTTTATGTTTTACCATCCTTGTGGGAGGCTTCTTTTATGTTCCCACATGGGGAGTGGAGCTGACAGAGGGAGCTCAACCTGCTCTTCCCTGATTCGAACCGCTGACTTGTCAGCAGTCCTGTCAGCAGTTATACCATTGTGCTACCAGATTTTACAGATTACATATTACAGATGATAGTGAGTTATACTATACTGTATAGTATTTACACCATACTTTATAATTCATTTTAGCTGTAACTATAGTGAAATTGGGGATGCACGCACATTTCCTGTATGTATCCGTGTAGTATATTCATTTTGCTGAAACAAATTGGGGGGGATTCTTGTGGGCTTTAACATTTTTGTGCAGACCATAGTCACTGAATCCAGTGCCCAATAACAATGAGTAGTAAGTAGAAATAGATTTGCATTAGCAGAAGAAGATTGCATTATATTATGCTTTTCTAATTAGTATGTACCTGTAAACATCTGTTCAGCATATTGCAGGGCTGATTAACCACAAGAGTCTTTTTTCAGTTCAGTTATATTTGTATAATTGGATTAGCTCATTTCAGTGTGCGCTATCAATTGGTGGTGCTGGGGTGGTGGAGTGGTTTGGCAAACGACTACTTGACCATACAGTTTGATACTATTGTGAAACTGTTTCTTCTCTAACTTTTATGGTTTATCTCCTCTCAGCTTTCACAACTTATCGTGAATGCAGGGGGAGTTGCTGCTGTTATTGACTGTGTTGGCTGCTGCAAAGGAAATGTTAGACTCCCAGGGATTATGATGCTGGGCTACGTGGCAGCTCATTCGGAGAACCTTGCCATGGCAGTGATAATCTCCAAGGTCAGTTCTTAGTCCCTGATAGTGACAGTCAGCATGATATTCTGAGAAGATTGTGGCTGTGTACATGATGTGAAGAAAATGGGCTTGGAGACACTTTTCTTGCTCTCTTACAATATTAGAATTCAAATGAATTCCACTTAAGTTTCATTATAGATTCATTATAGATATAATGGTATACTACTTTACACAGGATAACCAGCATGGTGTAGTGGTTTAAGCATTGGATTGCTATTCTAGAGACTAGGGTTTGAATCCCTGCTCAGTCATGGAAACTCTCTGGGTAACATTGGGCAAGTCACACTCTCTCAGCCTCAGAGGACGACAAAAGCAAATATTCTCTGAACAAATCTTGCTTGGGTTTACTTGAAGGCACATAGTAGCAAGAGCTATCAGTAGCTACTAATCAGGATTACTGCTCTAGAAGCAGAGTTGGTATCTTTCTCCATAGTAGTTGTTATAGAATAAGAGAGGGAGGATGCATTTACATTCAGGACCTGCTGGCAGGCTTCCCATAGGCCAGTGGTTCTCAACTTGTGGGTCCCCAGGTGTTTTGGCCTACAACTCCCAGAAATCCCAGCCAGTTTACCAGCTCTTAGGATTTCTGGGAGTTGGAGGCCAAAACATCTGGGAACCCACAAGTTGAGAACCACTGCCATAGGCAATTGGTGAGCCACTGTATGCAGAAAACTAGGTAGGGTTTTGGTTGGATCTAGCACTGCTGTACCTATCTTGCTGTGGCTGTTGTGTATTCAGGAAACATGGCAACACATGCTAAAGACAGAATACATGTCTGTTTATGAGAAAAGCTGTTTGTGTCATGACTACAAGACCCATGTGCAAATACCCCCTCTAACGTGAAGCTTATGCATGCTCTCAGGACATATCTCTCAGGCTAAGTTGCCGGGGACAGAGTTAATGAGGTGAGATTGCCTTTTTCTGTGTCAGGATAATAGAGGCACTTGGATAGCAGGTGGGAGGAAAAATGTGCATTGTGAAGCTGTCCAGGCTGACAGCTGTCACAACCTCCTCTGGAAGTGAGTTCTATAACCCAATGACCCTCTGGGTGAAGAAATATTTCCCTTTATTAGTCCTAACTTTCCTACCTTGAGCTTTAGAGTGCCCCTAGTCCTAGTGTGTGACAGAGAAAATATTTTCTTTATTCACCTTTTCTATCCCATGCATGATTTTATACACTTCGATCAAGTCACCTCTTAAACGCCGTCTTTCAAGGCTGAAAGACCAAGGCGTTGCAACCTGATTTCGTAAGGAGCTGCTCCATCCCTTGGATCATTCTTGTTGCCCTTTTTCTGTACCTTTTCCAGTTCCATTATATCCTTCTTGAGGTGCGGTGACCAGAATTGTACACAGTACTCAGATGTGGCCTCACCATCGATTTGTAGAGAGGGCAATACAACATTTGCCGACCTATTTTCGATTCCTTCCTGATCATGCCAAGCATAGAATTTGCTTTTTCACTGCTGCTGCGCACTGGGTTGACATCTTCATTGAGCTGTCCACCAAAACCCCAAGATCCCTTTCCTGGTTTGTCTCGAAAGCTTTGACCCCATCAATTGGTAGGTGTAGTTGGGGTTTTTGCCCGATGTGCATGACTTTACACTTGTTTAGGTTAAAATGCATTTGCCACTTTGTTGCCCATTCACTCAATTTCGAGAGATCTTTCTGGAGCTCTTTACAATCAGTTTCATTTTTAACTACCCTGAACAATTTAGTGTCGTCTGCAAACTTTGCTACCTCAGAATTTACTCCTACATCCAGGTCATTAATGAATAAATTAAAAAGTAACGGACCCAAAACTGAACCTTGGGGTACGCCACTTCTCACCTCTTTCCACCCAGAGAAATGTCTGTTTATTACCACCCTTTGTTTCCTACAGTTTAGCCAGGTTCCAATCCAGGACAAGACCTGGATTATGCATGCACGTCAAGCTTATGCATGCTCTCAGGACATATCTCTCAGGCTAAGTTGCCTGACAGAGTTAATGAGTGAGATTGCCTTTTCTGTGTCAGGATAATAAGGCGATAGCAGGTGGGAGGGAAAAATGTGCATTGTCTTGAGCTTCTTGAAGAAAAGGCAGGATATAAATAAAAAATAAATCACTTTCGCGGACACCTCAGCCACATATGGTGAGGGTACAGGAGGAGACATTTCGGGTGGCTGCCCCCAGCCTGTAGAATTCCTTCCCACAGGCAGCTAGGCTAGCATTCTCTCTGTTCTATTCCACTTGCAGGCAGAGGCTATTTTATTTGGACTAATCTTTGGCTATAAATTGGTTGCTGCAGAAGGACCTTTTAATGGGGAGTGTTATATTTTTATCTACATGTTATGTCTTAAATGCTTTTAAACTGTTTTAAATTATGACTCTTTTAATAGGATAGTTAATTGAATTGCCTGTTAACTTTTTAAAAAAAACACAGTTGCGATTAGCTTATAGCCATACTTTGTTTAATCATGTTGTGAGTTGCCTTGGGTTCTTTGTTGAAAAATCGTTAGCAAATGAATTAACAAACAAATAATCAAATAGAAAATATACCATTCTCACAGTAAAACATGTTGAACTTTCATCAAAGATCATCATGAAAATGTCTTGGAAAAAATATATTTCGCCCTTCTCAGGCAGAAGTCAGAGGTGGAGCACATGATTTTTATGGAGAAGGTTCCAGGTTCAATTTCTGATTTCTCCAGATAGGACTAGGAAACTCTCCTGCCTGAAAGGTTTTGTCAATTAGTGCTGATAGGATTTAACAAGATAGACCATTAGTCAGAGTATTGGTCAGCTTTTACATTCCTAGTAGAATTTCTCATTCATTGCATCATCTAAAGGTAGTTAGGTACCAACATTGAAGTTTTTGTAGGATCTTTCTCTCAAAACAGTGGGCTTGTGATTGTATTCATAACCTATTAAATGGACAGTTGTCCCCTTAGCAGATTAGAAATGAGGGAAAAGCAGCATGTACCATACCTGATTTGTTGGTAATTTTTAAAAATCTTTTGGTGAGATAATTCCAGATAATTCCATGGGGGTTGGAAAGGAAGGAAAAGGTGCCCAGTTTGGATTTCTTCCATCCAGTTTGTACCCGTCCCTAGCTGCGGTAGGTGGGTGATCAGTTATGTGGCCCATCGGATTGCTCTAAATTGCTTTTTAAAGAATGTATTTCATATATAAAAATTTAAATTTAGATATCATTAATTTCTGTAGTGGTCATACAGGGAAAACATTTAAATGCAATACAGACAAACATACATCTAAACCATTGATCTGAGAAGAGTAAAGCACATGTTTAAATGTTCTTGATGGCTCTGGAATCAGTGGGACCCAAAAATGTTTACATAAGGCTGGGTTTTGCCCTTTGTTTATTAAGTACTCTCAATTATTCCAGTCCTTTTTAAATCCTGCAGATATACCAGTGATCTACTTCTCAGGGTTTTTTGGAGGACAAACATGATTCTGAAGGAAATTACATGTCAACAATATGACTGTTTCCAGTGCGGAATTTTTGTGTTTCCAAAACAAAAATATCGTGACTATATTAAATTGTACTCCAAAACCTGAGTTACGTGCCTGCTTATTGCGCCTGGAATGCAGTGGAATAGAAGAGTCTTGGGGTTGTTTCCTTTTTTCAAAAAGGTTATGGATTAGTTTGCTAGCAGAGTTTTGCATTTTCATGAGATGCTAATTGAGCTGTGTTTTCCCAAATAGCAGGGAGGAAACTGGCAATGGCGTCTTAGAATAAATATTTGATTTCTCTGCTTTAATTGTCTTTAAAATGAGAATTTATAAATGGGCATCTTTTATTATGTCAGCATGCCTGCTTTGCTTCTGCTGTAGTACTCTTAAAACAAAATGCTTATATGTTATAGAAAACAAAAGACAACATTTGCACTCTGTCCTGTTATGATAAAAGACTTGCAATTTTGAAACCCCCTTGAATGTGCATGCCACAGGAATCACATTATCTCTTAAAACACAGGATATGCTTTAGTTTTCTTGCATTGGTTTATTTGAAACAGGCAGACTGTTAAGCAAGCTTTTGTGTCTGAGATTTCCCACCCTGCAATGGGTTCTGCTAGATAACCTGACAGTGAAAGGGGAAATCTAATATTTCAATGCCTTGTGTGCAGTATAAGTATTAATGGTGTGCACTCTCTCTCTCATTTTCTCTCTTTAAATGTATCAAATGGTTCTTGGTGGGTAGTAGAATCTATTGATTTTTGTGTGTGTGTGAAAAGTATTCTAATTATAAAATTGTCAGGACTAAAAGGCAATCTGACTGATGAAAGTTCCAATCTACATCTGTAAGGGTCAGTGCCCACATGAATAATAACTTGTTAGTTGTGTTTAGATTTATGGTATGCAGTGAACAAAGAAAAAAAAGGAACATAATATAAAAAGATTCCTGCTGGGGTGGAGGATGGGGAAAGGGGAGCAATCCCCCCTCTTTCATGCTTTGTGGCTGCACCCCATCCATTCATTCCAGTGGGCTTTGCGTGGGAGGCTGAAGTCTTATTGAAATGAATGGGAGGAGCGCAGATGCGGTGTTTGGTTATTTTCCAGAAAACCTTGGAAGGAAACCTGAAACTCTGGAATTTCAGTGCCTGATAAAAGCAGCAGCTTTGCTTTTCTGTTTGCAACCTGAATTGTGGCACCTGCTCCCTGAATCCATTTGAAAGCAATAAATGTGTCAGCTCCCACTGACCTTATCTCAGGGAAATTGGCAGAGTTAATATTCTTCTGATGCTTATATTCATAGCATTCTCAAATGATTTTTACAGGCTGAATGGGTGACAATATCCTCATAGCCATGTTAAGAATCTCTATATGTATATATATGTACGCAGTTACACAGAAAGAGGTATTTTATACTCCTTCCCCCCCGGTAATCTTTTCAAGGTTCTCCAAAACATGTCCTGGATTCATAACCTTGTGTCCTTTTGATTAATACTGCAGGGGGTTCCACAGCTAGCAGTTTGCTTGTCCGAAGAGCCAGAAGATCATATAAAGGCAGCGGCTGCATGGTCTTTGGGACAGATTGGAAGACACACTCCGGAACATGCTCGGGCTGTTGCGGTAGCAAACGTGTTACCCGTGTTGCTTTCTCTCTATATGGCAAGTGAGAGTGCAGAAGACCTTCAAGTCAAAGTAAGCCCATTTGTTTTTCCAAGTAACAGCAGTAACTTATTCCTAGAATTGATCAAACTAGCTCTGATCCTTGCCAATGCATAAGCATTGTCCAGTTAAAGATGCATAAGATTGTGAAGTGGAGAAGAGAACCATGTTTACTGCTTTGAGCTCATTAGAGGATACACGTAGCTACTAAATGAGCATTTAAAGATGAAGGATGATTTCTGAAAGATCGAAGCAATTCTGTAAGAACTGTAGCAGAGATGGGCAAACTTTGCCCCTCCAGTTGTTTTGGAGAGAGTTGAAGTTCAAAACATTTACAAGTCCAAAGTTTGCCCAGACCTGATCTATAGGCTGTCCTTGAACTATCTTGGCCCAAGCTAGCATAATGCAAGGAGTGGAAAACTGGAGGGCAAAGACGTTTGGCCCTTTCTCTCAACTTGTTGTAAACAGCTGATTTGTGGTATTCAGAGTGTCCGATTGAGACTGCGCATATGAGAACTTAACTGGCAAACTGGGTTGGACAGTTTGCATGTTGAATCTGTACGTGCACTATGACAACTAGGCCCATTAACGTATGTCTGTGGCTCTGAACTTGGATTGAAGCAAGCATGCCCGCTAGATTAGCAATAGTAAAGGTTTTTTAAAAATTGCATTATAAAGGTTAGCTATCCGTTCATGAATTAGCCACAATAACTGTAAACACTATGCCTGTGCAAAATATTTTGTGATCTGCATTGTTGGGGGGGACTGCCTGTGTCATTACTTTCTTGAGCCTAATAGGAACTTATGTGCATTATCCACATGAAAAGAATTATGGCCTCTATGTTTATCTGTTTTTTCTTCTATTCAATAGATTTCTTTGTATTGCTCTGCTGTGTTTTAAGGTTAATTTTCTATATGCTGCTTTATTTAATGTAGTACTATTATTAATAATAACATTTCAACCTCACTGTATCAATAATAGACTTTAGGAATTTAATAATGAAATTGGAAATACAATATCAGTCTTAGAATGCTGTCTTGATAGCCTGATTTGAAACAAAAGTTGCACTTGAAATTTTAAATTTTAACAATCAGTACATTTTCATTATATTGTAAAGGGATAAGGAAAATGGGATTAAGGTAATGCAGATTCTAGTGTTGAGGAGGGACTTCTCATCTGTCAAACTGGAAATCTGTCATCAAACTGTAAATATATTGTGAGCTACAGTACAACTGCCTAACTGTGTAGACTCGTATGTCTAATTATTTTCTCCAAGTTCATGCGTGTGTATATGTGTGTGCACGCCTTCTTATTGCTTATTGGTTTTTTTCATGATCCGAAGAATTTCTTGGGGTTTTCTCAAGCAAGAAATACTCAGAGGTGGTGTTGGCAATTCCTTCCTCTGAAATATACAATTATAGTTTATACTAAATCATTGGTGAGGGTACCATATGGGTAAACTGCATGACATTGGCAGAGGAGCTTTTGAGACAATGGCAGTGGCACTATAGCTAACACTTGTTAGTGCTGTGCAGAAAAAGGCACAGTAAACCCCTTTTGAATGCCTTTTTACCATGAAAGCCCTATGATGAAATAACTCCAAATGAAACAACAGATAATGCTTGTAGATGAGACTTTCAGTTCGAAAGCCACTAAGTGATCTATTGGGGAAGAAAATAGGGCACATATGGCTAGTGCTGTGTATCATGATGCAACAGGACTCAATCTAAAAGGACATTCAACTGCTAATGTGTACAGAGGTGAAAGAAAAGTCTACACAACGTAGGTAATAAGAAGACAGAAACAAAGACTTAGATAATTTACATAATTTAAAACAGGACAGGACAATGGAAACACTGAAATAGCTAAAGATTTCTTATATCTAACCTTGAAGGAGCTCTGGCCAACAGGGAGCTCTGGTGTGGGCTTATGTTAGAGGAATGAATCTCTTCCTATACCAGGGGTTGTTTGTTACAAAGTTAGGGCTGTGCAATAGAATGCTTTTGCACTTAACTCTGTTGGCATAGATTGGGTTGTCTTGTTGGATACCTATCATTGTTAGCATGTGATGCTGCTGGAGGCAGTATCAGCAAAGGAAGAGCTAGTCCTCATGGTATAGGTGTGGTGCTGTCATCTGTTTGTTCATACTATTAGTAACCAGAGCAGTTCTATTGAGCTCTTCTGTTGCCTGACTGGGGCTAAAAGGAGAATCCTATGGTGCAGGCATGTAGCCAGGGGGCTAAGGGGGCTTCACCCCCCCCCCCAAATTCACAGGGTGGTCCGCGAAAAGGCCTTACTGGTACATTATTTAAACTGTTATGTTTATTCATATCATGATCTGATCACCATGTTCATTATATCCCACATTAATGGGGTTATTGGGATAACAATACAAAAGATTTGCTAGGGTAGACCCTCTTCCACCCAGTCTCAGCCCCCCCCGAACCAAACTCAGCCCCCTCCGAAACAAAATCCTGGCTACGGCCCTGCTATGGTGGCGGGGTTGTCACCGAGGGGGCCACACCAAAGGAGCTACTTCAGGGATGGCATGAGGGCGAGGGCCAGTCCCTTTGCTTGGCAGGCCTCAAGTCTATTACCTTTCTTTTAATACTGCCTGTCTGGTTTTTATTTGTCATCTGGGAGCTTGCCCCGTACATGAAGGATGTGTTTTTCTAAGGATGGAAGGAGTCCCCAGATTTGTGGGACAGCCCTTGAAGTCATACAGGGCAGGAGGAGATGCAAAAGGGGGAGGCGGTTTCAGTACCAACAATATGGGGAATTTAATAGAGTGGTTATTGCCCCCAAACTGTCTACTATATCTAATGGTCTGGATAATCAAGGTGAAAGTCCCCTCAGGTTGAAAATGCTGCTGTTGAATACCAGGTCAGTAAATGGAAAAACAAGTTCTATTCAGAATTTGATTCTGGATGAGCATGCTGACCTGGTTTGGTATCACAGAGACCCTGCGGGATGAGACTAAGGCGAGCGGGGAGGTGGGGGGGGGGGGTGTGTAATCCCTCTCAGCTTTGTCCACAAAGATTCTCTGTGCAGCAGCAGGCAAGGCCTCAGGGGCAGGGAGGTAGACTTGCAGTGGTCTATCATGATTCCATCCCTCTGACCATGTTCCCCACCACACAGTCAACAGCGTTCGAGTGTATTTACCTAAACATGGGTAACTGGGACAGAATAAGGATTATGTTGGTATACTGCCCACCTTGCTGCTCTACAGTCTCCTTTCCTGAGCTAGCCAGGGTGGTCTCGGGGTTGGCGTTGGATTCTCAATAGCTAATAGTACTGGGAGACTTTAACATCCATGCTGAGACTGCCCTGTTGGGATTTGCAGATGACTTCATGGCCTTCATGACAACCATGGGTCTGTTCCAAGTGGTATCTGGTCCTACTCATGCTGCTGGACACACTTCGGACCATGTTTTTTGTGCAGGATGGGATTATGGTGATTGTGGTGTGGAGGAACTTGTCACAGTTCTGTTGTCATGGACTAACCACTATCTGGTCAGTTTTAGACTTGCTGGGACTTTAAACCTCCATAGGGGTGGGGGACCAATTTAGATGGTCCCTCCCCAGGAGACATTGATCCAGATAGATTCCTGATAACTCTTGGGGATTTTCCTTTCACCTCAGGAGGCGATTCTGTTGAAACTTTGACTGACCTCTAGAATGGGGAAATGGCCAGGGCCATTGACACAATCGTTCCTGAACATCCCATCTCATGGAGCAGAGCCAAACCAGCCCCTTGATTTTTCAAGTAGTTGGTGGTGATGAGGCAAGTGAGATGGAGACTAGAGTGTCATTGGCGGAGAACTTGAAGCGAATCTAACCAAACATAGGCTAGAGCATATTTGAAAGCCTACTCTGCGGCTATGGAGGCAGCATTGCCTCCATTGGGTATTCGTTGTAATGTTTACTTATATTTTCGTTAACTATGTCTCATTGGATTGTTTTGTTTTATTTTTCACCACAATGCTTAATTTCTCATCATAAGCTCATTATTATTACTGTTGCTTTATTGTGTATTATTTTGATACATTTGTACTCACATGAGGCATTGAATGCTTGCCTTTTGTGTGTGCAAACTGCCCTGAGTCCCTTTGGGGAGAGAGGGCAGTCTAGAAACAAAGTTTTATTATTATTAGCAGATAAATGGTTCATTGCTGCCACCATTTCCTCTGCAAGGTACCATCCTTTTGAGTAGTTAGGGGGTTATTACATATTGGTTATTAAGGAGAAATCATTGACCGTTCAGCAGCCCGCTGCAAAAATGAGCATGGCACTTTGCAGATAAAGTTGCTCAGATCCATTTTGACTTGTATGCAGTTATTGACACAGTTCCAATGGATGTAACTCTGGCTCCTACTTCTTGGCAGGGGGTTGGACTGGATGGCCCATGAGGTCTCTTCCAACTCTATGATTTCCATAGGGGTTAAAAATTACCCGGCAGTGATCTAGAGTCCGGTTCAGAGGACAAGCTGTGAGGGGGAGATCTGTTCTTGCTCCAGCTCCTGTATTTTAACTATAAATCCCACATTTTCTGCTTTGAACTGAAGTATATGGTAGTGTGGATTCAGATAACCCTGTTCAAAGCAGATATTGTGGAATTTTCTGCCTTGGTATTCTGGGTTATATGGCTGTGTGGAAGGGCCCCAGAGAAGTCACACATGCATTCTAGTCTTTAGGAGAACTGATTTCAGGAAAATTAAGGAAATACTGAGTATAATTCCATGGAAAGGAATACTAAAAGAGACGGAAGTTAATGATGGATGTTTCCTAAAAGTGAGGATACAATTGCAACAGTGCCAGCAAGGAGAAAAAATAGGAGAACTGTAAAACAATCAGATTGGATGTGCAAAGAATATTTAACTAAGCTAAGATTTAAAAGAGACATACACAAGAAATGGAAAAGGAGGGAAATAATCAAAGAGGAATTTCAACAAATAACCAACATATGTAGGGAAAACTTTTGTAAGGCTAAGGTGCAAAATGAGCTCAGGTCTGCCAGAGAGATTAAAAACAATAAAAATGAGTTCTTTGGTTATGTCAATAGAAAAAGGAAGAAAGGGGAAACATTAGGGACTCTGCATGGAGAAGGTGGTGAAATGCGAACAGGAGATAGGGAAAAGGCAGAGCTGTTCAACACGTTCTTTGCCTCAGTCTTTTCCCAAAAAGAAGTTCAAGAGGGATTTCTGGTTCCCACCTTTTAAACAATAACAGCCAAAATATAATACTTTACTCCCTTTCTAAACTGGATTGCTGAAACTGAAAAACAAACAAACCTGAGGTTATCTAAGGGGCGCAGTTTTCCTTGGAAACCTTATGGTACTCAGATCAATTGTCAGGGCTCAGAATTCTAGTTTTGTATGGGTGATCTTGTATAACTCACAGTTCTTGTCATTTCTATCTATCTATCTATCTATCTATCTATTGCAGCCACTAAGTAATAATTAACTAATTTCTCTTTTCACTGTCTTTTATGTTCTGGAAATCCCTTTCCAAAAGGGTTAGAATGGCAACTTTATAACACCTGTTTTTTTAAAAAGTGTATTTCTTTTTAACGTTTGTATTTTGTGAATTTTAAGTATGTCCTATTTTTCTGTTATAAGCCATCTGGAACCACAAAGTGGGTGAAAGGTGGGATATAAATAAATATAACGATGCTGCTTCTGATGAATAGGATTGACTGTCCCTCAGTCTGTCAGCCAAGGACAGCATTTTGGTTTAACCAAGTGGCAAAGGTTTGGGAGCCATACAAAGAACTTAAAGCGCTCAGCCGTGGGTAGCCAGTTCTGTTTCCTTTTAAACCCTTTGAATGGGAAGCTGGATACAAGCTGTTCATCATTGTAGCATTTCAGTCCATTTGCAACATTAATGCAGAGGATAGAATATCATGTCATTATCTAATTACATTTGAACTTGGTGGAGCTCAGGTGGTCACAAGGGAAGTTACCCCTGCAGGGCTCAGAAGCTCTGTTTTGGACTAATGAAAGCCTTTGCAGAAACTGTCTGAATTTTCCCCAGACATTTCCAGAACAGTTTCCAGGCCCTTTTAGAGCAATTTGAGTTGTGGTGTATAAACAAAACGACAGTACAGGAGGGAAGAATCTCAGCCTATGTCAGATACCAGATACTATGAGATAATATCTGTAGCAACCAGTGTTTACAATATTGGTATTAATCTAAACCCTGCCCTTACAAAGCAGAGCCCTATTGGAACTTAGTTCAGGGGGATTACAGCCTTGCTGTCGAAAAACTATCAAAATTTACTCTTGGGTGCATTTCGCTGTCTCTCAGCTGGACTCATTTTCAGCTGAGATGATAAAATGTGGAAAATTATGGATGCCATCTTCAACTCACTAGACAAAATGCAAGATATAAATGTAGCATTAGTACATATCCTTTCATTTGTGTAACATATCTTTTTATTTCATTTTGCTTGTCTTTATTGCAATAACAAAGCATGACTTGTACATAGTTATGGGAATTAAAACAAAATCATCATGTTCATAGTCAGCCTTTCACAACCTTCCTGTCTCTTATAACAAATTAAACTTGGATTTCCAGATAATATTTTCAAGATTGCTAATATTCATTAAAGGGATATGAAGATACCTACAGTTTTTGCATTGCTGAAACAATCCAGTCTTAATTTTATAAATAGACTAGCTTGGAGACCCGGCGGTGCCCGGGTCATTTGAGAAGTGCAGCAGGATGTAGAGTGGGTCATAGGGGCTCTGTGTGGCAAGTTTGGTCTTGATCCATCATTATTGGGAGTTGCAGTGGTATCATGAAATTACTGAAGGTAGTGCAAGTCCCATCATCTCTGGTCCACCCTCCCCCAAAGTGTAGTAGGATGTAGATTGGGTCATGGGGGCTCTGTGTGCTAAGTTTGGTCTGTATTGGTGAATGGATGAGGGTTGCATTGTTTTTAGGAAGTGAGTGAAGGTACTTCAAGTTCCATCATCCATGGTCCGTCTCACACAAAACAGCACCAGAATGTAGAGTGGGTCATGAGGGCTCTGTGTGGCAGGTATGGTGTTGATCAATCATTGGATTAGGTTTGTAAGAGTCTTGGAAAGTGAGGGAAGGTACTGCAAGACCCATCATCCATGTTCTGGCCCCCTCCAAAGTTCAGTAGGATATAGAATGGGTCACTGGGGCTCTGTGTGCCAAGTGTAGTCTTTCTCGGTGTTTGTTGGGGGCCATAGTTGTCTGTGGGAACAGAGGGGTGTGAAAGTACTACAAATCCCATCATCCATTGTCAGTCCTCCCCCAAACCTCACCAGGACGTGAAGGCAGTCATAGGGGTTATGTGTGCCAAGTGTGGTCTTGATCAGTGATTGGATGAGGGTTGCAGCAGACTTGGGAAGTGAGTAGAGGTACTTCAAGTCCCATCATCCATGGTCCACCCTCCTCCGATCTGCACCAGGATGTAGAGTGGGTCATGAGGGCTCTGTGTGGCAGGTTTCGTGTTGATCAGTCATAGGATTAGGTTTGTAGCAGTCCTGGAAAGTGAGGGAAGGTACTGCAAGTCCCATCATCCATGTTCTGGCCCCCTCCAAACTTCAGTAGTATGTAGAGTGGGTCACTGGGGCTCTGTGTGCCAAGTGTGGTCTTTATCAGTGTTTGTTGGGGGCCACAGTGGTCTGTGGGAACAGAGGGGTGTGAAAGTACTACAAATCCCATCATCCATTGTCAGTCCTCCCCCAAACCTCACCAGGACGTGAAGGCAGTCATAGGGGTTATGTATGCCAAGTTTGGTCTCGATCAGTGATTGGATGAGGGTTGCAGCGGACTTGGGAAGTGAGTAGAGGTACTTCAAGTCCCATCATCCATGGTCCACCCTCCTCCAAAGTGCACCAGGACGTAGAGTGGGTCATGGGGGCTGTGTGTGGTAAGTGTGGTCTGTATTGGTCCTTTTTGGTGGCCTCAGTGGTCTGTGGGAACCAAAGTGTTTGAAAGTGCTAACAATCCCATAATCTGTGGGTCATGTCCCCCGAACCGCACCAGGACGTAAAGGGGGTTAGGGGGGTTATGTGTACCAAGTTTGGTGCAGGTCCATCACCCGCGGGAACCAAAGTGTTTGAAAGTACTACAAATCCCATAATCCGTGGGTCATGTCCCCCGAACTGCACCAGGATGTAAAGGGGGTTAAGGGGGGGTTATGTGTACCAAGTTTGGTGCAGGTCCATCACCCGCGGGAACCAAAGTGTTTGAAAGTACTACAAATCCCATAATCCGTGGGTCATGTCCCCCGAACCGCACCAGGACGTAAAGGGGGTTAGGGGGGTTATGTGTACCAAGTTTGGTGCAGGTCCATCACCCGCGCTGGGCGCTGTGGCCTGTGAAAGTGGCTGCCACATATCCGCCCTCCCGCCCTTCCGCCCTCCGCACACATACATACATACATACAAACATTCCGCTTTATAAAGGTACTAGCTTGGGGACTCGGCGGTGCCCGGGTCATTTGAGAAGTGCAGCAGGATGTAGAGTGGGTCATGGGGGCTCTGTGTGCCAAGTTTGGTCTTGATTCATCATTCTTGGGAGTTGCAGTGGTATCATGAAAGTACTGAAGGTACTGGAAGTCCCATCATCTGTGGTCCAGCCTCCCCCAATTGCAGTAGGATGATTGGTCATGCTAAGTTTGGTCTGTATTGGTGAATGGATGGGGGTTCATTGTTTTTGTGCTAAGTCCCATTTGGTCTGTATTGCACCAGGGTGAATGGATGAGGGTTGCATTGTTTTTAGGAAGTGAAGGTACTTCAAGTCCCATCATCCATGGTCCGCCCTCCTCCAAACTTCAGCAGGATGTAGAGTGGGTCACTGGGGCTCTGTGTGCCAAGTGTGGTCTTTATCAGTGTTTGTTGGGGGCCGCAGTGGTCTGTGGGAACAGAGAGGTGTGAAAGTACTACAAATCCCATCATCCATTGTCAGTCCTCTCCTGAACCTCACCAGGACGTGAAGGTAGTCATGGGGGTTATGTGTGCCAAGTTTGGTCTCGATCAGTAATTGGGTAAGGGTCGCAGCGGACTTGGGAAGTGAGTAGAGGTACTTCAAGTCCTATCATCCATGGTCTGCCCTCCTCCAAACTGCAGCAGGATGTAGAGTGGGTCATGAGGGCTTTGTGTGCCAGGTTTGGTGTTGATCAGTCATTGGATAAGGTTTGCAGCAGTCTTGGAAAGTGAGGGAAGGTACTGCAAGTCCCATCATCCATGGTCTGCCCTCCTCCAAACTTCAACAGGATGTAGAATGTGTCACTGGGGCTCTGTGTGCCAAGTGTGGTCTTTATCGGTGTTTGTTGGGGGCCACAGTGGTCTGTGGGAACAGAAAGGTGTGAAAGTACTACAAATCCCATCATCCATTGTCAGTCCTCCCCCGAACCTTACCAGGACGTGAAGGTAGTCATGGGGGTTATGTGTGCCAAGTTTGGTCTCGATCAGTAATTGGAAAAGGGTCGCAGCGGACTTGGGAAGTGAGTAGAGGTACTTCAAGTCCCATCATCCATGGTCTGCCCTCCTCCAACCTGCACCAGGATGTAGAGTGGGTCATGGGGGCTGTGTGTGCCAAGTGTGGTCTGTATTGGTCCTTTTTGGTGGCCTCAGTGGTCTGTAAGAACCAAAGTGTTGGTAAGTACTACAAATCCCATAATCCGTGGGTCATGTCCCCCGAACCGCACCAGGACGTAAAGGGGGTTAGATGGGTTATGTGTACCAAGTTTGGTGCAGGTCCATCACCCGCGCTGGTCGCTGTGGCCTGTGAAAGTGGCTGCCACATATCCGCCCTCCCGCCCTTCCGCCCTCCGCACACATACATACATACAAACATTCCGCTTTATAAAGGTATACAGACTAGCTTGGGGACCCGCCGGTGCCCGGGTCATTTGAGAAGTGCAGCAGGATGTAGAGTGGGTCATGGGGGCTCTGTGTGCCAAGTTTGGTCTTAATCTATCATTATTGGGAGTTGCAGTGGTATCATGAAATTACTGAAGTTAGTGCAAGTCCCATCATCTCTGGTCCACCCGCCCCCAAAGTGTAGTAGGATGTAGATTGGGTCATGGGGGCTCTCTGTGCTAAGTTTGGTCTGTATTGGTGAATGGATGAGGGTTGCATTGTTTTTAGGAAGTGAGTGAAGGTACTTCAAGTCCCATCATCCGTGGTCCGTCTCACACAAAACCGCACCAGGATGCAGAGTGGGTCATGAGGGCTCTGTGTGGCAGGTATGGTGTTGATCAATCATTGGATTAGGTTTGTAGCAGTCTTGGAAAGTGAGGGAAGGTACTGCAAGACCCATCATCCATGTTCTGGCCCTTCCAAACTTCAGTAGGATGTAGAGTGGGTCACTGGGGCTCTGTGTGCCAAGTGTGGGCTTTATCAGTGTTTGTTGGGGGCCACAGTGGCCTGTGGGAACAGAGGGGCGTGAAAGTACTACAAATCCCATCATCCATTTTCAGTCCTCCCCCAAACCTCACCAGGACGTGAAGGCAGTCATGGGGGTTATGTATGCCAAGTTTGGTCTCGATCAGTGATTGGATGAGGGTTGCAGCGGACTTGGGAAGTGAGTAGAGGTACTTCAAGTCCCATCATCCATGGTCCACCCTCCTCCGAACTGCACCAGGACGTAGAGTGGGTCATGGGGGCTGTGTCTGCTAAGTGTGGTCTGTAGTGGTCGTTTTTGGTGGCCTCAGTGGTCTGTGGGAACCAAAGTGTTTGAAAGTACTACAAATCCCATAATCCGTGGGTCATGTCCCCCGAACCGCACCAGGACGTAAAGGGGGTTAGGGGGGTTATGTGTACCAAGTTTGGTGCAGGTCCATCACCCGTGCTGGTCGCTGTGGCCTGTGAAAGTGGCTGCCACATATCCGCCCTTCCGCCCTCCCACCCTTCTGCCCTCCGCACACATACATACAAACATTCCGCTTTATTAAGGTATACAGATACAGATTTAAAGATGATTATGTCATCCAATGCCTTACAGAAAATATTTTGCATTTTCATAGACAAAGAAGGCTTTGAAAAACATCTTACAGAAGTGCACTCATCTGCCAGCACTTGAACCTTTGCTCCACGATGCTCCTCCCAATATCCTGAAACACGTAGTAGGCCAGTTCAGTAAGGTAAGTGGCCATTTGTTTATTACTGGACTGTGTGCTTGGCCAATGTTTCTAAAACCCATCAGAGTCACTTGTCTGACATATCACCAGAGTCAGGTAAGAAAGCAGCTGTCTCACACAAGAAAGAAAAATGCTGTATAGTTTGGTCTTATTTATTGCAACACTTGGGGAAGTAAACTGCCAATTTTTGCTGCTGTTTTTCCCCCTACATCAGGTTTTTTCTTTGTAGTCCTTGTGAATACAGACAAATTGGTCTAACTGTGCATGTGCAGGTTCAAACAGAAAGCTTCTCCAAGCTCTACTTCAGATTTTGGTGGTAACCTCGCCCACTTCTCCCCAGGGCATAAAAGGTGCTCTGGCTGGCGGCTCCCCAGTTCTTTTTTTCTGCTGCCGTAGTTACTTTGGAAGCTTTGCTCTTTCTTAGAATGTCTACCACAAGATTCAAATTATGCATGACTTGCTCTGCGAAAATCCCCCACTCTGATGGACACTCGCTATGCTTTCTCTGCCTTGGAAAAGGCCACATTGCCACAGCATGCCCGCACTACCAGGCATTAACTTTGCAGACTTGGAAGACCAGAGAACTGAGGCTTCACTCTTTGTTCTTTCAGAAGGCTCTCGCACCATCTGTTTCCGAGACTCTTTCCATCATGCCCTCCTAGGTGTCAACATCTTAGAGAGCATCTTCAAAGATGTCTTCAAAGCCCCACCGGAAACTCTGCTCCCACTTCTCCCATATTTCCTGGAGGTCATACAGGACCTCCAGGGAAGAACCCTTCGTCAATCCCACCTATGTCTAAAAAGATAGAATCCTGGTGCAATATCAACAACAAGGCCCACGACTGGCTCGCGCACCACCCAACCCTAAACTCCATGGTGGTCAAAGCATCTCAGTCGTCAGGTAGAGAAGGCAAACAGTTTGACGCCGTCGGGAGGAAGCTGTACTCTGGAGTAATACTGCTCACTAGAACAGCAAATTATGGGGCCTGCATGGGGGTTTACCAGCAGCTCCTGTGAGAAAAGGCTGCACCATTTTATGAGAACCTATCAGAGGAAGATAGAGCAGTCTTCAATACCTTTCAGCAGGAAGCAACATCCCTAGCTCAACATCAAACCCAAATGGCGAAACATACAGTGGATACT
This sequence comes from Anolis apletophallus, assembly GCA_030556195.1. NCBI lineage: Eukaryota > Metazoa > Chordata > Lepidosauria > Squamata > Anolidae > Anolis > Anolis apletophallus. The sequence goes on along the minus strand of JARBWK010000008.1, from coordinate 31,592,922 downwards.
GCAGGAAAAATGATTGTTCATGCCATTGCAATCCCATGTCACTTGTAGGTTTGCTCTTTGGAGCTTTCCTCGGCCTCCCGGCAAGTCATATAAGATTTACCATTCAATGTTCTAGGACTCTTTAACATGGGCACGGACAACAAATGCAAGAACAATCAGAACTTCAAACTTCTAGCTGCTAAATGTGGCATGCCCTTGACCACACCTCACTGCTAGAAGCCTCACAGGCAACCACACCGTTTTAATAGATATAACCCTCCTCCATTTTGCCAGCTTCAAAAGTTGCCTCCAGCCTCGGCTCCATAACCCCAGCAGTGAAAACAGCAGGCCCAGCGCCAACGCAAGCGCTCGAATTCGGCAAACCAACCCCAGTGCTGTGTTTGACAGGTTCTGGGACGATGAAAGTTCTTTGACATGCACAGATGCTGATCACACCGTTCATTTTCCAGTTTCCAGGCCAATTCCTAACACTCGTCTGCCAGAAGGCAATCCACACTTCATAGACCACCTTTCCTACTTTGTCGCCTCATGGGCAAACATAACCACCAATGCATGGGTTTCGGACATTGTTCAAAGAGGCCTCGTCTGTCACACACTTCCATCACTAGCCGTCTTAGATGAAATTTGATCCCTATCCAACGGTGCCTTTGAACAGATTACAACCTTGCTTGCTCGAGATACTCCACAATATGGGGACCATTGCTCAATCTTTGATCTCCATTTGTATGTATTCACAGAGACCACAAAGAAGGAAAGATTTCTCTGTAACTGTGTTTCTTTGAGTGGTCCTCTGTGAATTCATGCAAACCCGCCCTTTCATCCCCTCTTACACACAAATCTCCCTCTTTCTAGCTGTTTAAGGAACTGGGTAACCGCTGGCAAAGGGAGCTTTTTGTGCCCTGGGGAGGATTGGGTGGGTTTACCACCAACATTTGAAGTAGAGCTTGGAGAAGCTTTCTGTTGGATCCTGCGCAGGTGCAGTTAGACCCATTTGTGTGAATTCACAGAGGACCACTCGATGAAACACAGTTACAGGTAAGCAACCTGTCCTCCTCCTTTTAGTTCCGCGTTTTTGTGCAGCAGACGACTGCACCAGAATCAAATTCTGGAGAGCTTTTATTCCCCATTTCCTTGGTTCATTCCAGAGATGGACAACTGTGAAGGCTGATGGTTGCCTTTGAAGACTGTCCAGAAGCTTCAAATGGTGCAACGGATGGGAGCCAGGTTACTAACAGGGGCGGCACTCAGGGAGCATACAACTCCTCAGTTGCGCCAAATCCACTGGCTGCCAGTTTGCTACCGGGCACAATTCAAAGTGCTGGCTTTAGCCTATAAAGCCCTAAATGGCTTTGGCCTAACTTACCTGTCCGAATGCATCTCCTCCTATGAACCAGCTAGGACGTTAAGATCGTCTGGGGAGGCCCTGCTCTCGATCCTGCCTGCGTCACAAATACAGTTGGCAGGGTCAAGAGACAGGGCCTTTTCAGTGGTGGCCCCTTGGCTATGGAACATCCTTGCTAGAGACATTAGATCAGCCCCCTCTTTGTTAGCATTTTGTAGGAAAGTTAAGACCTGGTTGTTTGAGCAGGCATTCGAAAAGGCAGTGTAACAAATATAAGAACATGGAACGACTGAATGATGAGATTGAATCCTGATTTTATCGAAGATATGCTAATGAGTTATGTTGTATTGACTTTGTAATGATCGTATATTTATGCTATTTTTTAAATTATTTTAATTGTTTTATGATGTTTGAGCATTGAATTTTTGTTACTGTAAAGCACTTTGAGTCGCCCGAAGGGCTGAGAAAAGCGGTATATAAATGGAGTAAATTTTTTTAACAATAGGTCCCCAGTTATTGTTGCCTCCACATAAAAACTGCCTGCCTGCCTATCTTTCTACCTGAAATGCCCTAAGCTACATGGTCCCTTTGCCCTTTTATGTCCAGAAGATGATTTCATTACAACCGAAAATCACTTCCTGTTTTTTTAAAGGCCTCTCCTGTAACTAAGATAATAAAACTTTATTTCAATACCACCCTATCTCTCTTCAATACCACCCTATCTCCTGAGTCCCTATCTCCCAGAAAGGGACTCAGGGCAGTGTAAATGGCTTAAGGCCAGAAAAATATGGTGAAAATGCCTCATACATATCTCATAGGATGAGGGATATTTCAGGCCAGTGTTTTTTTTATTTTTCTTCTGGGGCCCATAAAAGTGGTTAGGAATGGTTCATGTGGCACATGGGCTACATTTTGCATACCCATTTCCTTCCTTTTTTTCAGTTTCTGGAAACAGAGTTCAGTAGGTAAAAAGTAGAGTTTAGAAATTTACTTTTTAAGAAGGATCTATATTGAAGCTATATGATCCCACAGCTGCTCAGTTATGGGTGGCTTTAGCATCTATTATATAAAGGAGGTCCTGTCGTCGAACGACTGACAGAGACAGAGAAACCATCCAAGGCAGAGACACCAAACTTGCCAACAGAAATAGGCCTCAGGCAAGGAAGGTTTATAGCAAAAAAAACTTTCCCCCCAAAAACCTTGAAGGCCCCCAAAACAACAATTTTTTAAAAAACTACATTTCCCAGCATCCTCTGCGGCAGCCAGCGAAACCCATTGGCCAACATCGGCCCACACAAAATGCAGGGAGGCTGAGTAACCATAGTAACGCTGGCCAGAGCCAGCCAAGGCTAGGATAGAATGCTGAGTGATTTGAGTTCAGTCAGTTGGTGCAAGATCTAGGAGGGTGCAGGTTACCACACTCGAGAAACACAATCCAAAAGACCAAGCCAGCAAAAAAAATCACACAACGCCAATATGCAGAAGATACACAACTATGTGCACAGAGCACATACATACCACACACAGGACAAAAGACACCCACAACAAAAGACACCCACTTTACAAACACCACACACACAACATGACAGCAACACAACTTGCGATGCCTACCTCTACAGACCCACTACACAACTCACACACAACACACACAATGTATACATACCACTGCTAAAAAGAAACCAGCATAGTACAACCAACTAACACACCCCACATACACACCGTACATCCACACCACACTACCACTGCACACTCACAACAACAAACTACACACTCAACACCACACACTCTTCTCCAACCACCATCCCAACCACACACCAATCCTCCACTTTACAAACACCACACCCACAACATGACAGCCACACAACTCGCAATGCCTACCTCTACAGACACACAACACAACTCACACACAACACACACAACGCATACATACCACTGCTAAACAGAAACCTCCATAGTACAACCAACTAACACAGGAGGACATAACAACTACCAGGAGGACATAACACTAACACAAATAGGGCACCAGGGACACAGGCACCACTGACCAACACATACCACCGGAATAACACAAACTTCCAAAACCCACAAAAACAAACTAACAATCCTGCAACACAAAAACCCAACCCAACCAAAATTCACAACAAACACCACTGGCAAAAGCCACACCTCCTCCACATCACAACCAGCACACAGCCAGACTGAGACAACTATGTCACCACAACACACACAAAATAAACCCCACAAATACCTGACAGCAACAGCAGACACCGACAACTCCGCAGGACTTCAACATCCCACCCACCAGAACAACCCACAACAACACAGCCATGACCCCACCAAGACCGTAAGTAACATCATTTCCAACCCTTACATACTCAGACTATCTCGCATCTCCTAAACAGGGCACAGCAACGCGTGCCGGGTACAGCTAGTTTCATATATTCAACCTCTTCACTCCAGGTTGTTCTTGTTTACTCTTTGACAAAAAAGCTTTTCAATCCAAGGTGTTAGGTAGGATGAGAAAACCCTGATATACAGAGTTCAGCTTCTGCTGAATTGTCTTTCTGATGAATTCTACAGGTTGATGTCATGCTCAGTAGACCCTTAAACAATCTCAAAAAGACAAGGTTAAGGAAAGGGTAACCTTTGAGCTTTTAAGGTTTGGGGGGAGCTATGACATACATCTTGTCAAGTAGAAAAGCTGATATGGAATACATGCTAAGCACACCAATATAGTTTGGAATAGGCAAGACTCCACCCAAATTATGAAATTTATTTTTAGAGCTCATTGATTGATTCCATCTAAAACACAAGTGATGGTCCAGAGGACTGCTAGATCTGTTGTGGCCTGGCTTTGGAATGTCCTTCTAAAAAAGGGCTGTTTACCTAAATAAGGGTTTGATACCCATAGCTTAGTCATTTTTCTAGCTGAAAACAAGCATTTTGAAGGATTCAGTGGATGTTATTCCAGGAGCTTCACTGGACCTCTGCTTAAGAGACACATCAATCGTTTAATGTTAAGGTAGCAGCTTTAATGTTAATGAGAGAATGTGGTCACTATTGTTAATGCTGAATGGAAAGAAAGGTATTGGTAATTCAGATGTGCATGTTGTCCACTTTGAATTATATATGCATGCTACAAAGTGTTTTATACCTCCTTTGTAAAAATACCTTTTCTAAAGCCTTTTCTTTAGGTTTTTCAGGTTTGATCCAGAAATATGTTTTTCTTTCCAAATAGTATTGTATTGTGCTCCTTTTTCAGTTAATCTCAGTGAAGTAGAATATGTTCCCAGATCATACCTAGTGTGGTGTTGTGAATCTTTAAGGATTATTTAATTTCTTACGATATGATTTCTATTTCATAGGTTCTGCCACATGATTCCAAAGCTAGACGCCTTTTTGTAACAAGTGGTGGTCTTAAAAAAGTGCAGGAGATAAAAGCAGAGGCTGGGTCCCTGCTTCAAGAATACATCAACACAATTAACAATTGTTATCCTGAAGAAATAGTCAGGTGAGAAATCATGGTAGTGTTGTATTCATTTTTATTTTGTAAATATTTTCAGCCAATAATTCTCCCACACCAGGTGCTTCAGTAAGTCACAGTTTCTCATTCTTCATTTCGTCTTTCAAAATAGTTACTTTGTTTTCATTTTCCTATGGCATGCCCAGTCCTTATTGGGCTAATTAAGGAGTGTTTCACCTACTTCATAATTTTTATTCTAATTGATTTGTGTTGTATTTTATGAAATTCTAGGGCAGGCCTGGAATAACGTCTTTTGGCGCCCTGGGCGTGGGGCTTCCGTCCGTCTCCTCCTGCGACCGGAAGTTGGTCGCGGGAGGAGGAGGCGACGGAAGCTGCATGGCCCTGGCCCTGGCCCTGGCCCCGACCCCGCGGCTTCCGTCCGCCTCCTCCTCGCGCCCTCCTTCCAGTCGCGGGAGGAGGAGGAGGAGGAGGAGGAGGCGGACGGAAGCCCCGGTGCCGTGCGGCTTCCGTCGCCTCCTCCTCCCGCGACCGAAAGGAGGGCGAGAGGAGGAGGAAGAAAAGTCCCGCCCCCAGGGCGCTGCTGCCCCAGCCGTGCGGCTTCCGTCTGCCTTCTCCTCCTCGCCGCCTGGCCCACCCCCTTGCAAAGGAAGGAGGCGGCGAGGAGGAGAAAGGGAAGCCCGCTGGCGGGCATGCGCGTGTGGCAGAAGGAGGGTGCCTCTGCCTCCTCCGCCATGGAGGAGGAGGCAGAGGCGCCCTCCTCCTGCCGCGCGCCCATGCATGCATGCCTGCCAGCGGCCCCGGCGGCATGGGGCTTCCCTTCCTCCTCCTCCTCTTCGCCGCCTCCTTCCTTTACAAGGGGGCGGGCCAGGCAGGCGATGGCGAGGGGAGGGCGCCATTTCCTCCTCCTTGCCCCTTCACAGCGCTCTCCCCCCGCCCTCTCCCGAGGTATGATGACTCTCTGTCTCTCTCTTGGGAGAGGGCAGGGGGAGAGCGCTGCGAGGGGGCTTTTTTTTAAAAAATAAAAATTTGCTTGATCTGCTGCCCCTAGGCCTCCGCCCATAGGCCATGGCCTAGGGTGGCCTTATGGGTAATCCGGGCCTGTTCTAGGGTACCCATTACAAAAAGGTCTGATGATAGCTGCTTCTTGTATATCGGTGGTTTTGTTTGGCTATAACATAATACAAAACTTTATTATGTTCACTGACCAGCACAAAGCGGGCATAAGCGCCCTGGAAAAGGGAAACACAGCTCCCCATAATGCTACATAAGCATTATTACTATTATTATGTATATTTTTATCTTGCTTTTTCTCTCTACAAGGAGACTAAAAGTGGTTTACATTAAAAGCATTTCAATAGAATTTAAAATCTACAAATATATAAACATTAAAACAGGATTTTACATTAAAAAAAACAGTTTAAATTCACAAAGCATATTCACCACAGCACCCCCTGACTTGATCTTAAAAACCTTCTTTAAAACCCTGTTTGAATAAAAGGTTTTTAGCCTGCCGCTGGAAGGACAGTAGGGAGGGGGCCATTTTGTCTTCCCTGGGAGTGAGAAGGAGGCCCCCACCCTTGTTCCTACCAACCAAGTATGTGATCTAGGTGGGCCCAAGAGAAGGGCCTCTCCTGAAGATCTCAGGGCTCAGGCAGGTTTGTACAAAGAGATGTGGTCAGCCAGATAGCCTGGACCCAAGCTGTCTAAGGCTTTAAATGTCATAATCAGCCCTTTGAATTGTGGGGAACCTGTTCAGGGGGATGAAATTACAATAGACCATTACAATTCTACCTCCCTGCCCACAGGCCTTGTCTGCTGCTGTACAGAAAAACTGGCGAGCAGAGCTAAGAGAGATTAACACCCCCTCCTTAGTTTCATCCTGCCAGGTTTTGTGATACAAATCATCCAGAATCAAGTCCTGAATTGCAGTTGTTTTTCCATTTACTTGCCTGGCATTCCAACAACAGCATTTTCAACCTAGGGGGACTGTCACCCTGGTTATCCAGGCTGATATAGTAGACAGTTTAGGGCAATAAGCATGCTATTTTGCTCTCCATTTTGTTGGTACTGAGGCTGTCTCCTCCTTCCAATTCTCTCCCTGCACTGTATGACTCCAGTGGCTGTCCCACGAATCTGGGAGTCCCCTCACTCCTCTAGAAAGCACATCCTTCCTATACAGGACAGGCTAACAGATGACAAATAAAAACCTTGTATAAAATCAGGCAGACAGATGTTAAAAACAAACTAATAGGCTTGAGGTCAGTTAAGCAAAGGCACAGGCCCTCGCCCTCATGTCACCCCTGAAGAGGATCCCACAAAGAGGCTAACCCTGCAAATAATATAAATTTATTTTAGGATGTGCTACTTCCATAATACTTGGTAAATAGAATTGTGGTCTGGAGCTGTAAGTGCCTTTATTCCAGCAAAGCAGATTTCTCTTTATGACAGTATTAACAGAAGCTCCAATCTAGCACTCTAGGGGGGAAAAAATCATCATATGGGATTGGGCACATATAGGACAAGTATGAACAAAGACCAAAAAAGCAGAAATCCTGTTTTCAACTATGATCCCTGCCCTGCTCCAGAGCAGAACAACCCAAGGCAAAATGCTATGAGATTTAGGCATAAGATTTAAGCATATTTCTAGATGTAAATCTACACAGAACAACAGTAAGAGATAGTCCTCCAGCATTATAGATCTGCCCTGCTTGTGGTCTGTAGGCAACAATTTGCTATAAAGACTGTCTATCCAATAGAAAGCCCATCATGAGCAGACATGATTCTAAATGCCTTCCTCTTGATGTCTTGGCTTTTTATCTTTTCCCCATTTTTTAAATTTAATTTCTTTCCTATCTGAAGATCCTACAGATTGGGCCCCAGTCTCCCCTAATGTTCTCACTGTCCTCCCCACAACTCTGTAGTTCTGCATAATTTAATTGGCTTTCAAGAAATGGTACAAAAGGAGAGTGAAGAAGCAGGCTATCCCTCTGCTAGGCCACTGCATTATCCATAATGCTCAGATGCTGTGCAATTCTACTCCCTCTGCTGGTTGTCTGCATTTTTCATAAAGTCAGTCGCATGCTGTGGCTCAGACCTCCTGGAATTGAAAGAACTTCACTTGTGAAGTGAATGAACTAAAATGACCTGAAAATATCCCAAAAAGGCTGTCTTGAATTTCTGCTGCCCAAACTGAAAACACACATTAAACGATGTCATAGATATTTTGTTATTTTGGCCTAGTAGGCAGATCAAGGTTCATTTTGTTTGAAACAATTAATTTTTGAGGTATGAAACATTAGCTAGATTATATTTTTAAGCATACAGTCTGATTTTATCTATCTTTTCATCTGAAGTAATTCTGGTAATGTCAGTGGGACTAACTCCCAAAGTGTCCATCAGAGAATCTTTGTGTGAGAAAACACAGACAACCAAATTGCTGGTAGAATGGATAAAAGTGTGCAAGATCATTGTTTACATGCTACCCGCATGTTAATGGAGTAGCATTTTCTGATATTTCGGAGTCAACATACCTCTGCATGATGAAAGTTTACCTTGTTTGTTTACATTTCTTATTGCTTTTTGTTTCACTTAAAAGTCTGTTCTTCATTTCTTCCATTTACAAAAGCTTTTTTGTTTATCGTGAAAAGACAATGATCATGTGGCATGAAACACTGAGAAACTGGTTCCCTCTGTAGCCTTTCCTCTACAATTCCTTGCTGTCTGTTGATTTTTGTTTTAAATGCCACATGCTGCTTTTAAATCTGACCTTTGGGCTGGGATCTGAGGGAAGCTAAGACACGTTTTATACTTTGATTGCCTGCCCAAGCGGGAATAGCTAGACAGCAGTAAATTCTTCCAAGTGAAATCTTTAAGGGAACCGAGCAACATTAAGCAAATTCTCTAGGGAGAGGTCTTTGGAAACTTGTGTTTTTCTTTGTCATTTATAAGCAAAGCAGTATGGAAGATGAGATGAAATTTCAGGTTTCATTGAGAGTGAAGGAGACCAACATTCATAGCAAGGGTCAACGGCTCTTGGATATAAATCCAAGATTAAACGACAAAGCAGTTCACTTTTTAAATAAAATTGTGATGATTATTATGGGACTACTTCACAATCATCTGGAACATACATGGATATATAATCACATCTGCCCTCCCAAGAAGGTACCATTTGAAGGAGAATGGCCTTTTTTGATAGATCTCTAATAAGCATGAAGCAGAGTTGGGGATTGGAGTGGGATTCATATCCATAGTGCCTTCAGTCACCAGCGACAAATTTGAACAGTGAGATCTACACCATAAATAGCATAAAAGATGTTGAAGTTGCAGAATTAATGTTTGATTAATATTTAGGCCAATCCCTCAGATAATGTAACCATGCACATTTTCATTAGGGGAAATCTGCAGTATGAAACCAATGGTCTGGTGGTAATGGTGCTGATAATGGTAATTCCTCTCCACCCCATCGTCCATTTCCAAGTCCAGTTTAAGAGGGATATCTGGTCCATGAACAGCAAATCTGAGGAAAAAAAAATGTCATTTTTAAACTTTGATATGTAGCTGGGGCAAGTCTGTTTAGAATGTCTTAGAAAAGGACTGGATTTATATTCAGATGAAACCTATTGAAATCAATGTAACCTCAGGTAGTTATGACTAACTTAAATCCCTTTGATTTCGATGGGTCTAATTAGAGAAAAATCCAAGTCTAAATATTGTTGATTTCTTTAAAAAGAAGAATGTGTGTGTTGATGCATGCCAAGGAATAGTTTGACAGTAAATTATTTTGGTTTCCCATAATGCCCATTTTTATTACTTTAAGTTTAGAGAGTTAGGGGTTGATTAAAATATACACATAAAGTTTGGGCCCAGAAAGTCTTTTCATTGTCATACACCCATTTATATTCTAGTCCCAAACCCTATTTTGTTCTCCTTTAAGGGCAAAAAGTCACAAGACAGCTGGAAATTATTCCTAACAGGCAAAGGCCTAAAGCCATTGTTAGGCCAACTAAACCAATTGAATCAGGGAACTTACTTAAGGATTGTATTGCTTTACCAAATTCCCATTGATTGGTGGGGAACTAATGGTTGGATTCAGGCCTAAGGTGGTGAGTTGCAGAATCCATTGTAAAGATATCAGTTGGGAAGAGTGTATGAAAAACTTTTCTGTTCCCATATAACTAGATTATTTAGATGTGCAATGAATGTGAAAAAGACTCAAGAGAGCTAAAATGATGTGTATGTGCAGTGTATAGTTAAGCTATGGGTTTTACTGCTCCAAGATGTGATGGTCAATAGTTTAGGTTTCTGTAAAACTGGGGTGTGCAATGTCGCCTTCGGGCTGAGAGAGGCGGTATAGAAGCATAGTAAATAAAAATAAATAATAAATGTCCAAAGCCCTGAGTGCATACCCTCCACCTGTCTGGTTTGACAAGCACAGCCCTAATTTATTCTCTGTTCTCCCACTTTCTCAGCAGCTGAAACAGGAACTTCCCAGTTTCTCTCTCTTCCTCACAGTTTCCCCTCAATATATACACTCATGGTTTTCTCTGTTTACAATACATCTTCTGTTTGCTTCTTTATTGATAACATTTGCTCCATTGTTCAGCCACACTACATATGTGTCTTGGTTTTTGTGGGTGAAATGTTGGAGTATGTTTGTTGCTGTTCATGCTCTGAGACCTTAGAGCAGGGGCCCTCAAATTAAGGCCCGGGGGCTGGATACGGCCCTCAGAGGTCATTTACCCGGCCCTTCCTCAGGGTCAACCTAAGTCTGAAACAACTTGAAAGCACACAACAACAACAACAATCCTACCTCATCAGCCAAGAACAGGCCCACACTTCCCACTGAAATACTAATAAGTTTATATTTGTTAAAATTGTTCTTCATTTTAATTATTGCTTTAAAGTGTTTTTTGCACTACAAGTAAGATCTGTGCAGTGTGCATAGGAATTCATTCATGCTTTTGTCAAATTATAATCCGGCCCTCCAACAGTTTGAGGGACTGTGACCTGACCCTCTGTTTAAAAAGTTTGAGGATCCCTGCCTTAGAGGGTCCTGCCTTACCCCTCAACTACCAGCTCATTTGGTGATTCCAAATGGCATAGCACCCTCTGTGGGGCACAATAAGTCATTTGGCCTCATTGGATGTGAGAAAATATGGGCCTATTCTCAAAACCCAAAGTGATCTCATCCCAAAGATGGCCATCCAATCTTTATGTAAAAACTGCCAATGAAGAAAAGCCAAATTCTCTCCAAAGCTGTTCATTACACTACTGAATGGTTCTTACTGCCAGGAATGCTTAATTTTAATCTTCTTTCTTGTAATTTCAATTATTGGTTCATAGCCTACATCTTGCAGCAGGAAGCAACTTGTTTTATCTTCTTCATAGTAGCTCTTAATTTAATTTAACTAAAGATTTGCCTTTATGGGGAGGGCAGATGTGAAACAACTGTTTCATACAAAATTAGAATACACTAATACATGCATTTAGCTGATATTGATGGCATATCCCAACTGTCGATGGAAGCGCAGATTGCCTGCGCTTGCAAGACAGCGTTCTACCATCTGCGGCAGGCGAAACGTCTGGCTCCTTACCTCTCCCGCTGCGACCTGGCCATGGTGATCCAAGCCACGGTCATCTCGAGGCTTGATTACTGTAATGCGCTGTACATTGGCCTACCCTTGTCGGCGATCCGGAAACTTAAGCTGGTGCAGAACGCAGCAGCGCGCCTGCTGTCGGGAGCCCCAAGATCTGCGCATGTGACCCCACTCCTGCGTGCACTGCACTGGCTTCCCATCGAATTCCGGTGTCCTTCAAGGTGTTAGTTCTAACTTTCAAGGCCTTATATGGTTTGGGGCCAATGTACTTGAGGGAGCGTCTTACCCCATACAAACCCAGAAGATCACTGCGCTCAGAGGGGCTTAATCTACTAGAGGTCCCTAGTATTAAGATCTGTAGGCTGTCGAGCACCCGGCAGAGAGCATTTACAGTGGCCGCTCCGACCCTCTGGAATTCACTGCCGGAGGAGATACGAGCACTACGGGGTTTGTTGGCCTTCCGCAAGTCTGTGAAGACTTGGTTATATAGGCAGGCATTTGGTCCCAACTGATGCCTCCTTAGTTGCCAGCTGCCAACATACCGTCCTGCCATGTATTGCCTCTGTGTATTATTGCTTGCCGGGATCATTTGTGGGGGAGGGGGCTTTTGGGTATACGTCTTTTATCTGTTTATTGATGTTTTATTGATTTTATGCTGTAAACCGCTCTGGGCTCCAGAGAGAGCGGTCTACCAAATCGAATTTATAAATAAATAAATAAAAATATCATCTTTGCACAGAATGAAGAACACTTAATTTCACTGATTTCCTTCAACAGGCTTAAGTATGCCTTAGTCAGATTTTAGATTTGTATTTAAAACACATTTTAAAAAGACATCCTTGTTTCTCTTTCAGATATTATTCCCCTGGATATTCTGAAGCACTTCTGGAAAGGATAGAAAATTATCAGCCTGTTCTATAAACTGTTCAGTATTTTTGACAGAAAATAATTACTTTCACTTATCTGTGTTTTTGAGTAGCAAGAAAATATAAATTGGAAAGTTCTAGTCTGGGAGATACTTAGCCCTCTCTTCTTTTACCAATCATTTAGGACAATAGGTGGGCATACCTTTCTGTCCTTAAACCACAGTTTGATTTCTAGAAGTTCAAGCTTAACAAGAAAGCCTGTCTGAGTTCCTCAAGCATTGAAGACCTAAGAACAGAAGGTCCAACACTTTTTTTTGAATATGCCTCTGGTCTTCAGAGCCTAATCAGGTCCTTAAAACAAAAAATTAAGAATGTTAGTTTGTGAAGGAATTGCAACACCCTCCACCAAGTCCTAGAGTCCTACATCCTCTGTTTGCGTCAGTGGTCTGCATGGAAATTTCATTTGCAGGTTTGTATCAGCCAAAGTTTAAATGGTCTCCATATGAATAAACAAGTGACAAACTACACTTTGATTTCTTGCTTTCCTATCACTTCAGCCCTTGAATGGTTGATCTTTACATGCAGGTTTTATTTTCAAGAGGACAGTTTTCTGAATTTGCAGGTGTGTAGGCTTCACTGAATGATGGTATGAGTTATATAGGTATTCATTTGCATATCAATAATCCTATTTTGTAGTATTTGTCACTTACCTCAGCCTTTTATTGTAAGAATTTAGAGAAAACAAAATATAACAAAAGCAATACCTTTATTAGCCTTGTTTGGAGGTTCTAGCAGGGGAGCACAGCTATCGTAAACCCGGGACCAAAGACTGGAGACCTTGGTACACTCCTTCTATACCTGGGACATCGTCCTCTTCCACCGAGCGCGCAGCTTCGGGAGGGATGCACATGGAGCGGTGAGGGAGGAAGGGGACACCCGCCTAGCCAGCCAGATCAGCCAAATCAATTCTGGCGCTCAATGGGGTGACAAATGTCGCAGCCAGATCGCCCTCACATCCACTTATTTGCTCCATCAGAACCCACAGTGGCACAGCCCCAGTTAAAGATTTACCAATATAAGCCCTATTCCATTGGCTTCCAGTAACAGAATATGAGATCAGATGTATCATAAACGACCTAAAGACCAATAAAGCCCCAGGGGAAGACTATCTACCTGCTGAGCTATTAAAAAAATACCTGGACTGGTGGGCTTATTAGCAGGCTTATTTACACACATAAATAACACCTGCCAGATTCCAGTTGGTTGGAAGATGGCAATAGTTGTTCCTATATACAAAAAAGGAAACAAAAAAGTTCCTGGTTCTTATCGGCTGATTAGTCTAATTGATATTGTGGCCAAAATATATGCCAGATACCTCCTAAGCAGAGTTGAGGACTGGGAAAAAGAAAAAAGTATTCTCGTTGAAGAACAGGCTGGCTTCAGGCAGAGTAGATCAACCATTGACAATTGCTTTGTGTTAAAAACACCCAACTACAAACTAAGGGGTCAGGCAGGGCTGTATATTAGCACCAGTGCTATTTAGCTTATATGTAAATGATCTACCGGAACAGTTAAATGATCTACTGGAACAGGACCCAGAGGTACATATGCCTCAGGTGCTTAAAACACACATTAACATCCTGTTATATGCTGATGACATGATATTATTGTCATACTCGCAAGTTGGGCTACGTAGGTTTCTGAGAAGATTTAGCTCCCATTGTCATAAGAACTCCCTAACTATCAACAAATCAAAGTAAAAAATAATGGTATTTGGCAAACGACATAATAGTCATAGATGGCTTCTGGATGGTGAACCAATAGAGCAAGTTTGCACTTTTATGTGCCTAGGAATCGTTTTTTCTGAGATCGGTTCCTGGCTCCCACACCATTAAAGGAGCTCAGCCAGAGCAAGAGTAAGGGCAAATCAACTGCTTAAATTAACAAATCATAGTCAACCAGGATCCTTAGACCCACTTCTTAAAGTATATAAGGCTAAGGTTACCCCTATGCTCCTGTACGGAGCAGAAGTCTGGGGCCTAAACCAGGTATCGTTACTAGAGCAATCTCAAGCACAGCACCTCCGTAACTTTCTGGGAGTGGATAAAAGGACCCCAGCTGCAGCAGTGAGAGCAGAAATGGGAGTATACACAGAAATGATGGTTTATCCAAAATTAGGGCATATAAATATTGACTAAAACTAAAACTTATATTCCATCATGGAAAGCCAACAAGTTCTTGTAGGTTGGGAAGACAGATGTCTCATTCATTCTAGAAAATAGACTGGAGATGTTTTCTTCTTTCCTCCTCCTGAAATTTGTTTCTGTGATGTTCTTCTAGCCCAGTGGTTCTCAACCAAGGGAATCAGTAGTTACTGAAATGGACATCCAAGTGCCACCTCTGTGTTGAATGAGGCAGGCAGGATTTTCCCCGGGTACTGGTTGTGGGGGGTCGGGAGCAGGTGAGGGTTTTGCCCTCCTTTCTGCTAGAGATCCCTGTGGACAACTAGTGGGCCACTGTGTGACACAGATGGCTGGACTAGATGGGCTGAGGCCCGATTCAGCATGGCTCTTCTTATGTTCTTATGTTCTTAACCTGTGGGTCCCCAGGTGTTTTGGCCAACTCCCAGAAATCCCAGCCAGTTTACCACCTGTTAGGATTTCTGGGATTTGAAGGCTAAAACATCTGGGGATCCACAGGTTGAGAACCACTGTTCTAGTGATAGTTTTGCACTTTGGCTTTCTTATATACTTTTTTCCAAGTAATTTCAATGACCTAGACCAAGCTATATTTGATTAGTTACATTTTTCAACACAGTGGGCCTGAATAAAGCCAGCCATCTTGTTAAAGGAGTAAAAATACCATAGTCAACAGTTGTGTGCCTCAGCTAAGGCAGACCTCTCCACCTACTTGTTTCTGAAATTGCTGGTTTTTTCAATACATCTAAACATCATTCAGATTTTGGACACATGTCTCTGCTGTTTGAATATCTGGAACTTTTAAAAAGCTGCTTTTAAAACAATTTTTGAAAAGCAGGCAATAGCATACATTTTAAACAGAGGATGTTAGGCAATGCTGGCCTCTAGAAATAGGCCTGTTACAACTTGCTTTGTAGGAATTCTGTCAACATAAGCCATGCTACAAATGTGGTGGCTTTTTGGAGGGGGTGGAGTAGAGAACCACTGGGTGGCACATTGTCAGGATTTGGACAGCCTGCTGATCCTCTGGAATGCAGTCAGATGAGAAGAGACTCCATGCTGCTGTCAAGCAATAGAACAGCTGTTGCTGCTGCTGTTAGACTGTTGGCTCCATAAGGACATGACAAACCTCTCAGAAGTAGAGAGATGTCTGATTCATGTTAACACCATTCACATCGACCCTAAAGACTTGGCAGCTTTTAAGAAGAAGGGGACGATATTCCATTCTTATTACCCACTAGGCAAACTGCTGACCTCAAACCAGTCCTTGTGGTCTATGAGAACATAATAGTTTGAGAAAGATGGAACAAATCTGTTTTGTTGTATGTCTTCAAGTTGCTCCAAATGTATGGCAACCTAAAGGGAAATCTATCACAGAGTTTTCTGGGGCAAGATTTGTTCAGGAGAGGTTTGCTCCTGACACAGAGTATGACTTGTCCATCATCACTCACTGGGTTTCATGGCCGAGGAGAGATTCAAACCCTGGTCTCCAGAATCATAGTTCAATGCTCAAACCAAGCTCTAGTTCACAATAAATGCAACTTAGAATCTTCAACAAGTCCATCTGTACAAAATATATAAGAACCAAGAAGAGTATGTGTATGCTCCTTGTGATGTTCAAAGATATTGACTGCTACTATTAGAAGTGGTTCGTCTTTGGGGTTGGGTGCCCTCAACCTTCCCATAAGACCTGGTTTTATCTTTTGTGTAGCTCGGAATATAATGTATCAAACAGGCAAGATTATGTACTTTTGAGTTCATTCGTTTCAATGAGATTTAAGTATCACACAATGCTGCGATCTTATATATTTAAGCAAGGACATTTTCGTGGAACATGATGTTACTTAACATCCAAGCATGATGAATGAATCAGTAGAACTTAACTAGGAATGAATTGTGTCCTGAATAACACTCTGAAAGAGAATTGTGCTATACAAATCACCTTCAAATTGTTCTTTGGCTTAAATCCCATTTTCACATGGCATATATTTGGGAATTTTCAGACTGTATGTGCCTAATAAGAAAAACACCATCAAACCTGGAAGTCACATCATGACATACACAAGTCGACTCATGCATATATGAAAACATATTTTTATTGTTTCTCAATCTTGCGTTTCTCCTTAAAAATGGAGCCTTTAAGGCCAATAACACTTCTAAGAAAAAAGCAGTGTAACTTTATGAACAACAATTATGAAGCAAGACTGGCAGCATCAATAGTTAATCCTATGGAACATTAAGGAGTCTATATAGTTCATATTTTAAGGTAAATGGCAAGGTAACAAATGACTTTACAGTGCATATTAAATGTAGTTGGGGAAAACTGACCTACTCAACATATTGAAAATGCTTGTAAATCTGTATCAGCAGAATCTTACATGTTGACCATATGGAACTAACCAACCATATATAATGGGATTGCAACGGATAGGCAGCCTAAGAGGATGGAAGTGCTTGCTTGCCAATGTTAACTACAACATTGCTGCAGCTAAATTGATGTAGACTATAGAAAACAGCTATGAATTACTGTAGGACAGGACTGTTATGGGTAAGAGGCCACATGCCTTTAAGGGGCAGCCCACAATTCCCTCGTGTACCTCTTCCTGTATTCTACAGAGCCAACTGAAATGGAGTAATGCAAGCTTAAATCACAATCCATATATATACACATTAGGATGTGTGTGTGTGTATACACACACACACATATCCTAGTGGGATGTTTTGTCAGGTAAAAAATGTTTTTATATTCATGGTTTTTCTACTTTTGGGGATCATGTGCCCCAGTGAATGTGGGGAGTTGTCTGTCAGTATGTCAGCATGCAGGTACATGTACACGGTAGAATTAAGGCAGTTTTAACAACACTTTTGCTCATGATGCAGCTTCCAAGATTTTTAGCCTTCTCTGCCAAAGAGTGCTGGTGCCTCAGCAAACTACAACCCTCATGATTAAGCCATGGCAGTTAAAGTTATGTCAAACTGCATTAACTCTACAATATAGAGGCACCCGATGTCAATGTTTGATTTCAGAACATCAAGTGGAAGAAAGTGCATTAGTACTATGTATAATAAATCAATTTGGTCATTTTTATATCAGTATAAAGAGCATTGCTTTTAGTTCACTTTTTAAAAATAACTGGATTAATTCTGTTGGCTTGTACATATTAAAGGATTCTCAAATGTATATAAAAAGCAACACAGTTTACACGAATCCTAATGAGGCTGCCCTATTCTATAAAAATTAATAGTTGCTTATTTGTCTTCTAAACAATTCATAAATAATATTGGCGTTGGGGGGAAAAAGTCTCTAATGGCAGTGAGCCCTATAATTTGGGTTAATGTGAATTAGATGATTGCTGTGTTGTGTAGTAGTTCTGTTTGCTTGGCAAAAGAGTAAAATAATAGATGGATGTAAAGAACTGGAATAGGTTTGGGGAAGAAAATCAGCCCAGTTCTTGGTTTGAGTTGCAAAAAAGGTCTTTTGTTTGATAGTCTTGCCTAATCATATGCTGGTTGTTAGCTCTAAGGGTTAACTCAAGCCATTAGGATAACGGGGAAATTCTACAGCACCTTTGTTCTAACCTTTAATTAGATTACTATGATCTCACTATTCATTCAAATACCAAGGTATTTATAATTATTGACACGCTTTCATATTGGGTTTTTAGCTGCTTTTCTTGGGCAGTTTGACTTTTTCTTACTAATTATCATCAACTTGTTTTTCTAAATAATTATTTTTTAGAAAGCATTCATTCCTTATTTTATAGACTTTATTAATCTGTGTGGATCATTTACATTATCAGCCAATAATATTGAATCATTGGTGCATCAGATGTTATTGAGAACCTGTCCATTGATGCTGTTGTGGGAATCTGTAAGCCATCTCTAGATATGTTCCCAGTGAACGAATTTACAATGAATAGTGAGACTCTGCAGCCTCACTGCATTCCTTCATATATTTCTAGATCTTCTGTTAATGGATTTTTCAGCTTTCGGTAGATTTTGTTGCCAATAAAAAATAAATTTCATATAGATTTTTTTTAAAAAAAGACTTTTGTTTATCAACAACTCCATCAAATTCTCATGTTGAACATTACCAAACGTTTTATCCTAATCAACAAAGCAAATGTCAACATCCATATTCATATCATGAGATTTCTCTCCAAGAACTTGTGGGTTTCAAGTCCTCTTTTGATTCCTAATTGCGTATCTTCTGCCTTTTCATCTGCCATGTATTATTTTACAGAAAATTGTTATTTGATCTCATCATCCTGTAATTATTATATACTTTGTCATCCTCCCATTTAGGTAAGTAAAGGTAAAGGTTTCTCCTTGACAATAAGTCTGGTTGTGTCCGATTATCTCAATTTCTAACCCGAAGAGCCTGCATTGTCCGTAGACACCTCCTAGGTCATGTGGCCAACATGACTGCATGAAGTGCTGTTACCTTCCTGCCAAAGCGGTACCTATTGATCTATTCACATTTGCATGTTTTCAAACTGCTAGGGTGGAAGAAGCTGGGGCTAACAGTGGGAGCTAACCCCTTCCTGCAGATTTGAACCACCGGCCTTCCAGTCAGCAAGTTCTGTAGCTTAGCGGTTTAACCCGCTGCACCACCGTGGCCTCTTTTAGGTAATATCATAAAAATCATTTGGGTAGTTTTCAGGAATTAATTTTGTTCTGTAGATTTCAGTAAATATTATATTAAAACAATTAAATCGTTGTGTTATATTAGCTTTAGTATTTCTACAAAAATATTATAAAGTCCCAGAGCTTTTCTTTTCTTTTTAAGGTCATATTGCATTTTGAATTTCAGATTGTTGCATTTCCAATCCTGCATTAACTTTTGGTACAATGGATATTGATCTCTTTTCTTCAAGCAACTCTTAAGTTTAATATAATCAGCTCACACAGCAATTTCACCTGCGATATCAAGTGTCAATGAATCATTTCTACAAATTAGAAGACAGTGTCATCTTTATCTTTTTCTGTAAAAGCACCATGGGTCTTGCTAGGCTTTTTATTTCTGTTAATTATTTAGAACACCACTTCTCTTTTGCTTTTTCAATTGTATTCTGGATGTTTTTATGTATTTCCCTGTATTTTAGAGAAGGCAGCTTATTAAAGGGAACTCATTCTTGTCTCTTCATTTTTCAGCCATGGAGAGGATGGGGGAAACATCAGCGACATCAATAAAAGAAGAAGAAGAAACACGATAGGAGCAAATTCTGGATTGATGCACAAACTAAGTTACTTCTTATAGTCTCAGATAATAAGAGAGACCTCTGAATATATTTCTTAAATTCACATTTCACATAACTGCTTCAATAATATAGTGTAATGATGGGGGACTTGAACTTGCTTGCTTTGTGACAGGGCAAATGAGGAAGGTATATACAGGGCTGTAAACGATGCTTCCTCCTGTGTTTAACATTCTGCATTTCATCATTGCCTTTCTGTTTCTCAACATCCTTCTTTCAGCAAGAGCTCCTTTCCCTGACAGTTTCCTCTTTGATAGTTTCCATTTGTTTATTTTTCGGCAGGCTGAAAAAGCACGCATAAAAGAGCCCATAGAACTATTTTCAGTTTACCAGTGACTGTGGAGGTTGGACACAAAAGTGTTTTCCTTGTTATACTTTTAATTATTCAGAGAACGGATTTCCTAGTCGCAGTTATACTTTAAGAAAAGATTCAAAAATGTATTCAAATTAGAAATTATTTTCTTTTTATGATTTTGTCTTTAGAGACTCTTTCTACGTATGAAAATCTGTGTCCCATTATTTGGCTAACATTGGAGAAAGTTGGGAGTGGGTCTTGTGGATTTAATACTTAAACACTTAATAGAAACTAAAGTGGGGAAACTAGAAGCTGGTGATCAAAAGGGAAGCCAGGAACAGAGGGATTATGGGACTTGCATTTCAAAATAGTAGCTTTTCCAAACTCTGCTGGTGATAGTGGCATTTCTTCTATCCTGTCGGAACCTGAAATGTGTGGTTTAAGAGAAGGTAATACAGACAAGCACAGTTCAGGGGCTTTGTTCACAGCAGGAGTAGTGACTGCATCTACTTTACCAGATGAATATTTTTCTTACACTCAGAAATGAATGAGATGATGATGATGAAGCTTTCAGGTTTTTGGTTTAGATTATGAAAGAACAGCATACGAAAGATGGAGAAACAGAAAAAAATGTTTAAGGAGAGATTTGAGGTGGCTTACCTAACTTTCGATTGTGTTCTTCATTTTATGGGTACAGCTCATTTTTAGAGGTCCATTTACACTAGAATCAATGCAGTTTAACATCAAGTTAACTGCCATGGCTCAAGGACACTCAATCCTGGGATTTGTAGTTTGATAAAGCACCAGCACTCATTGGCAGAGAAGGCTAAAGGCCTTGTCAACCTACAACTCCAGTGATTCTATAGTACTGAGCCATGGCAGTTGAAGTGTTGTCAATCTGCATTATTTCTACATATAAATGAACCCCAAGATTTGTAAGAAAGGGCTTACCTGTGATTCAGTTGGTTGAGGGCCTTTAGTTGAAGCTCAGTGCATTTTTTAAGGTGAACCTATGCAGCCAGAAAGTAGTAACAACTGAAAACCAGGATGAAAACAAGAGCTTAACTATTTTGGCAAAATGTACATAATGAGCAATTGAGTCATATTAATGAAGTAGATGGAATGAAAGAGACAGGTAAAATATTAATACACCAGCTATTAATCCCAGACGCACCACTTGTGATAAAAGCTACAGCTGGCTGAGTGTGTTTCATCCAAATGGCAGGTTGTTTTGTTAGGAGGTGTGCCTTGGACCAGCCAGGGCTGACCTATTTGAGAAGTCAGGCATAAAACCATTAAGTATAGAACTAAATAACAAAAGAAGCCCTTTCCATGCACCTGGGACTGAAAAGGCCCAGAAGGGAGCATAATGTTTGCTTTTCACCTTCCGAAGTGGTTGATTCCGTTTCTGAGTGACAGAAACGGGATAGGGAGGCATGGGAGAGACCAGGCAATGTTATAATCAGCAGAGCTTGGAAGTAAGGAGTTACAAAAAGTAGGGGCTCAGTGTTCTCTATTGGGTACCCAGTTTGGTATACTTGAATGAGGACCTTAACACATAAGGTTCCAAAAACAGGTCCTGGTGTTACAACTTGCCTTGCTTTGACCTGGAGCACTCTAGGATAGCTATTCTTATTGTACCAATCTGCTCCTCAAGCTCATGAAAAACCTGCAAGCGCTTTTAGCAACCATTGGGACTTGTCTCCTCCCAATCTGGGCATTGGTTGGGGCAAGAGAGGTTACAATCAGCACACTCACTGGGGTGCATCTCTCCTACTGGCAGGCAAAGATATTGTTACTTTGACAAGTTTTGGTTATTAAGTGTTTGATGCGGAAGAGTTACAATTATCCACCATTTCAGGCATCAGGGTGTGTGTATATGCGTGTATGTGTCTTGGAGTGTATCCCTCACAGATACTGGGGCTGTACTGTACTGAATCCCACTTGGCATTTTAGTTGATCCCTTGATCCATGATTTTAGTCACTGTTTTAGCCATTACTGTCCTCCAATGTAGGTTAAGCAGCATGGTTTGCTAATTTCCCTTGCAAGGTGAATGCCAGCAGGTAAAACAAATTTTCCATTCTCTTCCAGCTGCAAAGAAACAGTTGGGCACGTAAGATAGATAGATTGCAGTGATAGACATATCAATGTGTGGATTTATTTCTCCTACAGTCCTATTTTACTTGTTGGATTGCTTTGTGTTTTACACACAGAGGAGAACATGTGCTCCTCATCTGTGTGACCAGTTCAAGTAAGGCTGGAAGAATTATAAATATCTCCCACTGTCCTTTCCTCTTGCGTTCTCACTTTTCAAAGCAAGTAGAACTGCAGACAGATTGTATTTCATACTGGGAAAAAAAACACACTTCGTTTAAAGAAATCAAAGAAACACAAGCCTCTCTCTTTTAGTTATTTGTACATAGTGGAGGCAAGACAAAATCGCAGGGAGATAAAAGAGATGGTGGCATATAAAACTGTGGGAATCATAGCCATAACTTTATTCTCAATATTTCAGCACTCGTCATTTCAGAGGGGGCAAAATTTATACATCCCCCTATCTATTTGATTTATAGCCTACCTTACTCCTACACATCAACCGAGAAGCCACTGTGGAAACAAAATGTTGATTTAGATTAGAGTTTGGATTTTTATGGATGTTGTTAATTCTCAGATTTCCCAAACACCAGTGGTATTGCTTTTTAATTTCAAAAATAAATCAGTGACCTAAAGTAATGGGGAAAAAAGCCTCAAAATTCCATTCAAAGTATTTTAGTCCAGAAAAGGTAATAATTACTATAGTGTATACCACACTGTCTCCCTATAATATATATATTTATTTATTTACTTTTATTTATATTCCGCTTTTCTCATCCCGAGTGGATTATAGGTACACATACTTAGCAGACAATCCCTGCCGTTTCCACACAACACACATATAGACGAACAGAGGCAAACTCTGGCCACCAGAGGGAGCTGGTGCACTCCTCATCTCTCAGCATTCCCAGCATCCCTTGTTGTTCCTTCTGCATTCCTCAGCGTTCCTGGAGTTCTTTAATGGCCTCATAATTCAGTCAAAATTTGCCTCCCCACTTAATGTGGTACCTTTATCTCCTACTTGACAGATGCAACTGTTTTTCGGGCTGCAAAGGCTACACTTAAAGGTTGAGCACCCACCTTGACCCGGGTAGGCCTTGAACTCATGGCCTACTGGTCAGAGAGATCTTAGCCAGCTGCGCCACATTCCCAGTGCAGTCACCGTGTTTAATATATCGTATGTATACCATAGTGTATCCTCAATATTAGATATAGTATCTACACTATAGAGATCCAATTTGATTTCAGACCTCAGGGCACACAACAACAACATATTTTACTCAACATTAGGCACATTAATTATATTATAGATATCCAATGTGATTTTAGCCATAAGGTTGCTTTACAAGGGTTATCCGGAATGTAAGATTATAAGATTTTTTTTTAAATACAAAGAATGAATATATTTTAATAAAACTTACAAGGATCGTAGCATAGGCATTACATTTTTTCCACATAATCACCATTCAGTTCAATACATTTTGTCATCCATGGGATGAGTTTTTTTTAAAAAGAATTGAATTTTTATTGTTTTATAGTTTATAGGTACATGTAAAGAGGGGGAACAATCAAGATGATAGAAAAGTAGGGAACAACACCAAGATAACCACAACCACAATAACAAAAATTCGAAAAAAAAGGAAAAAGAAAAAAAGAGAAAAAAGAGAAAAGAAAAAAGAAAGAAAGAAAAAAAAAACTCCCCTAAAAGAAAAGGGAGAAAAGAAAAAGCAAAATAAAAATAAAAATAAAAAGAATCTGACTTCCATGGGATGAGTTTTTGATGCCTGTGTCATAGAAGTTTCCCTCCACCTTTTTCAGCCAGTTTGTCACTTTGATTTTCACCTCATCGTCATTGGAAAAGTGTTGTACATCGGTACAACATCAACATTACAGTGTATGAATACAGGTTAGAGGCGCACAAAGACCCCCCCATAGTACTTGCCCGATGGCGATATGCATGCTGGTCAAATTGAACTCCTTGCAGCCAAAAGTAAGGCAAAGCCGCTCGTGCTCGGCGTGGGTCGGCATGGGGAGAAAGGAAAAGGCGCCGGGTCATCATGTTGATGTTGTACCGATGTTTTGCCTATTATTGAGCATTGAATATAGTACGATATATTTTGCAATAGACGGGGTTGTGCTATTCATTATTTACTCATAGAATATACAGTCTAATGACCATATGGTACCCTCACACTGCTGTTTGTGTTGCCTTCAATTTAGTGAACAGAAGATAGTCACTGAGTGCAAGGTCAGGGCTGTGAGAATGGTGGCTTAAAACATCCCAACCAAATGAAGTCAACAACTCTTGTGTTGCACGAGCAGTGTGCAGATGTACATTGTCATGAAGGAGGCAGACTCCTGCTATCAGCATCCCACGTTTGTTTTGGATGGCTCTGTGAAGTTTCTTCATGGTCTCACAATATATTCCATACCCATTTTGTCACATGCTGTCTTGATATGACATTCTCTCCATAAACTGAAATGATTTCATGATGAATCACAGAAGCATTCATGCCCTTAGCATTTAGGTAGCTTATTACAGTGCAAACTTTGCACTTGGAGGGAAACAGAATGAGAACTCTCATCTCTAACTTTCACCACAACTTCAGTCAATGAGCTACTGATGACTGGCACTGCTTATTCACTTACACTGACTTTCTGCTACACGACAGTGATACCAACTTCCCCCAAGAAAATTCCCTGCGAGAGCTCCGTTCCTTGTAACCTTACTTTCCAGATAACCCTCATACATCAGAAACAACTTGAATGCACACAACAACAGATAAGTATACCACAGTATACAAGTAACATCTATGTATTCTGCTGGATCCAATACTTGCACAACCGATTGTTTAAAAGTGCCAAGGCCTTGACCCTCGCTTATTGCTGAATGGGTGACTCACTTCTCACCCACCTAGTACATACACCTTACATGGGAATCTTGGATGCACTTGGGAGTGCACCTACACAATCTCTAACAATGTACCACCTCTTGTGTAACAATTATGAACATAGTGCCTTCAACAGGATTCTGGCCATTGTGATCAAGTCTCCACATTGTTCCTTGAGTGCTTATAGCGCAATAAATCTGTGAGCCTCTAGAACTCTTTGGTTTTGCTGCAACAGACCAGTACACACACTTCTCTGGAAGTTGTTATTGCTATCAAGAGTGGCTGCGGTTCAGTGAGCCAAGACATATTTTTACGTGCTGAGCTTTTAAATATAGAAAGAGCTGAGCTCAGGCTTGTACTTGGAGTGGCAAAATGAGTAAGAAATAAATAATCTGCTTCTCCCTCTCTCCCTTTCTTCCTTTTTCTCTCTTTCTCTCTCCCCTTTTCTTTCTCAATCTCAATCTTTCTCTCTCTCTCTCTCTCGCTTTTAATTAATTAGATCCAAGCCGGGAATCACCATGACACATCGTGTGTTTTTGGAAAAGTAGTCCTACTATAGAAAGCATAGTTACCTACCTGAAGGGCTTCCAGAGAACAGTTCTCTCTTGGAAGTCATTCTCTGCTGGCTTAGAAACGTTATCCAGACTAGAGTCTGGAAAAATTGCTCTTTTTTTAGATTATATATTTTTGAATTTTGGATAAAGGACATTGTAATCCCTTCAAATGTAACTTCCCCCAAGTTTTAATCTAAACCAAGTCTTGTTCCAAAATAAAGGAATGGAAACGAGGAGAGCACATACATATATACACACTTACTTAGATTGACAGACACGGTGATCAGAAAGGCTAAGATACAAGATTCAGGCTGAGATCTGGGGTGAAATACTGCAAAAACAGTAAATCCATGACCTTTTCCATTATGACAATTACAAGATATGCTGTATCACAAAAGCCAGCATATTTAATGACAAATGGCTGTCATTGCATAAAACATTTTGAGAACTAATAAACCTCTCTTGAATACTGAGGTGAAACACATTAGGAATGAATTCTCGAATTCATTAGTAAAATCAAATAGCATGAGGTCGGAATAGAATGAGGCCATTGGGAAATAAACCTTGCCCGTAACACTTAGCCCTTGGAATACAGACTGGGTGACCAGAGAGAAAGTCTTTTGCCCATCATCAAAAGTGTTCTGTGCATCAATACATATTATATAGCACACATAAATTGTCCTCCTCTTTGAAGCAATTATTGTCGAAAGGGCTATAGTAGTGTACTAAGTTACGGTCAAAATCAGGAGGCGTACATGTCCCATGCAGAATATCTTTGTAGCTATGTTCCAATGCAAATCCACTTCCATTTCCATGTTGCTGGAGAGCAGGGGGATAAACAGGGATGTGTCCACCTATTTTCTCGTTAGCTGGACATATTGCTAAGGCCACCAGCAGGGGCTTTCAAGGGGTCCTTGAGATGTCCCTGAAGAGAACGTATTTGCAGTTCACACAATTGAATGAAAATAGCTGCACATGTTACTGCGGATCCCCTTGCTCTCCGATTACACAAAAAGGCAGGCAGGGAGTGCTGCATGGCTTACAAAGTGGGTGAGTTGTTATGATATAAGGGACCCAAAGAACCTCAAACACACCAGATCCCACCTGATCTTGGAAGCCAACCAAAGTTAGCTGTGTTTAGTACATGGATGGGAGACCACCAACCAATTCCAGGTGCTATAGGTTATATTTCAGAAGAAGGAAGTGGCAAAACCACCTATGGGCATTCCTTGCTTATGAAATTCATGGGATTGTCATACATTCACAGATAATTTGAAGGCAGACAAACAAGTCTGATTTATGCCATCTCAAATTGTTTATTTTGGTCATAGACAAACACAGGAAATAAAAGTCATATTTTCATACGAACTTGGTACATGTAGTACATTTAAAATGTAAATATAAATACTGAAGCACAATAGGGGGGTGAGGGCGTTGAAGGGGAAACAGGGCAAAAACATACAATGCATCCCAGTCCCAATATAACTTCTGTTTTGCACACAAGATCAATATTACACATAGTGTATTATCACCATAATGATTAGAGGAAGAAACCATTCACTTTCATTCTGGGCATCATCCCTCAGTTCTTGCTGTCATCGTGGCTCCAGCTTTGGGGGAATCACTTCCTGTTTAACAAATATAAAATGTATGCTGGTAAAGTGAACCATGTTTGATTTCTGGATGTTTCCTCTGCCCTGCCTTTGTTAACTCCTGCATCATCTGACTGGGATTAATGTGAAAAAGCAACACAGTCCTGTCAAGTGTGAAATACAAGCAAGACTGAAAATTAAAATATGCAAATCTAAAATGATATGCAAATCTACAGGCTACGGAACACAAAGGGCAGAGTGGGCTGTGCAATGGTTGAAAAGCTGCTGGAGGAGAGAGAGTGGCATGCCTCCCAACCGCGGAGGATCAAGTTAGATTGATTCCTGAATATATATTCCGACCTCATGCTATTTGATTTTACTAATGAATTCGAGAATTCAGCCCTAATGTGTTTCACCTCGGTATTCAAGAGAGGTTTATTAGTTCTCAAAATGCTTTATGCAATGACAGACGTTTGTCATTAAATCTGCCGGCTTTTGTGATACAGCATATCTTGGAATTGTCATAATGGAAATGGTCATGGATTTACAGTTTTTGCAGCCCAGATCTCAGCCCGAATCTTGTATCTTAGCCTTTCTGATCACTGTGCCTGTCTGTCTATGTAAGTGTGTATATATGTATGCGTTCTCGTTTCCATTCCTTTATTTGTGATGTTACAGGAACTACGTCTATTGGAGATAGTAGTGGTACACTAGAAGGATAATATAAGCAACTGTCAGGCCCGTACACAAGTGCCGAGCAAATACACACCATATTCCCTCTCTGGGCTCTGCCTCTTCCTTGTGACATCCCTGAAGGAATGTCAGCGACAACCAATTAAACAAGCGGCTGTCACCCGAGGTGCGCATCAAGTCTAAGGTTGTGAAAACAGTAATAGAAAGAGAATATCCTCTGTGTGACAGAAGCAGCTTATCATAGCTCAAGCAGCTCCCTTGGAGACTTGAGTGTCTTTCACTCTCATGCACACACACCGAGTCTGTCAGAGAAGCATTTGGGCAGAGATGGACTCCGTAGGGGGAAAAAGTCCACAGATAACTATAATTAGTAGTCATCTTGTGAGATTCTTCTTTTAAAAAAAATCACAACTGTGAGAGGGAAAGGAAGGACTGAGGAAGGGAGACCTCTTCTCCTGGAATTTAAGAAATGTGATATATGAATGGGTTCAGAATCTCCATCGGAGGCTGATGATGACTCAAGTCTACACATTCACAAACCCTGAATCCTTCCAGGAGTTTGTTTGGATTACGGGATCCTGACAGAGCCATATTATACAGAGGTTTGGTTAAAAGCCGCTGAGCTCTCTCTTTCTAGGTCACTGCTTTAAATCTCTCTTTGGCCTTATAGCAAGGTTATACATACAGGGCTATACTTTTGAGAGTAATTATAACATTGTTGATGTTCTTCCACTGTTATTAGCTACTGTCAAAAACAAGGTCAGACATGTTTACATGGGCAGGCATTACAAGCAGAGGGAGTTGCGAGGCATGGAGAATGTCTCTTCCCCCTGAGTTCAGGGTAAAGAAACATCACTCTTCACGCACAACCGGTGCTACCATTTCATTGTGTAAACATTCTGACATCCTGTTCAACATTCTGGGTTGGTGAGATGTGACGTATTGAATCAAGGAAACTTCAATGGAGTCAATATGTAACTCTAGTTGGGACTAAGAATGTAGGCTTTAGTATCAGGATTTAGCTAAATTAGATCTGTGCAGGCTTAAGACTGAAATATTTAATGTTCATTTACATATCTCCTAAACCCTAGGAAGCTTCAGGAACAACCTCAAAACATGCTAAAGACAACACAACTAATATAACTGAACTACTGTGTGCTCTTTTTGTATCTGTTGGGGTTTTGTTCCAGGATCCCTGCTTCCCATGGATATCAAAATCTATGTATGCTCAAGTCTCATTATGTACAATCACTGTGATGGCACGCCCGAGCCTTTGGGAAAACTATATTGCTTGGCTTTACTCGAAGGCTATCTGATACCTTCTGTTAAGATTAAGACTCTTAGCAGACAGATGAAGCAAGGTGAAAAGATAACCAAATTAGTTTACTAAAACAAGATGAATAAAGGGTTAATTTCATCCAGGACGATCATAGAATAACTTAAAACAATACATTAGAAAAGGATAACTTGCTGGTTGCCAGCATCTTTCTGGGGTCTTTGATAGCCTCTTTTGCCTCTGGTGCCAAAGCGATGTTATGAACTGCCTTAATCTTCTTTCCTGTGAAGCTTAGGCTGGTTATATGCTGCTTTTTGACTTTTGGACTGTTGGTATAAAATAGTGCTAAATATAGTGCAGCAATATAAGAAAGTGCTAAGAATGCCTGGTTGGACTGCTGGGCCTAAGAATCCAGACAACATCCAGGCCTCTAAGGCTCTACTTTAGAAAAGAGGAGGAGTCCAGCAACGAGCTCTGTGTGGAAATGAAACAAACCAACGAAGGCAGGCCTCTGAAGGGTGTTTTAAGCTCCACCCAGAAACGAATACAGAAAAAGGTAACTACACTATTGGGAAAGCCTACAAACGGGGAACTGAAGCAAAGCAGAGGAAAAGGCAGAGTCAAAACTTCACAATGACAGAAAAATAGTTTTCCTTGTATATGGGGGCAGCTCCACTGGCTGCCGTTCATTTCCCGAGCAGGTTATCACCTACAAAGCCCTAAACGGTTTGGGACCCGCCTACCTTTGTGACTGTATTTCCTTCTATGAACCTGCATGACCCCTTCGATCTTCTGGGGAAGCCCTCCTCTCACTTCCCCCTCCGTTGCAAGTGTGACTTGTGGGGACAAGGGAGAGGGCCTTCTCTGTGGTGGCCCCTCAGCTTTGGAATTCGCTACCCAGTGAAATTAGGCAAGCACCCACCCCGGCAGCCTTCAGGAAGAGCCAAAAGATCTGGCTGTTTCAGTGTGCTTTTGAGGAATGAATACATTTCCCACACCATGACCTGCTCAGCACAATATGCCCATCAATGCACTTTATCTCATCCTTCAGTGATAGTCACCCCATTGCTTGTTCCCATCTGAAATCCCTCACCAGGCACATTCATCTATCTCACCCAGAGTTTATATATTTTATTCTACCCCTTGTTGGCTCAGCCCGCTGTCCACATTCTTATTTTCTTATTTCATTTCCTGTATTCGATTTTGTATTAACTTTCTTTGTTTATGTTTCTTTTGATGTTATTATTTGCTGTATGTATTTTATATTGATTTGTTGTAATTGTTTGGGCTTGGCCTCATGTTAGCCGCCACGAGTCCCCATTGGGGAGATGGTGGTGGGGTATAAATAAAGTATTATTATTAAGATTAGCTTTTTTGGATTTTTTTTAAAAAATTGCAATTTAATCCATGGATACAAAGTAATTGCTCTCTACATAACATGCTGTATGTGGAACCGCCCTTGAAAAGTGTTCGGAAACTCCAATTTATTTATTTATTTATCACATTTCTATACCGCCCCTCTCAGCCTGAAGACGACTCGGGGCGGTTTACACAAGGCAGTCTCTGCCCTCCAATCAAAACACAAGCAAAACAAACCAAACAATAACCATATAACACAACAATTAGCAATTAAAATATACAATTACAGTCTCAGCGTCATGTTGAAATCACTTTCTGTCACATCGTCGTCATTCCATATATCTAATTAACCGTTATATTTCATCAGCAAATGCCTGCTCAAAAGCCAGGCCTTGACTTTCTTGCGAAATGTCAGGAGAGAGGGGGCCAATCTTATGTCACTAGTGAGGGCATTCCAAAGCCAAGGAGCCACCACTAAAAGGCCCTGTTTCTCGTCCTCGCCAATCACGCCTGTGAAGAAGGCAGGACCGAGAGCACGGCCTCTCCGGATGATCTTAAACATCTTGTCCAGAGAATAACAGCTAGGTTACTTACTGGAGTTGATTCCAGGAAGCACACCCTTCCCCTGTTTAAACAGCTCCATTGGCTCCTGATTTGTTTCTGGGCCCAATTCAAGGTGCTGGTTTTAATCTATAAAGTCCTAAATTTTGGTCCAGGTTACTTGAGACACTGTGTCCCTCTATACAGGCCAGTCTAGTAAGGAGAACCGTATTTCGAAACAGTCCCTGGGCAACATGCACTTAAAGATCACTAGAGAAGGAATGTTCTTGGGGGTGGCTCCTAAGTTGTAGAACTCGCTGCTGGAGGAAATTAGATCGGCTCCCACCGTCATGACATTTAGGAAAGGTGTGAAGACTTTCCGTTTCGAAGCAGCATTTAACAGAAGCCAGGCACTTATGGATACAGAAGAATGGGGAATTTTACAATAATTGATCCTCTATTACTTGTTTATTTAGGGATTTTAATTATTTGTATGTATGTTTTGAATATGACGTGAGCCGCCTTGGGTCCATCCTGGAGAAAGGCGGCATGGAAATCTCCGTAAATAAATAAATGTACCAAACTCTCAGTTCCTTCTATCAGACAATATCTCTCTTATAAGCCTCTCCAGATCCTGAAATCCTCCGATGGTGGTTCTTTCAGTTCCACCTTCACAGAAACAATTGATGAGAATATATGCCATGGACTTCTCAGTGATGGCCCCTAGATGATGTATTCCTAGGGAGGTGCGATAAGTATTCTCTTTCTTCTCCTTCCACTGATAGGAAAGGTTTTTTTTGTTTGTTTGCTTTTTTGAAAAATTCCAGCCTATACACAATGTTGAACTTCTTTGGAGGTGCTCTTTTAACATTTCAATTAAAATCTGGAAAATATTCAGTATCTGACTGATAGAAACCATCTGGTGCCTCTGTATTAGATGTTATCATTACAAGACCAAAATATTTCATAGCTTTTGCAGAAGCAAAGGAAGTGGGAAAAGATTTCAAAGACTCGTATCCTTTTATCAGTTTTCTTATCCACATGATTAAATATTTTTTTCAGCTACAATATATTATTCTATAAACAATAAATATAAGGAATGTATACATTGCTAAGAACACAAAAAGAAGGCAAGTGTCTGCATTAATAGAACCACAGTTTTCAAGCCAAGAGAAATAATAGTCCCAATATATTCTGCATTGATCAGGCCTCACCTGAAGTACTGCATTTCATTTTGGGTGGCTCATTTGCAGAAAGATATAGACCAGTTGAAGAGGGTTCAGAGAAGAGCAACAAGGATAATAGCTTTTGACTAGTAAAGTAATGCAGTACAAGAAGCAAATATGGAATTTGTGCAATCAACATTTGGATTGGCCTGATCTATGAGTCGGATAAAGTAATTTTAATGCTTTTTGTTAGGTCTTTTAATTCATATATTTCAGGTTTTAAATATCTTTTTATCTTATCTTATGGTGAATTGTCCTATTGATTTTATGTCTAATTATTTATTTATTTATTTCATTTCTAACCCGCCCTTCTCTACCCCCGTTACATCTTGTTGATTTGAGTTTTGGTTTATGTATGTAAGGCATTGAATTTTGCCATTATTTTTGTGTCGTCATCTCCCCGGGTGATAACAGCGGTATATAAATACTAGGCCTGGTTAGGTTCGTTCGGAATTTCTTAATTCAGAATAAATTTGGATCAAATTTCTTTTTGAAGCGATTTTGAAGCGATTTGGGAACCCGGAAGTATCCTTGCCATTTCTAAGCTTTTTCCGTCATTTCTCTTACGAAGAGTCGGAAATGATTCACCTTTTCAAACCAGTGTGAATGGTTTCCCTTCGTTCCCTTTCCCTGCCACGTCAGACCTGGGGTGAGAGCCATGTTTAACCCAGTTTGGATGCGGATTTCCTTCTCTCTCGCGTTAGTCTGACGCGGGAGAGAAGGACATCTACATCCAAACTGAATTAAACACGGCTCTCTTGTCTAAAAATATGGGAAAGGGAATCCCCCAAGTTTTCCCTGTCCCGTTTGCAGGTTTTTGTGCATTGTACAATCGCGGACGCCATTAATGAAGTGATTCCGAAATTTCTGAAATTTTGAACCATTCTTTGGGAAAATTTCGGAAAACATTAGAGAATCAAATCGCCAGCGCTCCCTACATACGAAATGAGTTTCGAACCATTTTTTTCCTTGACCAACCAGGCCTAATAAATAAATACTGTAAAAAAATTAATAACTAATTAAATAAAATACAACGAGAAGAACAAAACAGTAGAGGAGAATGGAAGGAACTGGGCATGTTCAACATGGTAAAGAAATTTACTCATTCATTCAACATGGTAAAGAGACGGAGGGTGACATGATCATATCCTTTAAATGCATTGAGGGACTGAAAGTGCTGCCACAAGGAGGGTACAGGCTCATTTCCTGCTGTCTGAAAGGTTACAATGGGATCTAGTGGTTATAAGTTACAAGAAGATATATTTCTATTGGGCATTAGAAGGAACTTGTTGTTGTAGTTTTTTTGGGCTGTATGGCCATGAGCTAGAAGCATTCTCTCCTGACGTTTCGCCCACATCTGTGGCAGGCATCCTCAGAGGTTGTGAGGTCTGTTGGAAACTACGAAAACTGGGTTTATATAACTGTGGAAAGTCCAGGGTGGAAGAAAGAACTCTTGTCTGCTGGAGCTAGGTGTGGATGTTTCAGTTGGCCACCTTGATTAGCATTTGGTGGCCTGACACTAGTTAGGTGTGCCTTGTTATTGCCTGGGGGAATTCTTTGTTGAGGGGTGATTAGCTGTTCCTGATTGTTTCTTGTCTGCAGTTCCCCTTTGTTTGAATTTTGTTCTTTATTTACCGTTATAATTTTAATACTGGTAGCCAGATTTGTTTATTTTTATGGTTTCTTTTCTGTTGAAATTGCCCACATGCTTGTGGATGTCAGTGGCTTCTCTGTGTAGCCTGACATGGTAATTGTTAGAGTGGTCCAGCATGTCTGTGTTTTCAAATAATATGCTATGTCCAGGTTGGTTTATCAGGTGCTCTGCTGACAAATGCTAATCAAGGTGCACAATTGAAACATCCACACCTAGCTCCAACAGACAAGAGTTCTTTCTTCCACCCTGGACCTTCCACACAATTTTCCTAGTTTCAAACAGACCTCACAACCTCTGAGGTTGCATGCCATAGATGCAGGCAAAACGTCAGGAGAGAATGCTTTGAGAACATGACCATATAGCCTGAAAAACCTACAACAACCCAGTGATCCCGGCCATAAAAACCTTCAACAATACATTAGAAGGAACTGCTTCACAAGCTGGAAGGGGTTCAGAGAAAGTTAACCTAGAAGCCAAGCTGTACAAGTAGCAGTTGGGGAGCTGGGTATGTTTAGCTTGGAGAAGGCTGAACGGGGACATGATCGCCATGTTTGAATAGTTGAAGGGATATCATAGTGAGGAAAGGGCAAGCTTATGTTTTGTACTCCAGAGTAAGACACGGAGCAATGGACTCAAACTATAGGGAAAGAAATTCCAGTTAGATATTAAGAAGAATTTCCTGATGGTAAGAGTTGGAATATGCTGCCTCTTTGGAGTATGATGGAGTCTCCTTCTCTGGAGGGTTTTAATCAGAGGCCAGATGGCCATCAGTTAAAAGTGCTTTGATTGTGTGTAATGGCATGGCAAGGGGTTGGACTGGATGGCCCCTGTAGTCTCTTTCCAACTCTATGATTCTATGATAATAAGATTGGTTTGGCAATTATTTATTATTTAGTATTTATACCCCACCCTTCTCAACTCCAAAGGGGACTCAGATTATGTGTACAATTACGATTATTACGATTATTATTACAATTATTGTATACAATTCGATGCCATATACACAACAGACATAAAAATATACATCGAAACATGAATTAAAAATAATATAAAGATTAAAACACATTATTAAAACCACAGATAGTCAAAAAGCCGTTCTAATTGTCATTGCACATTCTCAATCATCACTTATTGGACTGCACTATTGGCCAAAGGCTTGGCCCCAAAGCCATGTTTTTACATTTTTTCTGAAGGTCAGGAGGGAGGGAGCTGACCTGATTTATTTTGCTGGGGAGGGAGTCTCATAGCCAAGAGACCAACACTGAGAAGGCCCTATCTCCCATCTCTACCAGTCTCACCTGCGAAAGAGGTGGGACCAAGAGCAGGGCCTTCCCCAGATGATATTAACCTCTGAGTTGGTTCATAGACGGAGATGCGCTCAGACAGGTAAGCTGGGCCAGAACTCTTTAGGGCTTTATCAGCTAAAAACAGCACTTTGAATTGTGCTTGGGAATAGATGAGCAGCCAGTGGAGCTGACGCAGCAGGGGGGCTGTATGTTCCTTGTACACCATTCTGGTGAACAATCTGGCTGCCGGCCAATGGCACCAATCACCTAGAAAAGTGGTGCAGTCTCCTTTATAGCTGGAAATGCTATAGCTGGAGTTCCTACAGTGATATTTTGTGTGTGTGTGTGTGTGTGTCGCTTCTGGTGAGAGAGAATTGGCTGTCTGCAAGGATATTGCCCAGGGGACGCCCGTATGTTCTGATGTTTTACCATCCTTGTGGAAGGCTTCTCTCATGTCCCCGCTTGGGGAGCTGGAGCTGACAGAGGGAGCTCATTGGCGCTCTGCCGGGATTCAAACCTGTGACCTGTTGGTCTTCAGTTCTGCCCGCACAAGGGTTTAAAGCACTGCACCACTGGTGGCTCTTGAGATTATAATCCACTGAATGTAGCTCTGGATAGAAGCCAACAGAGGGAGCTATGCTCACATCCCACAATTAAGGAAACCAGTAACCATTTAAAGAAAGCCAGATTAGTGGGGCACTAACATGGGAACTGCCTCTTCATCTTCCCATCATGATTTATAACAAAATGCCTCCGCCCCGCCCGAATAAATGCAACATGTACAATGCATGCAAATGCTCAGACCACTGGAGGAATCTGTTTATTGGTCAATAAATTGGAGTGTATTGTTGAAGGCTTTCATGGCCGGAATCACTGGGTTGTTATGTGTTTTCCGAGCTGTATGGCCATGTTCCAGAAGCATTCACTCCTGACGTTTTGCCTGCATCTATAGCAGGCATCCTCAGAGATTGTGAGGTTTCACAACCTTTGAGGATGCCTGCCATAGATGCAGGCGAAACTTCAGGAGAGAATGCTTCTGGAACATGGACATACAGCCCGGAAAACACACAACAACCCAAATAGGAGTGTCTTCCTCCCTCTGTTTTGAATTTATTCATTTTTTTTCAAACCCCACTTAATTTTGGTTCATATGGTGTGCATGGGCCAGCTTCAAAGATGTCTTTCTGCGTGGCATTTTAAAGCTCTCTAAATTGAAACATTACCCAAGTTACCATTCGTCTGCTAAACACTTGCAGTTGTGTGTCTGACTGTGACATAAAAGCAGGACTTGCTTCTAAGGCAGAAATCAAAATAGGATGCAAGGAACTGGAATCACTGAGGACCTAGAACTGAGCTTTTGTTTGGTCATGAAACTCATTAGATATTTTAAAGGCAATCTCAAACTCAACCTAATTTAGTTAGGAGAGTTACTAGTGCTCAAGTACAAAGAAGTGCTTTGCGTGGAGGACTGTGGCTCAGTCCCTGATATTTCCAAATAAAAGAATCAGATAACGGCAGATGAAAAAGACCTCCAGTTCAGACTTTGGAGAACTGCTGCCAGACAGAATACAATAACAGGCAAGGCTTGTATGACCTGTTGTAGGGCAGGATCCCATTTACTAAAAGCATTATAATGATGGGTAAAGATAATGCTGAGAAATACAATTGAGCACATTTTTACATACTGCCTATGACCGCCTTTTATGCAGCATTCAACCTCACGTCTTATTTCAAAATCCCTTTGTAATAATACTTTCAGATCTCTACAAAGAACAATCTGTCCTTTTCCTGGCAACCCAGTAAGTGGAAGGAAAAGGGATGGCAGAAAAAGAAAAGGATGGTCCCACCCAATTTTGGCCTGGCTTATCCTCTGCTAGGCTTGAATCCATCTACTGGCAACATGCAAACCTGCAAGAGAATGTGGTCCTCAACAATAGAGAGACATATAGTACAGTCAGGCCTCTACATTCACTGGGGTTATAGGGGTGTAGGACCCTTGTGAAAGTGAAAAACATAAACAGCCAATTGCTTTTTGTTTACCTGAGAGAACACCTTTCTTTGAGTTTCTAGGTCTTCCATCATGACTCTGTGCTCAAGTTTTGCAAGAAGCCAAATACAGAATTGCACTGGAGGATATATTTATATTATATAATTACATATAATATAATATATATTATATATGTAGGTTGCATATGATCTTCACTGTATACATGAGGTTTGGAAATTATTATTTTTATGTACTATAGTTGATTTTTGTCTAGTTTATCTATAGCTGCTCCATGGAGTTCATCACAAACATAGTTTTCAACAGAATTTCTTTTCTTAATTAGAAACTTCTTCATTTTAGTGGCAATTACTGCAACTCAGTCAGCAAACTGTGCAAATTATAAGAGTTAGAACAGTACTTTCAGTTAAAAAACACCAGTATTCTGGAGTGATTAAACCTCTCTGGAGGTTTTTAAATGGAAGCTGGATGGCCATCTGTTGGGAGGGCTTTGACTGTGTCTTTCCTAATAGTATAAAGGGTTGGACTAAAAGCCCCTTGGGGATCCTTTCCAATTCTAGTATACATTGCCTGGATCTAGTTAAGTTTCCTTCTCTACAGGTTTTGAACTGAGGCTGGATGGCTGTCTGTTGGGAGGGCTTTGATTGTTCCTTCCTGCCAGGCAACCTCTGTTTATGGGGACAGGAGTGGCGGGGGGGCATTTTTCATGTGACACACCTGTAGACTACAGG
Source organism: Anolis apletophallus (assembly GCA_030556195.1). Lineage (NCBI taxonomy): Eukaryota > Metazoa > Chordata > Lepidosauria > Squamata > Anolidae > Anolis > Anolis apletophallus. The sequence continues at coordinate 31,554,978 of JARBWK010000008.1, read as the reverse complement.
CAACACACTAATTTGTCCCGACACACAGTTTGGAAAGCTGTGGTCCTCCAGCATGACGGGAAGATGTTGACAATAGATTTACACTGGAGGACCTATAGATTCCTATGAGATAACATTTTACATCAAATGAGTGCATAATCAAATTTGCAAAATTCAAAGCAATCAATGTGGAGAGATGACTGTATTTATGAAATAGGAGATGCCTCCTTGCAATATAATTACTAGTCTGGAACCATTTATACATCCATTTACCATGCAAAATGTATCCAGCACTCAATGCAAGGAAGTGTCTTTTGGCTTATGTTACCTGATGGTACTAACAACAGTAACAACAAGCCTTCTGTTAGAAGGACCCAGTTGTATACAACCATCGAATGCATCTACACCAGTAGTTCCCAACCCTTTTTTGACCAGGGACCACTCTCCAATATTAGTACCAAAAGGGTTACGAATCAGTTTTTTGGTCAACTTTAGATTCACTTTGGGGTATTTGGGGTGGTGATTCAGAAAATTGTATTGGATAGACCATATCTGTTCTAGTTTCTGAAACAGAACATATGTCATCCAGTCGTAACCATCTGCTTGCCCACAGAAAACCGGGAATGTGGCGCAGCTGGCTGGGAGTCAGCTGCATAAGATCTCTAATGACTAGAAGGTCATGAGTTTGAGGCCTGCCCGGGTCGGGGTGAGTTCTCGACCAATTGTCTAGCTCGTTGTCTGACTATAAATGTTGTATGTCTATGGCATTGAATGTTTGCCTGTATATGTGCATTGTGATCCGCCCTGAGTCCCCTGCGGGGTGAGAAGGGAGGAATATAAATGATGTAAATAAATAAATAAATAAATATTTAATAAGCCTCGGCACTCTAAGAGGGTTTTGCAAGACCAGTTGCTCTTGTTGCAACGGTATAGTAATGGTGACCATATTTTAGTTTTTGCGGACCTCTGGTGGTCTACAGACCGCAAGTTGGGAGCCATTGATCTACACTGCAATTTGACACCACTTTAACTGCCATGGCTCAATACTATGGAATTCTGGGAGTTGTCGTTTGGAGAAGGGCCACCTGATTTGGACAGAGAAGGCTAAAGGTCTTGTAAATCTACATCTCCCATGATCCCATAGCATTGGGTCACCACAGTTAGAGTGGTATCAAACTGCAATAATCCTAGAATGTAAACGCACCCAGGTCTACCCAATTTTGCTTGGAAATAAGCACCACTGGATTCAATGGCACAGACTTCCAGGTATGTATATAGAAAGGCAGCTTAAGGAAATAAAAATAATAGCCAAATATTCTGGGTTTTCAAATAATTTTTCATCCCGATGCCCATTAATCGGCTCAGAGGGAAAACATTTCAAGGATATGCTAATGAAGACTCAAAATAATAATGTGTGCAAAGGCTTTTTGAAATGGCAGGGGGAAAAAAGACAGGGGACGATGACGACGACAACCTAAAACAAAAACCAAGAGGCTTTGCAATAACCGAACACAGGAAATTTGTTGCAGGCTTAATAGAGCTGGGAGGTAAATGGCCTGCTTTCCCTTCTGCCAGAAAGAAGAGAGTATTTGATTAAGTTAAACAGGAACTGTTTCTTTGTTCCCAAGGAGAGCAAAAGCAGCTTTTCAACCCGGAAAACCAAGAGAAGCAGACCAAGGGAGAGAAGAAGAAAAATCTATTAAAAAAGATAACAAAGGAGGAAGGCACTTAAACTAATTCTATCAAAATTCAGGGAGAACTCCCGAGATGTCCCTAAAAGCAAGAGCCTTTTCTATTCTATTATGCAACGGAACATTTCAGAGCCAGCGAAAAGGGAAAATGACGACTGGATCTTACATATAATAAGTTAAAAGCCTCTGTCACTCTCTGGATGGAGAGAGGAGTCACAAGAATGACATTTATCAGGACTAACAAATGCGCTTGGGCTCATCATCTGAAAAAGGCGTAAGTAATCGTCCTTAGGTTTATGGCATTAAAAGCAATGGGTTTACTCTGGGAATAAAGTGATTTCTGTTTTCAGAGCTGTTTCAACCAGTGCAACGCTACACACTGGTTAATCAACCTTCCTAATGCCAAAACCCATGTTGTGGTGACCCCCAACCACAAAATAAATTTTTTTGGGTAATTTTGCATACTGTATTGTATGATTTTAATCTTGTTTAAATGTTTAAGTTATACACTGTATATTGTTATGGCATCAAAACGCTGCTGGTTGTAAGCCGCCTTGGGTCACCTCCGGGTATGAGAAAGGTGGGATAGAAATAGCATAAATAAATAAATAAATAAATACTGTTATGAATTGTAATGTAAATAACTGATATGCAGGATGTATTTTCATTCACTGGATCAAATTTGGCACAAATACCCGATACACCCAAATTTGAATGCTGGTGGGCTTGGGGAGTTGTCATATTTTGTCATTTGGGAGTTATAGTTGCTGGGATTTATAGTTCACCAACAATCAAAGAGCATCCTGAACTCCACCAATGATGGAATGGAACCAAACTTGGCACACAGAACTCCAGTGACCTACAGAAAATACTGGACGGGTTTGGTGGGCATTGACCTTGCATTTTGGAGTTGTAGTTCATCTACATCCAGAGAGCACTGTGGACTCAAACAATGATGGATCTGGACCAAACTTGGCACAGATATACTCAATATGCTCAAATGTGAACACCGGTGGAGTTTGGGGAAAATACCGTATATTCCGGAATACAAAGTGACTGGGGGTATAAGACGACCCCTCAACCTTTCAAGAAAAAATACAGAGTTAGGGACATACTCAGCATTTAAGACTACCCTCTTCTTCCAAGACTATGCCCCCGTGCCCCCCCTGCTTTCCGTTCAAGGACCTCCTTGCCCTTGCTGAATTACCTTTTAAAGACCAGTAAGGCTTGCCACGGGCCTGAGAAGGAAGTGCCTGAAGCCGCCGACTCCTAGCAGCACTGGGGGACGACGTGCCTCGGATGTGCTCCCAGAGGCATGCTGGGAGCAGTAGTTCAATGACTTCTAGGACTTCAATGACTGCTAGGAGTTGGCGTCCGGAGGCACTTCCTTGGGCCTAGGCAAGACTTCCGAGGAGGTAAGTGGCGAGGGTGGAGGAGGTCCTTGAATGGAGAGTGGCAGGGGTCACTTGGAAAGCCCAATGGGCCATAAGCCCTGCCAGTCTCCGTGGCAATGCGGCCTGCTGCTCCTCCTCCCCATGCCCTCTCTCCACCCTCCTCCTCCTCCCTCCCTCCCTCCTCAAGCCGCACCACTAAGGGCGATTTTATTTTTTTCTTTAACTTATTATTTTAATTTACATCCAGCGTACTAGATGACCCCCCCAACTTTTCTTATTATTTTCCAGGCTTAAAAAGCCGTCTAGTACGCTGGTACATATGGTAGATCTTGACATTTGGAAGCTGTAGTTGCTGGGATTTATAGTTCACCTACAATCAAAGAGCATTCTGAACCCCGCCAATGATAGAATTGGATCAAATTTTCCACACAGAATCCCCATGACCAACACAAAACACTGTTTTGTGATAGACTTTGGTGACTCCTCTGACACCCCCTCGTGACCCCTCCAGGGGTCCCAACCCCCAGAATGAGAAACACTGCAAAAGATGCATGACTGAGGTAAAGTCCACTATATGAGTCTACACTGACAGCTGGAAGATTACACTTTGGAAACCATTGCTCTAGGCATGGGAAAACTTTGGCTCTACTTCGGCTGTTAGGAATTGTGGGAGTTGAAGTCCAACACCTGGAGGCCCAAAGTTTGTCTATGCCTTCTCTAGCCACTAAACTCCACAGGAATTGGAGATGGTGTCTGACTCATTTGTGCTAAATGATGTGAGCTATCTCAGGTCCATCCTTTCCCTCCTCTCTTCTTTGCAAGATGCTGACTTCTGAACATAGCATCATAGAATTATAGAGTTGGAAGAGACCACACGGGCCATCTAGTCCAACCCCCTGCCATGCAGGAAAAGCTCAATCAATCAAAGTACCCCCGACAGAGGCCATCCAGCCTCTGTTTAAAAGCCTTCAAGGAAGGTGCTTCCACAATAGTATTACTAATGTGTTGCTGAGTTTTGTGCCATTCCAACAATAGAACATGAGCCTAAACATCGAAGAACCTTCTCGCTGACACAGAGGATGGTTCATTCAGATAGGGATTTAATTATCAATAAGGTATTGTCTTTGGAGACCCATAGGGTGCATCTATACTGCAGAATTAATGCAGCTTAATTGCCTTGGCTCAATGCAATAAAATCCTGGGAATTGTAGTTTGGTGAGGCACCAGCACTCTTTGGAAGAGAAAGCTAAAGACTTTGTACATCTACAACTCCCATGATTCCATAGCACCAAGCCATTGCAGATAAAGTGGTATCAAAGTGCATTAATTCAACAGTGTAGATGCAACCATAAACTGTATAAGATTACCACATTTTGTTCCACGGTTGCAGAATTTTTGCATCCAAATCTAGCAGTAAAGAGCCTGGTGTGTGTGTGTGTGTGAGGAGCATCTTGAGAAACTGCAAGTGACTTCTGGTGTGAGATTTGGCCGTCTGCAAGGACGTTGCCCAGGGGATGCCTGGATGTGTTTTGATGTTTTACCATTCTTGTGGGAGGCTTCTCTCATGTTCCCACATGGGAAGCTGGAGCTGACAGAGTGAGCACACCCACACTGTTCCCATATTCAAACCTCTGACCTGTCGGTCTTCAGTCCTGCTGGTACAAGGTTTAATCACTGGGAATCTGGCGCAGCTGGCTGGGTGTCAGCTGCATAAGATCTCTACTGACCAGAAGATCATGAGTTTGAGGCCTGCCCGGGTCGGGGTGAGCTCTTGACCAATTTGTGTAGCTTGTTGTCGACCTTTGCAACCCGGAAGACAGTTGCATCTGTCAAGTAGGAAATTTAGGTACCACTTTGTGGGGAGGCTAAATAATTGCCTCTATGTCTGTCTATATATGTTGTATGTCTATGGCATTGAATGTTTGCCTGTATATGTGCATTGTGATCCGCCCTGAGTCCCCTGCGGGGTGAGAAGGGCGGAATATAAATGACGTAAATAAATAAATAAATAAATAATTTAATCCACTGAACCACCGGGGTCTCCAAAAGAGCCTGTTAACCTGAAATAAGAGACCATTTGCCCCCAATAATGCTGTACCATTGGCCATGCAGAGATTCAGGGAGCTTTCAATCCAAAATGTCTCTCTAACTAGTTTCCTCATCCTTGCTTTTAGCAACCATCTCTACTTGGGCTTATGAGAACAAAGCAACTATCCTGGAATACATTTATCTCAAGCGTCTTTTTGGCCATGGGAATCGTACGTTTGGGCCTTTAAAGGACTACGGTTGTGCCAGTAAGTGTTCTGTTACTCAACACTTAGACTAAAAGATGTAAAGGGCAAGGATAAAAACGAAAGTATTAAACCAGTCAATTTCTTACTTTCTTGAATTGGGGGAACGATATTGAATTGCAAGACAAGGCAACATCAAAGGCTCAGCCGAACTTCCTCTGAAATCAATGAGAGCCTGAGTATTGATTGCTCTAATGGAAATTAGGATTGGCCCCAAATCATTACAAATAGCACAAAGGACCAGGAAACAAGGCAGACAACAAGGCAGTGTTAAGCAATTGAAAAAAAGATGCTGAAATTTACATTTTTAAAGGTATTTTTTCCCATGCAATTCAAACATTATCACACTAGGAAATGAACAATGGAGGAAATAATAATACAAAAAATGTGTTCATATAGAATCAGAGATGGAGATAGTTAGCATGGCGTAATAGTTCAAACATTGGGTCTGGTATTAAAAGTCAGTTTAAAAAATAAAGCCCAGTAACAATTCAAAGTACTGGTTTTAATCTATAAAACCCTAAACAGTTCTGGCCCAGTTTACCTGTCCGAACGTATCTCCCTCTATGAACCATCAAGGACATTAAGATCTTCCGGGGAGGTCCTGCTCTTGGTCCCACCACCATCGCAGTTACGTTTGGTGGGAACGTGAGACAGGGCCTTCTCCGTGGTGGCCCCTCGGCTGTGGGACTCTCTCCCTAGTGAGGTTAGATCTGCCCCCTCCCTCCTGACCTACTGGAAGAAACTGAAATCCTGTTTGGGATCAGGCGTTCGCAGAATAGACTGATTGTACTGGTGGAGACAAGATTTATTTTGACCGCAATTTGGACTGAGTTGGGTGACGTTTGTAACCTGGTGAACAGTTTTTAATGTATATTTATAACTATTTTAATTATGTATATGGTTGTTTTTATTATGTGTTTATATTGTATAGGCATTGCATTGTTGCCTGTTGGAAGCCGTTCTGTGTCCTTTCTTGGAAGTCGAGAAGGACGGGGTATAAATATAAATAAACAACTCACCTATCAGTACTTTGCTCACTGCGGTATATCTGTATTAGTGATAAGCTCTAAGCACGTCTTTTTGATCTTATTTCAAAATATTTTGTGCTTAATGCAGTTAAATAACTTTTGAACATATTGCTTGACCACATCTGTGAGTTCCATACTGATTCCCCTACAGTCACCAGTGGTTCCCAACTTTTTTTTGACAAGGGACCACTCTCCAACATTAGTACCAAAAGGGTTACAAATCAGTTTTTGGTGAACTTTAGACTTGGTTTGGTTATTTGGGGTGCTGATTCAGAAAATTGCACTGGACAGACCACAGCAGCCCTAGTTTCTGATACAGAACATATGCCATCTAGTAGTTGTCATCTGCTCACTCGCAGAAAGTCTTATTTAACAATCTAATGGTAGTAGAAATCTTTCTTGGGCAGTCATCCTCTCCCCTCCCGACATCCCCATTGCCTTGGGACTATAAGAAGGTGTCGTGAGACCAGTCACTCTCATTGCTGCATGGTTTCAAGGCAACCGTACAGTAATGGTGAAGCCGCGGACCATATTTTCGTTCTTGTGGACCATTGGTGGCCCACAGAACACAGGTTGGGAACTAATGCCCTATACCCTAGTCCAAGATGACATGATGGCAACAGTCTTGGACAGCAATGGCTCCCAAAGTGACCCATTTAAGGTGGAATCAGGTGTCAAACAGGGATGTGTTATTGCCCCAACCTTATTTTCCATCTTCATTGCTCTAATACTTCATCTTGTTGATGGGAAGCTTCCCACCGGAGTGGAAATCATCTACCGGACAGATGGCAACCTGTTGGTCTTCAGTCCTGGCGGCACCACCAGGGACTCCTTTATCGGTTAGATGGCAAGCTATTTAACTTCAGCAGACTGAAAGCCAAAAACAAGGTTACAACAACATCTGTTATAGAACTCCAGTATGCTGATGACAACATTGTCTGTGCTCATTCAGAAGACTTACAAGCCATTCTAAACATTTTCACAGAAGCATATGAGAAGATTGGCCTGTCACTGAACATCGAGAAAACCAAAGTGCTCTTCCAGCAGTCTCCAGCCAATCCCTCTCCAATGCCAGAAATACAGCTTAATGGGGTAACATTAGAAAATGTTGATCATTTCCGCTACCTTGGTAGCCAGCTCTCCACAAAAGTCAGAATAGAAACCGAAATACAACACCGCCTGAGCTCTGCAAGTGCAGCATTTTTTCCAAATGAAGCACAGAGTGTTTGAGAATTGAGACATCCGTAGGGATACCAAGGTGCTTGTTTATAAAGCTATTGTCCTCCCAACCCTGCGATATGCCTGTGAAACGTGGACTGTCTACAGACATCACATGCAACTCCTGGAACGATTCGATCAGCATTGCCTCTGAAAAAACCTGCAAGTCTCTTGGGAAGACAGGTGGACAAATGTCAGCGTGCTGGAAGAAGCAAAGACCACCAGCATTGACACAATGGTCCTCCACCATCAGCTCCGCTGGACTGGCCATGTTGTCCAAATGCTCGACCACTATCTCCCAAAGCAGTTGCTCTACTCCAAACTCAAGAACGGAAAACTGAATGTTGGAGGGCAGGAAAAGAGATTTAAAGATGGCCTCAAAGCCAACCTTAAAAACTGTGGCATAGAGACAGAGAATTGGGAAGCCCTGGCCCTTGAGCGCTCTAGCTGGAGGTGTGACCAGCAGTGCTGTAGAATTTGAAGAGGCAGGAATGGAGGGCAAAATAGAGAAACGTGCCAAGTGGAAGGCATGTCAAGCCAACCCTGACCGGAAGCACCTCCCACCTGGAAACCGATGCCCTCACTGCAGGAGAACATGCAGGTCAAGACTAGGGCTCTACAGTCACCTACAGACCCACTGCCAGTACAACGAACCTGGAAGACAATCTTACTCGATCAACAAGGGATTGCCTAAGTAAAGTACCCTAGTAGCATTTCTGTTGGGTTTGGGTTAACCCTAACCCTAAGGACCTTTTTTTGTTATAGTTGTGCTGAATTTAAGCCTTTTGAGTTTAAGTTTACTGTGGACAATAAACTCTATGTTTGATTCTTCTCCAGCTTGGCATTTACGGGGCTTCTGTCGTAACAATTTCACCACAGATTTTTAAATTGCAGAGTTGTTAAGTCCAAGAGACTGCATTTTGGCAAAGGTATAGTATAAATAAATGAACATATTGACGTTTGTGCATTTTTTTTCAGAAACACTAAAGCAGCCCTCTTCCTCATGCCCTACAGATACATGCTGGACTACAATGACCATACTGTCTGTGGATAATGAGGGTCTCCAGTTCCTTCAAGTACTGTTGAATTCCAGCTTCTATCATATTTTACCTGCATGGCCAAAGGAACTCTAGAAAGTGGCTTCTGTAAAGACTAATATTTCAATTATTCAATCCAAAGTTTTTAAAGAGTAAACACAACCAATGAAGTTACCACTTTGCATTGGTCCAAATGCATTCCCTTTGTTTGTTTTAATTGCAGCAAATGTTAGAGTAGATTCAAAACGATTTGAACTATGAGTATTGCTTAGCAATTGCCGTAATTGAATATGTTCTCCCTCATATTTCAGAGGAAGGGAGAGAGCATTCCTTGAGGCTAAAGTGGGAAAACTCACATCCCAGGAGGAATTTCAGATCTGGCTTGCACTTGGCTGTGAGTCTCTCTCACACAGACATGTAGACACAGCAATTTTGGGAAGATGGCTCAAAGCCATATTTGCTCTTTTTAAGATATTGTAGCCTATGCCAGTGTTTCTCAACCAGTGTGCCGTGGCACACTAGTGTGCCGTGACGGACCTCCTGCTGTGCCGCGAGAAAAGCTCTCTGCCCCCCTTCCTTCCCCCCTCCTCCTGCCGAACTCCTGCTGCTTGGTGGAGGAGGAGGAAGGGCCGGGCGGTGGTGAAGAAAAAAAAGGGGCCAGGGCGCTGCCTCCTTCGGCCGTTTTTCCAGCCAGCCTTCAATCCGCCATGACTCTCGCCCCTCGCTCGCTGAAGCCGCGTGGAGGAGCCCCACCCACTGAAGCCCATCCACCGCTCATGCTCCTCCGTGGGAGAGCTGAAGCTGGGAGGAGGGGGCGGGGCATGGTGCGGCCTGGCTCCGCCCCCTCCCTGGCTTTGGCACTCCCAGCAGCTGCTCCAGCCTTGAGGGGACAGTGCGAAGCCACCATTGTCCTGGCTCTGGCACCGCTGGCTTGGCACTGCCCCCTCAAGTCTGGAGCAGCTACTGGGAGAGGTGAAGATGGGGGGAGGGGCGGGGCATGGCACGGCTTTGGCACTCCCAGCAGCTGCTCCCAGCAGGCCACCATCCCCCAGCCGTTCTTTACTGTGTTAGAGTGTCATTTTGTGTCATTTTGGTTGGTGGTGTGCCCCCGGATTTTTTTAATGTTAAAAGTGTGCCGCGGCTCAAAAAAGGTTGGGAAACACTGGCCTATGCTGTTCCCTTAATTGACAAAGAATATGTGGAATACATGGAAGTAATATAAGGTCACCATAAAGAATAGGATCTCTGTCAAATGCTGTTCTAACTACAGTGTTCCCTCACTTATTGCTGGGGTTACGTTCCAGGAGCTCCCGCAATAAGTGAAAAGCCGCGATGTAGGGGTGCTCTATTTATTTTAATATTTATACATTATTTTAGTAGTTATACACTATTTTAAACTTAAAATAAAATGAAGGAAAGGAAGGAAAGGCCCTTCAAGGCTGGAGGCTGGAGGGAGAGAGGACTGAGGAGGAAAAGCACTCTGGAGAGCGGCGGCAGCAAAACCCCACAAAACAGCAAAAATACCATGATATATATTTTAAATTAATATTTTTGAAATCCGTGAAACAGCGAGTCCGCAATAAGCGAACCACGAAGTAGCGAGGGAACACTGTATTGGTGATACTGTGTAGACGTCATTCCAGCAACAATGTTTTAAATCTCAGGGGATGTGCAGATCTGCACCACAACAAACCCATGATTTTTCTGACAGTTTGAGAGAAGACGAACAGCAACCTCCTGTAGCCACTGAAGGCACTACACTTTGGTGGAGGTAAATATAAAATGAAAAAGGATACAGGCAATACACAAGACTAGATTTTAAGTAATGACTACGGACTTGTCTATATGGGCTTCATAGCTCATACTGACTGTGCAGTCTTGGCCACTCCCACGATGTTCTGGATCTTCCATTGCTTATTGCAGGGGAAGCTGAGTTAATCTGGAGCAATGCTGTGGTTTCAACACAATGTGGAGAGAGCAGAATCGGGTCTAATGCAGACCAGTTCACTATTCACACAGATCAACACCACAAACCCTTTTCCTTGCACAAAGAAAATGGGATGATTGGGCTCATGTCACCAGTGTCAATTCTGCCAGATGCCAGAGAAAGCTCCCGAGCATCTCAGGTGCCTCTGCTGTCATCAGCCCATGTTGCATAGGAGCTCTCACAGAACCCTGTGGACCATTGGCTGTGTAGCGACAGTATCAGGGACAGCAGGGTGACTCTCTTTCTCTCTCTCCTCTTAGGCAATCCCTCATTGTCTGAGTATGATGGCCTTCCAAGTGTGGTGTCTTGGTGGTGGGGTCTGTAGGTGACCGTGGAGCCCTATTCTTGACTCACATGATCTTCCACAGTGAGGGCATCAGTTTCCTGGTGGAAGGCCGTCCTGATCAGGGTTGGCTTGATGCACATTCCTCTTGGCATATTTATCCCTTTCTCCTTTCATTCATGCCTCTTCAAATTCCACAGCACTGCTGGTCACAGCTGACCTCCAACTAGAGCACTCAAGAGCCAGGGCTGTCCACTTCTCAGTGTATATGCCACAGTTTTTAAAGTTAGCTTTAAGCTCATATTTAATTCTCTTTTCCTGTCCACCAACATTCTGTTTTCCATTCTTTAGTTGGGAGTGGAGTAACTGCTTTGGGAGATGGTGATTGGGCATTCGGACAGCATGGCCAGTCCACCAGAGTTGATGCTGTAGAAGCACTGCTTCAATGCTGGTGGTTTTACTTCTTCCAGCATGCTAATATTCGTACACCTGTCTTCCCAAGAGATTTGCAGGATTTTTTGGAGGCAACACTGATGGCACTGTTCCAGGAGTTGAGTGTGATGTCTGTAGACAGTCCACTTTTCGTAGGTGTATAATAGCTTTGGGAGGACAATCTATTATATAAATGGGTTCACGTCATGTGATGTATACCTCAAACAAAGAAACCATACAACGCAGAAACACAATACTTGCCAACAGAAATAGGCCTCAAGCAAGGTACGTTTGTAGCAAAGAAACTTTCCCCCCCAAAACCTAAAGGCCCCCCAAAACAACAAATAAAAATAAAACTACATTTACCAGCATCCTCCGGGGCAGCCAAAGACTCACCCAGCCTCTACATTCTGAACAACATGATTGGCTGCCAATAAGGGTGGATTTGCATAACTGCTGCACTGGCCAGCCAACATGAAAATTCCGATCCATAATAAACTGCCAAAACAGAATAAGGAAAAGGCCTGAGCCAATCCCCAACACAAACACCCAAATCACTTCCAACCTAAAATTTACACCCCAAAAAATCACAGACCACGCCCAAAATTGACAGTAAGGCTTCATTAACTTGATTTCCCTAACTAGCCCTCACTTACTGGGAAGCTGTTTACGCTCTAAATTGACAGTAAGACTTCATTAACTTGATTTCCCTAACTAGCCCTCACTTACTGGGAAGCTGTTTACGCTCTGAATTGACAGTAAGGCTTCATTAACTTGATTCTCCCGACTAGGCCTCAGCTCATTGGACATTGTGTATGGCCTGAATTGACAGTAAGGCTTCATTAACTTGCTGTTCCTAACTAGGCCTCAGCTCATGGGACATTGTGTATGGCCTGAATTTACAGTAACCTACCTTGGCACACAGAGCCCCGACCATGCATGATGGGACTTGAAGTACCACCATGGAAAACGGGATTTGTAGTACTTCAAAACCCATCATTCCCCACAGACCACTGTGGCCCAGAACCAAGACCAATAAAGACCCAACTTGGCACACCATGCCCCCCCATGACCCACACTCCATCCAACTGCAGTTTAGAGGAGGGCACACCGTGGATGATTGAACTTTATCGCATCTCCTAAAATGGGCACAGCAACGCGTGCCGGGTACAGCTAGTAGCTTTATAAACAAGCACCTTGGTTGCCTATGGATGTTCCAATCCTCAAACACTGATTCATTTGGAAAAATGCTGCACTCGCAGAGCTCAGGCGGTGTTGCATTTCAGTGTCAATTTTGACTGTTGTGGAGAGGTGGCTGCCAAGGTAGCAGAAATGGTCAACATTTTCTAACATTACACAATTTAACTGTATTCCTGGCATTGCGGAGGGATTGGCTGGTGACTGCTGGAAGAGCACTTTGGTTTTCTCAATGTTCAGTGAGAGGCTGAGAGACGGTGACAGGGACAGCAAGGTGACAATCCAGAGCTGAAGCAGTCTTAAAGTGACTGGATGGTCTGGCGGACTGAAGACAAAGTGCTTTTGGCCACCTCTGAAATTAGTCTGGAGCATTTCTGTTCTGAACTGGTTCTGGATTAAGGTCCTGTAGATGAACCCTTTGCCCAGTTGAAATGACCCGATCACAGTCATGACCAAATTGTGTCAGATCACTCCCAACTGAGATTTATAGTGAATTGTCGACTCATAGAGTTGGAAGGAGAATCATGGGTCATTGGGTCCAATTTCAGCTGATTCAGGACCTTCTTGTTTAGTGCCGGTCCTGCCATTAGGCAAAATGTATTTGCCTGAGTTGGTACAGGCACCACCATTCATTCCTCTTTCTGTATTTTGCTTTAGACAAAACAAAATGTAGGATTTTACATTTTCTAGTCCAAAATATAATATTCTGTGCAAGCTGTTCTTTTAAACCAGACCTGGGCATCTTGCGGCCCGCGGGCCGGATGCGGGGAGAAGGGCGTCAGGCCGGATGCGGGGAGAAGGGCGTCAGGGCGGGCAGGCATTTCTACAAGAGGAAGGGCTGAGCGCCGCCGCCATTTCGCAGCAGTGGGGCCTGCGTCGGCAGACAGCCCGCCACTCCGGAGAACGATTGGAGGAGTGGCGGCTTTGTAGTGCCCACCATCCTGGGAGGTGATCTGGGCCTGCAGTTAGCTGATCGCCCTGGCGACCCAGAAGACGATCGAGGGAACGCCCTGACGGAACGGCTGTTGGCTGGAGGCGGGAGCGGGCGGAGGCCTGCCGCATCCGATAATCTGCTGATGTCAGGCATGTAGCTGGGGGGCCTGGGGCTTCAGCCCCCCCCCCCGAAATTCTCAGGGTGGTCCGCGAAAAGGCCTTACTGGTACATTATTTAAACTGTTATGTTTATTCATATCATGATCTGAACACCATGCTCATTATATCCCACATTAATGGGGTTATTGGGATAACAATACAAAAGATTTGCTAGGGTAGACCCTCTTCCACCCAGTCTCAGGAACCAAACTCAGCCCCCTCCGAAACAAAATCCTGGCTACGGCCCTGGCTGATGTGGTATACTCTGCTGCGGCAGCTGGGTCCGCTTTGTCATCCTCTGGGCTGGGGCCATTGGGCCATTCCATCTTGGGATCCTTCCTCTCTTGAGGATTTCAGCCTCCATCTTGGTTCGCACCTTGTTTTCTTGAATTTCATTTTATTTTATTTTAGTGGTTTTTTATTATTATTTTATAATAATTTTATAATATAACAATAATAGTATAATATAATATAATGTTATATTATATTATAATTTCAATATATTAAAATGTCTATATATAATATAATAATTATGATATTAATACTAATAATATTTGAATATTTCTTATGATATAGTAATATGCTAATATTAATGATGTGTAATATATAGTAAATATAGTAAATAAATAAATAAATTATGTAGATTAGAATGTAGTTCAGCCTTTAGGTGCGGCCCTCCATAATGTTTTTTGGCTCTCGTGTGGCCCCTTGGAAAAAATAATTGCCCACTCCTGTTTTAAACCCATCATCATCCTTTCAAAGGAAAGGAGGGGTTCCTGTCCCTCAAGAGTGTTTTGTTTAGAAAGACAGCGATTCCTTCAAAGCGCTGAAAGGAAGCGTAGCGGAGCGCTGACATTTATAGTCACACAAATCTGGCTCTTCTGAGGGTCACATCTCTTGCCATGACATAGACTCAAGATCTTGGGCCTATTCAGCAAGATAAGACAGATCGAAAGCCAGGCACATTTAGGCTGGATGAGGTGGCTTTTGTTTAGCCAGTGACAGCATATTTTTCCCCTGGACAATGAACTGTAAGTGATGAATGCAAATGTGTCCTTTCTCTCCAGGAATGAGAAGCGACCTTTATTGGACCATAGCAAGGGAAATGCTCTTTTCCCCGATGCCATCACTTGCACGGTCGGTTGCCTTCGGAGTCCCAAGTGAGGAAAAAGAGGCTGTGCAATGCTAACAAATATGCCTCCCTGAAGGTGTGCATTTCCCTTAATAATGTTAATGAGTTACAGCAGGCAATGTAACATGTTGAATGTTTGCAGGTTGAATATAAAGGTCTTTTATAAATGAAGACAGTGAAATTATACATGTTCATGATAACCAAAGTCTACAGTGATGTAAACAATGATTTCAATAAGGATTTTGGATGGCATTCTGAAAGGCACTCTCCTGACAGTTGCCTTATTCACTCCTGGTTCAGTGCCTGCCTGAGAAACAAGAAAATATTATTTAAAAAGCAAATTATTTTAAATATCCATGCAGGTAGCAGAATACTATAACTTTCATTGTCCGATACCTGCATGAAAACAGTCCATGTGAAAAGGATCTAGGAGTCTTAGGCCCCTTCTACACTGCCCTATATCCCAAGATCTGATCCCAGATTATCTGATTTAAACTGGATTATATGAATCTCCACTGCCAGATAATCTGGAATAAAATTCCTAACAGCCAGTAGGGCCGAAGTTTGCCCATGCCTACAGCAATGGTTTCCAAAGTGTAGCCTTCCAGCTGTCATGCAGACCAGCATTTCTCAACCTGGGAGTCGGGACTCCTGGGGGGTCATGAGGGGATTTCAGAGGAGTCACCAAAGACCATCAGAAGACATATATTTCCGATAGTCTTAGGAACCCATTTGTCAGGAAAGACTGAAAATCTCTCCACCTGTCCTTCTCTTCCTTTTTGGAAACAGATGGCGAATCCTCCCACCAAAAGTCCTCCTTCACCATGATTGGCCAGTCTCTCAGCATGTCTCTCAGTCAAGGGGAGGGCTGTTTCTAAGACTCCAAGCGGAAGGGGAGAGCAGGCATGCTCTGCGCACAGAAGTGTGGTGTGCATGTGCGAGCAAGGGAGAACATGTGAGGCTGGAGGGAGGCACGTGCCAGTAAGTCCCTTCAAGGCATAAGGGTTCTGTGTTTGGCCCAATTCTATCATTGGTGGGGTTCAGAATGCTCTTTTATTGTAGGTGAACTAGAAATACCAGCAACCATAACTCCCAAATGTCAAATCTATTTCCCCCAAACTCCAACAGTATTCACATTTGGGCATACTAAGTATCTGTGCTAAGTTTGGTCCAGATCCATCACAGTGCTCTCTGCATGTAGGTGAACTACATCTCCAAAACCCCTGAACTATAAATCCCAGCAACGACAACTCCCAAATTACAAAATCAGTCTCCCCCCCCCCCGAACCCCATCAGTATTCAAATTTGGGTGTATCAGGTATTTGTGCCAAATTTGGCCCAGTGAATGAAAACACATCCTGTACAAAGGGTATTTACATTACGATTCTTAACAGTAGCAAAATGACAGTTATGAAGTAACAATGACAATAATTTTATGGTTGGGGGTCACCACAACATGAGGGGGTCGCGGCATTTGGAAGGTTGAGAACCACCGCTGTAAACCATGATTGGGGGATCAGATAAGAACATAATACAACCTAAGGTAGCGAAGTAGCTAATCTAGAATCATGACCACGAACTCCTTTTACAGAGCTGCACCTGAGCACACCATGCCTTTTTTCTTTCCGTTGCTAGTGCTGCCCTGTAGCATGATGCTTTCCCAAACCTCTCCAATTTAGAAGACAAGGAATCAAGCGTAAGATGTTGCCATTGCGTAGCGTGCTTTGATACCCCACCAAGGCCCTGGCACATCCTTCAGATTGCCAGCTCAGAGGAAAGGATTATGTACATTTTTTGAAAGGAAGACATTAGAAGATAAACCTGAGTGTTGTTTTGATAACCGTGAAACAACTCCAGCAGTGATATCCTACCAGGAATTCATAGCAATAGAAATAAAATGTCACTTTAAGCTCAAAAAGAAAAGAGTCGCCATGTAATCCTCAGATATTATCCTTCTATGTAAAATGTTCCTTTCAGTATTTCTCCCCAAAGACTGATCAGTATAGAGCTGTCTCTCTTTATAAAAGAAGAAAGCACACAACTGAAGCTACACAAAGGATTTATTCCACTATTATTCTGTTGTGTTGTTGTTTCTGCAAAGAGACGACTGGGATTTGATATGTCAGGAGCACTTTTAAGTATATAGGCACATTAGCTTTGAATAACATAGGGAAGGGTTAACGTCTCTGTGGTGTTTGTTTTGCTGTCTGAGTCCCTGTTCAAAAGATATCAACTCACTTTCTGTCCATGTTTTGGAAAATTGGGCTTGTTGTGGGAACTAGGATTGGTGAGAAAGCTTCAGTGGAGATATTTTTTCCTCTTCCAGGAGTGGATTTTCCTTCCGAAGGGTAGATTTCTCTCTTTCTGTTGTTTCACCCCTGTTCTTAACTGTGAGTCGTTTCCTAGGTCAGTGTTTCTCAACCAGTGTGCCGTGAGCGATCATCAGGTGTGCCGTGGGAAATTGGAACCTCCAATACCTTTTCTTCCCCCTCCTGCCGAACACTTTTTCTTCTCCACTCGGGCTCCCTTCTTCCCAGCCTCGCTCTGCTCTCTTTGCCTCACTTTCTCACTCTGTCGCTTCTGCGGGAGGGGGGAGGGAGGAAGACGTGACCCGTGCGGGCGCTACTGCACAAACTCGCCCCACGTCTTCCTCCCTCCCCTCCACAGTGCTCTCTGGATATAGGTGAACTACAACTCCAAAACTCAAAGTCAATGCCCACCAGACTCTTATAGTATTTTCTCTTGTTTATGGTAGTTCTGTGTGGGAAGTTTGATTCCATTCCATCATTGGTGGAGTTCAGAGAGCTCTTTGATTGCGGGTGAACTATAACTGACAGCCATTGAGCAAGACCTTCGTGTGTGTCTTTCTGCCATTCCTGCCAGGATATCTATATTGTGTTCATCGAAACAGGCCCAGGTTTCACACTGAGTATATAAATACATTTTAAAACATATTAACTATATGTATTACTGTGTTAGAGTGTCATTTTGTGTCATTTTGGTTGGTGGTGTGCCCCAGGATTTTGTAAATGTAAAAAATGTGCCGTGGCTCAAAAAAGGTTGAAAAACACTGTCCTAGGTCATCCCACTTCTTCAACTGCTTTAAAAATGTCCAGGTTTCTCTCCCTTCTTTTCACTTCCCCTTCTGTCCTAAGCTTGCTTTAGGTACTAAGAATTGAGTTTTAAGTACGGCAAAAGTAGCTTGCACTCAACTCATCACAATTTACATTTACACAAATGATCAGCCTCTGCTAGAAGGGACAGAGAGTTTCGTCTATGCTGACGATTGTGCCATCACCACTCAAGCAGGGAGCTTTGAAATGATTAGAAGAGAAGCTCTCCAAAGGTTTAGGTGCCCTTACTCCCTATTACAGGGAAAACCAGCTGATTTCTAATCCATCTAAAACACAAACATGTGCTTTTCATCTTAAGAACAGGCAAGCATCTCGAGCTCTGAGGATTACCTGGAAAGGAATCTCACTGGAGCATTGCAGCACACCAAAATACCTGGGAGTCACTCTGGACCGTGCTCTGACTTATAAGAAGCACTGCTTGAATATCAAGCAAAAAAGTGGGTGCTAGAAATAATATTGTACGAAAGCTGACTGGCACAACCTGGGGAGGACAGTAGCTTTATAAACAAGCACCTTGATATCCCTATGGATGTTCTGGTCCTCAAACACGCTGTGCTTCATTCAGAAAAATGCTGCACTCGCAGAGCTCAGGCAGTGTTGTATTTCAGTGTCAATTGTGACTTTTGTGGAGAGGTGGCTGCCAAGGTAGCGGAAATGGTCAACACTTTCTTTCTTTCTTTTTCTTTCTTTCTTGCACTTTTACCCCACCCTTCTCCCCCCGAAGGGTGACTCAGGGCGGCCTCACACTAGCACCATACAATGCTGTCAATAAGTAAAAAATTCAAAATACAATTGAAGCATTTAAAACCATTAAAACATTAAAAACCATTAACACGCATTATATAATTCATTAGACAGTAGATTATACATGCCAGTAAAACTAAATCCAAGACTAGGCAGATTCAATTCATTCACCTTGTTTGTAAGTGGAACCGTGCTGCCAGAAACATGCTTCTACATGGGAAGGCGACATAAAGAGGAGGGTATTCTGTTTTGAAGGGGACATGTGAGCTTTTGTGGGGTGCCTGCTTGTGTGGATGTCAACTTGGATCCCTGACCCCTAGCCTGATTCAATTAATATGCATGTAACAATGAGTTATCTATTGGCGGGGGGACCTGGGGAGTCGCAATTCAACAGCAGAACTTCCCTGAGTTCTGTGTTGACTTGATTGTGCCACAAAACAAATGTCTGGTTGCGCAATTGTGCAAATGACAGCCTGGGCTGTATGTTAGGGCAGGGCCTTTGAATACAGCGACATCCTCTGCTTCACATATTAGGGGACCTTTGGTGCACTTGCTTCCACTGGAGGCCACAGGACGGCATCCTGCCTGCCGAGATGAGAGCCGACGGAGGACCCAGAGCGACGTATCAGAGAAGATTGGCACTAATTAATGGTTTGAAGCACAAACAGAAAGCAAGGGAGCAGAAAGATGTCCCCATGTGGCGAAACAAATACTTGACAACCTGACACTGCGGCTTGTGCTGACTGATACACACATTAGCTGGTTGCGTTCCATCTCCTACTAAAAGCTCAATCTGTTGTGTTATCTTGGGAACGTCTTACCATTTGTTGGACAGTGGCTTTGCCACCGTGCAGCGAGTCAGCTCTTCCTCCCCGTCTGTAAAGCAGAGCATTTTAAAGAGCAGGTTGCAAGTCTGTTAAATGTTTATAGCTAATTAATTGCCTTTTAACTGTTTAATGGATGGCATTTGTATGCAGGGAGAGGGGAACCCCAGGAATCACATTTTTTTAAACAGAGGGAAGATCTGCGATGAAAGGAATTGTCCATAGAACTTAATGCTTATTTACATCAATCTGGAAAGTTCCCTTGTTTTTCCTTTCCAAAGTTTTCCTTTCAAATACTTGCTTGTCTGCCTTTGTAACTCAGACAAAAACCATTTGGAGAGGCAGCTTGGCCTCTCCAAGTTTTTGTCTGAGTTACAAAGACTTTCAAAGTTGATGGACTTTCACCCTTTCCTTCAACTGTCCCAATTTGACAGGCACAGTTGTGTTTACTTCTCCATTGATTTTAGCTGTTTTTAAAATGTCCCAATTCTTCTCTCTTTCTCTCACCGTCCCCCACTTTCCTCAGCTGCTGCAAACTGAGTTCAAAGAGCAAAAGTAATTTGCACTCAATTCACTCAGTGAGGGCAGAGGACAGGATGAGATAGGGCAGGGCTCTTCCCACTAAGTTTAGGCAGAAGCAGACTCTCCTAACTTGTGTGTTCTTCCTCATTAGTAACCTTGCCATCTCGGCCACATTCTCATGTTGCTGGGCAAACTATGTCCTGGTATCATCAGTGAAACACTGGAGAGTATGTTAAATTTTGAACTATGATCTCCAGAATTCCTGCTCTCAACACTGATGAGGATAAGGAATTATAGGAGCTATGCCTACTCTAAAAGCTAAGTAAGACTGGCCCTGGTTCGTACTTGGATAGAAGATCACCAATGAAGGTCACCCTATCAACCACAGAGATCACTCCGCTCTGAAGATCTGAATCTCCTCGAGGTGCCTGGTGTCAAGACCATCCATCTGGCCTCGACCTGATGTAGGGCCTTCTCTGTGGTGGCTCCAACTATCTGGAATACTCTGCCAGCTGAAGTGCATGCCCTGCAAGACCTCCTTGCCTTTCGCAGGGCCTGTAAAACCTATCTCTTCAAACTGGCATTTAGTTGTTGATTTTTGTAATCCTGCAGAGTTAGTTTTAGTTAAAATTAGAATAGTTTATCTGATGTTTTTATCTGTTTTATGCTTGTGATCGTGAGCCGCTCCGAGCCCTCAGGGAGTGGCGGCATACAAGAATGATAAATAAATAAATAAATAAATTCTTGTTACTGTAGGCTATATATCATGAGGAACTGGTAAAACTACCTCTGATTATTCCTAGTCTAAGAAAACCCTATGAAATTCATGGTTGCTGTTACGTTAACAAGTGATTTGAAAGTGCACACACACACCAGTACAGGAGACATGTGAAAAGCTCACGTTCGCTTTAGAAATTCTAAGAACACTGGCTAGAAAAGACTAAGCACTTCTTTGCCTCAGGGTTCTGCTCTAATCTTTCCCATTTCTGTTATTGTTTTGAAAGAAGGTCATAATTACAACTCAGTCATTATTGGATTCTGTTCAACCATTTCAAATCTTCCTGCTTGGGCGGTGATGGCACAATCATCAGCATATATGAAACTCACTGTCTCTTCTGGCAGTGGCTGATCATTTGTGTAAATGTTAAACATGGATGCAAGCACACTCCCCTGAGGCAGGCCCACCTCAGGTGCTCTTACTGCCTAGAGATTTAGGTGCTCTTACTGCCTATTACAAGGAAAACCAGCTGATTCCTAATCCATCTAAAATGTGGATGTGTGCTTTTCACTTTAAAAACAGACAAGCATCTTGAGCTCTGAGGATCACCTGTGAAGGAATCCTACTGGAGCATTGCAACACATTCAAATACCTGGGAATTACCCTGGACATTGCTCTGACCAGGGCCATAGCCAGGGTTTTGATTGGGGGGGGGGGCTGAATTTGATTCGGGGCGGGGCTGAGTCTGAGTGAGAGAGGGTCTACCCTAGTAAACCTTATGTATTATCCCAATACCCCCATGCATATGGGATATATTGAGCATGGTGATCAGATCATGATATGAATACACACAACCGTTTAAATAATGTACCAGTAAGGCCTTCTTGTGGACCACCCTTAGAATTTCGAGGGGGCTGAAGCCCCTCAAGCCCCCCAGCTACATGCCTGGCTCTGATGTACAAGAAGCACTGCTTGACTATCATGCAAAAATTGGTTGTTAGTAACAATATCGTACAAAAGCTGACTGGCACAACCTGGGGATCACAACATGGGGATCTGACCTTGCGCTATGCTACTCTGCTGCTGGGTATACATGCCCAGTGTGGAATACATCTCACCACGCTAAAACAGTGGATGTGGCTCTTAATGAGACATGCTACATTATCATAGGATGTCTATGCCCTACACCACTGGAGAAATTATATTGTTTAGCTGGTATCAGCCAGCACACCAATGCCTTAAATCAAGAAATAGTTTTCTAAGATCTACAGAGATACTTGCAGGAACACATCAGCAAGTGAGAGTCCAAAAGTGGCACGAAAATCTGGAAACTCAAGCTATGGCTGATATCGAATGAGAGACGCCCTCCGGGAACACAGAAGACTGAGCAACTTGGGATATGCTGAACAGACTATGCTCTGGCACCACAAGGTGTAGAGCCAACCTTAAGAAATGGGGCCACAAAGTGGAGTCCACGACATGCAAGTATGGAGAAGAGCAAACCACAGGCCACTTACTACAATGCAACCTGAGCCCTGCCACATGCACAATGGAGAACCTTCTTATAGCAACACCAGAGGCACTCCAAGTGACTAGTTACTGGTCAAAGGACATTGAATATAATGCCAAGTTTTTAAACTTTGTGTTTTTTAAATACATTACAACTGTAGCCTTGGTTCGTTTCTGATATGATAAATATATATATTACTGGATTGCCCTTCTAATATTG
Source organism: Anolis apletophallus (assembly GCA_030556195.1). Classification (NCBI taxonomy): domain Eukaryota; kingdom Metazoa; phylum Chordata; class Lepidosauria; order Squamata; family Anolidae; genus Anolis; species Anolis apletophallus. The sequence goes on along the minus strand of JARBWK010000008.1, from coordinate 31,532,543 downwards.
TATGCATACAGTATGTATTTAGAGACTCCAGCTTTCTCTTGATCCAAACTAATGTTTGACCCTCAAATAGCCTAAAACGTGATCTGCCCTAATATGTTCTAAAGAAACGCTCTCCAAGAGTGATTCAGTGAAGTCAAGCCAACCCATTCACCCTCCAGTAAAGCTAGCTTGTTTCCACATTTGTGTTTTAAAGAGAGACTTTCTTGGAAAAGAGAGCAATTGTCACATTAACTTTCAGCTTTTGAAGTGGTTTGCTCACTTCCAGAGCATATGATATGGTTCCTGAAGGCATTTTGGCTATGATGTGGAAAGTACCACCGTCCAGCCCACGTCTGTCCCCATTTTTCAGTTGTGTACAGAAAGGGAAGAGTTATGTTCCAGGCAAGGCCCTTTGCTGAATTCAAAACAAGCTTTCCAACTAAGAGTTCTTGAAGCACACCATTCATTTGTTGTGATAGCTGTTGTTTTAGGAGGGAGCAAACGTGCACGATCCCATCTCCCTTAAAGGATATCAATGACTGAAAATGCTTCCAGGCTCCAATGAAAAATGGATCAAAGCCTTGGCTCAGATTTTAAAAAAGTGGGAGCCAAGTTTTTATATCCCAACTGACAGAAAGGAGAGAATGTATCACATGTTAGGGGAAGCAATCTTTCTGGCCAAGTTATGGAAGGTTTCCCTTATTCCAGCCGGTAGAAGCACCATCCCCAAATAGCAAAGTTAAAAGAGGTTTATGTTGGATGGCAGAATATATAAAGAAGAGTAAAATCCATATTATGCAGTGTTATGTTGTCCAAATAGGAACACAGGAATCTTACCTTATACTCGTTAGGGAGATTTATTAATCTAGATCAGTGTTTCCCAACCTTTGGTCTTCCAGGTGTTTTGAACTTCAGCTCTCACAATTCCTAACAGCTGGTAAACTGGCTGGGATTTCTGGGAGCTGAAATCCAAAACATCTGGAGGACAAAAGGTTGTGAAACATTGATCAGATCTTCAGTTATCAGCTGGTTCTCCCATCACCAGCAGTCCGATCCTTTTATCTTCGGGATAGATGTGCATGACCAGCTTGGGATGATATGACAACCATGTCCATTCCTGGATAAGGATTGTTTAGGTATTGTAGAGTATGCCCCAATAACCTCAACAATTTGGCTACAGCCGCCCTTTGATTTGGTTCTTTTTTCTTTCTTTCTTTTCTTTTTATATATTTCTACTAGCTGACCTGTGCACGCATTGCTGTGCCATAGTCTGTGGCTAACCCCTTCTACCCACATGGTGGGAAAGCACAATCAAAGGACTCTTGACAGATGGCCATTTTGCCTCTTGTTGATAACATTAAGAGAGTTGGAATTTGTATCTTCCCTTTGTTGTATTGTAGTCCTGTCCCACTGTATTCCCAGTCCTGGGACAACTTGGGCCCTCCCTCTTGCCCTCCAGGTGTTTAGTACTACAACTTCCCCCAATCCTAGCAGCCTCCCTCCGTTCCCTCCCTCTCTTTCTTTCCTTCCTTTTTCTCCTCCCCTGACCAGGTTGACCTTCCTTTATTACCTTTTCTTACCTTTTTCTGTCCTGTGTACTTTCTCCCTGTGGTACTTCCTTCTTTCCTTCCCTCCCTCCTTCTCTCTGACCTTTCTCCCCCTTTCCCTCTTGCATTCCTTCCCTTTTCCCCTTCCTCCTTTCTTCTCTCCTTCCTTCCTGTCTGTTTGCCTTCCTTCTGTACCTCTTTGATGCCTTTCATTTTTCTTTCCTTTCTATTGTATGTTCTTCCTTCCTCTTTCCTTCCTTCCCCTTTATCTTTTCTCTCATTTCTTCCTTCTCTACCTCTTTCCTTCCTTCCTTTCTTCCTTCCTTCCTTCCTTCCTTTATTGCTTCCATCCTTCCTTCTGTCTGTCTTTTCCTTCCTTCTGTCTTTCTCTCTTACATTCCCTCCTCCCTTTGCTCCCTCCCTCTTTCCTTTTTTTCTTTCCTTCTCCCGGGCCACCCAACAGCAGGTTGTTTGGGTCTGTTTGTTTACTTTCCTTTGGGAGGAGGGGGGGAGGGGAGAGAAGGGGTTTTGATGCGCGCGCACAATAGTGGCACCCCTCCCCTTTCCCCATCATCCTTCTCCCCTCCACGGTTCCCGAACTCACTTGGCTGCCTGCCTGCCCACCTGACTGCCTCCGAGGTGAGGGCCCACTTCTGTCTCTGCACTGCCCACTCCATCCCGCCTGGGCAGCAGGGGAGGAGAGGAGCTTTGGCGTGCGCTGTGCCCCTTATTGGGGTTTGCGTTAGCGCGCAGGGTTTGGCGGTTTGGAGGCCTGATGTTCCCGCACGTGGTAGGTGTTCTATTATTAGTTTGGGAGGGGGGAGGAGAGGAGCTGTGGCGCACGACTGGCCTATGCACCATTTTGTTGTCTGGCGTAGTGGTTTATGGGAATTCTAGTCCATAAAGTTTTTTGGGATTTGTGACCGTTGGCTCTCTCTCTTTTTTTTTGGTAAACATACCTCGTAGGGCTGTGTGTGTATGTGGGCTGTTTTGGTGTGTCTGCGTTGTGTGGTTTTGCTGTCTATAGGCTACTAAACACGACAGCTCTTCCTTTATATATATAGATACCGCCCCTCTCAGCTCGAAGGCGAATCGAGGCGGTTTACACATGGCAGTCAGTGCCCATAATGGGGACTTGATGACATTTCATAAGGCTGTTAAGACCTGGCTGTTTAGACAGGCATTCGGCTCTGACCGGTGCCCGCCATAACCTGCCACCCGTCACTGTCGCTACATCACTACTGTCCTGTTACAGTTTTACTGGGGGGGGGGGGGGGGGGGGGGGGGGGGGGTGGAATTGGTTTTAACGCTGTTCTAATGTTGTTATGTGTTTTATTGGTATTTTATTGTTGTAAACCGCTCTGAGCTTTGGAGTGAGCGGTCTACCAAGCTGAAATAAATAATAATATAAAATACAATTAAAAACAATTATACAGTAACCATATTAAAAAAAAACCACACGGCTGGTGTTCTGAAGATGCAGCTGATGTAAAAGCACAAGTTAGATCCACATATCTAACATATTCCCATCCACATATTGTACTTGTAAGAGGCTGCCTTCTGGAACTTCACTAGTTGCCTCTTAACTGCAGAGCCATGTGGGAGGTTTTGTTTCGGACATGCAAATCCTAGAAATGAAGACTAGGATCCCAAATAGATCTCATCTTCTATGCATGGTCCCTACATGGTTCTGGACCTGTCTATCTTCGTGACTGCATTTTCACCTACGAACCTGCACGATCTCTAAGATCTTCTGGGGAGGCTCTTCTCTCGCTCCCACCTCCGTCACAGGCACGGCTGGTGGGGACGAGAGAAAGGGCCTTCGCAGTGGTTGCCTTCCGGCTCTGGAACCCTTCCCAGGAGGATTAGGCTAGTACCTACCCTGTCCATCTTCCGCAAAGATTTAAAGACGTGGATGTTCCTCTGTGCTTTTGATTAGACAGCTCCCCAGATAACTTGATGATTGACACCGTAAGGCAACAATATCCTGTCTTTTAAAATATATTTTTATACTGATTTCTAGTCTGATTTTAAATAACTGTTTACTGGGGAGTTGTCCTTCTCCTCTTAGGGCTCTTGTGCCCGCTTTGTGCTGGTCTGTGACCGTAATAAAGTTTTGATTGATTGATAACTTGGCCCAGCTATGATCCAAAATCCCATCCTCACACTTTAGGTGGGCTCAAGAGTGGGAAGGCCCTGCTCTTGATCTCCCCTTCTTTGCAAATGCGTTTGGACAAAAGATAGGGCCTTCTCGATGGTAGCCCCCCCGCCTGTGGAACATGCTCCCCAGTGAGATTAGGTCAGCTACATCCCTCCTCTCCTTTAGGAAGAAGCTTAAATCATGATTTTGGGACCAGGCGTTCAGGTAGTAGGTTTGGCAGCGATTGTAATGTTTAAGAATCTGACTATGGACTGGGTCTTGGGACCCTGAATCGGACTTGGATATGGCTAAATAGTTGATAATAATGTTTTAAAGGGATTTTTAACTTAAATGTTTTACCTATTGTGTAATGTTGTGTTGTATTGTTTTGCTTTGTGTTGGCATCAAATTGTTGCTGATTGTAAGCCACCCTGAAGTCCCCCCTCAGGGATTGGGAAGGATGGGATACAAATGTTTGAAAATAAATAAATACTACTGTTCTGTACCCAAAACTATTTGTATTTCAGTGTCGTATATTTTAAATATGTTGATCGGGTTTGTCCCCATGTAAACTGCCCCCCGAGTCCCTCCGGGGAGATGAAGGCGGGGTACAAAAATATTATTATTATTATTATTATGGTCTGCCACTGAGATCTTTACAGGAACGTTACCACATTGTATCGTGGAAATGGTCCTCTCAGTATATACTTTCTGGAAGTCCATCCGTTTAGCTCAGGCTCTCCCAGCATGGTGCCATCCTGAAGTTCTTTAAAAAAAACTACAATCCCATAATTTACACAGCATAAGATGTGATCAGGGATAAAGAGACTCGTAATGTGATACTTCATTGGGCAGCTGTCGAAAAAAGATGGCCCGAACACAGTAGATGTTTCCTGTGACTCCATCCTCAGAGTATTTCCTAGCCTGGATGAGATTTTTAAAAACTTGCCCATGTGCTCCCATGCCATTTCCCCCAAAGAGTTCCCTTCTAATATTACAAAAACCGATAGAGGGAAATCCAGCCCCATTATCTGTGTCTTATGAAGGCACAAGGGCTCCCTGCTAATAGGAAGGAAAAGTTCTCTCTTAGTAATACATAAGCTGACAGGAGCAGCAATCTGTCTGCAATTTGTTGCAGCCCTGACAGGGTCTGTTTTGTGTCATATCAGCCTGCTGGAGCATCTCGTTTGTGTGACAGAAACAAATGTGTTACCAAACCGACTCTGTATTTCATCAAGTTCAGTATCCTGCTTCCCAAAGAGCTGCCAATATTTAACCTTTTTATTATCCCTGCTTTAAAACAACAACAAAGCGAAACAATTTTTACCTGTGAGTTTTAACAGCTGCTCCTAATTCTTTGCTTCCTGCCTGGTGTTGTCATTTGATCAGGTTGAATGTATTATTACTGTTATTTTATTCTGGTGTGAGCTGCCTAGGAAACCATTTGATTGAAGGGCAATATATAATTATACGAAACACAAACCCTACGGGATGCGGGTGGCGCTCCAACCTCCTCAGGCAGCTTTTCAAGTCTTGCTTTAAAGATTTGCAGCATTTCTTCACTTCTACTAAATGGAATATTGCCCCCTTTATGTTGGCCCAGTCTCAGAGTGCCTCTACACAGTAGAAATAATGCAGTTTGACATCACTTTAATTTCCTTGGCTTAATACCATGGAATTATAGGAGTTGTCTTTAGCCTTGTCTGCCAAACAGTGCTGGTGCCTCAGACTACAAAAAATATAATTCCATGGTATTGAGTTAAGAACATAAGAACATAAGAAGAGCCATGCTGAATCGGACCTCAGCCCATCTAGTCCAGCATTCTGTATCACAGAGTGGCCCACCAGTTGTACATGGGGATCTCGAGCAGAAGGGAGGGCAAAACCCTGACCTGCTCCCGACCCCCCACAACCAGTACCCAGGGAAATCCTGCCTACCTCGACCAACTCCGAGGTGGCACTTGAATGTCCTTTTCAGTAACTACCGATACACTTGGTATCCATGAATCTGTCTAATCCTGCCTTGAAGTTGTTCAGGCTGACAGCTGTCACAACCTCTTCTGGAAGTGAGTTCCATAACCCAATGACCCCTGGGTGAAGAAATATTTCCCTTTATTAGTCCTAATTTTCCTACCTTGGAGCTTCAGGGAGTGCCCTCTAGTCCTAGTGTTTTGTGACAAAGAAAATAATTTTTCTTTATTCACCTTTTCTATCCCATTCATGATTTTATACACTTCGATCAAGTCACCTCTTAAACGCCGTCTTTCAAGGCTGAAAAGACCAAGGCGTTGCAACCTGGTTTCATAAGGGAGCCGCTCCATCCCTTGGATCATTCTTGTTGCCCTTTTCTGTACCTTTTCCAGTTCCGTTATATCCTTCTTAAGGTGCGGAGACCAGAATTGTACACAGTACTCCAAATGTGGCCTCACCATCGATTTGTAGAGAGGTAATACAACATTTGCTGACCTATTTTTGATTCCCTTCCTGATCATGCCAAGCATAGAATTTGCTTTTTTCACTGCTGCTGCGCACTGGGTAGACATCTTCATTGAGCTGTCCACCAAGACCCCAAGATCCCTTTCCTAGTTTGTCTCGGAAAGCTTTGACCCCATCAATTTGTTAAAGCGGTGTCGAAGTGCATCAGTTCTGCAGTATAGAGTCACTCTCAATTGAACAAACATTGGTGATAAAGGTATCCCCACTAAAGACAGTTATCCACAAGAAGGGGGTTCAATGCAATGGAAAGTATTGGGTGTGATCCTGGACTCATCGCTGAGCCTGGAAAATCAGGATTCGGCGGTGACCAGGGAAGCATTTGCACAGTTAAAACTTGTGCGCCAGCTGCGCCCGTACCTTGGGAAGTATGACTTGGCCACGGTGGTCCACGTTCTGGTTACATCCCATATAGATTACTGCAATGCCTTTGAAGACTGTTCAGAAGCTGCAACTAGTCCAACGGACAGCAGCCAGGTTGATAACAGGAGTGGCATTCAGAGAGCGTACAACTCCCCTGTTGTGCCAGCTCCACTGGCTGCCAGTTTGCTACTGGGCACAATTCAAAGTGCTGGCTTTAGCCTTTAAAGCCCTAAACAGTTCTGGCCTAACTTACCTGTCCGAACGCATCTCTCCCTATGAACCACCAAGATGTTTAAGATCATCCGGAGAGGCCCTGCTCTCGGTCCCACCTTCTTTGCAGGCGCGATTGGCGGGGACGAGAGACAGGGCCTTTTCAGTGGTGGCTCCTCGGCTTTGGAATGCCCTCCCTAGTGACATCAGATTGGCCCCCTCCCTCCTGACATTTCGCAAGAAAGTCAAGACCTGGCTGTTTGAGCAGGCATTTGCTGATGAAATAGAACGATTTAATTAGATCTATGGAATGACGACGATGTGACAGAAAATGATTTCAACGTGATGCTGAGACTGCATTTGTATGTTTAAATGGCTAATTGTTATGTTATATGGTTATTGTTTGGTTTTGTTTTGCTTGTGTTTTTGATTGAAGGGCAGAGACTGCCTTGTGTAAACCGCCCCAAGTCGCCTTCGGGCTAAGAGGGGCGGTATAGAAAAATGTTAAATAAATAATAAATAAATAATAAAAGTCAGTAGGAAGATATTGCTGATGCAAACTTTGAAGCTGTTTAGAAGAAGTAAGGGGCAGGGTGCCTGTACCTTTATTACGAGGGTTATCTGGAAAGTAAAGTTACAGGTCACGTAGCTCTCATGGGAAATTTTCCCGGGGGAAGTTGGTATCACTGCCATGTAGCAGAAAGCGAACCAGCAGTGCCAGTCGTCAGTAGCTCATCAACTGGCGTTATGAAGGTTAGAGATGAGCGTCTTCATTCTGTTTCCGTTCTGTCTGTCTCCTTCATGACAATGTGCTTCCACACACCGCTCATGCAACACAAGAGTCACACCCAGTAACTATCATCTGTTCATTAAATTAAAGGAACACCTGGGTGGAAAACACTTTTCCAATGAGGAGGAGGAGGTGGTGAAAATCGAAGTGACGAACTGGCTGAAAAAGGCAGTGGGTGGGTGACTTCTATGACACAGGCATCAAAAAAACTCATCGCACGGATGACAAAATGTATTGAACTGAATGATTATGTGGAAAAATAATATAATACATATGCTGTAATCCATGTAAGTCTTATTAAAATATATTCATTCTTTGTATTTTTTAACAATCTTGTAACGTTACTTTCCAGATAACCCTTGTACTTCTGTAGCAGAAATAATTCCAGGTGTTGCTTGTTATCCAAACACCTGCTGAAATTCTCCCGTTTACACAACTTATTTCACATGGAAACCTGAACGTTTTTGCTCATAAGATTATTATACTTGATCTAGGCATCTGGAAAAAAAGTCCTGTAGATGGATTTTAACATTTGTAGGTTTTTCCAAGAGCTGACATCTTCACAATGTAGTATTCCTCATCCAGGGATCAAGCTGCAGTCTTGGAGATAAAGGCCCAGTATATGTGACAGATTTGCTTTAAGGGGCACCGACTGAAAATGTTACCAACATATACTGTAAGTTCCACGATCAGTTTCAGATTTCTGTTCAAAAGAGCTCACTTCAAGTCTCAGGGTAAGTGAATGCACTGATAAGCTGCATTTTTATTTTTTAAAGGCTCAGCAATTTCACATTCCAGTAAATTACAACCGAGTCAAAAGTCACAGGGCTATGAGATGTATCTGTTTATATAATTGTTTGGAAAGTTCTCTCTCATTAATGCTTTTCCTAAGATTTCAAGAGGATTTGGGGCCAGGATTGGGAACAAATTATTTCCAAATAGAGAGAGGAATGTTATCAAACCAGTCTGCTAAAGCATCGATGGTAGTGGTGGGACTACTGTTTATGGCCTGCATCAATATGAGTCTAGTGTCCAGATCCAGGGAAGTCATGCTACCCCACATAGCAACCTTTTAAGTATTGTCCACAAGGATATTGCCCAGGGGATGCCCGAATGTTCTGATGTTTTACCATCTTTATGGGAGGCTTCCCTCATGTCCCTGCATGGGGAGCTGGAGCTCACAGAGGGAGCTCATCCACACTCTCCCTGGACTCAAACCTTCGACCGGCTGGTCATCAGTCCTGTTGGCACCACATAAATATGATACGAAGTCAGGCCTTTCTTCAGGAATCTGTGGAGCCTCTCAAGTTTGCATCAAATGTTATTTCATTCCTTGGAAATGTGTAAAAGAACGAATACAGACATCTGGACTCAAGATGGAATATTTAATAAAAATGCATCCTAGTGATTCTGATGTCGAAGTGCATACTACACATTAATGAGGTAACGCACATTTGCCTGCAAAAGTGACTCAACGCATATGAGAGACAAGAAAGGACAAAGGTTTTCCTAGCAAGTCAAAGTGCTTTATTTTATAAAGCCTCATGTCTGGAGTGTTTTTAGAACTAGGCGATACAATGTGAAACTTCCTCACCTTCTTCCAACAATTTAACAGTAACAAGTGCCAAAGATTGTTACAGACAAAAAAAAAGGCTTTGTAATTACTTCATTAAAAAGCGTTATGTTAATTGGCCACATTGGAATATTTACCTTTTAAAAAATGTAACAATTATGTACCTCTTACAGTTTCCTGGTAGTATCTTTTCAGTCCCATGATACACCTTAGAAGCCACTGTGTATAGTAAAAAATTAAAACATTCATGTGGTGTCAAAAGAGAAATGGGTGTGCGTGTATGAAAGGGACAAAAATAGGAAAACCAAGCCACACTTATCAACTTAAATACATAAATACACAGAGTTATACACATACATTACAGTACTGTTAACGTCACTAGAAGGGCCACACAGCAACAGGATTGGGAGGAAGTTGGGATCCTGGAAGGAGACTAGAGACACACACAGGAAGAAGGCATCTATCTGGGACTGTTAGAAAAGCCCAGGTGTATGCCTCACCTGGAGAGCAAGAATCGTCATGTACAAGTTGTGCCTGATAGACCAGACCTATGTCTCAATCCTGATCTCTAATTATCCGGTTACACAGACTAACAGATGTGCTGGTAAGAATATGGACCCACTTGTTCTCAATGGTTGGCAAAGAAGGGTAGCGGAAATCCATGGTTCTAAAACAGTGATTTTCAACCAGTGTGCCACGGAACATTAGTGTGCCATGAGAGATCATCAGGTGTGCCATGGAAAATTATTTTCGAACTTCATTCATATATCAACTATAAGGCGCATCTGTCCCTTTAAGAAATGGAAGCATAGCACTCTCACGTCACCTAAGAAGTGATGTGAGAGTGCTATGGTCACGCCATCTTGGATTCGCTCAGACGCAGCTAAGTAAATAAAATTCGAGTTAGTGCTGCAGCTGCACGTCAATTTGGGATCCCAGCAAAACAGCCGAGTGACAGTGATGGAGAAGTTTTTGAGAAGGGAAAATGCAAATGCTGAACAGGGCCCTGGACAAAATTATCACACTGAGTGTATAAATACATTTAAAACATATTAACTATATGTATTACTGTGTTAGAGTGTCATTGTGTGTCATTTTGGTTGGTGGTGTGCCCCAGAATTTTGTAACTGTAAAAAATGTGCCGCGGCTCAAAAAAGGTTAAAAATCACTGTTCTAAAAGGTTCGAAAGAACTTACAAAATTAAGTTCTGGTGATGAAAACTAGGGGGCGCTGGTGCTTTGCTGCTATAGTGTTGCTAAAATTCAGGTGGTGAAAATTTCAGAACTTTCAAAATTTCATTATAAATGGCAGTTCCTAATTGGTTCTAAAAATCACAAATAATGAAGTAATAATGAAATTTTGAAAGTTTTGTCAGAGTTCTGAAATTTTCACCACCAGAACCATAGGAACACTGTAGAAGCAAAGCACCAGCACCCCCTAGTTTTTGCCACCAGAACTTTAGTTTTGCAAGTACTTTTGAACCATTTAGACCCATGGATTGCCCATGCCTAGTAGCCAAGGCCCAATCGTCCAGTTTGATCCACCCACAAAATGCTTAGAGTGCCTTAGTAGGACACCCCAATCTCATCTGGGCTTATCCCAACCCGTCAGAGGGGTTTCTCATTTGTTCCCTTATGAAATTATACTCAACTTATTAGAAAGTAAATATATTAGATATGGCATTCTGCAATATATGTATGGACTATTGGCTGGGTATGAGTCTCTGGCAATTATGAAAACCCATAACATAAGGAACATAAACCCATGCTTGGATGACCAACACGAGTGAATGCCAATGAAAAGGTGCATTAAAAAACTGCATTATCCAAGAAGGAACCTAGGGACGCCCCCCCCCTTCCCAAGTGAATGCCAATCTTATTATCTATTCAGTATAGATCTGAACATTAATAGTGGTGAGACTTGCAATAACGCTTTTCACGTCTGTGTCTAATAAAATTGTGAGAATAGGACTGGGAACAGGGTGTGCTACCCTGAGAAAGGCAAGTCTGTATTAATAGAACAGCTGTGACCTAGGACAATACATGGTATATCTTTGTTGAAAATGACAAGCGTGTTGTTACAAGCGGTAATTAAAAGCCTATAAACCAATGCAAGCAAATATGAGCAACTACAGAGCCAGAATGCAAGACCTCTAGTTGTGGAGAACGAATTAGTGTAATCATTGTGCCGTGCCACAGACAAACTGCAACTCACAAGAACTGAGAATAAGATTGTGTTGTGTGAAGTACACTTTGTATCTTTATTGTGATTATTTTTACATCCAAAACGCTCATCAGATCAAGTTACTGATTTAACTGTTTGGTGCAGCACATGGGCAGAGAATATCTAATTGGAGGGAAAGCCTGAACAAAGTTGAAGATGAAGTCCAGTACGGGGAATCTGCACATTCTGTGGGAGGCTGCTTGCAAATTAACGTAGTCTCAATAGAGAATCACAAACAAGCAAATGCTTTAGCCTAAGTTTTGAAAGGACACCATCTCTAGAGAGGGTGTAGCTGATGAATGGTGAGCAGCAATAGATCGGAAACAGAAAACAAATGCAATGGATGTTGTATTAAAGTAAAGGTAAAGATTTCCCCTAGACATTAAGCCTAGTCGTATCCGACTCTGGGGGTGGTGCTCATCTCCATTTCTAAGCTGAAGAGCCGGCGTTGTCCATAGACACCTCCAAGGTCATGTGGCCAGCATGACTGCATGGAGCGCCGTTACCTTCCCACCGAAGCGGTACCTACTGATCAACTCACATTTGCATGTTTTTGAACTGCTAGGTTGGCAGAAGCTGGGGCTAACAGTAGGAGCTCACCCTGCTCCCTGGATCTGAACCACCGACCTTTCGGTCAGCAAGTTCAGCAGCTCAGTGGTTGAAACCAAACAACAAATGCCGAAGTCTGGCAATATTCTGGCAATATTTTTTATTAAACCAGTCAAGTAGGCACACTTATAAAAAAGGAATAATGAAGGTGAATCGATAATGAGAGGTGTCTCAAAAGCTCATACAAAACAATTTGTGCCTTAATAATGATGATATCACAATATGGACTGGAAACAAAGAGAATGAATGAATAAATAAATGATCTGCAGGATAAGGACTCCTCTAAGGGGAAAATCCATTAGAAATGAATGTCTGCGACTAAATAAAACCATATTTCCTAAACTCCAGTAAATGAAATCTAGAGAGACGAGCCAAGAAGCTCCCTGGTATGGCAACCAAACTATGCTAGCAATGTAGACAAAGATAGAAGGGAAACAGTTTAGTGGGAAAAGAAATGCAGACCTCAATTTTTTAGCAAGCTTCGCAAGATATAGACAGTGGTTATCTCTAAATGTGCCCAACGGAATCAGAAGGGAGAGTTGGCAGAAAACCCAATCCAACTCTAGATGAAGAAGTAAACGGAGTATGACTATATGTGGTAAAACAAACATAAAAAAGACAAAAGCAGAAAATAATGAAAAATGTAAGGAAACCACACCGCAGCTACTAGCTTTGCTGAAAGCAAAACGAGAACTGTTTGCACAGTGATCAACAAGGCTCCTGAGTGGCAACATGAAACAATTTCCATATGTGGTGGACATGCGATGAAGCACAGAAATACTGGACTGAAATATATGTGATGATAGAGGACATTCACTACAAAATAAATTAATTACAAAAAAGACTAGAATGTTATTTGTGGGAAATGACGAAAGCTCAAAAACACAAGAAATATGGACAAATTCTTCAATATATGGGTTGCTGTGAGTTTTCCGGGCTGTATGGCCATGTTCCAGAAGTTTTCTCTCCTGACGTTTCACCCACATCTATGACATGCATCTTCAGAGGTTGAGAGGTATATTGGAAACTAAATAAGGGAGGTTTATATATCTGGACTGTGGCGCAGCTGGCTGGGAGACAGCTGCATAAGTTCTCTACTGACCAGAAGGTCATGAGTTCGAAGCCTGTCTGGGTCGGGGTGAGCTCTCGACCAATTGTGTAGCTCGTTGTCGACCTTTGCAACCCAAAAGGCAGTTGCATCTGTCAAGTAGGAAATTTAGGTACCACTTTGTGGGGAGCCTAATTTAACTGATTTATGAGGCCATAAAATCTCCAGGAAGTACGCAAAAGAATGAAGGAATGTGACAGCTCCTCCAGAAGCTGAAATGTTAAATTGCCTCTGTGCCTGTCTATATATGTTATGTGTGTATGGCATTGTATGTTTGCCTGTATATGTACATTGTAATCCGCCCTGATTCCCCTGCGGGGTGAGAAAAGTGGAATATAAATGATGTAAATCAATCAATCAATCTGTAGAAGGTCCAGGGTGGGAGGAAGAACTCTTGTCTGTTGGAGGCAAGTGTGAATGTTGCAATTGATCACCCTGATTAGCACCACAAAGCCTTGTAGTTTCAAGGCCTGGCTGGTTCCTTCATGGGGGAATGCTTTGTTGGGAGGTGGTAGCTGGCTCTAATTGTTTCATGTCTGGAATTCCCGTTATTCTTTATTTACTGTCCTAATTCTAGGACAGTAACTCTAAAACTCTACAATTAGAGGCAAGAATCAGCCAGGCCTTAAAGCTGCAAGGCGTTGCAATACTAATCAAGGTATTTAATTGCAACACTCATACTTGCCTCCAACAAGGGAGACAGATGGAGCTCTATGAACATCCAGTGTGGGCTCTTTCACAAAAGTATGGGGTGCATTTGAGAAAATATTCAGAAAAACAAAAACATTTGGTGGGAAGAATACACATATACAGTGTAATTCAACAAGGAACCGTAAAACGATGATTGACAGATCGTCCTTGACTTACTCTGAAATGTGTCATTTTTGTAACACATCCAAATTGATGGGTGCAATTTTGGGTATCAAGTTCCATAATGGACCTTAGGACGGAAGCTACAGCTATTCTTAGATGTGGAACAAAGCAAATGCCTGAAGGAAATTAAAATGCCATCCACATTCGAAATAGTTGACATAACATTAAAAAAAATATTGGGGCCACATGTTCACTGTGCAACACAGTCATCGAGCAATTCTGGACGTTTATAAACCTATCAACGAGGAAGGAGAACAAGTTGGTGGGAACCTAAAGTGGTCTACACTTCTTCCTTCACACAGTCATGAATGATGTATAGCTAGCTGGGAAGTGAGCCAGGGCTGCAGAAATGAATGAGAGGCGGCGGCAGAAGTGCTACGGATGAGTCAAACAGAGAAAGCGGTCTTGCACAAGGTTAGACATTAGTCTGTCTTGCTCAGTACTGTCTACACCAGGCATGGGTAAACTTCGGCCCTCCAGGTGTTTTGGACTTCAACTCCCACAATTCCTAACAGTCTCTAAAACACCCGGAGGGCCCAAGTTTGCCATGCCTGGTCTACACTGACTGCTAATGGTACTGCATGGTCTCCGGCAAGACTTTTCCAGCCCTATCTTGAGATGCTAGCCATAGAGCCCGAATTCTGCTACATATAAAGCATGTCTATCTTATCACTGAACTACAACCCTTTCCCGAAGAAAGTTCAAAGAAATTCCTGTTCCCATAGTGAGCACTTCCAATTTCAAGTAAAATGACCAAAGATGGATGGTTCGGAAGGCCAACTGTAAACCTCAACATGCATCTGTTTTCCTAGGAGCCTTAAAACAGGCCTGGGCAAACTTCGGCCCTCCAGGTGTTTTGGACTTCAACTCCCACAATTCCTAACAGTCTCTAAAACACCCGAAGGGCCCAAGTTTGCCATGCCTGGTCTACACTGACTGCTAATGGTACTGCATGGTCTCCGGCAAGACTTTTCCAGCCCTATCTTGAGATGCTAGCCATAGAGCCCAAATTCTGCTACATATAAAGCATGTCTATCTTATCACTGAACTACAACCCTTTCCCGAAGAAAGTTCAAAGAAATTCCTGTTCCCATAGTGAGCACTTCCAATTTCAAGTAAAATGACCAAAGATGGATGTTTCGGAAGGCCAACTGTAAACCTCAACATGCATCTGTTTTCCTAGGAGCCTTAAAACAGGCCTGGGCAAACTTCGGCCCTCAGGTGTTTTGGACTTCAACTCCCACAATTCCTAACAGCCTAGGCTGTTAGGAATTGTGGGAGTTGAAGTCCAAAACACCTGGAGGGCCGAAGTTTGCCCAGGCCTGCCTTAAAATGTCAAATATTTTTAGATGAGCTAAAACCAAAAGAGATAATGTCAAGTTAATTCTCATTAATTAGTAAAGGTTTCCCTTGACAGTAAGTCCAGTTGTGTCTGACTCTGGGGGTGGTGCTCATCTCCATTTCTAAGCCGAAGAGCCGGCGTTGTCCGTAGACACCTCCAACGTCGTGTGGTCGGCATGTTTGCATGGAGCGCCACTACCTTCCCGCAGAAGCGGTACTATTACTCATACTTGCATATTTTTGAACTGCTAAGTTGGCAGAAGCTGGGACTAACAGCAGGAGCTCACCCCACTGCCAACATTTTGGTCATAAGTTCAGCAGCTCAGCGGTTTAACCTGCTGCACCACCAGGGGGGTCCTCTCGTTAATTAACCCCTTAAAATGTCATCATCTTTGGTGGAAAAATAAAACCCACTTAGATATGCTAAATCTTTTTAAAATACTTAACAAGAAGGATGGTATTAGCTGCTGTTTTATCAGAATGAAATCAATGCATGATATACAAGTCCTTCTCAAAAAATTAGCATATAGTGCTAAAGTTCATTATTTTCCATAATGTAATGATAAAAATTAAACTTTCATATATTTTCGATTCATTGCACACCAACTGAAATGTTTCAGGTCTTTTTTTTTGTTTTAATACTGATGATTTTGGCATACATATCTCAAAAAATTAGCATATTCCATCCGACCAAATATGCTAATTTTTTGAGACAGTATTTTTGGGTTTTCAGGAGCTGTATGCCAAAATCATCAGTACAAAACAAAATAAGACCAGAAATATTTCAGTTGGTGTGCAATATATGAAAGTTTAATTTGTATCATTACATTATGGAAAACAATGAACTTTAGTACTATATGCGAATTTTTTGAGAAGGACCTGTACAGCTAGAGTCTGAAAAGTTACAAGAGAAGGCAACCTGGCACGCTAGGGAAAAGTTTTAGGTTGCAGTGAGGGAGTGGTGTTTTTGTTGTTATGAGTTGCCTACGAATGTCTGTTTCAACAAAGAATTACTTAAAGGCACAATTTTAGCACAGTGTGTAAGTAAGTAGAGAACATAATTTTAACCATATATCTCTAATTAGGTCTTTACTGAAGTCTGGAACTTTTCCCAAGGTCAGAGTATTGAAAACAGGTTAACAAGTGACGGAAAACCTTTAAGCAACCAAACACCATGATTTGGAGAAAAGACAAAGCTGATTATTATTATTACTGAAGTAATAAAAATGCCACTTCCAAAATAGTAACTCAAACTATCGGCCATCATTAATTGCAAAATCCATCACGGAGGTGAGTGAAGCATCCACCTGGGTACATTACTGCATATTACATCTCAAGATATTACTTTCATCTTGTACTGCAAAATAACTTTACATGTAAACTTCAGATTCACATACTGCACACAGCCTCTCAAAAGCATCCCTGTCTTCCTAGTAATGTAAACAGTAAAGTTTAGGGCTTTAAAAAAGGAGTAATTTAATTGAATATTAAAAACAGCACATGTAAGCATTTAAAACTTTTTTTGTCTCAGTTTTTGATCCATCAGAAGTGAACAGACTTTCCTATTCCTTTGTTCATGAGGTGGAAAACACTATTATTGCCCAAAACCAATGCATTTTTCCTAAAATCCCATCTGATTTCCTTTGTAGCATAGTTAGTTCCTATATGATAAACATACTGTGTGAAATCTTCATGTACTAAAACTGTGAAACCTCCTTTTTTTTTCCAGCTCCCACCCCCAGAATATGTTTACCCTTGGCAAAGAAAACCCAGCATGATTATGGCATTTAGACTGTAGTAAAACTAGAGCAAAACCTCTCAATTCCTGGAAGACTTGTTTCCTGTTGCGATAGGCCAATTTAATAAAATTAAAATCTAAGTGTTGCCAACAGGAACGCTTCCAACACATGGAGCTATTTTTAAGGAGAGTCAGCATGCAGGATTGTTAAGTGTAACCTGTGCAGAAAGGTCATAGTTGTCATCTCCCACCAACACTGTGTTGCACCTCTCGGCTCAAAAAATAAACTGATCCACAGTTTAGCTTTGATACCAATGTTGTTGCTGTTGTTGAGCTTAACATGCACATATTCCTCCCTCCCCTCCCTCCCACCCCAACTCCTTTGTCCGTTCGTTCCATCTCAGCTAGTCTCCACGGAGTGTTGTTCTTGCAATGCACACCGAGTAAGAAGCTGAACTATTTTAGTTAATATTCGTTAATTTATATTTGTTTTTGCACACTCATACACGCACACACACCCACACACACACGTGCGCGCATCAGAAATAGCTAGAACTATGCTGGGCATAATCAGGCAGCTGTTTAAAAGCGAATATTTCACCCCAGTCAGTCATCTTTGCCAGCAGATGTAAACAAGGGGGCTGCCTTCTGCAAGATAGCACTTGAGAGTTCCTTTTGAAAGAAGCTTTTATCCCTTACACACTGGTAGCCATTGCTGCTGTTCCCAGACCTCACATCTGTCCAATGGAACATTAGGTTACGTCAAAATGTTGGCAATAAAGTCCAAGAACCGCTTTGAATACTGTTCGGGGTTAACTGTTGAAATTTCCGCACCGGCCTGCAAAGCAAGAACAATGGGGAGGGAGCAGAGAAGGAGATTTATTTATTTCGTATCAAAAGCATTGCATAAATTGTATTGTCAAAGGCTTTCATGGCCGGAATCACTGGGTTGTTGTAGGTTTTTTTGGACTGTATGGCCATGTTCTAGAAACCTTATCTCCTGACGTTTCGTCTGCATCCATGGTAGGCATCCTCTGAGGTTGTGATGTCGATTGGAAACTAGGCAAGTGAGGTTTATATATCTGTGGGATGTCCAAGGTGGGAGAAAGAATTCTTGTCTGCTTGAGGCAACTGTGAATGTTGCAAATGACCATGTTGATTAGTACTGAATGGCCTTGCAGTTTCAAAGACTGGCTGATTCCTGCCTCGGCGAATCCTTTGTTGGAAGGTTTAACTGGTCATGTCAGGAATTCCCCTATTGTTTGAGTGTTCCTCTTTATTTACTGTCCTGGCTTTCAGTATTAAAAACTCTAAAATCAGGACACTTGCCTCGTTTCCAACAGACCTCACAACCTCTGAGGATGCCTGCCACAGATGTGGGCGAAATATCAGGAGAGAACGCTTCTAGAACATGGCCATACAGCCCGAACAACCTACAACAACTGTGATGAGGTGGTTATTTATATGTTAATCACATGTTTGTTTATGTATTTAGAAGCAACATTCTTTAAAAGCTGCAGAGAGTGAGCAGTGGAATGTTCGCAGCAGCAAGCTGTAAGCAGAGGCTGTTGCCATGACAACAGAGGCCACTATGGCTTTAGAATGTTCAGTTTGAATCTGACAGTTGGAGAATGTCAGTTGGCCAGCTGCTGTGAGCAGAGTTATTTGGGAATTAGCAGTTGTTGAAGCAGCAAGCGGTCTGTAGGAACTGCAGTGTGCAGTTCAGTTCTGTGTGTGGGTTGAGGGGAACCCAAGTGTGTGGGACAAGTTAGTCCCAGGGTTGAGAGTAACCCAGTATTAAGTAGTTACTTGTGTGTAACTGTGGAAGGGGAATTTAAAACCCCAGTGTTACATTGTTTAAAGTTGCAAGTTTGTACCTCTTCGGAGCACCTTTGAAACCACCTAAGCTATTAGCCCATTTGTGTAAAATAAACTGTTAAATACTTTCAACAAAAACATCTGTGGAAGTTGTTTATTCACAAAGACCCTCACATCCAGTGGTCAAGCATTGACAAATGGTGGCAGCAAGATAATAATAATAGAACAAGCAAAACATTGAGTATTGGTGGCAGTCCTGCCACACAGTTTAAAAAGTAAAGAAGTAGCCGGCGTGGTTCCAGACTTCGTCACAACAACCCATTGCATAAATTAGTATAAAACTGATAAAAATAGGAGCACAAGCAGCTAAATATCTTTTTGACCAAAAACAGACAACAGTAACCATCCTTGTCTGTAGCCTCCTAACAATTCTTCCTCTGTACATGAGGCAGGACATTGCGGACAAGCATACAGGTGCGGTTGTCTGTTCTGCTCCACATTCACACAAGATGGAGGATTCCTTTAGGTAGTGCCATTTTGCCAGGTTGTCTTTTGATCTGCCCACTCCACTTCTCAGTCTGTTCAGGGACTTTCAAGTTGCCCATTATTTGTTTGCCCCTGGAGGAAGACCCTTGTGGGGGGCTATCCAATTGGGATTTCCTGGTTTAGTGGCCCAGAGGGATACTCTTGCTGTTGCTGGGGGAATGTTAAGAGGAGTGGTGGCTCTCATGAAGCTTTTCCTTGATTTGAGTCTACTGGGAGAAGGCTGATAGTCATGCAGTGGATGGCTTTCAACAGTGTTCAACATTATTTCTTGCACAGTTAGCAGCAACTTCCTGTCCCACATCGGGAGAGTGGGTGGAGGCAATGCCAACTAGCTTAAGAGTTTATCAACAGGTGTAGGTTTAAGACATCCTGTGATTATTCTGCATGTTTCGTTCACCTGCTTTGTGTGGGCAGACTTGTGCCAAACAGGACAGGCATACGCTGCAGTTAAGTAAGACAAGGCCATGGCTGATGTTCTTATTCATAAGAAGAGCCATGCTGAATCGGGCCTCAGCCCATCTAGTCCAGCATTCTGTGTCACACAGTGGCCCACTAGTTGTACACAGGGATCTCTAGCAGAAAGGAGGGCAAAACCCTCACCTGCTCCCGACCCCCCACAACCAGTACCCGGGGAAATCCTGCCTGCCTCCATCAACACAGAGGTGGCACTTGGATGTCCATTTCAGTAACTACTGATTCCCTTGGTATCCATGAATCTGTCTAATCCTGCCTTGAAGCTGTCCAGGCTGACAGCTGTCACAACCTCCTCTGGAAGTGAGTTCCATAACCCAATGACCCTCTGGGTGAAGAAATATTTCCCTTTATTAGTCCTAACTTTCCTACCTTGGAGCTTCAGGGAGTGCCCCCTAGTCCTAGTGTTGTGTGACAGAGAAAATATTTTTTTCTTTATTCACCTTTTCTATCCCATGCATGATTTTATACACTTCGATCAAGTCACCTCTTAAACGCCGTCTTAAACGCTATTCATTTTGGGTCTGCACCCCATGTGCTGCCAATAAATTTCCACAGGATTTTATTGTGCACAGCTACTTTGTGCTTGGTGTTCATGCAGTGTTTCCTATATGTTTTAATTTCTTCTTGGCTTCATGGTTCCGTAGGTCAGTGTTTCCCAACCGGTGTGACGTGGCACACTAGTGTGCTGTGGTTGATCATCAGGTGTTCCGTGACTGTGGGAGGACCCCCCCCTCTCTCTTCTCCCTGCCTGGCGTGGGAAGCCAGGCCCAGCCTGCATTTTGGCCCGGAGGGGAGGGGGCTCCAGGAGGGAGCCTGGGAGGCGTGACTCACGGGTGGGATCAGGCAGGAGCCCCTCTACACACCCCCTTCCCTTTTGCAATGGGCCAGCCAATGGCGAGGCCGTGCCAGAATTTAGTGTGGCCTCCGGCGCCCTGATTGGCTGTGGGGAGTGGCGGCGGGGGCCGAGCTTTCCATCGCAGGACTGCAGTATGGACGCTGCTGCATTTGGTGCTCGTTGGATGGGGCGCCTGGCCGGAGCCTGGGCAGCAGCAGCAGCGGGAGGAGGAGGAGGAGGGAGAAGGCTGGCCATTGAAGTGGTGAGTCCGGGGGCTTTGCATGGAGGGGGTTTCCATGGAGAGTAGGAAGCATTTGGGGAGCGCTCAGGCTCTGCAGCAACAGATGGATTTCTTTTGGGAGGCTTGGCTAGTTTCAAATACTGGGAACTGCCTACTCCTCCACCCAAGAGCGCAGTGTTTGCCCTCTCCTTCCATTCCTCCTTTCCCTTCCCTTCTGGTTCCTGCCTCGCGTTGCCAATCGCCTGCCTTGAGTGGACGGGAGGAGAGGCGAGCTGCGAAAGGCAGGGAACCCAAGAGGCAAAGGGAAGTTTGAAGGTGGACTGGGCAAGCAGCAGAGCTTGCCTCCTACAAAACCATCCCTCTGAATCATCATCATCATGCTGCATGTCGTTTATGATCTACAGATCTATAGAGACACTCTCTTGAACAACTCAGCAAGCAAGAGTCCAAAAGTGGCAGACTAAAACCAGAAACTCCACCATCATCATCTTCATCATCATCATGCTGCAAGTCGCTTCTGATCTACAGAGACACTCGCTGGAACACCTCAGCAAGCAAGAGTCCAAAAGTGGCAGACTAAAACCTAGAAACACATCATTATCATCATTAAGCTACAAGTCGCTTCTGATCTACAGAGACGCTTGCTGGAACACCTCAGCAAGCAAGAGTCCAATAGTGGCAGACTAAAACCCAAAACTCATCATCATCATGCTGAAAGTCACTTCTGATCTACAGACCTACAGAGACCCTCACTGGAACACCTCAGCAAGCCAGAGTTCAATATGCCAAGTTTGGTTCAATTCCATTGTTGCAAGAGTTCCGGATGCTCTTTGATTGTGTGTTAACTATAAATTGTGTCATTTTGTGTCATTTTGGTTGGTGGTGTGCCCCAGGATTTTGTAAATGTAAAAAATGTGCCGCGGCTCAAAAAAGTTGAAAAACACTGCCGTAGGTGGAAAGCACACACTTGTGCCCTGGCAGCGTTAGCCTTCAGGTGGTTAGAGAAGAAGGTAAGACATGGGAAAATCTGAATCTTTTTTGTTCAGCAGTTGATTATTGTGGATGAGCTCTTGCAAGCATGAGAACTTGCTTCAGTAGAAGTGCGAGGCTGAGAAATTGTTGAGGAGGATTAGCAAACAGTAACAATGCAGTCCTCAAAATGGGATGCCCTTAAGAGTTGCCAGTGCCCTCCTCAAAAGTAATGATGTTCAAAATGTCACCCCTCAGCTTTACCCATCTCCCCAAGCCATTCTCACCTCCTCCATCTTTCCACTTGTATTCATAATTCTCTTAGTAAAAACACTTTGTAAATAAAAATGTGTCACCATCTGCACTCTCTTGTGATAGAGTCACAAATGGCTGACAGACATATAATTAAGAAACTTGATCCACTTACTCTCCAGTAAACAGGACCGCAGGCAATAATTGTACAGATTGCTTTCAAGAGTTCTTTCAAGCACAAATTACAGGAGATGTCTTTAGAGAATTTGTATCTTTATGTTTTTCTAAGTTAATAAAATAACAGCTTCAATGGAAGGGGATAGCTTCGGATAAGTAAAATGCATGGGATACAAGTATTGCCCTTTTTTTCAGTAATACATATTTTTATATTTTTTTCCATGTTAGGAGTGACTTGAGAAACTGCAAGTCTCTTTTGGTGCGAGAGAATTGGTTGTCTGCAAGGACGTTGCCCAGGGGACGCCTGGATGTTTTACTATCCTTGTGGGAGGTTTCTCTCATGTCCCTGCATGGGGAGCTGGAGCTGACAGAGGGAGCTCATCCACGCACACTCCCTGGATTCGAACCAGGTCTTCAGTCCTGCTGGCACAAGAGTTTAACCCACTGCACCACCGGGGGCTCCAGTAGAAAATTAATAAGCTATTATTATTATTAGTACAAGAACAGAAAGAAAATACTAGTAGAAAATTAATAAGTTAGTATTTTCTTTCTGTTCTTGTACGAATGATGATGATGATGATAATCATAATAATAGAACTTTATTCTTATACCCCACCACCATCTCCACAAAGGGGCTCGGGGTGGCTTACATATGGGTCAAAATGCCCACAAAACATAAAAGCAAAACAATCCATTAAAGCAAAAACACAATTGAAATAAGAGCATAGTAAAATATAACGATTGGTTAGCAGTCCTGCCTGTTGGTCCTGTTGGTCAGCGGTCCTGCCGGCACAAGGGTTTAACCCATTGCACTACTGGGGGCTCCAAGATTTAATTGAGCTTCACTGATAGTGGGCCAAGAGGAGTGAGGAGTTGTGATAGTATATGTAGGGGTTCCCTCTTTGTCTCAAAAGCAGCTGTCAGTCAGCTGTCACTGACAACTGCTTCTGAAACAAACAGGGAATCCCTACAAAAACAATTGCAGGTCCTCGCTCCCCTTGGCCCACCATCCATAGTAGTTAATGCTTAAAATATTTAGCAGAAGTGGAATGTTCCAATTGGTGATACTCACGCCATGTTTGACTGTTTTTGCAGCATGCGCAGCTTTCTTTTTTGCATCGTAATGGGTAAGAATGTCAATGATGGCCATAAAGTATACCTCCTTCCTAGGCGCATCTGTGGGGGACAAACATGTAACTAAAACTGTACATATGTCATGTCTAGAAGATCAGACACATCTATAGAAGTAAATGGGAATACATTAAGATAACAAACTGTTGGACTTAGTTTAGATTGCTTCCCCCCCCCCATTCCAAAACATTCAGAAATTCCAAACTTATAGAACACAACACAACATTTATGATATTATAAAGTTTAAATATACTTTCCAAAGCATGCAGAAACATTAAGAGAAGTAAAGCAACACTGGGCGCTTGTAACTATATGAAACCTCTCAGAAAATAACCAACCATTACATAATGTTAAAGCAGTAGACTCAAGTAACAGGAGAATAAATCCTGTATTCAATTTTAGCAGTTAAGTAGAAGTACTTAAAAATCCTTCTCTGTTGCGTGATTGATATAGTGCAGCATCTATAACTCTCCTTTTTAAAAACCCTATAGAGACAAAATGTCTTCTACAACTAAATATTTATAGCAAGTATCACTTACTGTCATGACATTTTATTCCATAAACATCAATGGTCGGATCGAATTCCCCAGGAGCTAAAGGCTGCAAGCTGTTCAGTGTATTTCCTGGACTATCGGGAGGTGTTCCGACTGGGTGAGTCCCGTCACTTTCGCCTTCATCCTCCTCATTCTCTTCACATTCTACTTCTTCCTGTTCCGCTCTCTCAACATCGTGAATCCCAACCAACAAGCTGTAGTCCATGAGTTTTAACTGAGCAAGGAACTAAATGACAATGATAAAAGGTAGGTTACCATGTGACAATGGAAAATGTTGAGAGAATCTAACATTCAGTTGGTAAACACAAGCATTACTTTCTAAGATAACTGACTTAAAGCAGACTTTGATAAATAAGTAGGAATGGTTACAAGATTATTTGGACTTAAGAGGGGAATAAGATCAAGGCAAAACCATCTAAGATAGTGGTTTGAATATTGGACCAGGACTCCATGAGTCCATGGTTTGAATCCATGCTCAGCCATGAAAAACCACCGAGTCACCTTCGGAAAGTCACATTCGATCTAAGAGGAAGGGAATGACAAATCTCCTCTGAATAAATCTTGCCAAGAAAATCTTCAGGATACAATCATCATAAGCTGGAGCCAACCTGAAGCCACATAACAATAACAGCAAGATAAATCCATGAAAGATACAGATTAATCACAATTACTAAACAAAGCCCTCGTGTTGGGAATGAGAATGGCAATGAATATCAGTTCCTGGACAACAGCATTGAGAGAAGGTTATGGGCACTACCTAGAGGGACTCTGATCCAATCCAGTAGGAGCAATTTTGTTCTCCGTGATTAAAAAAAAATCTACTGAGTTCAACTCTGAAGAAATTTGGAGCAGATTGAATCTGCTGACATCCTAAAAGCTGAACTCAACTACAATATATTAACCTCGATGCCAATGCAATTTTCAGCACTTTGAATTGAGTTCGGAAGTGGACAAGCAGCCAGTGGAGCTGACACAACAGGGGGGTGGTATGCTCCCTGTATGTAGCTCCGTTTAGTAATCTGGCTGCTGCCCATTGGACTAGTTGTAATTTCTGAA
Source organism: Anolis apletophallus (assembly GCA_030556195.1). Classification (NCBI taxonomy): domain Eukaryota; kingdom Metazoa; phylum Chordata; class Lepidosauria; order Squamata; family Anolidae; genus Anolis; species Anolis apletophallus. Next base: position 31,507,503 of record JARBWK010000008.1, on the reverse strand, counting down.
CTGTCTTCAAAGGCAGCCCCACGTGATTATATATTTTATATTACATGTAATATTACAAACAATATTGCGTTGCAGTAATCTATTCGAGATGTGACCAGAGTGTGGACAACCGTAGCCAGATCAGACTTCCCAAGGTACGGGCACAGCTGGCGCATGAGTCTCAACTGTGCAAAAGCTCCCCCAGCCACCGCTGAGACCTGGGGTTCCAGGCTCAGCGATGAGTCCAGGATCACTCCCAAGCTGCGAACCTGCGTCTTCAGGGGGAGTGTAACCTCATCCAACACAGGCTGTAACCCTATGCCCTGTTCGACCTTTCGACTATTTAAGGAAAAATAGCAATGGGGTATGATATGGTTGAACTGGTGGCCAGTGACCAATGGTGCTTCCAGAAATGATTTTGATATATATACAATGTTTTGGGTTTTTTTGGATTTCAAGGAAAGCAAATTTGACCAATACACATGGTGACAACATCCCCAGTCCTCTAACTGTGACGAAACTAGATGTGACACTTATCAAACGGTTTTGCCCTTCAGTGGATTTCAAATAAATGCTGCTGTCATGTGAAAGATAACGAGCCAATTTAGACTTTGCTGTCTCTCCTTGTTAGTTAAATGAGAGGAAATATCCAGATACTACCAATAAGAACGAAACTATTTACTCAAATCTTGTGCACCATCAAATATAATGCACACTTCAATTCGCTGGCAAATGTAATGAGCAGCTGCAATAAGTGCACTTTTTGAAATCTGGCCAAAGATGTGCATTACAGTTGCTGCCTGCTTAGAGCGACTTCTTTAAAATCCAAAGTATTAGGACACCAAATCTTCCAGCAATTGAAAAGAAAACAAGAGAAATAGGTAACCTTTTCTTCCCTCAAGGTGCCCTCCACTGTTTATCCTGCCTTAGCTTCCTTAGGTGAATCTATGCTCCAGAATTAATGCAGCTTGGCACCACTTTAATTGCCCTGGCTCAATGCTATGGAATCCTGGGAGTTGTAGTTCGACAAGCGCTTTAGCCTTCTCCGCCGAAGAGAGCTGGTGCCTCTCCAAACTACAAATCCCAGGATTCCATACACCGAATAATGGTATTCTCAGTGTTATCAGACAGCACACATGCTTTACAGTATAGGTGCATCTTAGGTGAAACTGCACTGGAATTAATGGTCTAACACAGGCCTGGGCAAACTTGGGCCCTCCAGGTGTTTTGGACTTCAACTCCCACAATTCCTAACAGCCGGTAGGCTGTTAGGAATTGTGGGAGTTGAAGTCCAAAACACCCGGAGGGCCCAAGTTTGCCCAGGCCTGGTCTAACACCACATCACTGCTATGGTTCAATGTTACCGTATGGAATCACGGGGGCAGTATGCTGGTACAAACTACAACTCCTAGGATACCATAGCAATTAAAAGTGCTGTCAAACTGCATTAATTCTGCAGTGTAGGTGCATCCTAGGAGGGCTATGCTGGGGTCTTAGAGCCTTTATCCCCAAATCTCCTTAAGAGCTGCAAAAGGGAACCGCAAGCAAATCTCATGGAAAACCCCCATTACATACAGAAAGGAATTATGAGGACTAAATACGCCAAAGGCAATCACCCCAAAAGTAGGATTTAGAATCTGTGCCTGCAGCATTCTGGAGATTGTTACTTAGGGAGGGGGTTTCCCATTCTCAGCAAGAGAAGTCCTGGGCTCACTGAACTACAAGCCCTGGAGCTCTGCAGGTTTTAAATTGGGACAGGAAAGTCCTACCTGATCTTGGAAACTAAGCAAGATCAGTGCTAGTTAATGTCTGAAAGGGAGACCCTCAATAGTAGGTTGTATTTCAGGAGGAGTTGGGAAAAAATAATTTTGTGAGGCCCCCTTGGGCAACAGCTTCTCTTTCTTCTTTCTCTGTCTCTCTCACTCCCCCTTCTAACTGGGGAAGAAGGCTGGTCCTTTGGCTTCAGCCTCTGATTTTGCGCTCTCTCTCTCTCTCTCTTTCTCTTTTTCTGCTGCTCCTCCTCTCCCCTCCCTCCCAGTTGGAAAAGATGACTGGGCTTCAGAAGGTTTGGCTTCAGCTTCTGACTATCCCCAAGGAAGGAATGGCTTGGGGAAGGAAAGGGGTGCCGTTTCTCCTCCGTTCCAAACTAGGGGGCCAAAGGAAGAGATGGCTTGGGAAGGTGCCGTTTCTCCTGTTTTCCAAGTTGGGATGAAGGGAAAATGGCCTGGGAGGGGAAAGGGTGCCATTTCTCCTCCGTGTCTCAGCTGGGAGATAAAGGAGAAAGGCTTGGGAGGAAAGCCCCTGCTCCACCATCATTTGGAAGTGGGCATGTTCTCTAGTCTCACCCTGATGATGGGGCAAAGGCACATTTTGGCACACGATTGTAATGTGCCATAGAATTTAATGCACATCTCAATTCTGGCTAAGCAACTAAGCAAAAAAAAGTTGTGCATTAGATTTGAGTAAATATGGTACTTCGAATATTATCCCACAGGTGAAAAGACCCCACTTTGAATAGTATCAAGGAAAAGGTTAAAAAGCTCCTTTTCATTATGCAATAACTCTTCCCCTCTTCCAGAGGGGTTTGTGTGTTTGTGTGTGTGTGTGTATGTGTATATATTAAATGATGTGATTATGAAATCTACCCTTCTCAGAAGATTTTTCTTGACACAATGCAGAAGCAGTGTAACTGAATAATACCAGCATATGTGCCACTGTCCATTTAAAGAACAGTTTCAAGATCTCCATAAAATCACACTGAGTTGACCAGGCATGCTCCAACTCCATGGAGCTGGAAGCCAAACGGAGTAATCATCTAGCTCCATAAAATAAGTCCAAATTTTCCAGAAGAGTTCATTTAAATAGAACCCCCCCCCTCGATAACTATTGTTATAAATAGTAACCAAATCATGTAATTGATATATATATATATACACACATACATACATACATATATACACACATACATACATACATATATACATACATATATACACACATACAGATACTCAAATAGAAATAATATCTAACAAACATAAGCTGTGCTCCTTCTTTTGGTCTCTAATATATCAGCATCAAGCAAAGCAGTAAAATGAATATTTAAAGATAAAAGACAGAGGCAGTTCTAGCTTTCCATTATCGGCAAGAGATGCCAAGCCACTTCTCTATAATTGCCTACATACAAATTTAATGGTACTTCTGTATGAATGTTAATCAATACCACACAAGTCTCTCCAAACACAACTATATGACTGACCCTCAAAGAGCTTAAACACAAAATCAGTTTTTGACCCACACTTCAAAGAAAAATGACATAGTACAGGGAATCTCCAAGTTACAAACATCCGACTTACAAACAACTCCGTTAAAAATGGGGTGAAACAACAGAAAGTGAGAGAAATCTATTCCCAGGAAGGGAAATTCACTTCTGAAAAAATTATCATGGGGGAAAGGTGTCTCCACTGAATCTGTATCACCAATCCTTGTTTCCACAACAAGCCAAAATTTTCAAAATCCAATTATCACAGAAATCAAGTATTCACAACAAAATGTTCGGCACACTCAGATAATGTTATGCTTAGTAACTCAATATTGGACTTCTTGTTCTATTCCACAAGACATTGATCTTTATATTGGGATGGCAATGATATATAAAAACCCAACTAATAAAGGTTTTTGTATTTCTTTAATCTACACCCCATCCTTCCCCCAGTACAGGTCCCAAAGCAGTATCTTGGGTCCCTGTACTCACTTTCACACAGAGATCTGCAATGAACACCTGCTCACAAGAAGCAGAAAGTGTAAGAAACAGAAACATGGACTTCTAGGTCTTATGACACAGGAAAATTTGAGCTGTGGATGGTAGCATATGGGGTTATTTCCCTGTCATTAGAGGGTAGAGACATTTCACTATACAAGGTGGATCAGCACCGTTTAGCTGTGACAGGAGTTAGGGGGACTGCCCTTAAATGGGTGGCCCCCTTTCTCCAAGATCAGGGACAATGTGTGGAGGGGTGGTGTCTGGGAGACTCCCTTTAAGTTGTGGGGTCCCCCAGGGCGCCATCCTTTCCCCTTTATTGTTTAATATCTATGTGTGCCCACTGGCTCAGCTGGTTCGCGACTTTGGTCTGGAGTGTCACCAGTACGCTGATGACATCCAGCTTGTGCTGAGAATGGATGGCAGGCCGGATACCGTACCCAATTGTTTCCATCGATGCCTAGAAGCCGTGATTGGTTGGCTGTGTGCCAGTCGGTTGAAGGTGAATCCGTCAAAGACGGAGATCCTATTGCTAGGTCGCCCTGGGCTTGATGGATGCCAGCTGCCTACCCTGGACGGCGAGAGGTTCAAGCCCGTCGTCTTCAGTAAAGAGCCTGGGGGTCCAGTTAGACCCGCTGCTATCAATGGAGAAGCAAATCTCCACGGTATGCAGGACCGCGTTTTTCCATCTACGCCAGGCTAGGCAGCTGGCTCCCTATCTGCCCAGAAGCGACCTGGCCACGGTGATCCAGGCAACGGTCATCTCGAGACTGGACTACTGCAATGCCCTCTACATTGGCCTTCCTTTGTTATCAATCCGGAAACTCAAGCTAGTGCAGAATGCTGCTGCTTGACTGCTGGTGGGAGCACCTGCACGAGAGCATATTACACCCATTCTGCAGCAACTGCACTGGCTACCAATAGAGTACCGGATTGTTTTCAAGGTGTTAGTATTGACCTTTAAGGCCTTGTATGGTCTAGGGCCGGTGTATCTGAGGGACCGCCTCACCCCATATGTTCCCCCAAGATCACTACGCTCAGAAGAGCAGAATGTCTTAGTTGTTCCATCCATCCACTCCTGCCGCTTGTCTACAACCAGATCAAGAGCCTTTCCGTAGCAGCGCCGTCGCTATGGAACTCAATGCCGGAAGACGTTCGTGCCATTAAGGAACTGGGCCCATTCCGGAGAGCCTGTAAAACGACCCTTTTCAGGCAGGCCTTTAACCTAAATGATTCCTGAGGAAATTCCTCAAATCCTGAGTCTTATTTAGATTGCTGTTTTTATGTACTGTTTTATATTGTTGTTGTTATTAAATTGTAACGTTGCTGTTTTATCAATTGCTTTTATGTTAACCGCCCCCAGCCTGCTGGAAGGAGCAGTATATAAAAACGAACAATAAATAAATAAATAAATAAATAAATAAATAAATAAATGACAGCGAATTGTTCTTCCTCCCCAATTTCGTACTTGATAACTTTTGGCCAGTTACTATTCTCAATCTAACTCATCTCAAAGAATTGCTGTGAAGTCAAAATAGGTAAATAATCAACACTAATTCAGTTTGAAATATTTATTTATTTATTTATTATTCAAATTTATATACCGCTTCATTCCCTTAAGCTCGGGGCGGTTTACATAGATAAAAGCATAACAATTTCAATAAAACAATTTAACACTATATAATTAAAACACTATAAAACTACTGAACAACTGTCCAGCTTGTGCTATGTTGTGTTTAATTTAGGGAAACAACACAAACTGGAATCTAATGGGTGATGGAAAACACCGCCTGAAGTCAATAGCCAAGTTGGTGAGGGATTCCGAGACTGGTAATTCAAAAAAGTAACATTTTCTACATACACACCTAACAGCTAGTTCAGACAAACCGGCTGTTACGAATTGTGGAAGTTGAAGTCCAAAACACCTGAAGTTTGCCCAAGCCTGGCCTAAACTATCCAGCCATTTCATTGTGATGGAAGTAGAAAATTAATAAGCTAGTATTTTCTTTCTGTTCTTGTACTTATCAAGATCCACCAACTAGACATAAACATGGAAAAAAAGCGCTACATTTCTGAACATAGAAATGCTGGGCCACTCTAACAACAACCATGTCAGACTACACAGAGAAGCCACTGAAATCCACAAGCATGTGGACAATTTCAGCAGAAAGGAGGAAGCCATAAAATGAACAAAATCTGGCTACCAGTATTGAAAAACACTAAAATCGAGACAGTAAATGAAGAGCCACACTAAAAAAACAAAACCCAGAGGAATTCCCGACAAGAATGAATCAGGGCCAGATAACACCTCCCAACAAAGGATCCTCCAGACAGCAACCACCAGGCTTTGAAGCTACAAGTACATCAAATGCTAACCAAGGTGGCCGATTGCAACATTCACACTTGCTTCAAACAGAGAAGAGTTCTTTCTCCCACCCTGAACATAAACCTCACTTGTTTAGGTACAAACAGACCTCACAACCTCTGAGGATGCCTTGCATTGATGTGGGCGAAATGTCAGGAGAGTGTGCTTCCGGAACATGGCCATACAGCCCAGAAAACTCACAGCAACCCTTTGTTAGAATTGTTAGATAGAAGCATATGCACCTGCACTTCAAAAGTACACTTTAAGGTTTTTTTTACTGTGCCAAGAAAGAGGGATGCCCAAGTCTCATTTTGTTCCACTCTTGTTATGTGCCATAAACTCACCTCTAAATTTTGCTGACCCCATCATAGCTTTCCTTAGCAAGATTTATTCAGAAGAGGTTTGCCTCTGCCTTCCTCTTCTGTCGAGAAAGTGTGAGTTGTGCAAGATGAACACAATGGGTTCTCATGGCTAAGCAGGAATTAAAACCTTGGTCTGAATTGGCAACGTTGTCTAGCAGGTGTTTCTGCAACTTGGCACCTGAGTTGGACAGAAAGTGTGCTTACCTCCACATCCTTTTTAAGCTTTTCGAGGAACATCTTTTTGTTGGCTTCATCAATATAAATCTTTTGACCATTTTTGATAAAATCATTGTCTTTGAATGTTGGCAGTTCTTTGGCCTAAAATAAACAGACAAACGCTAACCCATGAAAACCTTTCTAAAACAATGAATGTTAATTAAACCAGCATGCTGAATGAAAAAAAACGATAGTATGATCTTTAGTGAAACTAAATATCTAGTGCTATCAAAAACCAAAACAATAGCCACAAGGGGGCATGAATAAGCTATGGCACCAAAGTACACTGGTAACAATTCTAAAGTGAATTCGCACACATTTGCATCCTATTATTCTGTCTTGAAGAGATCTACAATTTGTCTTTGTCACTATATCAAACCATTGGAGCAATCGGTTCTTCTTCTTCTTCTTTTTTAAAGGAAATACATTGCTGATCAGCAAGGCCAACATTTTACTTATCTCATCACGGACATTCACAGAAAGATAAACTCTAAGAATAGGACTTCTACTGCATGATAGATACTAACAAGAAGCGGTTTAACAGATTCTAGGCTGCAATGCCATCAAAATACTCTGTAGCAAAACATATTCACAAGCTGCTGTTCAGATACATTTCCACTTTGATTAAATCAGAAGTAAATAAAACGTGGTCCCCAGCCCTTTGTTGCTTGCTACCCCAAACCCTCTGTTGACTTCTCAACCCACTCACTGGTTTCCCCCCCTTTTAAAAAACGAGTTTGAAGTTATTGTTTAGACAGATTGGTACAAACCATCTAAACTGTCACAAAAAACAATATATTTGGAGTACTCTGCCTCCGAAGACTCCACCAATCTGGGGGGGAAAAGTCATTTTGCAACTAAACAAAAATGAAGGCATGTCAATTCCAGTTTCAGCCATGTTATACATCTTATTCTCCGTACACATCCAGTGTTTATTTATTTTAAAAATCTTAACATATGACATTTGGCCTGGCCACTACAGTTTTAAACTTTGTGTACTTACTGTTATGTGATTTATTTATTTATTTATTTGCTTACTTACTTCATTTATACTCTGCCCTTCTCACCCCGCAGGGAATTCAGGGCTGATTACAATGCAACATATAGACATACAACATTTAGACAGAGACACAGAGGCTACTGACATTCCAGCTTTTCTGGCCACCACGAGGAGCTGTCGCATTCCTTCACACATTTCCTGGAGATATCTATGGCCTCATAAATCAGTTAAAATTAGCCTTCCCACAAAGTGGTACCTTAATTTCCTACTTGACAGATGCAACTGTCTTTCGGGTTGCAAAGGTCGACAACAAGCTACACTTAATTGGTCGAGAGCTCACCCCAACCCGGGCAGGCCTCGAACTCATGGCCTTCTGGTCAGTAGAGATCTTATGCAGCTGACACCCAGCCAGCTGTGCCACATTCCCGGTGCTTGTATTGTTTTTATTTGCTGCTGTGTTGTTGGGCTTGGCCTCATGTAAGCCGCCCCGAGTACCTTCTGGGAGATGGTGGCGGGGTATAAATAAAGTTTAATAATAATAATAATAATGTTAAGAGCAAATTTGGTAATTGCATCAGAAGAATGTAGTTTCCCTACTTTTTAACTCATCATAGAGAAGTCCTAAGTAAAGTCCTAGGGGTTAGGCAGTATTACGTAGAACTGTATATTAAACCTACCAATACAGAAAGTTGTCAGAAATATTACAAATTAAGGTATTTTTATTTACAAAAATGTGAGTCAGGCACTGAAAGAGTTAAATGGATGCAATGACTCAACAAAAGCCGCAGATCAACATAAGCAGGTGTGCCTGTAGCTTAGTAGCCTCAGTCTCTCTGTGTTAGTAAGCTTCAGTATGAGAAGGACTTTGGCCTCAAACTGAGGCCAAAGTGCTAGTTTGCCTCAGTCTGAGAGAGCCCTCGGTGTGAGGTAGGCCTCAGCATGAGAAGGCCTCAGTGCGAGAGAAGGCCTCAGTGTGTGAGGTAGGCCTCGGTATGGGATGGTCTCGTGTGTGAAGCTCCAGTGTGAAGGTTGAACTTTAATTGTGTCATGGAAATCTTGCTTTTGTAAACAGTGCAACCATATTATTTTAATACTACGAAAAGCCTCCTATGGAAGATATAACATTGGTCTCTGTGTTTTTGTTCTTTTTATCATTTTTGGCTACTGCTGCTGGGTCATGTGGCTGCTGATAAGTTACTCTGCTGTACATTTATGAGGACGGTCTTTTGTTAATAAGACCACTTGCCCAACAATTTTTTAAAATACAAAATGGAAATAAATGAACATTTCCTAGAGTGACTATTATTATGGCATCGTCATAATCCGTTGGTCTCGATTAATTAAAGTTCGTCTGCGAATGCCTGCTCAAACAGCCAAGTCTTGACTTTTTTTTACGAAATGTCAGGAGGGAGGTGGCCGATCTGATGTCACTAGGAAGGGCGTTCCAAAGCCGAGGAGCCACCACTGAGAAGGCCCTGTCAGGCGGGACCAAAAGCAGGGCCTCTCCAGATGATCTTAAACTTCTTGATGGTTCATAGGGAGAGACGCGTTCGGACAGGTAAGTTGGACCGGAACTGTTTAGGGCTTTAAAGGCCAAAACCAGCACTTTGAATTGTGCCCGGTAGCAAACTGGCAGCCAGTGGAGCTGGCACAACAGAGGAGTTGTACGCTCCCTGAGTGCCGCTCCTGTTATCACCCTGGCTGCTGTTCGTTGGACCATTTGAAGCTTCCGAGCAGTCTTCAGAGGCAGCCCTACATAGAGAGTGTTGCAGTAATCTATACAGGATGATATAGCTTGTGGAGGTGTTAAGCAAAGGAAATGCAAAGCAGCAGCTGTCAGAATTTCACAACTGTTGAACTTTACTTTTCTACTGAAATCCAAAAATCTGTGTCACCATTGCTGAAAATGCAAAATGGAAAAATAGCAAGAATGTTTCCACTCCAAGGATTCACAAGTAGTTTTCCCTCTATGGCTATTTGTATAATAATTGTTATGGGACAGCGCACAGAAATTAATCATCAGACTTTGGCTTATACAAGTAGTTTGGCAACTTTGGATTTAGTTTCACTTTACTTCCACAATGTTTTATTTCACCTGGATCTAATGTATTATTATTATTAACTTTATTTATACCCCACCACCATCTCCCCAAGGGGACTCAGGGCGGCTTACATGAGGCCACGCCCATCAATACAATAAACACAATATAACACAAGAGCACAACAAAAAATTCAAAATAAAATAACTTAAAATACAAAGCCAATGTAAATAAAACAACACGGCAATACAGCACAGTACTACAATAACCTAGTACTACAATACCGATAATCTCCAACCAGCTTGATAACTGGCTGTTCTGATTTTGGATGACAGAAACTGTACTGATAAGTGTCAGAATGTGGAAAGTTGAACCAAGCTCTTCTGAGAACAGAAAAGCACTCTATCTTTGGAGGAGCCCTTCAACTCTGTGTATCAAGGTGATACTTTAGGATTGGGAATTCTATCCATAGAGTTGCTGAATATTTTAAGATGATAGTTTGTGAATTTTCCCATCAAAATAACATAATTTTGATTAATACTTAACAAAAGGAAGTTATTAGGTTTATATATTTAGCAATTTTCCCAGTGTTTTAATTGATGGTAATATAATATTGCAGCGGGTTAAACTGCTGAGCTGCTGAATTTGCTGGCCGAAAGCTTGGTGGTTTGAATCTGGGGAGCGGGGTGAGCTCCCGCTGTTTGGCCCCGGCTTCTCCCAACCTAGCAGTTCAAAACATGCAAATGTGATTAGATCAACAGGTACTATTTCTGCGGGAAGGTAACGGTGCTTCTTGCAGTCATGCTGGCCACATGACCTTGAAGATGTCTACGGGCAACGTCAGCTTTTCGGCATACAAATGGAGATGAGCACTACCCCCGATAGTCTGACTCAACTAGACTTAATGTCAAGGGGAAAGCTTTACCTTTACCTTATCTATACATTCAATGTATACCTTGCCCATTAATAAATGCCATGGGGGCCTTATGAAATATTAAAAATATTAAAAATACAAAATGAGTAAAACAGATTGAAATAAAGTCCCACAAGCTAAGATCCACTGTCTTGCATCTTTGCCTTTCGGCCTGAGTTCAATGAAGCTTACTCCCTGATTCAGTGGGCATAGTGTCAACCTCTATAATATCTATCAAGATTTTAACGGAAGACAAAATAACAGAATTTGCCTTTAAAAAAATCAAGTTAGGTTACTGAGGAACACAATGAATATAATCTTGCAGTACCTTTTCTTTGTCACTGGCTTCTCTTGCTACCGTAGAGCCCTGAAACAGAAATTTGTATTAGAAATGCCACTGGGAATAAGGCTTAAAGGCACAGGTGTTATTTACTGTAGAATTATTTCATTCCGTTCTTGGTAAGGTTCCCCTCACATGCGTAACATAAAATCATGCAAACTCAGGAGCACACTACACCATACAAGAAATATCATAACATCACAATACAGTTCAAATATTCTGTCATAACAGTGGTAGACTGTTAGTGTATCAAAAACACTTCATTAAAACATCTTGGCAGCAGCTCAATGAACCAAAAGTCACAGAAAGCCACTTTCTCTATGGAGGTTTAGATTCTCCTTGTCCTACTATTACCATCTTTAATTGTACTATAAATCTCTGGAGAAATCTTTGCTAATAATGTAAAACGTAATCTGTAAGGGAAACTGCCATCAAAACCGTGCTGTCCCTATATATTATAATTACAGCACGGTACTCAATCTAGTGATAATTAGCAAGATTATACAGAGATGCAAAGTAGATTATTTATTAGTGGTGTTGCCTAGAATCCAAACGGCTTGGCTGCAATGGGAGGAAATGGGGGTGGTTTTATTTATGTATTTATAGTATTTATATACTGCTTTTCTCACCCCTGGGGTTTGAATGAGTTCTCTCCATGTCATATCAGAAAAATTATGAAACTTTGAATTGCAAAAATTGTTTTCTCTATAGAAGGGAGGAGCATCCATTAAGCAAAATAAGGCTGTGCTGAACTATTTTCATACAAAAAAATATTCAGGGGTCTGGGAAAGCAACCTGAGAAGACCAAATTATATATATATTTCTCAAGTCAGGAGCGACTTGAGAAAGTGCAAGTTGCTTCTGGTGTGAGAGAATTGGCTGTTTGGAAGGAAATGGCCCAGGGGATGGCCAAATGTTTTACCATCTGGTGAGAGGCTTCTCTCATGTCCCCACATGGGGAGCTGGAGCTGACAGAGGGAGCTCACCCACACTCCCTGGATTTGAACATGTGACCTGTCGGTCTTCAGTCCTGCCAGCACAAGGGTTTAACCCATTGTGTCACCAGGATATTATGAATATTATGAAGAATGCCTTTAAGGTGCATCTGTGCTCATCTGCTCTCCCCGGATTTGAACTGCCAACCTGTCGGTCAACAGTCCTGCCGGCACAAGGGTTTGACCCATTGTCCCACTGGGGGCTCCATGAATATTATGAAGAATGCCTTTAAGGTGCATCTGTGCTCACTCACTCTCCCCGGATTTGAACCGCCGACCTGTTGGTCAACAGTCCTTGCGGCACAAGGGTTTGACCCATTGCACCACCAGGGGCTCCATGAATATTATGAAGAATGCCTTTAAGGTGCATCTGTGCTCACTCACTCTCCCCGGATTCGAACTGCTGACCTGTCGGTCAACAGTCCTGTCGGCACAAGGGTTTGACCCATTGTGCCACTGGGGGCACCATGAATATTATGAAGAATGCCTTTAAAGTGCTCACCTGCTTTCCCCGGATTCAAACCGCCGACTTGTCAGTCAAGAGGTCAGTGGTTCTCGACTTGCTATTTCTAAAGTCGCTCCTGACACACACACACAAAAATCACTATCCAGGCCTCAAATTCATTTCAGGATTTCCTTTGTAATCATCTGAACAGCGAAACCAATTTGTTCAATATCAGCTTGAAACTACATTAAGCAGCCAGTGTAGATGAGGCCTTAGTGGTTTTAAGACAGCTTCACTGATTTTCCATGCAGTTTTGGACACAATACAAAGCAGAATCTGCTTATTGGCTATTTGCTTCCATACAAATCTGCTTGTCATCTTGTGGGACGGGGCCATTTTTAAATAATCCTCAAATCCTCCAAGTAATGATCAGACTTTGTGCGCTTTCCTTAAGTTCTTATCTGAAATATACTCTTGCATTTAGTCATTAAGTAAGACAGTTGTATTTGATCAGGATTTCCATCCAGCTTGTTATTTTTATGTCTACAGTGTCTAGCATTAAAAATACCTGCTATGGCTTTTGTTTTAATAATCTGCTATTTTATCATATTGGTTTCATTTGTTGCTTTGCCTTGATGATTTAATACTTTTTGAGAGGTGAATCATCTCGAAGTGATTTCGATAAGACAGAATACAAATACAGTAAATGGATCCCTAGCTACCAAACACTGCTATCTGGTGTGCCTTCCGCCCCTTTACACTAGATGCCAGGGTGGCGCAATGGGTTAAACCCTTGTGCCATCTGAACTGCTGACCTGAAGGTCGTCGGTTCGAATCTGTGAGATGGGGTGAACTCCCGTCTTTCAGCTCCAGCTTCTCATGCGGGGACATGAGAGAAGCTTCCCACACGATGGTAACACATCCAGGCATCTCCTGGGCAACGTCCTTGCAGACGGCCAATTCTCTCACTCCAGAAGCGACTTGCAGTTTCTCAAGTTGCTTCTGACATGATAAAAAAAACTAACTGCAATGAAATATATGATAATTTTTTCAGCGTTACATTGTGTATATTGTCCATGAATGTACACATACTGATAAAGAAATTTTTTTTTCGTGTCAGGAGTGACTTGAGAAACTGCAAGTTACTTCTGGTGAAAGAGAATTGGTCGTCTGCAAGGACGCTGCCCAGGGGACGGCTGAACGTTTTGATGTTTTACCATCCTTGTGGGATGTTTCTCTCATGTCCCCACAAAGGGAGCTGGAGCTGACAGAGGGAGCTCATCCACGCTCTCCTCGGATTTGAACCTCTGACCTATCGGTTTTCAGTCCTGCCGGCACAATGGTTTAACCCATTGTGCGACCAGAGGCTATAATAATATTGCATTATACTCAGGAGTTAGACTAGTAAGGAGTAACATACACAGAAGTTGCTTATTATGGGTTTTCTAGCTAACATTAACTAAGTTAGCCTTAGTTTGGTCAAAGTGATACAAGATCCTAGCATAAGCCTTTAACATTAATCTACACATGACTAAAAAATGTGCATGCAGGAAAAGTTCTAGCAAACTGCAAAATGCATGAGAGCTTCCTCTTTTTTTTCTTCACCCTCAATGGCTTTGACTATAACCATTAGCACTTATCTACTTTTAGCTAGCATACTGCTAAGCCACTTCCTTTATGACACACAATACCACTCAAATTACCATGTCTTTCCCTAAAAGGTTTTGAATTAGATAAGGCACAAATTCTATTTTAGTTATTACAACTTAGAAAAATTAGAGGGGTTTTCCCCCTCTAACATGCTGTAATGGTTAAATTTTGGCATGCAGAAGAATTCAACACAATGTTTTATAATTTAAAAACAATTAAAAATCAACTATTTGAATGTCCATAAGCAGAAGATGTTGCTCACCTTCAAGTCATATTTTCTATAAACAGACAAGCGATGGCTGAATACATTTCTTGTGACAATCATGTATACTTCAACTCCGTCAACGGTAAGCCGGTACATGCCCAAAAACTGAGGAAGTAGCGTGTTGCCATGACACTCCACTATAAACTAGAGCATTTTTTTTTATAAAAAAGGAAGCAATATTAGAACTTTAATAGATTGTTCTGATACATTTTGTAAAGCTATGAGTCGTAGATACAAGAACATTACAGATAAAAAGATTCAGGCACATCATGAAAAATTTTATGATCAGCAAACACTGAGAAAAACTTTTTAAGAGCACTCACTTGGGCCGTGTTGAATAATTTGAAAAGTCGATCAAAACAAATGAAACAAAAGTGAGTCTTTTTCCATTTGATTTGGAATCTCTTCGGGGTTTTCTGCTACTGCTTGTTTCTCATAAAAATCCAGAGCCCACATAACCTACCAATTCCCTCATCTACTATTTCTCACCTCAAATCTGTATCTCATGATTACACAGTTCACTTGCAGCAGGTAGAAACTATGTATTTTCACTTCTAAGATCTCAGCATTCCCTCACAAAAAAGGATGTCCTCCTTGGAGCCTGCCACCTGCAGATATATGGGAGCTATCAAAATGGATATCAAGACCCGTTTCATCCAGTAGATAACACAGTATGCATCAAAAATAGTTTTCTGTTTGTGTTTTCCCCAGTAACAAAATCTTTTTTTCAACTGATTCATCAAAGCATTATGAATAATATAAGGAACTGAGGCATTCTCCTGTTATTTGATATAACACCTGACTACTTGTGAGGGAGGAAAGAGGAGAGGACCAGGCCCATGTTGCTATGTTCAATGCAGGCAGAAGGGCTTCTCAGCTCCAATTTCTATCAGCTGCTCACCTTCCAGAAGGAGTAGAAACACCCCCACCCCCACCCCAAGACTGTCACTGGAAAGTAAAAGCATCTGCTACCATCTGTTCTGTGGGCACATACCTCCAAGCCCATGCCAATGACCTTATCATGACCAACTGGAGTATAGTTACATAACAGTGCAAAGAATCGTTGTTAAGATTTCAAACAAGATCCTGCACAAGAGGGACTATCTGGAGAGACCACTTGGGGTCTTATAGAATCATAGAGTTGGAAAAGACCTTGTGGGCCATCCAGTCCAACCCCCTGCCAAGAAGCAGGAAAATCACATTCGGAGCACCCCTGATAGATGGCCATCCAGCCTCTGCTTAAAAGCCTCCAAAGAAGGAGCCTCCACCACTCTCTGGGGCAGAGAGTTCCACTGCTGAACAGCTCTTTCTCACAGTTAGGAAGTTCTTCCTCATGTTCAGGTGGGATCACCTTTCCTGTAGTTTGAAGCCATTGTTTCGTGTCCTTGCCTCCAGGTCAGCAGAAAACAAGTTTGCTCCCCCCTCCCTATGACTTCCCCTCACATCTTTATACATGGCCCTCATCATGTCTCCTCTCAGCCTTCTCTTCTTTAGGCCAGCTCTTTAAGCCGTTCTCCAGACCCTTGATCATTTTATTCGCCTTCCTCTGGACACATTCCAGCTTGCCAAGATCTTCCTTCAATTGTGGTGCCCAGAATTGGACACAGTATTTCAGGTCTGGTCTGACCAAGGCAGAATAGAGGAGTTAGCATGACCCTGGATCTAGACCAGGGGTGGGCAACCTACGGCCCACAGGCCGGATCCGGCCCGGCAGCTGATTCTGTCCAGCCCAGGGAGAAGGGTGTCGGGGGCGGGGCCAAGAGGAAGGGGTGCCGCTATCGCCATCCCATCGCGGGCTCTGTGGGGCCTGTGTTGGCAGGGGGCTTTGGAGTGCCTGCAATCCTTGGAGGCGATCCGGGCCTGCAGCGGGAGCACTCGGCGACTTGATCGTCTTCCGGGTCGCCAGGGCGATCAAGTCTCAGATCACCGACTGCTCCCCCTGCAGGCCCAGATCACCTCCAAGGATTGCAGGCATTCCAAAGCCGCCGCTCCTCCAACCTGTCCGCACTCCATGGCAGGCACTCCATGGCAGGGTGATCAGGTGAGGAATGGCTGGGGGCAAGAGCGGGCGGAGGCCTACATCCTCCGATCGCCTGCTGCTCTGCTCTGCTCTGTTGCGGTGGCGGCTGGGTCCGCTTTGCCATCCTCTGGGCTGGGGCCATTGGGCCATTCCATCTTGGGATCCTTCCTCTCTTGAGAATGTCAACCTTCATCTTGGTTCGCACCTTGTCTTCTTGAATTTAATTTAATTTTAGTGGTTTTTATTATTATTTTAAAATAATTTTATAGTAATAATATAATATAATATAATAATGTTATAGTATATTATATTATAATCTCAATATATTAGAATGTCTATATACAGTATATACTATAATATAATAATTATGATATAATACTAATAATATATGAATATTTCTTGATATATTAATATGTTAATATTAATGATGTGTAATATATAGTAAACATAGTAAATAAATAAATAAATAAATAAATAAATAAATAATGTAGATTAGAATGTAGTTCAGCCTTTAGGTGCGGCCCTCCATAATGTTTTTTGGCTCTCGTGTGGCCCCTTGGAAAAAATAATTGCTCGCCCCTGATCTAGACACTATACTCCTATTTATGCAGGTCAAAATCCCATTGGCTTTTTAAGCCGTCACATCACATTGCTGCAGCTCCTTCTCTCAGTATATTCTGTAACTCCTGTCACCACTTCCCAATGCCCCAATATGCAGTGCTCCAGAAAGTCTTCAGTAGAGGGAACATTCAATCACTGATAGTGTAAACATGGAATATAATATAACATAATATCAATCCCCAAAGTTCAGGGATCCTATGCCTGGCTTACAAAACTCATAAATATTAAAACATAATGCCTGTCTGACTTCTCATTTGAGTAAGTTTCAAGCAGAGATAACTAAAACTGTATTCCTACTGAGAAAGGAAGACAGAAGAAGAAACTATTTGATAAGTGATAATGACTTCCAGCTTTAATAACACCCCAATCACAGTTGGAATACGCTGTGTTTATTTTCCCCAAGGAAAATATTTTTGTTTATAGTAGAACAAGTTCTGAGATGCAAGTTACTAAGAACCAAATAAAAGTAAAATTCAGTTTCAGAGGCCTTAATCCAACTGCCAAATCCATTCCAGTTTTAAAAGCCCAACTCACTGATTTAGTGGGATTTACAACCAACGTCTGATTCAATGGATTCACTCTACTTGGGACTAGCCAGTGGATTTAGGACATAATCTTTTGAAAATCTACATCAAATACAGAGTATAGCAAATCATATTATGTGAATTGACTGCGTTTAAAAGGAATACTAATGTAAACATAGTAAAGCCACTTCTAGTTTGAACACTTTGTTGATCAGTAGCAAAACGTCAAGTGGCAGCTATGGAGACAGATTTGGGTTAATCCTATGAGGCTTTTACAGAGCAGCTTGCAACACTTTTTTTTGCAAATTAATTCAATAATGTTAACTGTTAAAAAACAGAAAAATAACATCATCCTGAATACCAATAGTTGGAATAGTTTAATTAGTTATCATTATGGTATCATTGGGGTATTAGTAAATCCTGGGCCACACCACAGGATTTACAAACATTATCACTTTTGACCTTATCGGAGCATGTTTACTGGCTTTCAAAAATGCTCTTTCTGCCCTTTTAAAGTTGCCTTTCTCCAACCTAACATCTTTTCCCACATGGATTACGAAGCCCATTACAATTGTTGCCTTGGAATAGTTAGTCCCTCATCTTTTCCAATCTTGCAAACTCAGTTCGTTTGCTCTGAATTGACTTCAGAAAGAGCTTTCTACCCACACTGTGCTGCCTTTCCAGTGAAATCACACATATTAGTTTATAGAGCCATATGGTGCATTTTTTTCCAATTCTGATATTTCCATATCTGCAAAGCATTTCTTGGATGAAGTGTACATTAAATATATCTGATTTCCTTCACAGTGAAAGTGGTAGTACTATAGCAAATTTAAGTACGGTAACCAATTTCAGTATTGTTATTAGTAGAGCATAGGCACCAGGTGGATTGTAAATAAGCAGTATTTATTAAATATGTGCACTCAGGGTAAACCTTGCCCCATTTTGTATCCCAGCTCTTGTTGGGGGCCTTGATCCGTTTTTTTAGCCTCCCAAAATTGGGAGGGTTGTTTTCGGTTCTTTAAATTTCGGGGCCCAAAAATTGGACCATTATGGGAGGGGGGAGGCGCTTCCCATCCACTGGCTCCCCTTACCAGCGTGCGTTCTTCTCACCTGGCACCTGCTGTTTCTACTCTAGAGTAAGAGGCGCTAAGCTGTAGGCATTGGCAAGCACGCACGCTTTCTGGGCCTGTCTGCACGCCATGCCACACACACACTGTCCTTGGAAAGAGAGTGCGTGTGGCAGGGTATTCAGGCAGGTCCAGAGCGTGCCTGTAGCTGAGCTCAGGGCTTGCCTGCCTGTACACCCCGCCACACATGAACTCTCTTTCCAAGGCAAGGAGGCAAGTTCAGATACACATAAAAGCAGATTTATGTGTAGAGAGGGGGCTTCCTGTTTTGGGCTTCCAAAGAAATGGAAGACACTGAAGAAATGGTAGAAATGGTAGGAACAAATTTCATGCACATGTCTAGTATTTATGTCTACTAGTTACTCTTGGGATATCAGTGTATTAAGTTTAGTAAGACATGAAATAAATGCATAAATTTATTTATTTATTTATTTATTACCTCTTGACCTAAAAGGTCAATGAACAATTAGAAGTAAAAACATTTACTAATGTTAAATAGTATTTGGATGAATAGCAACATACCTCAAATTTGCAACATATCATTCACTACAGGTTTCCTTATCGGGGCAGTTTCTACTTCAAGAATATAACAATTTGTAATTAAAAATTACTCTATCTTAGAATATTGAATATACTCTTAAATCAGGTGACTGTGGTCCTTCAAATGTTGTTATAGTAGACCTCTAATTATCTCTCATGATGGCTATGACCATCTGATGGGATTGTAGGCAAAACAGAGGGGGGGGGGGGTATAGGTGCTGACCACTGCTGTAAAATAACACACATAATTTAGACTAATGAAACTTCTGAAAAACATAAGTATTACAGAATATTCTATTAAAAAATTGTCAGTGGATGTTTATTTTAGCAGTTTACTAATAGCTTCACTTGCTTTTGGTGAAATCCCGAACAGCAGCTATCTTTGAATATTTATTTATTTATTTATTTATTATTTGCATTTGTATTCCGCCTCTTCCCGAGGGCTCGTGGCGGGTTACAAGACATACATAGTGATCGGCAGGCAACACTCATGCCGGTTCACGAACAAAATAAAGCAATGCTATAACCATAAAAAATAACAAAAATGATACTAAAAAACATCATTAAAACATTGTTAAAATTACACCAAGTGACAAAAAACGGTAACACAGAGTCATAAGTCGATTGAAAGCAAGAGGCGTTATATGTTAACCAAAGGCCTGCTTAAAAAGGAAGGTCTTACAGGCCCTGCGGAAGGGGGCGAGCTCCCGTATGGCTCTAGCCTCCTCCGGCAGGGCATTCCAGGCCGTTGGAGCTGCTACGGAGAAGGAGCGCTGCCTAGTTGATGATAGGCGGCAGAGGCGGATCGGTGGAATCTCCAGCAGATTTTGCTCTGCTGAGCGGAGTGATCTCGGGGGATATGAAGTAAGGCCCTGCTTTGCACCATACCATTAGCTACAAGGAAAAAGGAATTATTATGCTTGTTATGCATGGATTCATCAAAGTAAAGTACACTTTAATAGTATTCTAAGAAGAGTGTCACTAAATCAAATTTATGCAGTGACAGGCATATTAATAGAATTAATTAAGGCCCTTCTTTGAGCAACAATTAAATTCCATGTGAAGAAAGTCTAATGTTCTACTGAATAGTCCTGGATCTAAATATTTAAAAGAGGGATCAGTGATAAAACAGTACCTTATACACTTCTCCCAACTGATATGGTGCTATGTCAGTCTTTATATACAATTTATTTATACACATTAATTTATTCACAGTCTTTCTGGACTGTAGTAGACTAAGCTTGTGAAATGTCCATAACTGATGCATCAGATGACATTATCTCACAATCTACTACAAACTAACACCTATGGGGATGGGGATGGGGTGGTGGATATTTCCTCTCCAAAGACTATGTGATCAAATCCTTCTCTCTTTAAAAACTCCCACTGTTCTCATGTGCATTGAAAAGTAAAGCAAACAGAGTGGTGTCTTTGGAAAAGAGTCTTATAAGGTGTACTCTGATGCTAGTAACTAGCAGTTTTTCAATATACTAATAGACATTAAGTTACAATCATGTCCCCATTTGATATATTCTATTTTGTAAAGCTTAGAAGAATTTGCTCCTAGGCTTGGTTAACTGATTAAATCATAAACCAAATGGTACCAATTTCTCCTTAAACAAAGGATAAACACTATAGAGAGATACAATAGGGATAGAAAAATACTTACTAAATCTTGGGCTTGATTTTATGGATGCGCAAATCCCATTATATACAGTAGTATAGTAAAGTGTTTTCTCTTATAAAAATGGCAAAATCAAGCTTTGCTTTTTGGATGTTTAAAATATATTTTTCAAACTGTTTATGGTTCAAATAATGGATGCAGAATCCATGGATATGGATGGCCAACTATATTGCTGCCCTTGATAAAACACAGTGGGCCAACACCAGCAGCTGACATGGCACCCCACACCATCACTGACTGTGGGTACTTGACACTGGACTTCAGGCATTTTGGCATTTCCTTCTCCCCAGTCTTCCTCCAGACTCTGGCACCTTGATTGCAATGACATGGAAAATTTGCTTTCATCAGAAAAAAGGACTTGGGCCCACTTAGCAACAGTCCAGTGCTGCTTCTCTGTTGCCCAGGTCAGGCGCTTCTGCCGCTGTTTCTGGTTCAAAAGTGGCTTGACCTGGGGAATGTGGCACCTGAAGCCCATTTCCTGCACACGTCTGTGCACGTTGGCTCTTGATGTTTCTACTCCAGACTCAGTCCACTGCTTCCGCTGGTCCCCCAAGGTCTGGAATCGGTCCTTCTCCACAATCTTCCTCAGTGTCCGGTCACCTCTTCTCGTTGTGCAGCGTTTTCTGCCACATTTTTTCCTTCCCACAGACTTCCCATTGAGGTGCCTTGATGCAGGACTCTGGGAACAGCCTATTTGTTCAGAAATTTCTTTCTGGGTCTTACCCTCTTGCTTGAGGGTGTCAATGATGGCCTTCTGGACAGCAGTCAGGTCGGCAGTCTTACCCATGATGGCGGTTTGGAATAATGAACCAGGCTGGGAGTTTTTAAAAGCCTCAGGAATCTTTTGCAGGTGTTTAGAGTTAATTAGTTGATTCAGATGATTAGGTTAATAGCTCGTTTAGAGGACCTTTTCCTGATATGCTAATTTTTTGAGATAGGATTTTTGGGTTTTCAGGAGCTGTATGCCACAATCATCAGTATTAAAACAAAAAAAGACCTGAAATATTTCAGTTGGTGTGCAATGAATCTAAAATATATGAAAGTTTAATTTTTATCATTACATTATGGAAAATAATGAACTTTAGCACTATATGCTAATTTTTTGAGAAGGACCTGTATTAGTATTCAAACTAAAGCAAAGTATTAGCCCTTATTGATTACTATTCTCTCCCACAGACTTGACCTCTCACTAAGAAGAGGTCATTAGTCCTCTACATGTTGGTATCACCAGTTAGCAATTAGTCATATTACTAGTTTCCAGGTCTGTCTGATTTCTGTCCACTTTTGTCAAATTAATCCTGTTGTGTTCAGGTTTTATGTCTTACCAAGCTTTGACTCAGAAGTATGCTCCCCTTTCCTCAGGTACTTTTGATAATTTCTAAGACTTCATTCATTTGTTGCTGCAACTTGCAAACGCTCTCCAGACAAGTCTATACATTAGCATCCTCTTTCTAGTAATTGTGGTGTCAGGACTCACCCTCTGCTCTGCTCTTGTTGGTACTTAATCCTTAATCATAGCATTACCAGGGTTGTCTCTTGGTCTCAGGCCCAGTGCCTGAGATGATCCTGAACTGGTAACCCAAGCCACTATAAGGGTATATACTACCAGATGCTAGAACAAGGAAAGAAAACTCTTGGGGGAGGGGGCGTCAATAACTAGACTCATTCTATAACATAAGCATCTGATGTTGTACGAACAGCCCTTGGGAACTGTCCTGCAATAAAAAAAAGCCCAATCTTATTTGCATTGGGTATTTATAATTTAAACCTTTCATCCTTTTACATTGATCTGTGCATAGAAATGTCTATCAAGATTTCTGTTGGTGTCACCACTACTCAAACTCTTATTTCATATCACTGATCATCTCGACTGACTTTGTTCTTTATACGGCCCTGTGCTTTGATCATTTCAGCAGATTCCAGTCTAATTCCTCCAGAGCATTTCAGCATGCAATTTGACAAAAGGAGCACATTTCTCTTTGAGAGTCAAGATCCTATATATATTTAAGTTGCACGGCTTCACTGAGGGCGAATGAAAACAGATCTGTGCAAAGCAGTATAAAACTGTAATGCACATCTCAATTTTATCTTAATTCAGTCTTATATCCTTACAGTGCTCAAAGTGTGAACAATGTATTCAACAAAGCTTTTTCAAAATTAAAAAAACTCAATACACATGTACCAGGCAAAAATAATATTTCTGCTCTAACCTTGCCAATTAAATGCTACCCTAAACTGATAGTTTTTACTGGGTTGTTGTAGGTTTTTTGGGCTGTATGGCCATGTTCTACAAACATTATCTTCTGACGTTTTACCTGCATCTATGGCAGGCATCCTTCAGGAGACAATGCTTCTAGAACAGGGGTTGGGAACCTATGGCTCAGGAGCCAGATGTGGCTCTTTTCATGATTGCATCTGGCTCTCCAGAGCAGTCCAGGCCTCAGTTTCCCAGCATGCAGTGGGAAACCTTTCCTTCTCTCCTTCCTTTTCCCTTCCTCTCTCCTCTTCCTTCTTTCCTCCATTCTCCCCCTTCCTTCCTTCCTCCTCTCCTTTGTTTCTTTCTCCCCTTCCCCCTTTCCTTCTCGTTCTCTCCTTCCTTTTCCATCCCTCTCTCCCCTTCCTTCCTTCCTTCCTTCCTTCCTTCCTTCCTTCCTTCCTTCCTTCCTTCCTTCCTTCCTTCCTCTTGTATTCCTTCCCCCCAAGTCTTCCTTTCCTTCTCCTTCCTTCCTTTTCACTTCCCTATTAACCCCTTCTTTCTTTTCTTCTTTTCTCTTTATTATTTTTACTTTTTCCTCATTCTCTTTCTTTTCCCCATCCTTTCCTTTCCTCCCTTCCCATTCCCTTCTTTCTTTTCCCCTCTTTGTCTCTCTCCTGCTTTTGTTTTTCCCCATTTCCATAGTTTATTCTTCTTTTCTTTCTTCCTCTCCCCCTCCTTCCTTTATTTCCTCTGTCTTTCTTTCTTTCTTTCTTTCCCCCTTCCTTTCATCCTCTCTTCCTTCCCAGAGTCCTGAGCATGCCTTTTGCAGAGCCAGGTCTGAAGTGTCCCGTCATTCTGGCGGGGGAATCCTTTTCTCATACATAGTATGTACGCATATACTCACATTTAGATGAATTCAGTCTTAAAATATATTATATATATTATACGGCTCTCACTGAAATAAATTTCCAAATATTTTGCTTTCATGGCTCTCTGAGTCAAAAAGGTTCCCAACCCCTGTTCTAGAACATGGCCATACAGCCCAAAAAACCCACAATAGCCCAGTAATTCCATCCATAAAAGCCTTCGACAATAGATAGTTTTTACATTGCTTTAGAGCAGTGGTTCTCAAGCTGAGGGTTCCCAGGTGTTTTGGCCTACAACTCCCAGAAAGTCCAACCAGTTTACCTGCTGTTAGGATTTCTGGGAGTTGAAGGCCAAAACATCTGGGGATCCACATGTTGAGAACCATAGCTTTAGAGCCCGTCTTCTACAAAACATATCAATGGTGTTTAAGAGTTGTGAAGAAAACACAAGCCTCTTTCCAACACATTCTCATAATCTAAAGTTGATAAACTGAAGAAGGCTAAAGTGATCTGTCAGATATGTAGTATCAAAATCTTAGATGATAGTATATAGGTCCTAGCTGGGGAGGAAATCACCTCGATCATGTGAGGATCTCAGTTATGAAACTATATTAGATACCGTTATTATACTTTCTAGGTCGGATATAAGTGGACAGCCTTGTTATCACTCAGTATGCTCAGTCATGGATGGGATCTAGGTCCACCTTCTTTCCTTCTCTCTATGTCTCTCTTACACAGACAGCCTATATCATCTACGTCTATAATTGTACAAGTAGTTCCACACTTTCAGTTAATGTAAAAATAAAATTATTGTAGACGTGATTTTTCAAGATATTGTAAAACTGCTCTGTTTTGTATAGTTGCTTGTGTAAGTGTGCCTGCCAGTGCAACTTAACAATGCTAATGTTAAGCTATACTTAGGATACACTTTGCTAACCAACCTTACCCTGGCCTGATCTAGATCTTTCTGTAACCCGGATAGAGTTGTGGGCACTTGAACTAGGCTGAAAAGGAAGTATATAGGAATAAATTGTTCTTCAAAAGTAAAATGATCATTCAGTTCTTTACCAATTAACAGAAATGTTCAACATGCTGATATAACAGTAGATAAAAATAAGGAACTAGAAATTATAAATAGTTGTTCCTGGTAATATCAGACACTAAACCAGTGCCTGTCATCAGTGGTGGACTGGATGAGAGCTAATAAGGTGAAGGTAAATTCAGACAAGACAGAGGTACTCCTGGTCAGTCAGAAGGCAGTTCAGGGTGTGGGGTTTCAGCCTGTGCTGGATGGGGTCACACTTCCCCTGAAGACACAGGTTTCCAATCTGGGGATGCTCCTGGACTCACCGCTGACCTTAGAACCCCAGGTGTCAGTGGTGGCCAGGAGTGCCTTCGCACAATTAAAACTTGTGCACCAGCTGTGCCCATACCTTGAGATGCCAGATCTAGCAACGGTAGTCCATGCCTTGGTTACTTCCCATCTAGACTACTGCAATGCTCTCTTTGAAGATTGTTTGGAGGCTGCAACTCGTTCAGAGATTGGCAGCCAGGTTACTAACTGGAGCACTGTACAGGACTCCCATGCTACAGCAGCTCCACTGGCTCCCGGTCTGCTACCGGGCTAAATACAAAGTGGCAGGCATGTAGCCGGGGCTTAGGGGCTTCAGTCCCCCCCCCCCAAATTCTCAGGGTGGTCCGCGAGAAGGCCTTACTGGTACATTATTTAAACTGTTATGTTTATTCATATCATGATCTGATCACCATGCTCATTATAGCCCACATTCATGGGGTTATTGGGATAACAATACAAAAGGTTTGGTAGGGTAGTCCCTCTCTTACTCAGACGCAGCCCTCCCTGAATCAAAATCCTGGCTACGGCCCTGCAAAGTGGTCATTACCTATAAAGCCCTAAGCAGTTCAGGCCCAGACTATTTGAAAAACCACATCTCCGCCTACAAACCGGTACAAGCACTGAGATCTGCCAAGGTTGCCCTGATCTCGGTCCCACCCCCGTATCCAGCGTGGTTGGTGGGAACGAGAGAACTTGTAATATTAGTTTGCCCAAAATTTCTGCCAAGCTGAATAAACAGCAGAGCTACAACAGGAACTTTTTGACAATAGAGAACTAGCATCAGCTTTTCAAATAAAGCTTAAATAGTATCACGTAGAAAGAGACTGATTTGGACTCTGGCAGTCAAAAATACACAGTACTCAAGGTAATACATTTTGATTAGATAGCTCAAAGTGTAGAAAATCTGTGCATTATTGCAATAAGAAATTCATGAAGTGACTGTAAGCTGAGGATTGACTTGAAGGCACATAAACACAAACATCGCAAGGGAACCACATGATGCCATCCATTGGGAACAGAGACTAAGTTATGCCAAACACTTCAGAAATGTGTAGAGAATAAATAAAGTAGCAAGACCTCTGCAGACTTCTTAATAAAGAATAATTCATTCTCTCCCAGGATTTCTAAATATTACTTAGGGAAGTACTAATTCAACTTCCCATGCATTAACAGAAAGCTCCCAGTGTTTCACTTTACCAACTTGCTCTTACAAAACAAGAAATAGATTACCTGGTGGTACTTCTTCAGTATATTGTGCATTTCTGCTACATCTTCACTAGTTATAGTTTTGATGACATATCTTTTGTCGTAAGAGGTGTGGAATCGGGCACCACTCCGTGCTTGGGAATCATTAGCAAGAGGGCAACTTCTTGTCAGAGAATTCTGTAACACAATTTTTTTTTAAAAAAAGGTCAGAGCAAAAAGTTAAGGCAAACAAAACACAAAAGTATCCAAATGGATTATGCAATTATCAAACCATAACTGCAGCTTGGATTATATCATGAATATTCTGAGGAAAGTTTGGGTAGGGGCAAAACAATGTAACAGTATTATGACACTCTGTAAATACAACTATAATATTCATTGAGAAACCAGAGCAATTATAATACGACAACTTAATACAAAAGTACTTCACTAACAGTAGGTTAAATTTAGGATTATGCCTAATATTCAGAATGAATATTTTCAGTATGAAGGGACCAAGGACCAGCATGTGGGATGGGATAATATAAACATTTCCAGAAAGGCCTAACATTTGGATTAATTTGCTGCTGCTTGTGGTCCTGAAAGGCTGTTATAATTTATTCAATTAGTGCCATTAGTGGGAGTTGTAGTTCCACAAGGTCTTCAGCCTTAGAATCATAGAGCTGGAAGAGACCTCATGGGCCATCCATTCCAACCCCCTGCCAAGAAGCAGGAAAATCGCACCCCCCAACAGATGGCCATCCAGCCTTTGCTTAAAAGCCTCCAAAGGAGGAGACTCCACCATACTCCGGGGCAGAGAGTTCCACTGCTGAA
Organism: Anolis apletophallus; assembly: GCA_030556195.1. NCBI lineage: Eukaryota > Metazoa > Chordata > Lepidosauria > Squamata > Anolidae > Anolis > Anolis apletophallus. Next base: position 31,480,222 of record JARBWK010000008.1, on the reverse strand, counting down.
CAGCTGTCACAGTTAGGAAGTTCTTCCTCATGTTCTGGTGGAATCTCCTTTCCTGTAGTTTGAAGCCATTGTTCTGCAGCCTAGTTCCCAGGGCAACACAAAACAAGCCTGCTCCCTTCTCTCTATGACTTCCCCTCACATCTTTATACATGGCTATCATGTCTCCTCTCAGCCTTCTCTTCTTCAGGCTAAACATGCCCAGTTCTTTAAGCCGCTCCTCATAGTGCTTGTTCTGCACACCCTTGATCAGTTTAGTTGCCCTCCTCTGAACACATTCCAGCTTGTCAACATCTCCCTTAAACTGGTGTGTTCTGACCAAGGCAGAATAGAGGGGTAGCATGACTTCCCTAGATCTAGACACTATGCTCCTGTTGCAGGCTAAAATTCCATTGGCTTCTTAAGCTGCCGCATGACATTGTTGGTTCGTGTTTAACTTATTGTCCATGAGGCCTCCAAGATCTTTTTCACACATTGAGCTAGGTGTCCCCCATTCTGTAGCTTTGCATTTCATTTTTTCTGCCTCAGTGGAGTGTCTTGCATTTGTCCCTGTTGAACTTCATTTTGTTAGTTTTGGCCCATCTCTCTAATCTAATAATATTGTTTTGAATTCTGCTCTTGTCTTCTGGAGTATTAGCTATCCCTCCAGACGACAGGAGCAGAATGCCTGCCAAAGGGCTCTGGTGCCTCACCAACCTACATCTCCCATGATTCCACTGAATTAAGCCATGGCAGTCAAAGTAGTGTGAAGCTGCATTAATTCTACAGTGTAGATGCAGCACACATTGAGAATCAAGTTTGATTACATGAAGATGCCATTACTGTAAGACAGGACCGCCAGGCAATGGATGGGCAGTGTCTTGTCAATTCATTGTGCATCAGGATGAATTCCTACTTTCTCCTCTTTTTGCGTACTCCAAGGCATTGTTAAGTAGACTATTTTGGGTGCAGAACGCTGGTAAATGCACTCCCAACATTTTTTGGTGAACTACAGTTTAGAACTGGCCTGTACAAGCTATGACCTATATACTAAAGATTTGCTGAATTGAAAATATTTTTCTTGCATCTTTTTTTCAAATCAATTACACATATACTGTTTGCTACAGTAAAAAAAATACCATTTAGATTTTGAAAGTTTGCCATTTGAACAACAATAAATATAAAGGTAACTCTATTGCCCCATATAATGCAAGCTGAAATTTAATACAAAGCAAAACTGCAAGCTGTGGATGAACAATTGTGCTATCTTTCCACAAGACAGCCGTTTTCATATAAATACAAGTTTAGGCTTAGTAATTTAATACTGAACATCTTCAAATGATGCTAGTCTCAGCAAGTGCCTCATTTTAGTATATTTTAAGACACAGGATTACAGTAGCAACAGAGTGAAATGTGTTTTATTTTTTAGATACAGCACTTTGTCCAAGATCAAGTGTCATTCTGAAAGAATGAGGACGTGTTCAAAAAAGCACTTTGTTCCATCACAACATGGTGCCAAGAATGTAGACTCAAGCTTCTTAATTGAATCTTTATTTACATGCAGGCCTTTCCAGTGGTGCCGCAATCTTCATTAAATGTACAAAATGTACTAAAATCTGCATTCCAAAAAGGAATCAGGATGACTCAAGTAAGGAGTCCTAAAAATAAAATAAAATAAAATGGTTTGCTGTAAAGTAAATGCAGATCTATACTTGCCTAGAAATATTATTAATGTGTAAGTTGACCCCATGTTTAAGTCAAGGGCAGGTTTTGGGGCCAAAATGTTGATATGCCCCATGGTTAAGTCACTGATCATTTTGAACAGATAGCACTGAAAGAAACATGTAGGATAATCACAGGATGTCTCAAACCTACACCTGTTGATAGACTCTATAACAGGGGTGCTCACACTTTTTCAGCATGCGAGCTACTCTCAAAGCAACCAAGTCCAAAAGATCTACCTGCCCCTGCCGCCGTGCGCTCCCGCCGCCGTGCGCTCTTGCCACCGCGCATGCTCCTGCTACTGTTTTCCAGCCACGCAGCGCTTCTTCCACCTGTGGGGCATTGCAGGAAGGAGAAAGCACGAGGTGGGGCATCCAGAGGGAGCGCTCCGCCCTGCCTGTCTCGCCGGCAACTGAGGTTGCACAGCTGCTTTTGGACGAGAGAGAGGCAGAGCGCTCCCTCCAGAAGCCCCGCCTCATGCTTCCTTCTTCCTGCAATGCCCCGCAGGCGAAAGAAGCACAGCGAGAGCAGAAGCCAGCAGTAGGAGCGCGCGTGCACGCAGGGTGTGTGTGCGCATGGCAGGAGTGCCCCATCCGGCTGGTGAGGCCCGGAGAAGAGGGCCGAAGATCTACTAGCAGCTCTCGAGCTACCTAATGAGCACCCCTGTTCTATAAGCTAGCTGGCACTGCCCCCCATGTGCAATGGGAAGTTACTGCCAACTGTGAGAGAAATAAGGTTGAACACTGTGAAAAACACCCACTGCATGGCTACCAGCCTCCTCCCAGTAGATTCAAATCAAGGAAAAATTCCACGAGAACCACCACTCCTCTTAAAGTTCCTTCCACAACAGCAAGAATATCCCCCTGGGCAGAAAAATCAGGCAGTTCCAATTGGATGCCCCATCCCCACCCCCATGAGGGTCTTCCTCCAGGGGCAAACCAAGAATGGGCAACGTGGAAGTCCCTGAGCAGACTCAGAAGTGGTGTTGGCAGATCAAAAGTCAGCCTGGCAAAATGGCACTACCTAGAAGAATCCTCCACCTTGTGCGACTGTGGAGCAGAACAAACAACTCAGCACCTGTATGCTTGTCCACAAAGCCCTGCCTCATGCACAGAGGAAGAACTAGACAATGCAGTCACCGTTGCCTGGTTTTGGTCTAAAATTATTTAAGCCACTTGTGTTCCCTCTATTTTATCAGTTTTATGCTTATTTATTTATGCAATGCTTTTCACATGAAATAAATACATTTTGCACAGAAGGGAAAGTACCAATGCTGCTTCACTGGGCAATAGTATGGTGAAACTTAATAAAAGGCACTAGTGCTAGATACTTTGAAGGAAGGCATTGTCTCGGTGTTTATTTTCAAAAGTAATTTATAATCATTAAAGTATATCAGTGTAATAGCTAAGCGTGGGGTGGGGGTGGGAAGCTCGCTAAAGAGGCGGTCCCTTCTGCAGTCTAAACACCGGAGGTCCCCTCAGGGGAAAACTCTACAATGAAACTGCATATTGATATGGACTGTGGTCATACTTGTCTAGGGTAACGCTCTCTACGTTGGCCTGCCTCTGTCGGTGAAACTCAAGCTGGTGCAGAACGCCGCAGCTCTGTTGCTTGCAGGAGCTCCTGTGAGCTGCCACATTACACCAATTCTGTGGGAACTGCACTGGCTTTCTATTGAGTACCGGATCACCTTCAAAGTGTTAGTCTTGACTTTTAAGGCCTTGTATGGTCTGGGGCCAGTGTACCTAAGGGACCGACTAACCCCATACTGTCCCATGAGAACACTTAGATCTGAAGACTGGAATCTTCTAGTTGTGCCCAATGTCAAACAATACCACCTAACTTCAACACGGAGAAGGGCGTTCTCCATCATCGACCCAGTTCTCTGAAACACACTACCCCCGGAGGTTCGGGCCTTGCGTAATCTGTTGGCTTTTCGGAAGGCCTGCAAGTCAGCCCTATTCCAGCAGGCCTTTGAGTTGTAATGTGCTATCCCCTAGGACTTGTGTTATCTCTTAGGAATTGTTTTATCCTTGTGGTTTTACTGCTGTGTAGATTTGTTGTTTTATTGTTGTACTTGATGTAAGCCGCCCTGAGGCGGCTGGGAGTGGCGGCCAATAAATCTAATAAATAAATAAATAAATAAATCCTTTCATTTCATTTTAAAAACACACAACTACCTGCCCCTTATCTCCACTAACCCATCCAATTGCTGCCTTCTTAGCAACCTTTGGCTGAAAATGTTATGATGTCTCTGCATAGGTCAACGAAAGGATTGGCCATGTGCACTGAGAGCAGTCAGCAAGAGTCTTTGTTGAAGGTCATGAAATTCAAGCTGACCTTTTAACACTAACAACTTCAGTCAGAGTGTGCATCCACTAGTGACAGTGGCTACACTATGTAGCTTGGTGAAGCCCCCAAACCCCAAAAGGGCTCAGCGGTTTCATGTACACATTAGAGAAATACTTTTGTCAATCTGAGGTGACCACCACAATGTTCCTAAGACTTATCCTAGCTTCCCCCCTTTCTTTCTGTGAAGTTTCCCTAAATTTTGACTTTTTAATTTGGAACTAAGCAATGCAACTAAAACAGACTCTCAAACTTTGAGGCATCTACCACAACGAATGCTCACTGCTGCTACTTTCGGTTTCTGCTGACTTCATTCCAGATTGGAGTTTTGATGTTATTGAATGTTGAGGTGTCTAGCTCAATACAGTGTTCCTTCACTTATCGCGGGTGTTATGTTCCAGGACCACCCGCGAAAAGTGAAAATCCACGAATTAGGGACACTATATATGTATATCAAGTTCCGAGGGCGAGGCAGAAGTGAGGAGAGATTTAAAGGCACCGCACACTTTTTTTGGGCTAACTATAAGGAAGGGGCTATAAGGCCATGATTTACATACTGTTTTGTATCTCCTCTTTCTCTTGATTGGCTGCCTCTCTCCCAAAGGGGAGGGTGAAATTCCCTTCCACACTCCATCATTGCCAGGAGGTGGGATTAAAACACTGCTCTGGGCAATGGCAACCATTCATAAACTGGGAGACAAAAACCCGTGAAACAGGGAGTCCGCGAAAAGCAAACCACGAAGTAGAGAGGAGACACTGTATTCTAGTGAATTAAAGCAGCCACATTGACATTGCCTCTTATTATTATAGAGTTATGTGTTACATTTAAGTCTTACATTCCCTCCAAAGAGCTAAAGGGAGTGCAATGAAGCTGTAAGTATTTCCTCCTCCTTATCTACAAAACAATTGTGGAAGGTAGGTTAGACCAAAAAATAATAACTAGCCCAAAGTCACAGAATGGACTTCACGGCCAAGTGGTTATTTGACTCTTACCCTTCCAGTGACCAAGAGAACGAGGCATCAAATCCAAAAATCAAAATGGCAAACTAACTAACTAACTAACTAACTTTATTTCTTATGAGTCGCCCTCCACCAAAGATGTTCTGGGCGACTTACACAATTAAAATAAACAGGTTACACAGTCACCACTTGTTACTAACAATCATAGGCTCTTCTGAAAAGCCATGTCTTAAGTGCCCCTCAAAATGTATGTAGATCAGGAGTGGCTCTTTGGTCTGGCGGTAGGGAGTTCCACAAGATTGGGGCTACAATGGAGAAGGATCTCTGTCTTGTGGACTCCAAACGAACCTCTCTAGGGCCAGGGACATAGAGAAGATTCTCATGAGCTGACCGTGGCAGTCTCTGGTGGTGGAGTGGCATTAAACGGTCTCTTAGATATGAAGGACCCTGACCTCGAAAGGCCTTGAATGCTAGGACCAGGGTCTTATAGAGGACTCTGTCTTCAACCGGCAGCCAATGCAAGCCCTGCAGAGACGGCGTTATATGGCACCTCATTGATGTTTTTGTGAGGAGTCTAGTAGCTGCATTTTGCACAATTTGGATCTTGCGAATTCAAACTAAGCAAAGAGCTGAGGTGAAAAATGAAAATTCAAATGTATTAATCTTAATTGTCTTTTTTATAGAGAAGGGAAAGAAGAATAAAATTTAAAATAAAATAATGTAATGTGTAAGTAAACATCACCGTCAGGAGAAAATCTTGGTGTTTCTCTAATCATGCTGATTATTTAAGAGATATAGGATTCCTCCCAACTTGGCAGTCTAATAACTATATCTTCTGCTGTCTAAACATTTACTCAATGAAAATTTCAAGGTACAGCAAGATAGGGAAAGAAGAGCGGTCACATCCTTCCGCTTTGAAGTTTATCTGCACTAGGGGTGTTTAGGGATTACTGACAAACTCCAAGAGGGAAGGGAAGGATTTAAAGGTCAATTTAATTAGCCTGTACTAATCTTCAATCTTTTATGCTACTCATTGGCATATTAATATCATTAAATTATAATAAGTTGTTCTCACAACTAAAGATTACTTATGCAGGCGCACAACCTGTTTAATAGTATTCATATTTCAGGTATTCTGTTTACATTGAAAGCAAGTGTACAGTGAAACTGTTAAAGAAACACATCATTAGAAAGCATGGGGGTACACAACACTAAAGACCACCCTCAATTTACTCTATTTTAGAGAATTTTGTATTTATGTTTGGAAAAAACAATAAGTTAGGGCAATGGTTCTCAACCTTCCTAATGTCGCAACCCCTTAATACATTTCCTCATGTTGTGGTGATCACCAAATATAAAAATTATTTTCATTGCTACTTCATAGCTGTAATTTTGCTACTGTTATGGATTGTAATGTACATATCTGGTATGAAGAATGTATTTTCATTCACTGGACCAAATTTGATACAAATACCCAGTATGCCCAAATCTGAATACTGGTGGGGTTGGGGGGAGGGGGAATTGATTTTCTCATTTGGGAGTTGCAATTTCTGGGATTTATCATTCACCTACAACCAAAGAGCATTCTGAACTCCACTAACGATGGAATTGAACCAAACTTGGCACACAGACCTCCCTTGACCAAGAGAAAATACTCGAAATGTTGGGTGGGCGTTGACCTTGAGTTTTGGAGTTGTAGTTCACCTACATTCAAAGAGCACTGTGGACTTGCACAATGATGGATCTGGACCAAGCTTGGATACTCAATATGCCCAAATGTGAACACTGGTGGAATTTGGGGAAAATAGACTTTGATGTTGGGAATTGTAGTTGCTGGGATTTATAATTCACCTACAACCAAAGAGCCTTTTGAACCCCACCAATGATAGAATTGGGCCAAACTTCCCACACAGAACCCCCATGACCAACAGACAATACTGTGTTTTCCGAGCGTCTTTGGTGACCCCTCTGACATCCCCTTGTGACTCCTTCAGGGGTCCTGGCCCCCAGGTTGAGAAACGGTGAGTTAGGGTATTGGTAAGTTGCTCTTTAGACCAGAAGATAACAACAGCTGACAAAACACTTATAAAAATTATAATAAACTTGCATAGTTCACACATTTTATTTGTGTGAACCTAATATACAATCAGCCATGGTCTTAAAAGTTGGTATGTATCCAAATGTTGGGAAATTAAGGAATGTCATAGAAGTGAAGAAGTAGCTTTTTTGCATGGACAACAATGCTAGAAGGAATCAGATCCGTGCCTGTTTGCTTTCACAGCAGCAGAATCAAAATGCAGAACAGCAGTTTATCCCACTTCTCTTTCAAAATATGTAGGGAATGTGGCCTTTTTAGCTTCTTCCTCCCATGAACAAATATGCTAATTAAGGGAGAAACAAGACCAGAAGTGGGACTGAACTCTTGATTGTAAGACACAAGAAATATGGTCCCTAAATTAAATACAGAGGCTAGAACTGTCAGCCACTCGTCACCCCCTTTCCCGGCAAAGTTCAACTGCTTCACTATATCTTTAAAACGAGACAGTGCTTTGTTCAAGTGGAGGTGTTATACCAGTTCTTTGTAAACATACTGATTAAACCCAGTGAGCCTCTTCCCCTGATAAAGGTCAAAGTCATCTGCTAATGACTGTCCTACTTTTATGACAGTGGTGTGACAGCTATTGATTTGGCCTCTCAGTGGAGTCAAAAACATTAACAAGCACAATCCAAATCAAGATCATTTAGCCTTTTTATTTAGTGTAAACTTTCCAATAATTAATACTTTGCAACACCTTTAAAGCAATTCAAGCAACAAAAACCTTTTCTTGGAAGATGAACTACTGAGATCAAAGGCTTTTGTTGCTGGCGTTCTAAGGGGAAGAAGGCATATTAATCTGGGTCTCACCCATTTGGAATAACAGGAATTAGATGCCTCTGTTCTTAAGATTCAGCACAAAGGTTGATAGGATTTTAACTATTACGCAGAAAATTTAAGCTGAGAGACTCTAATAATTAATGTAATTCACTAATGTATCTGCTCATGCATATTAGCTATAGAATATGCTTATGAACTTCAAAACGGCAAATATGTGATAAAATGCATTTCAGTTTGAATGCAATCTCCACAACTTATCAACTGTAAACTAATTCTGGAAGTTCATGTTGTGAACATACTATGTCTAGCCACTGGAACAACTTATCAGAGACATCTACTGTAGATTCCAAGCACAAAGACATTTGGGGAAACAGTTGTTTTAATTACACTGACATGGCCTATTAAACAAACTGGGAAGTATGCCATTTTGCCTCTGCTGGTCCTGCATTGTTCGGTTATAATAGCATAGCTGAGAATTAATTCTGGTTGGTATTCCCGAGGCACATGTTCCAAGTATTCAAAACCAGAGTTAGAAAATATGGCTTTGAGCAATGTACTCACTCATCACTCACATATAGGTTTAATACCTAGCATTTTCAGGTGCTGTTTCCTCTACATTAGGCCCTGAACAGCTGCCAATCAGAACAGACAATACTGGGTTAGATGGATCAATAGTCTGACACAGTATAAAATCTGGCAACTACACCCATCTCTGACTGCTTACAGAAGAAGAAGCCAGGTCTTTTGTGTGTAACAGAAGCTAGATTTGCATACCAATTGTCTGTAAACTGTTAAATCTATCTCACTAACTAATCTTGGTACAGTATCTAAATGATCTAGAAATATATTTTTGTACATTTCCTTAAACAAACATGTACTGAGTGCTTTAAATATAAAAAGAGCTGGCAGCCTGCCTGAAGTACATGTAAGAGAATCTAATAAATCAAGGTTAACAATATATTTGACAGATGAGGAGCAAATCAAAGCCAGGCTTGAACTGCAGAAGGGAAAAAAAGTGCAGCAAACCAATTTACATCCACATTTGTATGCGCCCGCTTTTTCAATCTCTAAATGTACCATGACCAACATACATATATACTCACACACTATTTCTATTAATTTGTATGGGGAAGTGTCAAAACAGAAGTAGAGCAATTTAGAAGAATTCAAAACAAAGGGAAGTGGTGGCTACAACAGTAATTTCAGAAGAAGGTACAAAGCGGAAGTAGCAGCGATCGTTTCCTCTGTGGGTGAAACTCTAAAGCACACAAAGCAGGAAATGCACATTTTTTGAAAATAAAAGGTCCCTATTTCAGATTATTCTTAAAACGTAATAAGAGGTGGGTTGTTGTAGGTTTTTCGGGCTATATTTATTTATTTATTTATTTATTTACTGTTTCGATTTGTATACCGTCCTTCCAGTTTGGCTCAGGACGGTTTACAGTACATCGACCAAGCATTAACCATAAACATAAAACAACGTTAACAATTAAAACAGAATCACAAAGCTAGCCCATTACCAGGAATGACTAGACATTAAATGCCTGACGGAAAAGAACTGTTTTGCAGGCTTTCCAAGATGCCAGCAGTTCAGTGATTGCCCGGATTTCAAGTGGCAAGGTGTTCCATAGGCTTGGAGCAACAACAGAGAAGGCCCTCTGTCTTGTTGAGGACAAATGGATGGTCCGTAAGGAAGGGATCTGTAAAAGGTTGTGGTCCTCAGATCGAAGAGATCGCTGGGGAACATATGGGAGTAGACGGTCCCCCAAGTACACCGGCCCCAGACCATACAAAGCCTTGAAGGTCAAAACCAACACTTTGAAGGTGATCCAGTGCTTGATTGGCAACCAGTGCAGCTGCTGCAGGGTTGGAGTGATATGGGCCCTGGCTGGTACTCCAGCCACGAGTCTCGCTGCAGCGTTCTGCACCAGTTTAAGCTTCCGGATGATCGACAAAGGAAGACCAATGTAAAGGGTGTTACAGTAGTCTAGCCTCGAGATGACCGTTGCCTGGATTACCATGGCTAGGTCGCTTCCGGTGAGGTTGGGGGCCAGCCGCCTAGCCTGCCACAGGTGGAAAAAAGCGGATCTGCTGACAGCCGAGGCCTGGGTCTCCATTGTCAGCAGTGGGTCCAATTGGCCTCCTAGGCTCTTTACTAAAGACGATGGGCGTAATGCCTCACCGTCCAGAGTAGGCAGCTGGAGCCCACACCCACCTGGGCAACCCAGCCAGAGGATCTCCATCTTCGATGGATTCACTCTTAATCAACTGGCTCGTAGCCAACCAGTCACAGCTTCAAGGCATAGCTGGAAACAATCGGGTACAGAGTCCAGCCGGCCATCCATCCTCAGCACTAGCTCGGTGTCATCAGCGTACTGATCGACACTCCAGACCAGAGCTCCGCACCAAATTGGCAAGCTCCAAAAGCATTCTCTACTGACATTTCGCCTGCATCTATGGCAGGCATCCTCAGGTTGTGAGGCCTGTTGGAAACTAGGAAAATTGGGTTTATATATCTGTGGAAAATCCAGGGTGTGTGAAAGAACTCTTGACTATTGGAGCTAACTGTGAAAGTTTCAATTGGCCACCTTGATTAACATTTGATGGCCTGATGGTTTTTAAGTATGGCTTGTGTTATGTAACAGTTAAGGTACATCACTTATACTGACCTATAGATAATCTGACCCCAGATTTTTGAGTTCATTATTTAAGATAGATTCCATCTATTTGCAGCAGGGACACTGTAAGGCACAAAAAGATTTTGTGATCCAGGTCCACTGGACACAAATCTGCACAAAACGTACATAGACTAGATGTTTAGATGATGTTATTGGAACAGAGGCCAGCAACGAGGTGTCCAGCAACTTTGTGAGTGGGATTACACTGGATCAGTTTCAACTGGTGAGTACTGTTGATGTGGACAAGCCACTGGAACAAGTAAGGAGGACAATCTGCATTCTTGATCCCTGTCCATCTTGGCTGGTCAACCAAGAAGGAAATGAAATTCAATCTCAAATACAACAAATGATTAATGCATCTCTCAAGCAGGGGCTGTATGAGGAAAAACAAACTGAAATTGAATCCAGACAAAACAGAGGTGCTTGCCATCAGGAGTCCTCATCTGGGGATGGAGGTGTGTCAATTCTGGATGGGGTTACTTGCCCCCTGAGAGCTTGTGCTGAAGCTTGAGAGCACTTCTGGATCTGTCTTTCCAAATGTTAGCCCAGGTAGATGTGACAGTCAGAAGTGCTTACTATCAGTTTCAGGTGATACACCAGCTGTGTCCTTTACTAGATTTGGAGGACCCGAAGATGGTAGTGCACGCACTAGTAGCATCAAGACTGGACTTCTGCAATGTGCTTTACATTGGGCTACCCTTCTATCAAGTTTGGAAATTCCAGCAGCCAGATTGGTTACAGAAACATCTAGGAGTAAGCATACTATGCCTATCCTAAAGCCACTCCACTGGCTGCCAATTAGTTTCCGGACAAAGTATAAAGTGTTGATATTGATCTTTAAAGCCCTACATGGTTTGGGTCCAGGTTATCTACAGGATTGCCTTCTCTTGTACAATCCGCACTGAACATTGAGATCCTTTAGGGGCGTCTGCTCCAGCCTGCTAGAACTCGACTATTAACTATCACCCAGATGACCTTTTCATCGGCTGCCCCGGACTGTGGCATGACCTGCTGGTAGAGCTGTGATAGCTAGATGAGCTGTCGGAATTTAAGAGACAAGTGAAGACCTGTCTCTTCCGGCAGGCCTAACCAGTTTTAAACTTCCATTCTATGTCTAATTTTTGTTTTGCGTATTTTAATATGTATTCTATGGAAGTATGTTTAATATATGTAATCTACTGAGTGTTTTAAATGATTGTGTGTTTTAGCAATGCTGTAACCTGCCTTGAGCCGTGAGGAGAGGCAGGTAAAAAATAAAGTTGTTGTTGTTGTTGTTGTTGTTATTATTATTATTATATAAAAACATATATGTAGGGGCAGAAGCAGGCCCCTGGTAATAGATTTAGCTTTGGGGCTCCAGGTTTCCAGATGCAGCAATGCTCCTATCACAGTGACCTTTCAGTCCCTACAGAACACCTTGAAGAAATAATGGAAAATGCCTCCGGTTCATGCCACAAGATCAAATCCATGCAAAGCACAAACTTTTCCCTACACATCCATTTCAATTAGCCTAGATAACAACATTATTCAGGGAGACATTATAAATAAACTATAATTTCAGTTTGCTCTATCCCATTATACTGTAGATGCCTACTTTTAACAAATATAGATCAGAAGTATGATCAATGTCTGAGATATTTCTAAAGCAGTCAATGTATTATTTAGCATACTGATGTTAAGATAGTTTAAGATTTGGCAGGAAAGAGTGGACTAAACTTAAAAGTCTGTTTATCTTACATTTGTCAGTGGACAATATTTATCTTACAGTAAATATTGTCCCTTGGCCAGTGTTATGAGCTTAAAATTACCTACGGATCTAATTTTATTTTATATCTCCTCAAATTACCTCTCTTTCAGCAACTGAGAAGGTTCATAACCGTTTCCCAAGTCAGTGGCATCTTCTCAAGGAAGAAGCAATATTCTGATCCATGCTAGTTGGACAGATAGAGGGAGTTCCAGGATCAAAGCATGATACAGTCATTGATGCACTTCCATCTCCTATTGGTAACTTTTGAGTGTGGATGGATGTTTCAGGGTCTTTGAAGAGAGTTCAGTAACTCGGCAATTCTTACATGTGCTTAATTATTTCTGTGACCACAGCACCTAATCAAGCTTGGAAAGTTTAGATTTGGAACTACAGCTCCCTAATCTGCCCACCACCATGGATGGCCACTAGCCATGTTGGATGGAAGATTCTAGGTCTGTGGTTCTCAACCTGTGGGTCCCCAGATGTTTTGGCTTTCAACTTCCAGAAATCCCAACAGCTGGTAAACTGGCTGGGATTTCTGAGAGTTGTAAACTGAAACACCTGGGGACTCACAGATTGAGAGCCACTTGTTCTAGGACAGGGGTGCTCACACTTTTTCAGCATGCGAGCTACTTATAAAACAACCAACTCAAAATGATCTACCTACCCACTACTCAGAGAGCCATAAAAGAAGAATATTTGGAAATGTATTTCAGTGAGAGCCATATAATATATTTTAAGACTAAATTCAACTAAATGCGAGTATAAGCCCCTGAATTTATTCATAATAATAATAATGATAATATTCATTCAGCCTCTGCTACTATTACTACTACTACTACTAATAATAGTAACAACAACAATAGGTTCCTAGATTAGAAGGAGACCTCCAAGGGCCATCCAGTCCAACCTCCTTCTGCACCTGGGCAGCGTCGGGAGCCTGCAGGTCGGGACTGAGCCTTTCTCCCGCCCTGCCTGCGATCTACCAGGACGCCCTACGCGATCTGCCAGTAGATTGCGATCTACCTAATGAGCATCTCTGTTCTAGGAGTTCTGGTTTAAAAGAGACAGTTTTCCAAGCTATGTTTATGTTTTTCTAGTTTTCATTTTGTAGCTGAGTGGAATGGAACACATACCGAATTCAAAGGATAAGGTATTTACTCTAAGCAACTTTATCATGACATATATAGAACACATTAAATTGCAGAGCGGGAAGAAATGAGCACAGCAGAAGGGAAACTAAATACACCGAAAATGATAGCAATATGGCAGTGAGGCAGTGAGGCAGAACATTTTCACAATGAGGAAAAGGTGTCAGATGTCAGCATTTGTTACCCTGCTAGGACTTCAGAAGTCTTTTGAGGCAAAATTAAAGCCCTGCTGAAGATACCAACCAGGGATGGATGATGAGCGAGAGGTCTGATGAAGGAACAGTCAACACAGGTACTGAAGCCTTTCACAATGTATTCAAGAGTACAGGCACCAGAAGGTCTGGATTTTGTAGCCCTATAAGGAGGTGGTGAGAAAGTACACCCCCCCCCCGGATGAAATATGCCATCAAATAAAGGATGCAAATCCAAATCCACCATTAAATCCCCCCCTGAATCTATTCAGCTTAAATCAGCAACATTTGATTACTAAGATAAAACCGCCTACCTGGAAGTCCTGATCATCAATTCCAAATCTCTCACGCAGATTACGAAAAACCATAGGACAATATTCTTTGAATTTGAAATGGCTTGGCATATTTTCTCTGCAACATAAATTTGATAAATAAATTAGCTAGGAATATTTACCTCCCATAACTAAGCAGCAGCTTGTTCCCTCTTCTGTTGATCTGGACTTTGTCTCAAACACAGTGATAATACTCTCATACAAAACATCAAAAGAGAATTTCAACAGATTTCTACATTGTGGCACAAAATGTAACATTGCTCAGTACCCTTCAGGAGGTCCTGTTTAACTACAAAAAGTGAAGACTATTGTATTTGTAATAGAAAATAGCACAGAAATACGAGTTTAGAGAATCTCTGCTACAAACGACTAGATCTTCTTTCATTATGTTTACAAGGAATCACAAAATACCTGAAATGGAAGTTGTGATCTCTGTTGGTTACTTTTGCAAAAATACTAACATGATCAAAAGAAATTGTCTTCATACCTGGTCCAGTTATTCATTGGAAAAAAGACCCATTTTAGCATCCAGCCAAAATCGGAGACTTTTCTACTTGGTCTAACTGATAAAAAAATAACCAGGATAGACTATGGCAATATACTGTATGACTACAGCAGCCAGACTACTCTACGCACAGAAATGGAAGAGTACAACAATACCAACAATGGAAGAATGGATAATAAAAATGATGGACTTGTCTGAAATTGACATTGTAAACTTTTTTTTTGAAAGACTGGAAATCTTTTATTCACTTTTTGCATGAAGAAGAAAAGGGCTTGCCAATTCTGAGTTTTGAAGAATAAATTAAAGTTTTTTTGTTGATATTATTATAATATGAGAAAAGTGTTAGTAAAGAGAGGTCTAGGGGGTAAGGCATGTGATATTAGCTTTATTTGTGACTAGATTGGGATAGACTGGGGGTCACCTATCTTCCCTCTCTCCCTCCCCTATTTTATCCCCCCCCCTTTTAGAGATAAGGATATATAAAAAGTGAGGGTGCAGATAAAAGCAATGTTACATGGAACTGAAGTATAAATATGAGCACCAATGGAAACTAAGTGTAAGCAAGATATTGTAAAGTTGGAACAATAAAAATATTGTTTAAAAAATCCCATTCCCCCAACATGGTCTCTGGAGAGGTATTAAAGTACAAGTTCCATCATTCCCAGATAGCATGGTAAATGCCATCTTATTGTCTACTTGGACACCAACTCTACAAGAACTCATGCACAGGCATTTCTCAATCCTAGTTTCGTAGGCCATTTAAGTGAGGGCTGAGGGAGTGCTCTCAGTGGTGACAGAATCTGTCAGGGCTTTGTCAGTACTCAGCAGTTGCTTCCTCTCCTCTGTCTACCATTCCTCTCCTCCCTCCCTCCCTCTTTCCATCTTCCTCCCAGTAAAAGGACAGATCACTCTTGCCAGATATTTGAACTGATGATTTGCAGAGGGCTTTTGAAAGCAGGCCAAGTGCAGTATGAAAGTAGCCAAGGTTGGAGATTGCCCAATCCTTATGAACGGTAGATGGTGTGAATCACAGATCAGACAGTTACTCTTGACAACTATTTTGTTTCTGCTACTCACAGTAGTGCTTCAACTACTTAAACTGTTGACAATAGCAATTACAGTGCTTTAAAAGGAAAGTTGTTCCACTGCTCATTACTTTTTGATGACTTTGAAGATAGTATTACAATGGTTAGAAATAGCAAAAAACTTGAAACACAACTATCAAAATGTCTCTAAAAATGATTAAAAGCTAAATCTAAACAGCAACTAGAAAACTTACCACACCAATAGAGTAACTTTCTTCTTGCTAATGCCATTATATTTTGTGATGCGACATTATTACAACCCTCACCTATGCATTTGCAAACACTGTTTCCCTAGGTTAAGTAGGTTCTTGGCCTTGTGGCAGAACGTGGTTCCTTCTGTGAGCTTGTAACTCTAGAGTAGAGCACTATTCTCTAATCACTTCCATCTGGTCTAAACCTCCCAGCCTAATTAACAGGAGTCTGATTTAACAATGCATTATTAATGTCTTTGCTACTCAAAGGACAGCCTAGTGCAAGGCACACTATGTGAGATTGTTCCTGATAGAAGATTCAGCCTGTCTCCTGACTGTGATGTATCATCAAGAGTACATTACTGTAGTGCTCCAGTTCCCCATTTGCTTCCAGAAACAATCCATAGTGACTGACTTTTAAAACATCAAAAGGGCTTAACCTATTTGCTGCTCTTCTCCATTTCAAATATATTAATATACGTACACCTTTAATAGGAAATGGATCAAAAGCTGTTAGCATGGAAATCCCTTGTTTCACAGGAACCCGTGAGCATTCAGTAGTACCCTCTCAATAATTTGGTGTATTAAGCATAAACTACATAGCACTGTTAACAGCTGCATTTCTTCTCCTCCAAATTTTACATTCAAAAAAGTATATATCTGTTTAAACCTGACTTGGATTCAAACTTCTAAAAAATGATACATTTCTCCAGGTTACCACTGTTTCATCTGGATGCACAAAGGGAAGAAGGAAAACCTCTCTTCTCTTCCCATCTTTCACTGATCTCACTTCTCATTTTCTGAAAACTGGGAGCAGGGGAGTAGGAAAAGATACATTTCTAAAAACCTGTCCCTTGGTCTGTTGTGGAAAACATATTTATTTCTTTTAAACAAACTGATTCACAAACAAGTCATCATCGGCAATCACTTGTGTCTGAGTAGGGTCTTGGCGATGGATCCGTAGGTGACTGTGGAGCCCTATTCTTGACTTGCATGTTCTTCCACACTGAGGACATTGGTTTTCAGATGGAAGGCGGTCCCGCTCAGGGTTGGCTTGACACGCCTCTCTCTTGGCACATTTCTCCCTTTCGCCCTCAATTTGTGCCTCTTCGAATTCCACAGCAGTGTTGGTAACAGCTAACCTCCAGTTAGAGAGCTCAAGGACCAGGGCTGCCACAGTTTTTAAGGTTGGCTTTAAGCCCCTCTTCAAATCTCTTTTCCTGTCCACCAACCTTCCATTTTCAGTTCTTCAGTTGAAGCAGAGTAACTGCTTTGGGAGATGGTGATCGGTCATTCGGATAACATGGTCAGTCCAGAAGAGTTTTAATGCTGGTGGTCTTTGCTTCTTCCAGCATACTGATGTTTGTCCGCCTGTCTTTCCAAGCGATTTGCGGGGGGGGTTGGAGGCAATGCTGATGGAATCGTTCCAGGAGTTGAGTGTGATGTCTGTAGACAGCCCACTTTTAGGAGGCATATAATAGGGTTGGGAGAATAACAGCTTTATAAACAAGCACCTTGGTCCGCCTACGAAAGTCCAAATCCTCCAACAGTCTCTGCTTTATTCAGAAATATGCAGCACTTGCAGAGTTCAGATGGTGTTGTATTTCAGTGTTGATGTTGATTTTTGTGAAGAGGTGGCTGCTAAGGTAGCAGAAATGGTTAACATTTTCTAAAGTTACACCAATAAGTTGTATTTCTGGCATTACAGGGGGAATGGCTGGTGCCTGTTGAAAGAGCACGCTGGTTTTCTCGATGTTCAGTAGAGGCCAAACTTTTTGTATGCTTTGGCAAAGGCGTTTAGACTGGCTTGTAAGTTCTCTTCTGAATGAGAACAAACCATATTATCATGAGTATACTAGAGTTCTAAGTTGTTGTGATGTTGGTTTTGGCTTTCAGTCTGCTGAGGTTAAATAGCTTGCCATCTGTCCGACAGATGATTTACACGCTGGTGGGAAGCTTCCCCTCAACAAGGTGCAGTATCACAAGTAACTACAGTTGGAATCACAGTTTGTGTTGTTTACCCTAAATAGTTTCCGACTTACAGTGACCTTAAGATGAACCTATCAAGAGGTTTTCTGTGGATAAGAATGTGACTCACCCAAGGTCACCTAGCAGGTTTCATGCCTGAGTTGAACGGAAACTATTTTATCCAGAGTCGCAGTCCAAAACTCAAACCGGTACATCATGCTACCTCCACCACTAAGCTCAGGGCTTCTGATGGTGACATTCACACATGCATTTAGCAGTTTTGTGTGTGTTTAGTTGACTTCAACCTATGGTGACTCTATTAATAAGAGATCTCCTCAGTTCTTTGCAGGACTTCCATGATTGAATCTATCCATCTGTAAGGTCTTCCTCTTTTCCTATTGCCTTGTACCTTACCAATTGTTGTTGGGTTTTTTGAGTGATATTTCTAGTAATATTCTCATGGTATGTCCAAAATATAACACTTTTAGTCATCTTGGCTTCTTCTAGTGAGAGTGCAGGGTAGGTAAGTCAGAACAAAAACTCATGTAGCACAATATTTTATGACAAGAGAGCAGGATATTGGGGAGAGTAATTCTATAATGGTTTGCTTTTGGCTGGTTTTAAATTAACAAGAAGGACACCATTGTCATCTGCTCTGTGGTGAAATATTTCATTTGATATGCAGATATTTTATGAAATTTTAATTAAAAATTGATTAATAATACTTCTAGACAATATCATACAAATATGCTAAAAACACATACACACACTACTCCACAGTACATCAGCGAATATTTTCACAAAATCACAGTATCCAAGTAAAAAAAAAGTTCTTTCTATCCATGAATTTACAATTCATATTACAGACAAGGTTATTTTCTTACTTGTTGAAAAGGTGATTGTCCACTTTTATCTTTGAATATGCTTTGAAGTCATCTGGCATCAACATAACAGGGATTTGAACATGGCTCAGTTCATTGATCTACAGAGAATGAGGAAACAAAAATTAAGAGAAATATGAAACATGGAAAAATTATCATATCTGTTAGGTGAGCAATCTCCAGATTTTGTTGGAACACACAGCCTACAATGTCCTCAGCATGGTTAATGGGGAAAGGCTATGAGAGCTGCCTTTCAAGAAATCTGAAAGGCCAAATGTTTCCCATTCCTTAGTTCATTATACATACCACTTTTCTCTAGAAGAAAAAAGAGAAATGAGTAATGCATTGTTGTTGTTGCTTTTGTTGTTGCTGCTGCTGTGGTGTACCTTCAAGTCAACTCTGAGTTACATCAAGTCTACTATAGCATTTTCCCAAAAAGATTTATTCAAAGAAAGCTTTCCATTGCTTTCCTCTTAGGCTAGTTGGTAACTTGCACAAGGTCAACTATTGAGTTTCTAATCAGAGATTCAAACCCTAGTTTTCCAGAATATTTGTTTAACATCTGTTTATACTACACTGGAATTATATTTAGAGGTTTAACATCTGACTTCAACTCCCAGAAATATAGCCAGTTTACCAGCTGGATTTCTGGGAGTTGAAGTCCAAAACACCTGCAGGGCCGGCAGTTGGACAGCCCTGATCTAAAACAAAAGTAATAACTTTTTTCAATGTCAGGAGCGATTTGAGAAACTGCAAGTTGCTTCTGGCATAAGAGAATGGGCCTTCTGCAAGGACGTTGCCCAAGGGACGCCCAGATGTTTTACCATCCTATGGGAGGCTTCTTTCATGTCCCCACATGAGAAGCTGGAGCTGACAGACAGCAGCTCACCCCACTCCCCGGATACAAACTACCAATCTTTCGGTCAGCAGTCCTGCCCGCACAGAGGTTTAACCCATTGCACCACCAGGGCTCCAAGTAATAACTGATATGCAATCAATCAAGAAAGATAATATTCTGCCTACACTGAAAATAGAGTTCAAATTCAAAGGGCTTTTCAAGAGATATATCTTCATAGCAAATGTGTATTACAAATTATTTTCTAATCATACCCACTAAACAAATAAAAAACTTAACTCTTGAGCAGTCTTATCAGTAGTATTGTTTTTGAATTTACAGCCCACCCTTCACAGGGAATAAGTTTCAGCCAGAACATTCTGCCATTCATCATATTTTCAGAATTCAGGAATAGTTAAATTTAGCACCTTTTTGTCTTGACAGATGCAACTTTTGGCAAATAAATTTAAATCCAATTTAAACCCTTTCTGCATTTAAACCAAAACCCTTTTGACCCTTTTTCCATCTATATGTATCCAACATACTTCATTTCGTCTTGCTAATTGCTATAGTGATATTTACATCATACACAAAATCCATGTTTTTCTACAAATTTATGAGATTACAGAAGCTTGATTACAGATAATGGGCTTGGAACTGAACACAATGGAGACAGGCACAACAAGGCAAGTTTTGAGTAGCCTTTGTTCTCAATCCCCGATTTTTAAAAAAACCAGAAGCCAAGATGGTCAGAAATCGGAAAGAGTCCGTTGTTTCACAATTTTTGGTGCCTGGCTTTGAAGACTGGGAGGAGCCAGCTGCGATTGTGTCTTTTTGTGTCACTACAGAGAAAGGAATCTTTGTCTAATCTGGTGATCCAATTAAAATAGGGATATGATAATAAATCAGGCAAGAGTTTCTACAAGACAACAGACAATAAAAAGGTTAGTATAACTTGGATTATTTGGGGAAATGAATTATATTATAAGGGCTTGTTCAGTGACAAACCATTAAGTTGATGTGAAGCATATTCAATCCCTGGAAACTCAATACCAGATATTAAGAGTTTTGAAAGTACATCAAGAGAATATTACAGAACTACTTCCAAGGAATTCATTTAGTAGTGCAAGACAGCCTTTTCTAAGCTCATGCTTACATATGTTGATCTGGATGGCATTAGACGACTATAAAGCAGTTTTGGCCAAACGTCATAGTAAGAGTCCTTAAGAACCTCTCAGATACAATATAAACCATGTAAAAGACTAACGCATTAATAATGGCACAAGTTAAGCTATTAGCAAGGATCATACTTGCTGACATACATATAAACATACCTATACAATCAAATTGACTAGGATTTATTTAATAAATCAAACTCTTACAATGAACAAATTAAATCTGTCAAATATAAAGTGGGAGGTGAGCAAACCAAGTGCAGTTGCATTCACATCCTGATAGATTTCCAGTAGGTCACTGCAGAAATAGAAAAATTGCCTACTTAGTCCTTGGTCTAATCTAGCATGGTTCCTTCTTATGAGAAAATTTGACAAGTTTGATTTTGGTATTTAATATGGAGATGCCTCTTTTAGACCATGATTAACCTTCCTACAGGACCCAGTGGAGCATCTGTGGCTAATATATGGATATCCTTTATTGAATTCTTGAAATTTGAACTGCTAATTCTAGTACCAGTTGTTCTGATGCCACCGCAATGTGCCTTCTCTTCCCTTAAACTATCTTCCCTGACAATTCAGTTTTTCTGTGTTCTGAGATTATAGTACAGATATGACAGGATAATAAATAAGTACAAGTGTCCCCTTTCTTAGACAGCAAACATGGGTAGAACATGTCCAATGTAATTCAATTGAAAAAAAGTTTTACCTTTGTTAGAGCCAGAAACCTCAGAGTTAAGTCCCAGTCTCTCTTATTTAAGCTTCCCCTGCCTACGAAATGAGTCTGTAACACCACAAAACCCCCTAGATCCCAAGAGAAGTTTACTGTTGCTAATGAAGTTTAAAATTTACTTTCCTTTTTCCTCAATCCACACATGGACACGAAGGAGACTGACCTCTGCATGCATTGAGATCCCTCCAAACCAACTGAACTACAACAGAAACAGAATCTGATATAGGCCAGTGACTCTAACATCCTCTTAGAATTTTTTTACCTATTGAATAAGCCAGTAAAGGTTTTCCCGACATTAAGTCTAGTCGTATCTGATTCTGTGGGGTGGTGCTCATCTCCATTTCTAAGCCGAAAAGCCGGTGTTGTCCTTAGATGCCTCAAAGGTCATGTGGCCGGCATGACTACATGGAGCACCGTTACCTTCCCACCAGAGCAGTACATATTGATCTACTCACATTTGCATGTTTTAGAACTGCTAGGTTGGCAGAACCTGTGGGTCACCCTGCTCCTCGGAGACAAACTGCCAACTTTTCGGTTAGCAAGTTCAGCAGCTCGGTTTAACCCACTGCGCCAACTTCAAAATTCTGCATGACCTTTTTTTTTTTAAAAAAAAGATGATTTTGGGAAGATTTGGGGAAAATTCATAGAATATGTATATATAGAAGGTAAAGGGACCAAACCTGTAATAGTAATAACTGATTTTTGGAAGTAAGTATTATAATTGGCTGGTCTGGGGTGAAGGGTCAGCACTGGGTGATTGGACAATATGTAATGAAGCCGAAGGATGAAATACTATAGGCATTAAGACATACATGTTCTGTACAATTTGTTAAGGGGAAGTGTTAAGTATAACAATGTTTAAATACTGAATATGTTAAAACTACAATAAAATAAAAGCTTCTGATTCTAAGATTCCTTTTAATGCTGTGATATTAGGTCATGTTCACCTGAAAAGCTGTATCAGGTTAAACAATATGCTAATTCCTTAAATATTTAGCTCCTATGCTGCCCTTTAAGTTACAAAATAAAAGGAAAAAATGAAAAGAGAAGAAGAAGAAAACCAAAATTCTGCATGATGTGTTGTCTGCATTTTGATTGGCTAAAAAAAGACATAGTTCTTTTGTGAGTTTTGGTGGATTTTGCTATGCAACCAACACAGCTACCCCTGAACGTGTTTCCTGAGAATGCAAGTGGCTTTTTCCTAGAATTACAACCCAGTGATTTAATAAGTTGAAGTCAACAACAAGCAAAGGAAGTGCCTTTCACTGATAGAGCCTAACAGTCCCATAGGGCAGTGTTTTTCAACCTTTTTTGAGCAGCGGAACATTTTTTACATTTACAAAATCCTGGGGCACGCCACCAACCAAAATGACACAAAATGACACTCTAACACAGTAATACACATAGTTAATATGTTTTAAATGTATTTATACACTCAGTGTGAACCCTGGGCCTGTTTCAATGAACACAACATAGATATCCTGGCAGGAATGGCAGAAAGACACACACGAAGGTCTTGCTCAACAGCTGGGAGTTATAGTTCACCAGCAATCAAAGAGCATTCTGAACTCCACCAATGATGGAATGGAATCAAACTTCCCACACAGAACTATCATAACCAAGAGAAAATACTATAAGAGTTTGGTGGGCATTGACCTTGAGTTTTGGAGTTGTAGTTCACCTATATCCAGAGAGCACTGTGGAGGGGAGGGAGGAAGATGTGGGGCGAGTCTGCGCAGTAGCGCCCGCACAGGTCACGTCTTCCTCCCTCCCCCTTCCCGCAGAAGCGGCAGTGTGAGCAAAGCGAGGTAAAGCAAGCAGAGTGAGGCTGGGAAGAAGGGAGCCCGAGTGGAGAAGAAAAAGTGTTCGGCAGGAGGGGGAAGAAAGGGTATTGGAGGTTCCAAATTTCCACGGCACGCCTGATGATCGCTCATGGCACACTAATGTGCCATGGCACACTGGTTGGGAAACACTGCCATAGGGAACACTTTAAGGTTACAGGATCCCAAAAAGGGGTAACCTTGACATCACAATTTGTAAACCATTCCCCAAAATATCCCACACCCTGGAACGTTTCAGCTTACCTTCAAGATGAAGGGAAGAACACTTGAGGCGAAAGATTGATATTCTACATGGGGAGAAGCAGGCCAGCTTTTTACAAGCTCTGACTCTTGCATGCATACTCTTATGTGTATTTTACAGAGCTTCTGTTATTGCCAATTGACACTTAAAAAAAAGAAACTGCTGGGCAGGAGGGAGTACAAAGAAGGTGACAGATGGGGTGGGCATCACAGGTTACTTGCCACCCACAGGCTGCCATTTTCCTACCCCCATCCTGGAACATTTGAGCTAAATTGAAGCATATTCACTTATGTCACAGAAAGACTTATTTCCTTTTTAAAAATGAGTCATTTACAGACATATGCTCAATCAAATATACAGGACAATACCACTTATTGCCTCCCTCCTTTATGTGAGTGAATATTGTATACACTTGGGAAGGGACTTCCGCATTTCTCTCTCAAGAATCATAAGTAATTCTCGCAGAGGAGATCTAGTGGTGATTCAATCATCTTGTTAAAAGTATCCTTTGTAGAATAGAGGATTCTGCCTGGCCTTGTGACAAATAAAAAATGTCACTTCTTGATTATTTTCATATATTACATATTTTTTTCCGAACAGTAAACCAAGAAAAGCACATGCCATTTCTCCAAAATCTCTTTATTGTCTTCAATGAAAACAATGCTCCTTTTAAAGACTTCAAATATTTAAATTTTGAGCAGAGGGAGAAAACAAACAGGAACAAACTGAAACAAAACAGCTCATTAATCAGTCTGCATAATTAGTCAGAACTGATTCAGAAAACGCTCAGCAATTTTACAGAAATGAGAGGGAGAGAGAGAAATGATATAGTATGATATGCATTGCCCAAACACCATAAAACAGTGGTTCTCGGCCTGTAGGTCCCCAGGTGTTTTGGCCTACAATTCCCAGTAATCCCAGCCAGTTTACCAGCGGTTAGGATTTCTGAGAGTTGAAGGCCAAAACATCTGGGGACCCACAGGTTGAGAACCATGGCCTTAGATCAGTGATTCCCAACATTTGGGCCTCCAGGTGTTTTGGACTTCAGCTCCCACAGTTCCTAACAGATGATAAGCTGGCTGGTGTTTCTGGGAGTTGAAGTCCAAAACACCTGGAGGCACAAAGGTTGGGAACCACTGCCTTAGCACACAAAATCCCATCTGATCTTGGAACCTAAGCAGGGTCAGGTCTGGTTAGTACCTGGATGTGAGATCACCAACAAATAACTGGTGCTGTAGGCAATATTTCAGAAAAAAAGACTTGGCAAAATCACCTCACCTCTGAGTATTCCTTGTCCAAGAAAACCCTGTAAAGTTCACTGAGTCAACGTAATTCAACAGGCAACTTGAAGGCGCACACATACACACATAATGCATAGTTTCCTACAACCTTTTAAGCATTACAGTTTTAACAACTCACTCCCACAGTATAAGGAAATAAGTCAATAGTAGAGTAGAATTTCCACTTCCACCAAAAGAGAACAGAGAATAAGAGCCATGTTTCTGAAAAGTAGTCCCCCTGCATTTGAGCCTCGCAAATCAGGCAAGTCAATGCACATTTAGGATGATATGGAAAAAAAATATTTCATTTAATTGTGTAGTTTGACAGACCAAGGGGTAAGGTTGACTTAGGAGATAACATGACTCACTTAGGATACTATTCACACTGATATGTGGCTTGCTATTGTCTCTCAGGTTGCAAAATCTTCTACACCATTCTAAGGCAGGTTATCCTGTGTATCCTATAATCTTATGTTTTAGACATTGTTTTTGAATGAACCAGAGTTTCATGTTACTTTCACTTACTTGCTCAAACTACTTCAAATGCAAGAAAAAAATGTTTTTTAAAAATATGTGTAGGCCACATATTTTAGTATTATTTTAAAAAAGAAAAAAATGGGAAATCTTTACACTGTCTACACAGGATAACAAATGTGGGAACTATTGCAATATATACATGAAATGACTGTTATGTTTCTAATACTGTACATCTTTTCAGTAAGTACAAAAGTGGTCTCCATTCTGGAAATAGTTTTAAAAGGCATATGCCTTAGGGAATTCTCATCATGAATAAACAAGATTCTGATCTGCCTGCACGGTTCACAAGATTTAGGACTACATTGTTCCCAAAATCTGTGCTATTGAATTCAGGATGGATAATGCCAATTTATAAGGTAATAATGGAGAAGAACTACAGCACATATGGTTAATTTAAAAGCTTCCATATGCTGTTTCCATAAACTTTCTCTATCAAAGTTCAGTGAATACATTTTCTCAACAGGATTCTAGAGTACATTCACATTAATTAGTAGACACCAAACCTCTTAGTTTAGGTTGGTTTTACAGAAGCTTTATTCTAAATCGGCCTCTGAATAGCTACAAGAAACTGAAAAGGATTTATGAGAAAGACTTTTGGTTCAGACTGGCATGCAATCCCCAATTCTTTGCTCACGATGCAGATTCTTGAAGTAGCAAAGCATGAAAAGCTATGGTGGTAGTGAAAGCATAAAACCCAGACAGTGAGGAAATTTGTCACAAAGGAGACTGAAGTTACTAAAAAGATGAAAAAAGCAAAACCAGACTTGTAGCTAGCTAAAGTATAGGAAGCATGGCCATGTAGACACTGCATCAAACCGTTAACTCCAACTCAATTTCCTCCATTTTAACACCCTCCAACTACTTTATAAATTGGTAATTACAAATTTTACTGTAGTAAAATGGTAGTCTAAGGCATTCTGTTATCACTATATGAATCATCCAGCTACTGAGGCTGGAAGAACATAAAATATTTACTGTATTTGATTATACTGGTGCGGAGTTTTGGGTTTGAGTGCCATCAGTACGCTGATGACACTCTGCTCATTCTGAGGATGGAGGGCAGGCCTGGATCCATCCCCGATAATTTCCAACATTGCCTCAAAGCCGTTACTGGATGGCTGTGAGCCAGTAGGTTGAGGGTGAATCCAGCGAAGACAGAGATCTTGTGGTTGGGTCGTCCGGGTGGTGGGGATGTCCAGCTGCCAACCCTGGACGGTGTGGCGTTATGCCCATCGCCTTCTGTAAAGAGCTTGGGAGTTCATTTGGACTCCCAATTGACCATGGAGACCCAGGTCTCCATGGTCAGCAAATCTGCTTTTTTCCATCTCAGACAGGCAAGGCGGCTGGCCCCTATCTATCCCGGAACAACCTGGCCACGGTGATCCAAGCCACGGTCATCTCGAGACTGGACTACTGTAATGCACTCTACGTTGGCCTTCCTCTGTCGGTGACCCGGAAGCTCAGGCTGGTGCAGAACACTGCCACATAACACCTACCTTGCAGGATCTGCACTGGCTCCCAATTGATCACCGGATCACCTTCAAAGTGTTGGTGCTCACCTTTAAGGCCTTGCACGGCCTGGGGCCAGCGTATCTGAGGGACCGTCTTTCCCCATATTGCCCTACGAGATCACTCCGGTCCGAAAGCACTAACCTGTTAGCCATTCCATCGGCGAAGTCATGCAAATTAACAGCAACTCGTAGGAGGGCATTCTCCGTGATTGCGCCCACGTTGTGGAACGCCCTCCCAGCTGAGACACGTGCCATCCGAGATCTCTTGCCTTTTAGGCAGGCGTGCAAGACCTATCTTTTCCAACAGGCCTTTGGCCTATAGGTTCGCCAATGCATAGCCCGCCGACTCTGTAACATGCTGTAATGTTTCTCACATTGTTGTGCCTTGGTTCGGCACCTTAGGTTTTAATCTACCTGTTTAGATTGTGTTTATTTTATGTGTTTTAACCTGTTTTAATGTGTTGTTTCATATATGCTTGTGTGAGCCGCCCCGAGCCTTCCGGGAGTGGCGGCGCAGAAATCTAATAAATGAAATAAATGAAATGAAAATTTCTGAACAAGAAAACTTTCCAGAATTCCAATAAAAGGAAATACGCAACAAAATAGACATTTAATACTATAAATTATTATCTGAAAGCCAAAGTCTCAACCAGTGAATTTCTACTGAGTCCAACTCCTACTCCATCCAAAATTGCTTCTGATTCAGGCTCCACAAATCCAACTCCATAGCCCTGATAGACAGGCCCCAAAAAGTTGTCAAAAAAAACAAAGCTGGCAAGTGTTTGCCTTCTCCTCAAGACTTGCAGATCAAGACAAATTCCCTTTGAGACAAAGAGCTTTTTACACAAGTTGTTTTAGCTCTAGATCAGGGGTCAGGAACCTATGGCTTGCGAACCATATCTGGCTCTTTTCATGATTTCATCTGGCTCTTTCGGCGGGTGCTGGGAAGAGAAGGAAGCTTGCCTTGTTCCTCCTGGTTGCCTTGATTCCGCTCCTCACTTCTCGCGAGGGGCATTGTTTGGCCATTTTGGAGGGGTCGCAGGGCTGCCTCCTTAGGCCCTGCCCCCAAGGCCGCGAGCCAGCCTCTCTTGGCTGCCTTATGGTCTCGCCAGCAGGCGAGGCAGCTGGGGGAGGCTTTGTGTGACTCCAGGCCTCGCGCAAAGCCTGCCCCGGCAGCCTCACCAGCCGGCAAGGCCGCGAGGCAGCCGGGGGCTCCTTTGTGCGAGGCCTGGAGTCACGCAAAGCCTCCCCCAGCTGGCCTGCGTTCTCACCAGCCATGAGGCAGCCAGGGGAGGCTTTGCGCGACTCCAGGCCTCACAGTCTCGCCAGTGGGCAAGGCCGCAAGGCAGCCGGGGGCTCCTTCATGCGAAACCTGGATTTGCGCAAAGCCTCCCCCAGCTGCCTTGCGGTCTCGCCAGTGGGCTGCCTCGCGGTCTCCTCCTCCTCTTGCAGCCAAACACTTTTCTCGCACCAAGGAGAACTCTCCGCCTGCCTTCCTTGCTCTCTCCCTCCCTCCCTCATTTCTTGTCATCTCCTCGGGACTCCAGACAGTGTGCACTCGCCAGGGTAAGTCCCCGACTCCTTTCCCCCCATCTTTCCTCAGAAGCCCCCCCTCCCCCCTCTCTTCCTCCTCCCACCCCGAGCTCGGGGCTTCGGCTCCTTTCCCTTCCCCCTCCACGGCAAGAAAGTTTGCAAAGGAGAGGGAGATGCCTGTCCCCCCCCCCCGCAGTGACATGTGTCACAGCTTGCTCTTAGCAGGTGGCAAACGCTCTCTTCAGACAACCCCCCCTCCCCATCTTTTCCTTCGGGCGACCCCTTTCCCTTTAAAGGGGAATGAATTTAGATAAGCATGTGTTTCTCTCTTGGTGTTGCACCTTAGACCTGAAGGATCCCTCAGTAAACCACTTGAGACCAGCCGTGATTAAATGCTTTATTTAGAATAAGTGAAAAGAAGAAAAGAGATAAAAATATAGTCCTTTGATGCTCTCAGC
The DNA here is from genome assembly GCA_030556195.1 of Anolis apletophallus. NCBI lineage: Eukaryota > Metazoa > Chordata > Lepidosauria > Squamata > Anolidae > Anolis > Anolis apletophallus. Next base: position 31,451,470 of record JARBWK010000008.1, on the reverse strand, counting down.
ATCAAGTATTGCAATGCAATAGTCCAAAGAGTAAAAATATTCAAATAGGAGGAATTAGTCCTGACGCCCCAACGGGCTAAATCCTGGATAAGTCTCTGGCAACAAAGGCTTGGCAAATACTTGAGTATGAGGACTTGAAGGCCCACCAGCCCAGGCTGGAACTAGAGTACATGGAATTTGACGAGGAAAGCTGAACGTTGGCGAGAGATACCGAGAGCCAACGGGGAGCAGCTTAAATAAGTTTTCCTTGGCGTTTCTCTTGAAGACGCACACTGCGTCAGAACTTCTTCCCATGGACAGTCTGTGGGTCTGGCCCTCCCTTGCCCTCTGAGGAGGGAAGGAATGTCTGCTCATTAGTAGCAGCACCTGGGAGCTGGGGAGGCAACCAGACTTTGCCGTACCAGCTCTTCTTATCGGCCTGGGAAGAAGAAAGGCTGTGCTTGCCCTTGACCATTGGTTGACACAGAGGTTCGTGCAGAAGTTTGCTCTCAGGCCTAGCTGATGTCCTGGAATTAACATGGCTTTGGTCTGGCTGAACTATGGGACTGGGCTGGGGCCTGACACTTGGGCTCAGAACTTTTGTTTTCAAGGCAAAGACTGGAGAGGACGCAACTTGTGCACGTTGGGGTTTTTTAAGGGACAAGAAGGAGGGGGAGGAGTGTGATCATTCCAAAGGCATTGCGTTCTGGATTCGGACCCCCCTCCCACTTCTCATCCCAGAAAATGCAATGAGGGTGAAGTAATATGTGTGTTTTCCATGCCCTTCCGCGTGTACAGAGGATGACTTTTATTTCCAAGCAGAACAAAGTTTGGGGTGTTGTTTGGGATGGCTACTGCTTTTGCTGCTGATGCTGCTGTTGCTGTGTGGGCGCTACACTTTCCTGCCAAGGAAGAGTCGGAATAGGCTCTCTCTTTCTCTCTCTGGACTGCATCATTACGATTTCTGCTTTCCTTTTCTCCCTCCCTCCTTCCTTCAGTTTCTTCTGTCGCTCAAGTTTTACCTGCAGGGTGTGTTTTTGTTGGCCAGCCTAGAAAGATTGGCCTTTGTATCTTGTCATCTGAATGCTGCCCAAAACAAAAATCAGAAAGGGGGGGGGGGAGGCTGGAAGGCCATCTGTCGGGGGTGCTTTGAATGCGATTGTCTGCTTCTGAGCAGAATGGGGTTGGACCGGATGGCCCACGGGGTCTCTTCCAACTCTGTGATTCAGTGGGCCCTTCCACACAGCCCTCTATCCCAGAATATCAAGGCAGAAGATCCCACAATATCTACTTTGAACTGGCTTATCTGAATTCACACTGCCAGATAATCCAGTTCAAAATCCCACATTTTCTGCTTTAAACTGGTGTATATGGCAGTGTGGACTCAGATAACCCAGTTCAAAGTGGATAATGTGGGATTTTTCATCTTGATGTTCTGGGTTATATACTACTACAAATTACACCCAGCTCCTAGGTAGTGGATTCCTACCATCCTTTCTATACTACATACGCACTGCATATATTCATATTGTTATTATTATTGTTATGTTTATAATAGCCTCTGTTTTTTTGCCTGCAGGAGCAATTGTCCATTATTTTAATTGGATGATAATAGCCAATTAATTGGATGATTGGATAATTGGATGATATATGGCTCTCACTGAAATAAATTTTCAAATATTTTGCTTTTATGCCTCTCCGAGTCAAAAAGGTTCCCGACCCCTGCTCTAGATGCTTCTCAAAATCTGCTTCTCTGTCACTGCAGGCCCCCACGTACATACCCTGTGGCAAGGACCATAAAACTACTTGTGGTTAGAAATGATTACTTTGGTGCACAGCAGGGAGTTGTCTGAGAATTTACAATATAATATAGACTTGAATTGTTGTGAAGCCTCCTAGGCTTTGCTGACAAAGCTGGAGTAATATGTTCAATAATTCTAAGCAATAGCATATTTTTACAATGCCAGCTCCCAGCATTGAAAGTTTTATGAAACAGTTTTCTAGATTTGACCCTCACTAAAATGCAAATTAAAACTGATTTAAGGGACATTTCAAGTGAGCCATCTTAAAGACTTGGCAGGTTACACTGAAGATTATCAATATCTTGGAACTGAAAGTTGCACAGCCTGTATCTCTTTTTTCTCTAGAAACTAGATATCAATGTACCTTAACTTTTAGTAACTCAAGCATGAGGAGGAAAAAGAGAGCATGCATGAAGCAAAAGAACAGAACATGCACATTAGTAGAAGCAATTAATATTTCATTATGAGCTACAACCTCACTCCCTTTTAAGTTCAGAATTCATGTTTTATTGTGAAATGCAGTATATCAAAGCAAATTGATATACTGCAAATAACAGGTAGAGCGTTCATTTGGAGAATTCAACGTAGCTCTGCATTATCCATTTTCTAAGGCAAATGCAGCAGAACCTGCAAAAAAATCCTTTGGTGATCAGCTATGATACCACTTTATTATTAATTCATACACATCTACACAAAAGAAAAATGGAGAGGACCCATCCTTCAGGCTTTTACAGAAGCACTATTTAAGATCGAGGTTCTTACCCTCTATTACATAATATTGTCCCTAGAGCGCAGGTCAATATCAAACTTACACTTAGAAAAGTTCTCCAACAAAAGATGACCACCAATTATTTTACTGAGTTGAGTGAAATACTTTATATGTAAAATATAATGAGAATAAATAAAAACCAGTATATTCCATAAATATTTAGATACATTTTACAATGTTCATTTAAATACAGAACACAAAAATGAGACAGTTGACCACAATATGCTGACATTGTTTACAATAATACATAAAATAATGCTCAAACGTAAAACATATACACCTTTCAAAGAAAAACAACCAACAATTACCACCAGCACCCAACAGCCAATTCCGCCTCTAATAGAATAGCTTAAAAAAAAAATCTTCAACATTGTCAGATTTTGACTACTCATATAAACATTGTCTTCTAGATCTTTCTTCTTTGGTATCCGCCAGGGGTGCTCATTAGGTATCTAGATGGTGATCTACTGGTAGATCGCATAGGGCGTCCTGGTAGATCGCAGGCAGGGCGGGAGGAAGGCTCAGTCCCGCCCCGCAGGCTCCCGATGCCGCCCAGGTGCAAAAGGAGGTTGGACTGGATGGCCTTTGGAAGTCTCCTCCTATTCTAGTAACCCATTGTTGTTGTTGTTATCATTATTATCAGAGGCTGAATGGCCATCTGTGATGAATGCTTTGTGTTTTTCCCTTATGGCAGAAAGAGGTTGGACTGGATGTCCCTTGGAGGTCTCCTTCTACTCTAGGGACCTATTGTTGTTGTTGTTGCTATTATTATTATTATTAGTAGTAGTAGTAGTAGTAGCAGAGGCTGAATGAATATTATGAATAAATTCAGGGACTTATTATAGTCACATTTAGTTGAATTCAGTCTTAAAATATATTATATGGCTCTCACTGAAATAAATTTCCAAATATTTTGCTTTTATGGCTCTCTAAGTAGTGGGTAGGTAGATCATTTTGACTTGGTTGTTTTATAAGTACAATCTGGTGATTGTACTTATTTTGCATGCTGAAAAAGTGTGAGCACCCCTGGTATCCGCATTGCATAGCATCACAGTAAGTTTAACTGGTTTTAATAGCAAACTTTTTCCTTATATGATGGGGCCAAGACTTGGTTATATTCAGACTTAGCCTAGTCAGCTATCATTGAAATAACAAATATAATATTTTTCCCAGATGAAAGATTAATTAAATTAAGTTCACAAACTTTAAAAAGAAATGCAAAACAAAATAATAATGTATTTCTGGATCACTACTTAAGATATTTAAACAGTATGAGCATTATTGGGAGAACATGATCACTCCTTTGCACACTAACAAGTAAGATGAATCTAGCTGTAACTTGATCAATGGAATGAATATATATACAGTATATATATATATATATATATAGAGAGAGAGAGAGAGAGAGAGAGAGAGAGAGAGAGAAAGTTGAAGTCAAGAGATTAATAACCACAATCAGTCAATCAACCAGGCTTCAATTGGGACGCTTGAAACAGATGTACACCTGGACCAAACTTTGCTCCTCTGGATGCCTTGGACAAGTCCCAGCCAATACAGTCAATGGTCAGGAAGTCTGAGAACTGAAGCCCCAAAGTTTAGACCAGAGACTAAGAATCATGGACACAGACTAACAATTATCTCTCAAGAAACTACTACCGTGTTTCCCCGAAAGTATGACACCCCCGATTGTAAGACGTATCGGGGGTGTCAGGGGGGTCGGCTAATGCCGTACCCGAAAATAAGACGTACCCGGCCGCCTCCTCCTCGGTCGCCTCCTCCTCCTCTGCCTCCTCCTCCGCCGCCTCCTCCGCCTCCGTCGCCGCCCGCCCCCGCGTGCCTTCTCCGCCGCCCTACCTCCGCCTCGGTGCCGCCGCCGCCACCTGCCTCTCTGCCGCCGCCGCTGGTGAGTCCACGCCTGCGCGCCAGGCGCGGCTGCACGACACGCTCGGACCTTCTGCCCATGCGCGAATGTCTGCGCATGGGCAGAAGGTACCGCAGCGCATCTGACGAGGCGCACTGGGCGCAGGCGCGCTAGCGCAGGGCACGCGAGCGCTCGGTACCTTCTGCCCATGCGCAGACATTCGCGCATGGGCAGAAGGCCTGAGCATGCCCGAGCAGCCGCACGTGGCGCAGGCGTGGGGCCGCTGTCTGCGGCGGGCGAGGAGGAGGCAGGCGGCGGGCGGCACGGAGGCGGAGGTAGGAGGCGCGGAGGAGGTAGGCGCCGCGGCAGCGACGGAGGCGGAGGGAGGCGGCGCGGGCGGAGGCGGCGGAGGAGGCGGCAGGACCGAGTGGCGCGGCGGCCAAGGGGAAGGCTTACTTTCGGGTACGGCAGGTACCGTCGGCTAATGTAAGCCGTACCCCGAAAGTAAGCCGTAGGGGGGATTTTGGGGGGCAAAAGAAAGTAAGACGCTGTCTTACTTTCGGGGAACCACGGTATCAAAAAAAGACATACTGCTCTTTAGATGCAGACGATTGTCTAGTAAGATCTGGCCCGATCTACTCTGTGCTGTCCCCGTGTCCTCAGTCTTGCCCACTGTTGGAATGTCATTCATGAGTCACTCCACAAATGGTTCCCCATTTCAAGTGCAGTAGACAATATTGAGCTAAATGAACAAACTGACTTTGCAAAAGCCAGCTTTCCTATGTTTTTATGGCAATGAACATGCAATGCCAAAATGAGGCAGAGTTGACTCGCCTTTTGAAAGGAAGAGAGTACAGAATCCTATGCAGTAATCCTAAGAGAAGGTTTTAAATCATAACAGGATTAAGACAGAGCTAAACAGACAGTTTCAAACTTGCCAGTTAACATTCAGGAAGTTACTTGTTTCTGTGCAGGTTGAAATGAAGTTGGATGTTTTATGTTAGGTTATCTGGCCTGAATGAAGGAGACATTTTTCATCAAGGAAAAGTTATTGTAACTGCAATCCAGTTATCAGCACCTTTTTATGTTAGTTCTGGTCACCACACAATGTTCAAGGGCAAGTTTCCTACTAATGTTAACATAGTTCACACAATCTACTTCTAGGTAAAGGTTTTCCCAACATTAAGTCCAGTCGCGTCTGACTCTGGTGGGTGGTGCTCATCTCCATTTCTAAGCCAAAGAGCCAGTGTTGTCCATAGACACCTCCAAGGTCATGTGGCCGGCATCACTGCATGGAGTGCCGTTACCTTCCAGCCGGAGCGGTACCTATTAATCTACTCACATTTGAATGTTTTCGAACTGCTAGGTTGGCAGAAGCTGGGGCTGACAGATTCGAACCTGTGACTACTTCTACGGGTGAATAAAGTCAGCCAACAAATTAGAGGGAAAAGAGCACACTTTGGAGAAATTTATTTATTTATTTATTTGCCACATTTCTATACCGCCCCTCTCAGCCTGAAGGCGACTCGGGACGGTTTACACAAGGCAGTCTCTGCCCTCAATACAACACAAGCAAACAAACCAAAAAAATAACCATATAACAACAAATTAACAATTAAAAACATACAATTGCAGTCTCAGCGTCATGTTGAAATCAGTTTCCGTCACAGGAAATGATTAGGAATAAAGCAATATATTTAAGAGTGACAGTATTTCAGCCCACATGGTGGTTTCTAATGCTCCTGGCGTAGTTGCAAACTCGTCTAACCCTTAGAAGTAAGAATGTTTAATTTCTGTTCAAGCATTCCAACAATGTTGTCACTAATTATCTTTTTATGAAGCAGACAATTCTTTGATGAGTTCTGTGATTTTAAAAGTTAACTTACCATTTACCAACAATGGTCATGCTTACATAGCTTTCCAAATATTATATATGCCAGGCTTTCAAAAACGACATCCCTTTTTTCCAAGTGTATTTTGCAAAAAGAAAAACAATAAGGAGGAGAACATTCAAAGTGTTTGCACATTGCAGTTTGGATATGAATTGTATAACACACCCAGCTGTCTCCCCACCCTTCATCATACATACATCGAAAGTGCATCATGCTTATACTAACAGAGTCTAACCAACTGCAAGGTAGAAAATTTTCTTAAATGGGAGGCTGGTTGTCAATATTTACCCAATATATGCTCACTTTATATTTAAATAAATCTATTGTGTTTTGTTTTCTTCATGTCACAATAGGCATATTCAAACAACAAATCCAAAAGAGTCAATACAAGTTCCTGTAAGCTGTCTGGTGGAACTAGTTCAGTACAATGTGCTCTGTACAATGCTGTCCAGGGGAACAAATCCAATATGAAACATCTATTCCTCTGCTCTTCTAGGTTTTAGTCAATTCAATCTCCAGGGTTAAAGTTGAGTCCTAGCTCTGAAAGCCTAAGGCATTCATAATGACACATATAGCTGTACACAGTAGAATTTCCCTTGCTAAGCACAGAAGACAGTTTATCCTGCACCGCATGAGTTCAGTTGAAGTGTAACTGCTTATTGCCAAGAATAACTACAAAATGGGACACTGGAAAAATTGCCATATATTTTTCTTTAAAAGTGAACTGTTTAGAGTATAAACGTGTCTTATACCGAATAATCTCGATACAGAAAATAATAAAATAATGTGCAAAAATGTGAATGTTTAACTTTGGCACTTAAAGTCACTGTTCCTAAATGCGACCTAGAGCATCTGCTTTCATTCAGGCTGTTCGAATAGGTTGTGAAACAATTTTAAATATTAAAGTGCCAAGAGGGGCGGTAGGAAGCTGTTCAACTTCTCATTTCACGAGAAGCTACATCAGATCTTACAATATAGGTTGAAACATTTGTAAAGCCACAAATGAGATAAATTTATTGAATGTCCATGAAATAAAACACATGTTCAAGTGACATACAAAAAAATGAAGTCCCATTTAGTTGCTTCACAAACTACATATGCATTTATCACTTCCAACTAATCTGGCATTCAAATATGATAGGGAAAATCTCTAATATTCTAATGAAATAATTTATCCAATGCAATTCTTTAACTGAAAACACAGAGAACTCAAATAACTTTGTGGACAGTGTGGGAAACAGACAAATGTGCCTGTGGGCATGTGAACAGTAGAACAAAGGTATTTGCCACTCCAACAAGAAAAACCCACTGCTCTTAAGCAAAACGTATGGAATGAAAACCTCCCTTCCTTGTCAGGACCTGCAAAAGCTTATGTTAAAGACAAAGCTTGGCCAAAGTTACTTTAAGGGACTACAACTCCCAGAATCCCCTACCCAATAACAATGTCAAAGTTATGAAGGCTAGAAGACTGGATAGTTAAACTCCATGAATTAATGGAGTTAGATGAATTGAACAGTATGGTCAACGACCAGAGTGTGAAGAACCGAACAGACTGGCAACCTCTTAAGTTTTATTTGAAATTATTAAAGATATAAATACAAGGACACACAACAAGGAAATCGGAGGCTGGAAGTTATATGACTATGAAGAATTATCTCAAGTTCCGCTACATTGTCCACGCGGAACGAACTGGAAGACTACTCTACTAACCTATCTCTTACTTTTTGCTACGGGCTTTCCTTTTTCCCTTTTCCTCTAATACACTCCCCTTTTTCTTTCCCTCTTCCCTTCTTCTTTTCCTTTTTCCTACCTTTTTCTGCAAACTGTATTTTATTACATGTAAAACCCTCAATAAAAATACTTTAAAAAAAAGAAAGTTATGAAGGCTCTTGGGAGGAGACCTACTATTTTGAGATTTACTTTGAGAGCCTTACTTTTGTAGTGCTAGACCAACATGTCAGAGGTTTGAATCCGGGGAGAGCACAGATGAGCTCCCCCTGTCAGCTCCCCATGTGGGGACATGAGAGAAGCCTCCCAAAAGGATGGGAAAACATCAAAACATCTGGGCGTGCCCTGGGCAACGTCCTTCCGGACGGCCAATTATCTCACACCAGAAATGACTTGCAGTTTCTCAATTTGCTCCTGACACAGGGAAAAAAACCTACTGGCACTTGTTAACATATGAGCTTCAGCCATTCTTGTTGGTATTCTTGAGATTTGCAGGGCTGGCACAGATGTCCATTCCAAACCTTTCTCCTATGTTAGTTTTTTTTCTCTCCTGTGAATCAGAGTGTTGGAAAAAGAGAGGAGGCAAAGAAAGCACCCTGTGGCAATGATGGGGATGGGAAAGAAAACAATGGATTCTTTCTAGCCTTCCGGGAGATTAGAGAAGCAATGGTTCCTCTATTGGCCTAGCTCTAGAAGCAACTGACAATTGGATTCTCTCTTGTCAGTGACTGAAGAAAGCAGCACTAATCAAAGTTGTACAGTCCTTTTTGTGTGTGTGTGGAAAAAACAGAGTTTTGAAGTATCAAACTAGCCAAGTCATCATAATGCAGAGTTGAAAGTATGATCCAGTTATGGAAAAGTCTTTATGACATTTGTTAAAAAAATAGTTCCAATCAGAAATTATTCTCACGTTGAAGGCAATTGGCACTGAACAGTAGAACATAATAAGTGTCACGATGCAAGGACTCGGCCGGCCCCTCAATCACACACACAGAGACGGTAATCAGCTAACTATTTATTGTAGAATAAAGAACAGGTAAAAAGGCAATTGTCCATAAGATATAGAAAAGTTCACTTCTAAAGCAAAGAGTCCGTAGTAAAATCCAAAGGCAAAGGTCTTGGCAAAAGGTTTGGCAAAAGCTCCGCAAAACCAAGCGGATCAAGGAACAAGGCAGAGTTCAATCAGGGTCCAAGAAACTTCTTGGCAAGGCACGAGCCGCAACTTGGCTCCATGGTCCTTTGCTCGCTACACCTCCTTAGGTTAGAAGTGGCTGAGCTACTGAGGATCCGTTCCCACGGATCCTATGCTTAAACCTCACGGCGGGGTCCCCGGCGCTCTAGGCTTCGGCAGTAATCTGTGCTACGGGATTTAGCGCTTCTCTGGCGCTCTAGGCTGCGGTGCCAATCCCTCCTGCTGGAGTCGATGCTCCGTCTCCTATCAAAGCTCCGACCTTGCCTCCCAGCACCTGGGTCACTATCTTCATGAGAGTCTAACTCCCTTTCAGCTTCCATGGCCTCATCGCCCATGTTTTCCCAAATTCTCTCCTGTGATCCGTACCACCCCGGTTTCTCATAACATTCATCGCTATCAGCACTTTCTGAATCAGCCTGACCTTCCCAGTTCTCATAGCCATCCGGCCATCCTTCATCCCAGGCCAAGCTCTCAGTGGGAGAGGAAGGCCCAGCTAGCTCATTAACCCCTTCCTCCATTTCTTCCTCAGCTGCGGCTGGCTCTAATGCAAGTGGGACCCCAGGTGCTGCCCCCGGCCCCCCAGGCACAAACGAGAACTGGGTTGCTACAATAAGGCTAAAAGTCCTCTGGATTGATAAATCAACAATAAGGTAAGTGTTAGATGAATACAATTTATTTATTTATTTATTAGATTTATTGGCCGCCACTCCCAGCCGGCTCAGGGCGGCTTATGAAGAGTTCAGTCGTCAAGTTTAGTAAGTTATGGTTATAAACTAAGTTTATAAGAAGAATCCCTGCAAAAAGACCTCTGCCACCATATCCACCCAGAAAGTTTTCCATAAGTATATGGTTTGAGATAATTCTGACATATCAGGTACAGCACTGTCCTGCTTGTTCAATTAAAAGTCCTTTTGATTCAACACATTAAGATTTCAGAACTAACCAAATGTGTTTAAAACAAGAGCTTTCACATGCAATATTTCGAGAGCATCAAGTAAACATTTCCTGCTTTGATGTTTATTAATACTCCAGAGATCAGATTAGCAGTTCCAGCAGGGGTTCTATCATAGCAGGCAAGCGTGAAAACACAAATGCTGTTTATTTAAGTGTTGTTAGAAACTCTAAACCAGGGGAATCATGCAGCCTTTCAGATGTTAGTGACCCGGCAGTCCCAGCTGCTCTAGTCAACATAGTCAATTGAGAAGAAAGCTGAAAGTTTCAGTCCAACATCAGGAAGGCCATACAACCTAATTTTGCTCTAAAGCTGGCATGGGCAAACTTTGTCCCTTCCGGTGTTTTGGACTTCAACTCCCACAATTCCTAACAGAGACCACACAGTTTCTATTTTTATCCTTTCTATTTTAATATGTACATGTGGCCCGCTCATTGTATTGTGCCATGAATGGTCTTATTCTATTGTAATTGTCTATTGGTTGTAGCATTTTGTAGTTTATGTTCTATGTAATTGATTATAATGTCTTTATGTATGATGTTACCTTGTTGTTGTGTTGTTGGGCTCGGCCTCATGTAAGCCGCCCCGAGTCCCTGTCGGGGAGATGGTGGCGAGGTACAAATAAAGATGATGATGATTATGATGATGATGATTATTATTTCCAGTCACCCATGCCGGCGTGTTTATTTTACTTAGACATGCCAAACTTTCTTTTGAGTCCATACAATGAAGAATGCTGCAACCAAGAACCTAGTAACTAAACAATTTAGTTCATCAGCCCAAAAACAGAAAAATAGTATCTGGAATTATCTGTTTTGTATATGTGTTTGCCACAAGTAGCAAATGAAACAGATGGTACCACTCCCATAGGGAATATACAGCGTCCTAACCACTCATTTCAAAAGTAACCCAACAACTGCAGTACAATGATACTGAACTAAGTGCCCTCAAGCCTGTAGCTTCAGCAGTCTTACCAAATATGCAAGAGAGTATCAAGAAGCAGTTGCAAAGGGTCCACAGAGTAAAGATGCAAATGAACATTTACGGCTGAAAAGGGTCAGTAGAAATCTTGGCTTTCTTGCATTAATATTTGATTTGATCTACAAACTAGCCAAGTCATCATAATACAGAGTTGAAAGGATGATCCAGTTATGGAAAAGTAAATAACAAATGCTGCATGCCCTACATGACAGGCTTAATTTGAGTATCAGGTCACTCTACACTACTAACAAGACAAGCCTTTGTCAAACAGCTGTTATGATCAGAAAACTGCTAGGTATTCAAAGCTCATGGAACATACCCAAATACCAGCTAAATTATACATGTTTTAAAGAAGCAACTTTTGGAAAATGTAGTGCTACTCTTTTAAAGAATTAATTTACTTTCAAAGAGGTTGCTATGTTTCTGTTTTACCAAATTTAAAGTCAGTTCAAGGTGGACAAGAGCTATAAACTTAGACACAGAACCGGCATGATGATGTTTGTTAAATACCAGACTTCTTTAGAATATATTGGGCAATCTGTGCCCTCCAGATGATGCTGGATTGCCACTCTAACAGTTCCTTACTATCAGCTATCATGAAGTACATTCCAAATATTAGGGAGTCAACAAAGTGCCCACTTTTACTTTAGAATATGACTGAACTGCTTGTGACATACTAGCCATGTATGGTACCACAGTGTATGTATGGCAGCCACCTCTTGACAAAAGTCAACATTGACAATGAAATACATTCACAGTTTCCCAAAGCAGCTATTATACTCACAACTCAAGAATGGAAAACTGAATGTTGGCAGACAAGAAAAGAGATTTAAAGATGGGCTTAATGTTAACCTTAAAAACTGTGGCATAGACACTGAGAACAGAGAAGCCTTGGCCCTTGAGTGCTCTAGCTAGAGGTCAGCTGTGACCAGAAGTGCTGTGGAATTTGAAGAGGCACAAATAGAAGGTGAAAGAGAGAAATGTGCCAAGAGGAGGCAGGTCAAGCCAAACCTGAATGGAATTACCTTCCACCTGGAAACCGATGTCCTCAGTGTGAGAGAACATGTGGGTCAAGAACAGGGCTCCACCACCCAGACCCTGTACTTGGAAGGCCATTATAGTTGGACAACAAGGGTGCGTCTAAGTAAGTAAGTAAGTAAATAAAGTAAAGTATGGTGACCCCTTGATAAACTTTCTCTTTTGCTACTTGCCTAAGACTACAAAGATACTGACCTTATTAATTCCTTGCCTAGCTTGTATGAATTGGTGTGGCAAGTTATATATATCTAGCTACATAATCTACACATTTACATATTAGATTCAAATTTAGTCAGTAAAAAGTAAACCTGTACTAATCAATGAGACTGAAGCTCAGCATGCTTAATAAGTCCCATGTATTTTGATGGTTCTGTTTCTATGGCTCCGTTTGTGAATCAATCTGGATCCAATTATATGTACACTTAGGAATTTTAGTGGCACATTAATTACTCCATTACTTGAAAAGTATGCCGTTACAGACGGAAGAGTCGGTCTACTTCGAGTGTGCATTGCTTTTGCATTTATTCACTCATAAATCTGTTCTGTCTCATTTCAGCATTAGACTGTTTAATTTGTAACAAACATTCATAACTAAATATTTTCACATCCAAGTACATTTATAAACATGTACTATTCAAATAGAATTCTGACATGTTTGAGCCCAGAATTGCAATGGGTCAGGAAATGACAGCAGATCATTTAATTTCTATTCACACATTTGTCCTAGAGTTACTGATTGGGTCAGCTCATACAGGAATTTGCAAACAAGTCATGGTAGCCATCCTCATACATGTTGTCTAATACACTGCACTATATCAAAACCACAAATTACACCGAGTATTCTAAAAGTGCTATATAAGTAACCAAGAATGAAGTGTATGATTTCGTAAATAGAACGTTGAACCAGGGAAAGGAAAGTATGTGGTATCTACATTGCTCATTTTTATTCCCTTCTGTAAGCAGTTCTTCAAGACATCTTTGGGTCTACTGTTTCATGGGTTTTCTACTCGTACCAAATGAAAGTGCTTATATTCACCAAGAGACTGGAAATTGGTGTTTCCAAGTTTAGCATTCATTACTATTTTGTTGCATTCTGATTTAGTCCAAGATTGGTGTCACAGGACCATTTTTATTCTTATTACATTGTCCAATAGGAAAAGAAATCTATTTAGTTTGTTACAGTATAGTCAACAATGTATCCATAGTAAATAAAAAACTGAAACTGTGTCAATCAGCTTATATCCAAGTAGTATTAACAGTATCTAGCTTACGAAGGACGTTGACAGCCAGACATATGACTAGACATAGGGTGGAGTTAAATACATTTGCACCAATACAACATAATCTACAAAATTTTCAGGATTATGTCGATGTGAAATGGCAAGACATAAGCAAGGACACAAACTGAAATCTCCAATTCCAGAGACAAGGAAAAAGTGCAAAAATTGATGAAAATACTATTTGAACTTTAACAATATACAAATGAAACTGCTTACATTCATCACAATTCTTAGAATAAATAGTATAAAGTGTACCATATTCATTCCCTTACAGAGAAAGAAGGGGAACAAACGCCAGGGGGATAAAGGATAAAAGAGGGTTAAAATATATTCCAAAGAGCACTAGACCATGTGAAAAGGTGAAGCAGACAGCTCTGTGTATTTCTTAATTTTACTCAATGCAAAATGTAATACTGGGTTTTAAATTTAATCTCTGAGACTTTCAGACTGTATTCTAAAAAGATAATTTCACTTTCCTCCTGGAGTACTTCTTGCAGAACAAGAATTCGAGCATTTAAGGTACATGTAATAGCCATCTGCATCAAGGTTCCCCTCCTCCCAAAATAGGAGGCTCGGGACTCTATTTGTAATAAAAGGACAAAACCTTGGCATTTGGAATTAGAGCTTCATTTTTGAATGTATCTACAGTAAACAAATTCCCTGGTTAAAATGGAAATCCTTAAAATGCATCCTTAAATGTACATGTATAGAGGAGGAATGAATGGCAGATATGGCTTAACAAAACATATCCAGACCTCCCTGATCATCCTAATCTGGGAGCAGAGTTCACTGACAAACAAGTGGTAATACTTTCTGTACTACTTGGTTCAGTTAAACTTGTTTGTTCTGGGTTATGCTTACTGTTGCTGCCAGTCTTGTCTGACTTCCATAGGAGTTGTTTTAGGGCTAAGTATCTCCCATAACAGCCTTTCAATGTGGCTCTTGCTCTCGGAAGTACACTCGAAGCAAACACTAGCAATAGAAAATGCCAGCAGCTGTGAACTAATTAACAAGCAAAGCATAATCAATCCTCTCCAAGAGCCTACATCTCAGAAAACAGGGACAGGCAGAATGAAATAATAAGGTTACCAGACAAGCATAAATTGAGCGCAAGTAGATTTGCCAGCAATTGTACTGGCTGGCTCCAATGAAGAATTGCAGACAGAACTAATACAAGAATTAGAGGGTTTTATAGATCCTTGTACTGGGAATAAATATCTTAAAGGCACGAGATCAAATCTGATCTTAGAAACTACAGGATCAGATCAGGTTAGATCTTGGATGGGAGTTAGCCAATGTATATGAGGTGGTGGAGGCTATATTTCAGAGAGAGATGGCAAAACCAACTCGGAGTGGAGTATTCCTTGCCTAAGAAAATCCGATGAAATTCATGGGGTCATCATGTCAAAAGGAGACACATAAACAGAACCTTTTATTTCAAGATGCTTTGAATGCGATTTTCCAGCTTCTCGGCAGCAGGTTGTACTGGATGGGCCAAGAGGTCTCTTCCAACTCTATGATTCTAAGATATAGTAGCAAACATCATAGCATTTAGAAACTATGTACAGGTTTGGTGGACACTCATGTAAAATGCTAGCAGGTTGTTTGGGAGTTTGATCAATAGAAGAAGCCAATTTTTCACTAAAAAAGAGAGAAGGAGATGAAAGCAGATGGCAGTATGCTTCCTTCTGTATCTCTTCTCTAGATTTCAATTTCAGTTTTTTGCTGCAGTACACTGTGGCAGACAGTCTTGCCAGCTGAGTATTAATGATACGTTCTGTTGGGCTTTTCTTGCCCTTTAGACTCTAACCATTCATCAAGGCCACCTAAAAACATCATGCATTTTTCCATACAGAAAATAATCCCATGTAGGAAGAATCGGAAAGCTTCTTGCAGAGTGAATAAAATTATGTAGAAATTCTTGTTCTGTAAGGCCCAAGATCCTAACAGATTAACACTTGAAATGTATTAATATATCAGGTAACCCAAGGAGAAAAAACAAAATATGTTTAAATGACCAGGCAGTACTTTTAGTTATCCCTTTAGGTGCAATTTGTTTAGGTACAGTCACTTCTTAGCAAAATATGTTCAATCTATTATAGATAAAAATGTAAAGTATGCCATTGATGGAGAATCCCCTCACTACGAATGCATTGACATTTCTGAAACAAGTCTTCTGAGAATATACATGCAGAGACTTCTGAAATCTAATAAATCTGAGTTTATAACTTCTGGACAGGGACTTCTGGGAGCGGGATTTCTGGGGCCTTCCAGGTGGCGAGAAAGGGGCAGAGAGACATCAATTGCCTAAGAGGAGGAAGGGTGAAGAGGGAAAAGGGATGGGGCCCTCATTGGTCAAGGGCCTGGGACGTCCCGGTTAGTGATTCCCCAGGACGCAGAACATTTTATGGAAATAAGGGACGGTCCCTTAAAATCCAGGATGTCTGGTAAGCCTGCCATTACAGGACAACTGAAGCCTGAAGACAGAAACACATTTCCTAATTAATAGAAAATTTGATTTAAACCTCTGTTGTTGTCATTAACTAGGGTCAAGTCAACTTCAACTTCTAGCAATGCTATGAGTGAGAGGCCTCCTAGATCTCTAGATCAGTGTTTCCCAACCTTTTTTGAGCCGCGGCACACTTTTAACATTAAAAAAATCCGGGGGCACACCACCAACCAAAATTACACAAAATGACACTGTAACACAGTAAAGAGCGGCTGGGGGATGGTGAGCTGCTGGGAATAGCTGCTGGGAGTGCCGAAGCCAGGGGAGGAGCCAGGCCACACCATGCCCCTCCCCTCCCCTGGCTTCAGTTCTCCACAGCTTCGCCAGCCTTGAGGGGGCAGTGCCAAGCCAGCATTGTGCTGACTCTGCCACTGCTGGCTTGGCACCCCCTCAAGGCTGGCGTTCTCTCACAGCTGTGGGGGGGGGAGCTAAGCTGGGGGAGGGGTAGAGACAGGCCACGCCATGCCCCGCCCCTCCGCCCGGCTTCAGTTCTCCCACAGCTTCACCAGCTTTGAGGGGGCAAGCCAGCATTGTGCTGACTCTGCCATTGCTGGCTTGGCACTGCCCCCTCAAGGCTGGTGAAGCTGTGGGAGTGCTGAAGCCGGGGGGAGGGGGGGGGAGCCAGGCTGCGTCATGCCCCCCTCCCCCGGCTTCAGCTCTCTCGCATGAGCGGTGGACGGGCTTCAGTAGGTGGGGCTCCTCCTCCGCGCGGCTTCAACAAGCAAGGGCAGATTGGAGGCTGGTTGGAGGGGAAATGGCAGAGGAGGAGCAGTGCCCCGGTCCCCAGTCTTTTTCTTTGTGGCCACCCGTCCCTTCCTCCTCCTCTCCCAAGCAGCAGGAGTTCGGCAGGAGGAGGGGGGAAGGAAGGGGGGCAGAGAGCTTTTTTCGCGGCACACCTGATGATTGCTCACAGCACACTAGTGTGCCACTGCACACTGGTTGAGAAACACTGCTCTAGATCACCCTGTTATCAACAGCTCCGCTAAGTTAAGTTACATGTATGTTTTCACATTCTTTAATTTTAAACTAGTTAAACAGCATGAATTTTAACGAAGTTAATGATTTGTTTTCTATTTTTATTGTCTTTAATGTTGTTAGTCATCCTGGAAGTATGCATTTGTGTTGAAGTCATAGAATATAATTTATGTAAATAAATAAGCTTGGTTACTCAACTTGTTTGTCTATGTCCTTCTCAATTTGCAGTCTAGCAGTTTAAAACAGATTTTGCTTCTTAGCCTGCAATAGGGCTTTTCAGCATTTTTTAAAAAATGTATGCCAATTTGGAACCTGAATGATATCTGTTTCCAACATATTGCAGATGGTACTTACTATACAAAAACGTAAGTAGTTATTTCTTGTATAACTTTGAAGGCAGGTGATCAAATTGTAGAGCATTTCGGGGTAGAGCATTTTGTTTCTATATAGTGTTTAGCATGTAAAAATGAGTGTACTGTGGAAGTCACACAACAAACCAGCTGGTGATCAAGGAAATAATTACACAATTCAATAACATATATAATTGATCTTTGTATAATTATCAAAGGTATTGTAAAGAACACAGTTAATGTAAACAACAATACAATATGAGTGCTTAAGCCTGTAATCTATTTATTTTATTCCAAAGTTAATAATAATGATTATGTTGTTTCTAGAATTACACTAGACTAAGGCAAATATTCACCATCTTTTAAAATAATGGAGCAGTCACTGCTAGAAATATTGTAAATTCATGCAAAGTAAATAAATAATGCATCATAGCCCAATAATGGCATTTTAGCCACATGTGTTTATAGAAATTACATTGGTGTCTTATGACATAGTTCTAGGGGCTGATTTGTATCAACGCTGGACAAATATACTCTTAAGAACTGTGGCTTGTGTCTACACAAGGACACCCAGCTGAAAGATGTGCCTGAGAAATAGGATGTAAGTGGAACCCCAAACAGGAATCTCACAAAATTGAATCACTTTCTTGTAATCAGTCTGATCAACAGAAATTTTCAGGGAGATTAAACAGCATCTTATGATCTCTACTGCTCCAAAATTATTCCACTTGTCCCACAGTGAACACTCTCCCAAGAAAACTTCTGAATAAAAAAATTATGTAGATACAGTAGAATCAAAATGAGGCAAAGAAATACATGATTAAAAGAAGCCAGACCCTTTGGGGGGGGGGGGATTGATAAGGTTCCAGTATATTAACTACCAATAATAGCATTAAAACTGAGGTAGGTTTTATACCAAGCTGTTTTACTCTATGTATAGCTATATTGAAACACAGGATACACGAGTGTTGAGATCTGTAAGTATACACCAACAACATGGACAATGGGAGAATTGAACTGATTAAAATCAATATATAAAAACTTGGAAGTCAAATATTTGAATTTCACAATATCAAATACATACTTTTCTCAATTATATTAAGAAAATATATCAATTAGCCATCAATTAGCCATCACAAACAATTAGCCATCACAAACATTCACAGTTTATATCAGACCGATAAATTGTGCCAAATCCACATGCAAATTTCTGCCTGAAGACCCTATGAGGACTTCAGAGACTGCCGACTTCCACCCCTACTCCATAAACAAAACAAACAAAAATCCCCAAACCAAGAAGTCACTTTCTGGGTTCAAAAAAGAAACACTAAGCACTGAAGGGCTATAGAGCTTCAAAGCTATAGAGCATTAGCAATATAGAAAAATTAACCTGGTTTGTAGTGTTTGAATATAATACAGTGATTCTTAAGTTATAAAATTGAAAATTTAAGGAATGCAGGACATCAGGCATTTAACACCTGGCCACACTTATTTGTATGTTGATAAAAACTGTTTTAGTATTTTATGGTTTTAGTGAGATTTTTATTGGCATCTTGTTTATGTTGTAAACCACCCTGAGCCAACTGAAAAGGGCGGTATATAAATTGAAACAATAAATAAATAAGAAAGATAGTAGTTATGTATGTGGTGAGTTATACCTCATGTTATCCAAAACAGGAGTGCATTTAATGTCCTCCAAATAGAATAACTGCTTATCTTCATTGAAATTGTGGATAACTCTTCTCACTTCTTCCCATTGCATCCTACAAGCAGAAGTAGAATGGTTGAAAACATCATCAGAATTTTGCTTTTGGGGGAGAATAGGAAGATTCTACCTTGTGAGATTGACTTTTAGAGTGCTTTCTTTCAATGATGTTTAAATTTTTTTAAAGTTATTGTACCTGTGGAATACAAAGAAGATCCAATTGGACCATGCCTCTAGCATGGGACCAGGCTTTTGGATAGCAGACATATTGAGCACTTTGGTTGGAAATTGACTGGAATGGCGTTACAGCTGATAATACTTTTTACTGTTTTAATTAATGCTTTATGTACTGTTTTTAATTAATGTTTAAGTATTTAATTGTTGTTATATTATTATAATTGTCTATATGTTACGGCAACAAATTGCTGCCAAATGTAAGCCGTCCTGAGTCCCCCTTGGAGGGTAGAGAAGAGACGGGGTAGAACAGGGGTGCTCATTAGGTAGCTCACGAGCTACTAGTAGATCTTTGGCCCTCTTCCAGGTGATCTTCGGGCCTCACCAACCGGATGGGGCGCTCCTACCATGTGCGCGCACACCCTGCACGCACACGCGCTCCTGCTGCTGGCTTCCGCTCTCGCGGTGCTTCTTTCGCCTGCGGGGCATTGCAGGAAGAAGGAAGAACGAGGTGGGGCCTCTGGAGGGAGCGCCCTGCCTCTCTCTCGTCCAGAAGCAGCTGTGCAGCCTCCGTTGCCGGCGAGACAGGCAGGGTGGAGCGCTCCCTCTGGATCCCCCGCCTCATGCTTTCTCCTTTCTGCAATGCCCCGCAGGTGGAAGAAGCGCTGCGCGGGCGGAAAACAGCAGCAGGAGCGCACACGGCGGCGGGAGCGCATGGCGGCGGAGGCTGGTAGATCTTTTGGACTTGGTTGCTTTAAGAGTAGCTCGCATGCTGAAAAAGTGTGCGCACCCCTGGGGTAGAAATACCGGAGATTATATATATACACACACACACACATATATATACACACACGCACACATACACGCGCTGGGGTGGCCAAAGTGCAACTCCAGTACTGTGTTTGGAGTGCTTGACCTCTCCCTGTTGCTGAGAGTCTACTATTCTAGGACAAACAAAATACCACAAGGAAAATAATTCTTAAATAAATAAAATCCTAGCTCTGATTCCTAAATAGTTCATTAGAATCATAGAGTTGGAAGAGACTTCATGGGCCATCCAGTCCAACCCACCTTTGTATCCTTGCAGTTAACCAGCAACAACACTAATATATATTCCGAAACGTTTTACAGTTCTTGGCTTCTTAATTCCCTTTTCCTTCAGTACTCTTATACTGTGCATCAGATGTATATCAATGCACATGATAATTAAAATACTTAACATAACTGAACAGCCATTTTTATTTATTAAGCAGCAACAGCTATCTAATCAAGTAAAACTCGCCTAAATGAATTACACAAAAAGTGAATTTGCATTTTAAAAGCTAGAAGACATTCAATTATCCATATGAATCACTTTATGACTCTATCATCATACTGCATTTAAGCTCAACAGCTGTTGTGTATTTTCTAATTGGAATTTTATAGTGGAATTTATATGTCACAGTTTAAGTCACATTATATATTGACCTCCTAACTAAATCAATTAACTTATTCTTAAACAATTTATACTTTATCTCCCAGAAATATTCACTAATCACTGTTCATTTTTCTAATCGCTGGCATTTTCAAACACTTATTTTCCTTATGAATTTATAACCAAATACCAGATTTCATTGGATATTATGTCCTCATTACAAGTGTATGTGCTCTCTCATCCCCTTGTACTCCTTCCCTCTTTTCTTGGTGTAAGGAAAAGACTGTCTTTCTCACAGCTAAGGGTGAATCAACATGCATAAAGAGGAAGAAGTGCATATCAGCCTACGATCCAACCACACTCATTCATATAATACCAAACCGATGTTTGACAAGATGCCTTAACCATCTCTTTGACTAGCACTAAGATTGGCCTTTCCATCAGAAAATTGGAAAAGAGCCAATGCAACATGCCAAATATTTATTTTATTTTATTTATATACTACTTTTCTCAACACCTGGAGGGACTCAAAGTGGTTCACAACAGAGTAAAATAACATATAGCAACAGATTAAACCAATACACTATAAAACATCAGACATATACAAACATAAACCATAAAACATTTGACACCACACCAATCCTGAAGTTATTTTGGCTACTTCATCTCTCTCCCCAAATACTTGCTTTAAAAACCATGTTTTTAGTAGTTTCCTAAATGTCATGAGGGAGGGGGCCAATCTGATCTCGCTGGGGAGGGAGTTCCACAGCTGAGGGGCCACCACCGAGAAGGCCCAGTCTCTCGTCCCCACCAGTCGCGCCTGTGAGGTCGGCATGACCAAGAGCAGCAGGACCAAGAGCAAGACCTCCTCAGCCAATCTTAATGCTCTAAGTCGCCCTGAGCCACGCCGGATGTGGTGACTCACAAATGCAAATAATAAATAAATAAATAATAAAAATAATAACTGGCTCATAAAGAGAAATACCTTCGGATAGGTAAGCTGGACTGGAACTGTTTAGGGATTTATAGGCTAAAGCCAGCACTTTGAATTGTGCTCAGTAACAAACCAGCAGCCAGTGGAGTTGGATCAGCACAGGTGGGGGGTTGTATGCTCCCTCAGTATCACTTCAGTTAGAAACCTGGCTCCTGCCTGTTGGACTACTTGAAGCTCCCAAACAGTCTTCAAAGGAAATCCCACGTACAGTGTGTTGCAGTACTCTATTTGAGATGTACCAAGAGGATGGACCACCATGGCCAAGTCTGACTTCCCAAGGTATGGACACCGCTGGCACACAAGTTTTAGTTGTCTGAATACCCATTTAAGACAATCAATGGACCTCACTGTTAAGATTATTATTGAGTATAAAGAACAGGGATGGGAATTATGTAATTTGTCAGGTGTTCTTGAGCTGCAAACTTCCAGTCCTTGTCCAACTGCCCATACTGGCTTGGGCTGATGGGACTTGTAATCCAATGATATCTAGAGCTCCGGATTATTCCCATTCTGATACACAGAGAAGAGAAAAAAGCAAAGATTTCTGTAGTAAATAGTACAAAAGATGAATCAATCCATCACAGTTGGTGCTATATGCACTAACACCTGCTATTGGGGCACTCTACTCCACCCCTATGCTCTAGCTCTCTTTCAGCCTCCTAACATCCATTAAAAAATTATGTTGTTTATTCGTTCAGTTGCTTCTGACTCTTTGTGACCTCATGGACCAGCCCATGTCAGAGCTCCCTGTTGGCCATCGCCACCCCCAGCTCCTTCAAGTTCAAGCCAGTCACTTCAAGGATGCCATCCATCCATCTTGTCCTTGGTTGGTCCCTCTTCCCTTTTCCTTCCATTTCCCCTCAGCATTATTATCTTCTCCAAGCTTTCCTGTCTTCTCAAAAATTAAAAGAAATAAAATATGTTGCAGGGGGAGTCATGTAGGTCCTGAGAATTTGGCACTACGACGTTGTCACCATTAAGGAAAACAGATCTACACAATGAGTTTACTGAAGAGTTCCAAGCAGAGAAATGGACTATGTCCCAGAGCATGTTGTGTGTGTAAACATAAAACATAAAGTGAGTGTCTACTGAATGGGCTATGCATATCTTCCCATAATCACTTCTCCCCAAGCTTCCCCTTTCTTCAGTAAGTTAGACATAAGCCCTCATTAACAGGATCTGAATGAAAATCTAAAAGAGATTTCAAACCAGACTGACAAGGAATAGTTGGTTTTGATAACTGACAACACAATCACACAGCTGACTACTCAAGAGTAGCTATATTTTAGTTTAGTTATGTACTTAGACTCTTTTTAGAACAACAAAGCATTTCAACATTAGTGCATACTAAGAGCTTTTAATTTAAACTGACATTTTAAAGGGTTTTTTTAACTCAAGGAGAAGCATTAAACCAGTGTTTCTCAACTTGGGAGTCAGGACCCCTGAGGGTCGCAAGGGGATGTCAGAAGGGTCACCAAAAACCATTAGAAAGCACAGTATTTTCTGTTGGTCATGGGGGTTCTGTCTGGGAAGTTTGGCCCAATTCTATTGTTGGTGGGATTCAGAATGCTCTTTGATTGTAGGTGAACTGTAAATCCCAGCAACCACAACTTCCAAATGTCAATTCTATTTTCCCCAAACTCCACCAGTATTCACAACTGGGCATGTTGAGTATTCATGCCAAGTTTGGTCCAGATCCATCATTGTTTGAGTCCACATTGCTCTCGGGATGTTGGTGAACTACAACTCCAAAACTCAAGGTCAATGCCCAACAAACCCTTCCAGTATTTTCTCTTGGTCATGAGAGTTCTGTGTGCCAAGTTTTGGTTCAATTCAATTGTTATAGTAGTTCAGAATTCTCTTTGATTGTAGGTTAACAATAAATCCCAGCAAACTACAACTCCCAATGACAAAATCAACACACACAAAAACCTCACCAGTATTCAAATTTGTGAATATTGGGTATTTGTGCCAAATTTGGTCCAGTGAATGAAAATACATCCTGCATATTGGATATTTACATCACAATTCATAACAGTAGCAACGAAAAATAATTTAATGATTGGGGGTCACCTCAACATGGGGAACTATATTAAGGGGGCGCGGCATTAGGAAGGTTAAGAACCACTGCATTAAACCACCTGTAAGTGGGAGATAAAGGTGGACTAGGCAAGGTCAAGAATACTAAGAAAATAATATTTTGAAATTGTGATGAATTGTGATATTATTCTATCCGTGTCTGCAATAAAAGCATACTGGAAAAAAAATCCGTAAGCGCTATTAATTCAACTAGCTTTTGAATGTTTTCTTTTTCCAATAAGGTTAATTTATTTTAACTTCATCACACTAGAGAAAAAAATGCACTAAAAATCCAGTTCCTGCCTCCCACAGAATTCTGGGATTTGTAGTTTAGGGAGGAGCCTTTAACAGCCTTACTAAACTACAAACCCCAGAATTTTGCAGGAGGCAGAAATCAGATTTTAAGTGTGATTTTTTTTCTGTATTGTGATGAAGTAGTAAAGTCGAACATTGCAGCTAAAGTCTTACAGTCACCCAACCTACTGAAGATCGATTTTAAACCAGCCTGTACTTGACACATTCAAATAATCTCCTATAGTTTCCATCATTTAGTTGAAAGAACTGAGAATATACCCAAATCCAGAAATACACTATTTTAGTACAAAACATAAAGTCAACAAGCCTGGTTGCAGCCTTGCAATAAAATTACAGTCCATTATATCCTGCCCTCTAAGAACTTTCATTGGACATGTCCAAACTCTGTTCTGTTAACTTGTTCTACATTTGTAGAATATTAGCAAGAGGTTATCAGCAAGTTATGGCATTAGCTACTGTGGTAAATGAAAGACGTCTGGTTACATGATCAATTATGATGAGATAACACCTGAATTTGAAGATGTAAAACAATCAGAGGTTTAAAATGACCTGAAAAAGAAAGTCAACGACCCACCTTTCCACAATAATCAGGTTGTGTTATATCTAATGCACAATAATCAGGATTCTGCAAAGAAACATGTGCCTAGATTACTAGAACTTGTGCCTGAAGGATTTGGATTGGGGGGGGGGTTTGTTAATGAATTGTAGGATATTGCCCAGGGTATGGCTCCTTTGCATAAATTACACCCACATGCAATATTTCTTCACTATCTTCAGGCCAGACATAAAGAAAACAGAATTCCTTTGATGAGAAGTTCTTTTTATGGCTTTCTAGTAATATATAGGCTGCAGAGTGATATTCACGTGATATTTGAGTAAATGGAAGAATCCCACTTACACAGCAGTGATGAGTTGATGCTAGGATCCTATTCCCTTCTACTAACACTACAGCCAAACTCTTACTTGCAAGAACAACTCATTTCAAAAACTAGGAATATTCCTAACTTGACTTCAGAAACAGTGGCTAGATTAATGAACTCACTAACGTACAAATTTGAGAACAGATAATACTGTATTATTTTTAGTGAAGAGGAAGATTAGTCACCAAACCACAAACACTACCACAGATATAGTTCAACTTCACTCTGCTCAGTTGTAAAGCTATATACACTACTAAGCTCCCAAAATAAGTTACTAATACTGAATGCAAATGGGGATTTTCCTGCTAGGTTTGCAGACAACACAGCAGTGGATACTGTTCACACATTCCCTCAATGGATTGTTGCAACAGTAACATACCAAGGCTTTTGACAGCTTTTCTAGACACACAAGGAGGTTAATATGAATCAGTCATGTTTTCAGGATTATAAAGTAGTCAGATTTAGCTTCTGCGCAGAGATGCTAGCAGGTAGCTTACACAGCCACACAAATACATTTTAACAAACAGACTGCAGTAATTGACAGAAGCCAGAAAGCACCAGATTTCTGCCCAGGCAATTGCAACATCTTTTTTCCAACACACATTTCTGTGCAAAGTGCAAGTATGAAAAGTTCATAAACTGTGATACAGATGTAGTTCCCACATCTGTATCAAAGCAATTTTTTGCATTTGTACGTATCTGCCTGCAAGTCGCGTGTTGCCTTACGACAATGTATCACCACCTTAAATACAAACAAACCCTGCAGATTTGGTTTGGATGCACACTTACATAAATAAAGTACTGGTTGTCTAAGCATCTGAAACACGCTTAACAAATTAAGACGCATCAGCTTTCTTTACAGATCATTCTTTTTCATTGCAAAATATTTAAGCCATGCAATTTAATGCAAATAGCCCAATCCTGACCATTCAAGTCAACTTCACAATATTCATCATGGTCACAGTCAGTGTGGGCTACAGTGGTTTGGACATTGTACTAAGACTTTGGTCACCACAGAGCAAATCCCATGGGCAAACCCACTGCATGACCTTGGGCAAGTCACACTCTCTCAGCTTTTGAGGGTGGCAACGACAAACACCCTGTGAACAAATCTTGTGGTATGTTTGCCTCAGGGTCACCATAAATCAGTGCCAACCCAAGGCACACAACTATAACCATAGCAATAACTATTTCTGTCACCATCGAGAACTAGGCAGTAACCAATAATCATAATTATTTTCCCTTTAGACCAGGCATGGGCAAACTTCAGCCCTCCAAGTGTTTTGGACTTCAACTCTCACAATTCCTAACAGTCTACCGGCTGTTGTGGGAGTTGAAGTCCAAAACACCTGGAGGGCTGAAGTTTGCCCATTCCTGCTTTAGTCTGATCAAATCTAACACTGCACAGGTAAACGAACTGCTGTTAACCATTAAAGGCCATGAGACTGCAGTATTTCAAGGCTGCAAAACACTCCTAGATTTCCTGCAATGGCAATATTTTATCTCAGATAGTATTAAATGCTCTGTCTTTGAGGTGTCCAACATACATTATTTTATAGGGTGGTGGGAAAGATGGGGTTTCCCTGCAAGTATAAAAACATTCTAGCTGTTCTGCAACCTGAAGTTTTTTTAAACCACTGCTCAGCAAAATGCAGCCAACCTGAACAGCAGCAAAGCCATTAGTTCTGGGGTAAAATGCTCAAACCCCCACCCCCAATTAATCTAGTATTGCCCACTGTCAACTGCATGCCAGACACCCTATTAAGAATGACATTTGTTGTAGTTACTCAGCCCCATTGTCTCTTAGAGAGAAGTACCAAAGAACAGGATGTAAAGATAAGCACTTGCTATATAATACGACTAAGGTTTACCACATTTAGCATTGTGGAATACCTTCAGTCAGATGATTTGAGGTATTCACTGGCAAAGTCTTTCTCTGTTGTGTATGGTCTGTGTCTGGCATTTAAGGAAAATTCATCTCCATTTAGTCATCATTGCTAATAACCAAGAATCAACAATCACCAAGCTCCTAACATTAAACACTAAAGGAAAAATGCACTCACAGAACCCAACATGAAATAAAGGGGAATATAAGAGATAAATAATACTGCTCACCTTCTTCTGCTATTACCATCCCAAGGGCGCATGCCTCTGAAGTTATGTATCCAAGGGCATGTGTATCCCACACCAAAATGTTCATAACTCACACCCTTTTCTTATCCACCAATACTAACCAGTAGTATGGGGCACTTGTAGAATCACAGAGTTGGAAGAGACCTCATGGGCCATCCAGTCCAACCCCCTGCCAAGAAGCAGGAAAATCACATTCAAAGCACCTCCCGACAGATGGCCATCCAGCCTCTGTTCAGACTTTTATGTCTGAATGCCCTCCAATAATCAGCCAGAACTCTATAGGAAGGAAAGTGAGGTAGGGCAGAAGGTGTGTGTTGGGGAGGTGAAAGCAGTGTGTGCATACTCGGATGGGAGTGCCAATCCACTTGCCCAAGCTTGTACAGGTTGAGCATCCCTGATCTGGAATCGAAAGTAGTCCAACATCCAAAATCATCCACATTGGTGAATGAGATAGTGACACTTTTGCTTTCAATGTACACAAACTTTATTTCATGCATAAAAGTATTAAATTACATTCAAGCTATGTGTACAAGGTGCATATGAAACTTAAAATTAATTTTGTTTCTGGGTTGGGTCCTATCTCTGAGTCCCTTTGGAGAGAGAGGGCAGGTTATAAATTATCATCATCATCATCATCATCGTCTCCAAGATGTTGTCCATATATGCCTTTTTTTAAAAAAAACCTCTAATACAGATATGGCCAAACTTTGGCCCTCCAGGTGTTTTGAACTTCAACTCCCATAATTCCTAACAGCCTAACAGTTTTTCAAATCGTGTTGTTTATTGGTAGATTTTTAAAAATATAAATGTTATTGTATTACCGATGTTTAATTATGCTTTAAGTCTAATTATTATTTTATGTTTACATTTTAACTTGGTAAGGTTTATTTATAAGTTGTATGTTATCATCTTGCGATTTTCTTTTGGTTTTCATATGTATGTACAGCATTGAATTTTGCCTTTGTAATGTTGGAAACTGCTTTGAGTTCCCTTAAGGGGGGGAAACGGTATATAAATATAGTAAATAAATAAATAAAATAATAAATTTCAAATAACAAATATTCAATCTGTGATGGACCTGCAGAGGTACTAAGAACATAAATAAATTATTATTATTACTGTTATTATTATTATTATTATTTCCAAGATGTTGCCAATATATGCCAATGGGGGGATTCCAAAATAAAAAAAATCTTTTAATACAGGTATGGGCGAACTTTGGCCCTCCAGGTATTTTGGACTTCATCTCCCATAATTCCTAACATCCTACCAGTTGCTAGGAATTATGGGAGTTGAAGGCCAAAACACCTGGAGAGCCAAAGTTTGCCCATACCTGCGCTAATATCAAGGGATTGGATCTGGATGGCCCTTGGGGTCTCTTTTATGAAACCAAAGAGAAAAGTGGGGTATGTATAAACAAATACAATAGCAACAATAACTGAAAACACTTCTAATCCCAAGCATTTCAAACAAGGAAAAGTGGGGTATAAACAAATACAACAATGGCAACAATAATCAAAAACACTTCTAAACTGGCTGTTAGGAATTGTGGGAGTTGAAGTCCAAAACAACTGGAGGGCCCAAATTTGCCCATACCTGCTCTAATATAAAGGGATTGGGCTGGATAGCCCTTGTGAGTCTCTTTAATGAAACCCAAGAGAGAAAAGTGGGGTATGTATAAACAAATACAGCAAGAATAGCAACAATAATAGAACGCTTCTAATCCCAAGCATTTCAAATAAGGAATATTCAACCTGTGGTGGGCCTGCATAGGTACGAAGAGAACAGGCAGAAGTTGGTAAACTGAAGTAAATTAGGAACTGTGGAAGTCCAAAACACCTGCCCAGGCCTGGTGTAGAGGTTTGAAGCAGAGGCGGGATGGCTATCTATGGGGAGTGTTTTGGTGGCAGATCAAGGTTGGGTGGGGTGGATGGCCTCTGAGGGGGGGGGGTCTCTTGCAACAGAAGTGGGTAAATTGAAGTGAATTACGAATAGTGGAAGTCCAAAACACCTGGAGGAATGAAGTTTGTCCAGGCCTAGTGTAGAGGTATTGAAGCAGAGGTCATCTGTCGGGAGTGTTTTGGTGGCAGATCAGGGTTGGGTGAGGTGGAAGGCCCGGGGGGGGGGGGGGAATCTCTTGCAACAGAAATGGGTAAATTGAAGTGAATTAGGAATGGTGGAAGTCCAAAACACATGGAGGAATGAAGTTTGCTCAGGCCTGATGTAGAGGTTTTGAAGCAGGGGCGGGATGGCCATCTGCCGGGAGTGTTTTGGTGGCAGATCTGGGCTGGCTGGGTTGGATGGCCTCAGGGGGATCTCTTCATTGAAGTGAATAAGGAATGACAGAAGACCAAAACACGTGGAGGGACGAAGTTTGCCCACGCCTGGTGTAGAGATTTTAAAGCAGGGGCGGGACGGCCATCTGTTGGGAGTGTTTTGGTGGCAGATGAGGGCTGGGTGGGCTGGATGGCCTCATGGGGTCTCTATATTGAAGTGAATTAAGAATGACGGAAGTCCAAAACACCTGGAGGGACGAAGTTTGCCCAGGCCTGATGTAGAGAATTTGAAGCAGAGGCAGGATGGCCATCTGTCGGGAGTGTTTTGGTGGCAGATCTGGGCTGGGTGGGCTGGATGGCCTCAGGGGGTCTCTTCATTGAAGTGAATTAGCAATGACAGAAGCCCAAAACACCTGGAGGGACAAAGTTTGCCCAGGCCTGGTGTAGAGGATTTGAAGCAGGGGCGGGACGGCCATCTGTCGGGAGTGTTTTGGTGGCAGATCAGGGTTGTGTGGGCTGGATGACCTCAGGGGGAATCTTCATTGAAGTGAATTAGCAATGACGGAAGCCCAAAACACCTGGAGAGACTAAGTTTGCCCAGGCCTGGTGTAGAGGCTTTGAAGCAGGGGTGGGATGGCCATCTGTCGGGAGTGTTTTGGTGGCTGGACAGAGTTGGGTGGGCTAGATGGCCTCAGGGGGCCTCTTCATTGAAGTGAATTAGGAATGACGGAAGCCCAAAACACCTGGAGGGACGAAGTTTGCCCAGGCCTGGTGTTGAGGTTTTGAAGCAGGGGCGGGATGGCCATCTGTCGGGAGTGTTTTGGTGGCTGGACAGTGTTGGGTGGTCTGGATAGCCTCAGGGCAGACCTGGGCAAACTTCGGCCCTCCAGGTGTTTTGGACTTCAACTCCCACAATTCCTAACAGCCTGCCGGCTGTTAGGAATTGTGGGAGTTGGAGTCCAAAACACCTGGAGGGCCGAAGTTTGCCCAGGCCTGCCTCAGGGGGTGTCTTCATTGAAGTGAATTAGGAATGACAGAAGCCCAAAACACCTGAAGGGCCGAAGTTTGCCCAGGCCTGGTGTAGAGGCTTTGAAGCAGGGGTGGGATGGCCATCTGCCGGGAGTGTTTTGGTGGGTGGACAGGGTTGGGTGGGCTGTATCTCCTCTGTGGGTCCCTTCCAACTGCATGATTTTGACCCCACTCATGCTGTCAAGCCTCAACCACGTTAAACCACCTCTGTGTTGACTCGCCCTTCAAGAATTCTCCCAAGACACAGACCTGTCATGAGAGAGAGACAGAGAGGTGTCCACTGGGGCGTCCCTTTCCTTCCTCAGCGACCCTCCCTTCCGCCCTCTCCTTCCTTCCTTCCTTGCTTCCCCGTCTTACCGAGTGGTTCACCCCCCACATGAGGACGCTGAGGAGCGGGTCGCTTGCCCGGAAGAGCTTGACTTTCTGGGCCACGAAGTGCTTCTTCTTGGTCTTGGTCTTGCTCGCCATGACGGACACGATGTTGCTGGGGGCCGCCATGGTGAGAGGAGGAAGCCAAGGAGGAAGCCAAGGAGGAAGAAGGAAGGAAGCAAGCAGCAGGCGCTATTGCGGCAAGAGAACAGCGGCGGTCTCGGTGCCGCAGCGATTGCTGCTTCTGCCACTGCAGGACAATGCCAAGCGCATCCTGGCCTGGCTGCCTGCGCCGCCGCGCGCCGAATATGGCCCCGCGCGCCGCCTCCGCCTCCTCCTCCTCCCTGCGCAGGCCACGCCCCCTCCCCATCCCTCCCTTCGCCCCGCCCACTCACTCACCCACCCACCGCCTTCTGGGGAGGAACACTTCGTCCTTCTTCCCTTTTTCACGCATGCGCAACAGGAGTGTGCAGTCTCTTCCATTCACTGCACTACACTACACTTTCTCCTTTTCACAGGCCGGCTCTGGCTCGCTCCGAGCATGCGCACTAAACGGATGTGAAGTCTCTTCCCGTCCTCGCTCTGAGCATGCGTGACAAAAAGAATTCTCACCTCTTGGCGCAATGGGTTAAACCGGCAGGACTGAAGACCGAAAGGTTGCGGGTTCGAATCCAGGAATGAGCAAAGATGAGCTCCCTCTGTTAGCTCCAGCTCTCCATGCAGGGACATGAGAGAAGCCTCCCACAAGGATGGTTAAAGCATTAGAAACATCCGGGCGTCCTTGTTTTTGTTGTATATTCGGCCACTTCTCTCACACCAGAAGCGACTTGCAGTTTCTCAAGTTACTCCTGACACACACACACAAAACCTATTACAATGTACTCTGAGCCCTGCCACATGCACAATAGAGGAGGACCTTCTTTTAATTGAATTTTAATTGAATTTTCATGTAAATAGGATAAAAAGTGAAGAAAAAACTAAAGGAGAAGAGGATTACATATCTATAAATATATATTGCAAAGGAGAGGGGGGGGAGGGAGAAAAATCTCTATATTTCCAATCTTCTTCCTCGCTGGGTTCCAATACATTACTCCAGAAATTTAAAATATATCTGAACCTCCTTGTCAATTTAAGCCTTGTTTGCATGCACTTCAGATTATTAAACTGGCTATATAATTCAAAGTTCTCTTCTGCGTTTGCATATACGTCCTAAAAGGTTGCCAGTCCATCCTTTTCTTTGGTCTTCCCTGATGTCTCTTTAGGAGCTGGATCAACTCGTCCATGTTCATTACATCCATAATTTTATTTAACCATTGCTCTTTTGCTGGTATTTCTTTTTGACGCCACAACTTGGCGTATACAATCCTTGCCGCCGTAATTACTTTTTTATTCATTTCCATCATCTAGGACAGTGATTTTCAACCTTTTTTAAGCCGCGGCACATTTTTTACATTTACAAAATTCTGGGGTACACCACCAACCAAAATGACACTCTAACACAGTAATACTTATAGTTAATATGTTTTTAAATGTATTTATACACTCACTTAGCGTGAAACCTGGGCCTGTTTCGATGAACACAAAATAGATATCCTGGCAGGAATGGTAGAAAGACACAAATTGGCACTGTCACTTGACGCGCAGCTGCAGCACTAACTAACTTTGTTTACTTAGCCGCGTCTGAGCAAATCCAAGATGGCGCGACCATAGCACTCTCGCGTCACTTCTTAGGTGACGCAAGAGTGCTATGGTTCCATTTCTTAAAGGGACAGATGCACCTTATAGTTTATATATGAATGAAGTTGGAAAATAATTTCCCACGGCACACCTGATGATCTCTCACGGCACACTAGTGTTCCGCAGCACACTGGTTGAAAATCACTGATCTAGGAGTCCTAGTAAGTAAGCAAGCCGTGTTTCATTTGTACCTCAATATCTAGGAGGACCTTCTTCTAGCAACACCAGCGGCACTACAAGTGGCCAACTACTGGTCAAAGGACATTTAGTATAATGCCAAGTTTTTTCTTATTTTCTGTTTTTAAATACATTACAATTGTACCTCGGTTCACTTCTGACAGGATAAAAAAATCCCTTTCACCACCTTCTTCC
This sequence comes from Anolis apletophallus, assembly GCA_030556195.1. Lineage (NCBI taxonomy): Eukaryota > Metazoa > Chordata > Lepidosauria > Squamata > Anolidae > Anolis > Anolis apletophallus. The sequence continues at coordinate 31,418,645 of JARBWK010000008.1, read as the reverse complement.
TGGCTCTTAGTCGCTCAGGCCTCATCTACATTGCCAATTTGAAACTCCGTTATGTGGTCAGTGTAGATTCATATAATGCGGTTCGTTCAACTGCTTTATACGAGTCTACTGCATTATATGAACCATGTACTGCAATTTGTTCAACAGCATTATATGAATCTACACCAGGCATGGGCAAACTTGGGCCCTCCAGTTGTTTTGGACTTCAACTACCATAATTCCTAGCGGCTGGCAGGCAAATAAATGACTAGAGGAAAAATTGCCTTAAGCAATGCATGGAATTAAATAGAAGAATTCCCTTTTTTCACAGTGTTCTCAATGGCAAGTGTGTTATAAAATTCCATATCCTTTGAACAACTCTGATGAATTCTTTTGTGAAACTGTTACAAATTTTATTGAGATTAGTAACTTTTTAAAGTATGTTTTCCTTTTTACCCATGACCTCTTGTTGTGTATATGGTTGTTGTGATGTGATTTTGTTATTGTATACCAATAAAGACTCTCTCTCTCTCTCTCTCTCTGTACTGTTTATGACTTTGTTTTGGGGAAGGGAAAGATACAACTGCATGCCACTGCTAGTTTGCATCAAGTCAAGTTGTTGCTGCTGTTGTTAATTGCCTTTGACTTTGATTTATGGCAGCCCAATGAATGAGAGACCTACAGGTCACCCTACAATCAACAGGTCTTGCAAACTCAGAGCCATGGCTTCTTCGATTGGGTCTATCCATCTGGTATACAGTCTTCCTCATTTCCTACTGCCTTAAACTTTCCAAGCATTATAATATTTCATAGTGAGCCATCTCTTCTCATGATATAGCCAAAGTACAGTAGCCTCAGTTTAGTCATTTTGGCTTCTAGACAGAGTTCAGGCCTGATTTGTTCTAGGAGCCATGAATAAGGGATTGGGATAGCTGAAGAATAAGCAAAACTGTGACAGTATTGCTTGGCATGGTACCGATACAAGGACCACCTAAAAGAAAAGAAACTTTTATTCCTATTTTGGAGAAATAGTAGATGGCTTGAGTAATGCTAGGAGTTTATATGAGACCATCACTGAATTGAGAGGATAAGTATCTATCACAACCTCTCTCTGCTTGGTGTGCGCCAGATGTGTTCATGGGAACAGAGATCCAATACATCAGGATGACACTAAGCAGGTGTCTAACCGAGCCTGGAGATTTTACACAATCGGCCTTCAAGTCATTTTTGACTAAAGGTGACCTAAGGCGAACTTTTTGTGAGGTTTTTTGGGGGAGGGGGCTAAGTTTGCTCAGAGGAAGTTTGTCATTGCCTTCTTCTGAGGCTGAGAGAGTGTGACTTGCCCAAAGTCAACCAGTTAGTTTCCATGGGCAAGCAGGAATTTGAGTTCCTGAAGTTCTCGTGTGCCCTCTATAAACTAAAGCTCTCCGAATGCCCTTGACCAACAATCAAATGAATTGTGAGATTTGGGGAGTTATAATCCAGAATCAGCGTGTTAATGACCTAGCGTGTTAATTACTCATAAAAGTGCTCCAGAGTATCCAAAATGTGTATTCAGGGAAGTCTATTGCTTTTGAATTTTTCATCATCATCATTGTTGCATGCACCTACCTTGTCTCACTTGATAACAGCCGATGAAATAGATAATGCTTATACATGGTTTTTGTTGCATCTTCCTACTTCCCTTTTCAATTCCGTCATAGAGATCTCCTGTTTTGGGTTCATCAGTACGCTAACCTACGTACGTTTTGAATCAGCTCCCATGTTCCCAGCTCAGATGTGTCTTGGCTTCTGATGCTAGCTCCAGTTTTCTTGCTCTTTGTACTGAAACAGGCACGTCAACATCTCAATTTGGGGCTCTTGCCAGAAAAACATTTTTCATCTTAAAGAGCCTTTATATCGTTCACTAAAGATGTTCCTTCCACACTTAATATATTCTAGGCCATGTTTGTAGTTCTGATTGTTTGTTGTTGATGAATTATTTTGTATTAGTAAGATGCTAGGGCTGCATATCCTAACAAGGCAGAAAGCACCATTGAAATCAATGGTCATCTTTTGAACGGTGTATAGCTAAGAATTTGTTTTTTTTGTAAAGCACTACCTATCTTTGGAAAAACAAGACATTTTTATAAGCGCTTTTTGTTGTTTATTGAATGAATTCATGACCTCATTTGGCCGTCACCACCCCCAACTCCTGCAAGGTCAAGCCAGTCTCTTCAAGGATACCATCCATTCATCTTGCCCTCGGTTGGCCCCTCTTCCTTTTTCCTTCCATTTTCCCCAGCATCATCATCTTCTCCAGGCTTTCCTGTCTTCTCTTTATGTGGACAAAGTACTTCACATTTGCTTCTAATATCCTTTTCTCCAGTGAGCAGTCGGGCATTATTTCCTGGAGTATGGACTGGTTGGATCTTCTTGCGGTCCAAGGCACTCTCAGAATTTTCTTCCAACAGCACAGTTCAAAAGCGTCTATCTTCCTTTGCTCAGCCTTCCTTATGGTCCTTACAAATCAGAAAATATGGGTGCTATGCCGCTATCTTTAATCCAGTACAATTTATAGTGACCGACAGAGAAACTTATGAAATTCATGGGGTTGCCATAAATTGGCAGGCAGTTGAAGGCACATATACACAGAGGGTGAAAATCTTGATATCATCTGATAGAGACTCAAGTCTTTGAAGATGAGCAGAAGCTTTGAGCATGTCGTCATGAAGGTTTACTCAGAAGTAAGATTGGCCATGTACAGCAAGATTTAAAAAAAACAGCTTTGGGTAAAAATCCAATAATGTTCTCCTCCAGAAGACTTAATACGCTTTCAATTTCTTTGCAACTAAGAAGGGTTTTTACATCTGCAGCAAATAAAAGTACGTTGGATGCTACTGCTGCTGCTGGTATTTTGCCTGTGCATACTTCTTGTGTGGTTTCCCCCCGCCCCCACCCCATCCCTTCCTACATTTGCAGTTGAAGTTGCTGCCAACACTTCCTCTGCAAACCAGTAATAGGTCAGCTGTCAGGGTTTGCAAACTGCAGAGGAAGTACATTTTTGCTGCTGAAGAAATTGCCGAGTCAATGCAACGGGTAATTCTCTAATGTCTTTTGTCCTACGGCCATTTGCATTGCCTATGATGGAGTTCAGATTTTGCTTCAGAGGGTGTCACTTAAAAGTGCAATCCTAGCCAACTGAGAAGCCAGTCCCATTGACGTGAAAGGGATTTACTTTTAGTTCAATGTGTGCATTCCTCCTCCAGATGCTTTCCTTCCAGTTCAGTTATGAAATGATTTATTTATTATACGAATTTATATGCCACCACTCCCTGAGGGCTCGGAGCGGCATACAATTACAGTCATAGAAAACAACAATTAAACAAGTAGACAAGACAATTAAACACAGACAATTAAATTAGAGGTGACACGGGATGTCTAAGAAGAAGTACACTATGGGGGGGAGGTTTGATGACTTACATCACTCACCCACTCATCTGTGTTGGTTTTCATAGAATTATAGAGTTGGAAGGCAACCCAAGGGCCATCTAGTCCACCCCTTCCAGTGCAGACATTCACCACTAAAACACTCTATAGCTGTTATAATTAGAGTGTTCTTAGAGTGTTTTAGTGGTGAATGTCTGCACTGGAAGGTGAAAAATACGGTACATCACTCACCCACTAGATGTTTTCATAGAATTATAGAGTTGGAAGGCAACCCCCTCTGGTCCACCCTTCCAGTGCCTTCCAACTCTATAATAGAGTGTTCTTAGAGTGAGTGGTGAATGTCTGCACAACACAGATGAGTGGGTGAGTGATGTAAGTCATCTAACTTTTGGAGATTAGATTCCCCAAATGCTCCTGTTTTTTGGACCTCTTTCCCCATGTGATCTTTTATGTTTACACTACTCCAGTTATCTCCCCTGAGTTTTAAACATTTTATATGTGCATGTGGCCCGCCTTGTCATTTTGTTTTAGATTCACCTGTGTTGTTGTCTTCTCATAGCTGTATTTTTATTGTGTTTATTGCATTTATTGTGTTTATTGCTTTTCTGATGTTTTGATATTATTTTGTGATTTGTTGTTCGGGCATGGCCCCATGTAAGCCGCTCTGAGTCCCCTTCGGGGAGATAGATGCAGGTTAGAAATAAAGTTATTATTATTATTATTAGGAAGTTCTGCCTAATGCTTCATTGAAATCTTATCATTGAACTGGTCCTTTTCACCAGTTCAATTCATATTTTACATTGCATTTTATATATAGTTGAATATTTTAGAGGTATTTTAAAGATGACTGACATATCCTTGAAACACTGGTATATTATTATAAATCATATAGCAGCCTAAATCTACAAAGTTTCTTTACATTGTTATTTATTTCATATTAAAAGCATTGCATAAATTAGTATAAAACATAAAAATAGGAGCATAAGCGGCTAAATATCTTTTGACTAAAAATGGGCAACAGCGACTGCATTGTCTGTAGCCTCCTAACAATTCTTCCTTTGTACATGAGGCTGGACATTGCGGACAAGCATACAGATCCAGTGTTGTCTGTTCTGCTCCACAGTCACATAGAGTGGAGGATTCTTTTAGGTAGTGCCATTTTGCCAGGTTGTCTTTTGATCTGCCCACTCCACTTCTGAGTCTGTTCAGGGACTTCCAAGTTGGTTTGCCCCTGGAGGCAGACCCTTGTGGGGAGCCATCCAATTGGGATTTCCTGGTTTAGCTGCCCAGAGGGATACTCTTGCTGTTGCTGGGGGAATGTTAAGAGGAGTGGTGGTTCTCATGAAGCTTTTCCTTGATTTGAGTCTACTGGGAGAAGGCTGATAGTCATGCAGTGGATGGCTTTCACAGTGTTCAACATTATTTCTTGCACAGTTAGCAGCAACTTCCTGTCCCACATCAGGAGGGGGGAGGCAATGCCAGCTAGCTTATCAACAGGTGTAGGTTTAAGACATCCTGTGATTATTCTGCATGTTTCGTTCAATGCTATGTTCACCTGCTTCGTGTGGGCAGACTTGTGCCAAACAGGAGTTGTGTTGATTTACAAGTCCCACCATCCTCAGCCCAAACAGGCAACCCAACACATCTTATGGGCAGGAAAGGCTCTGATACAGGCATGTTCTAAAAACAATTTAATATTGCATGATCTAAAAGTGATGGGAAAGAACAGCAGTGAACTTTGGTCTCACAAGTTTCATTTCCCACCCTCAGTTCTGGTTGTGAGGAGGAGATTATCACTTTTGTTATTTAAACAAGAAGTCCTCATTACAGCCAAACTGAGGAATTAATTGGTTTAAATTATGGCTTCCTGGAACCCTGAGATTCCATGTGAGGTTACTTGGGATTCTATAAGAAGTCATGATTGGGAAAATAGTATTTGTAGATATCTGTCATGCAAGGGTTTCCTGAGACCTGAAAAACATTTAAAAGATTCTTACAAAGTAAAAGGTTTTAAAAGGCTGTTTTAAACTAAAGTTGGGTGGAACAAGCCAGCACAAAAAAATCCAGTACTTGTTTTCTATTGCAAATACCAGAATCCTCCCACACTGATTGACTGTAGTCCAAAAATAACATGTCCAAGTTCTCATGAGCCTGGCTTGTTAGCTAATTGTTGTTTACACTAACTAGAGATCCACCTGTTAGGAATTCCAGATAATTTAGAAGTGAATGCAACTGTTTCTAAAATCTCTGTGTTTGTGCAAGAGAAAAGGAAAGGGGGAGCTCTAGGGCAGTGTTTTTCAACCTTTTTTGAGCCGCGGCACGTTTTTTACATTTACAAAATCCTGGGGCACACCACCAACCAAAATGATACAAAATGACACTCTAACACAGTAATACATATTAATATGTTTTTAAATGTATTTATACACTCAGTATGAAACCTGGGCCTGTTTCGATGAACAAAACATAGATATGACTTCCTCTCACATATTTATACATGGCTATCATGTCTTCTCTCAGCCTTCTCTTCTTCAGGCTAAACATGCCCAGCACTTCAAGCTGCTCCTCATAGAGCTTGTTCTCCAGACCTTTGTGAAATTTCACCCTGAGTTAAACTTGCTTCCAGTTAACTATGGATGTCATGAAGCTGTTACAAACATTTCCTTGGTGGGGGTGGGGGGGGGGGGAGGAGACAACTCTCGAAAAATCCAGTAAAATAGTAAAAAAAAACCATTTCCAAGTGGAGAGGCTCAATTTGTTTCTTGGAAACCTGTGAGGGGGCTGCTAGGAGGGGGGGGGGAGTGCCAATTTCCCACGGCGCACCTGATGATCGCTCAGGGCACACTAGTGTGCCACGGCACACTGGTTGGAAAACACTGCTCTAGGGTTTATGCAGGTATTGCTGTTACATTCATGGGTTGTAGAATCATTGGATAGAAAGACACAATTGAGACAAGTCAGAAGTGGACAGAAAATCTAAATCAGACCCAGAAATAATTTTATAACCAGGCAATGCTGGGAGAAACAAAAAGGCTGTTTGCTGGATAATATCTGCTTTGAGCTGAAGGTAAAATACCCCCCTACAATGCAATATGGGGGGACCTCATGAGAAAGAGCACCAGCAGAAAAACCCCAAAATTGTTGCAATATGCCCTGGCCAAATCTGTCAGGAAAATTTCTAAAAATGACAAAGAAGGTAATGGCCAGATTTTAAAGCAGAGGGGAGAAAAGGAAGTATTTCTGAACCTTTCTATATCCCTGGCTACTGTCATGCCTGTGCACATTTCAGTGTCAGGATATTGAGGAGATGGTAAAAACAGCTTGAGGCCCAGGGCAACCATAAAATCACAGTGGTCCACTGAAGGTGCACAGCAGGTCTGGTCATTCATTCTGCTCAAAATCTATTGGAGGCTTCAAACGTCTCTGTGTATTTATTTAGTAGTGCATAGTGGGTTTATTGGTGAAGAGACATGTACAGAATTGTACTGCTGGCCCAAGGAAAGGAAGACAGGTCAATGGGACTTTTCAACAATCCTGTTCTTCTTTCTCTTGCCAACTCTTCACAATAAGGATTTTTATGTTTTTATCGTATCAGGAGCCACGGTGGTGCAGTGTATAAATCCTTGTGCTGGTGGAACTGCTGACCTGAAGATCGGTGGTTCACATCCACGAGACAGTGTGAGCTCCCATCTGTCAACCCCAGACATGAGAGAAGCCTCCACCAGGATAGTAGCACATCCAGGCGTCCCCTGGGCAACGTCCTTGCAAACGGCCAATTCTCTCACAGCAGAACCAACTTGCAGTACATTCTCAAGTCACTTCTGACATGAAAAAAACCCTGTATCAGTGAGTTTAGCATGCACATTTCCATTTTCCAGGAGCACTATTCCCTCCACATTATGGTATGCTGTTTCCCACACAATTTTTAAAATACCTATGTGTGATTCTCACTGGTGAATCATCACTCAAAGACACCTTCAAAGGTAATGCGGTAATAATATTAAGTCCCACAAACCGCTTGGAAAGAAAGACATGCATAATTTACATGATAAAAGCATTTGTTGTTGTTGCTGTTGTATGCCTTCATGTCACTTCCGACTTCTGGCCTCTCCAAGGTAAACTTATCATGGGGGGTTCTTGGCAAGATTTGTGCAGAGATTTATATATTCCTTGAGGCTGAGAAAGTCTAACTGGTCTAAGATGACACAGTGAGTTTACATGGCTGCATAGATTTGAACCCTGGTCTCCAGAATCATAGTGCAATGCTTAAACCATTCCACCGTGCTGCATCTCTAATGGATCAGTAGATTCTCTTTTTTGGTCCATCATACAACTTTACTCAGGAGCACCTGTTTCTGGCAGAATTTATTGAGTGGCTGTAAACTCTAAGAATGCATCTGCATTGTACAATTTATTTATTTATTTACTTCATTTCTATTCCGCCTTTCTCACCCCGCAGAGGACTCAGGGCGGATTACAATGTACACATTACATTTAGACACACAAACACACAAGACAGACAGAGGCAATTGAACATCTGGCCACCAGGGGGAGCTGTCACACTCCTTCATTCCTCAGCGTGTTTCCTGGAGATCTTTTTTATGGCCTTGTAAATCAGTTAAATTTAGCCTCCCCACTAAGTGGTACCTTAATTTCCTACTTGACAGATGCAACTGTCTCTCGGGTTGCAAAGGTCGGCAACAGGCTACACAATAGGTCGACAGCCCACCTCGACCCGGGCAGGCCTCGAACTCATGACCTTCTGGTCAGTAGAGATCTTATGCAGCTGACTCCTAGCCAGCTGCGCCACATTACCGGTGAAGTCTTTAATTTGAACCACTTTAACCTCCATAGTTCAGTGCTATGGAATAATGAGAGTTGTAGTTTTAGGTGATCTTTAACCTTCTTTAGCAAATAGTGCTGATGCCTCACTAAATTACAACTCCTAGGATTCCACAGCATCAAAAGAAGGCAGCTAAAGTGGCTTAAAGTTAAACTGCATCTATTCTTCAGTGTAGATGCACCCTTAGTTTCAGAAGAACCTGTGTTAAGTTCAACTTAGGTCATCTTTAGCTCGCTATAACTCTGAAATAACTTGAAGGCATACAACTTCCTTGTTACATCACAATGCTGTGGAAAGCATTGACTAACTCTGATGACAATCAAAAAGCCACTTCCCTTTCCATCTTTTTCTTAAAGTCTCCAAATAAACATCTAACTAGATAAACAAGACATGAGCTTTTCCTTGCTCAAAACACAAGGGAGAAGAATCTGAATGGGAAGCTTGATGTTACAGAAGCAAAGGAGGGCAAAACAGCACAAGCCCAAGAGCGGAAAAACAAACAAACCCAGAGGTCCGGTGCCTCTGTGCATATTCTAAAACCTCTGAAGGAAGAAAAAGTGTCAAGGTCAGAGTACATCTCCAAAGCATTGTGACAGTTGAAATGTTAATTCAATTTAAACTCTAAGATGCAGTGCCAGGTTAAACAATTAATAAAAGCAAAGCTCATGCACAGGAGTATGCAAAGGGATTGTCCCACAATTAGGCAGACAGAGGTGGCTGCCTCGGGCAAAAGATTTTTGGTGCTATGAAAGAGCAACAAATGTTTAGATATGTAATTGTTTTGTTTTTACTGACAGAGATGAAAAGAGGGGCTTGTGGGATTTCTGGTCTCACACATCAGAAGAACTTGGCTGGTGCCAAAATAATTTAGACATGTCATTTGCTGCTTTGCCTTAGGCATAAAAAATGTCTCAAACCAGCCAGGCTCCTTCTTCTTGAGCCTGACACCATCTCCCTTTCATTTCCTCTATTGCACTCAGTAGTATGATGGAGTGAGGGCTCACAGAAATGAAGTGATGGGGCTTTTTGATTAGCACAGACCTTGATATTGAATTAGCACAGACCTTGACTGGGTCTCTTATAGAGAGAAAAAGTGAGGTATAAGTATAATAATAGTCACCAATCTCTCCCAACAATTCTTCCCTTAATACTTCCAGTTTTACCTGCAATCTTCCATAGTTGCATTGGGGAGTGTGACGACTTGGCTATAAATCTTTGGAGGATTTTAAATCTCTTGGACGCTGCCACCAACCTAAAATATTAATTCTAGGATTTCTTATAAAAATAACAGTTAAACTAGGCTCCAATTCTAATCACCAAAATAAACTGAGAGGATTCTGAGGTAAAATCTTCTTCCAGACTGGGAATGTGAGATTGCTGGAACTGGCACACACCGATGGTAATGAGGCACACTTAAGGCTTTCTTGAAAAGTTAACAAAACTGATGTTTATTAAACTAACAAGCAGATCTTATGAGGCCCAAACGCGTAACGGTTATCAATTAAGGTTCAATAGCGTGTTGGTTACTAAAGATTACTTTCTTAGATCTTAGTTCCCAAAACAGACAGTGTAAAAACTTGTCTAACTAAAATTCCCTCACACTAATATTTAAACTAGTGGTGAGTAGCCTTCTACTAACTAACCTAGTTAGTTAACTGAGCTAACACTCAGTCTTCCAGAAGCCCCCTAGCTATAACCTCTATCTTAGAGCTTTCTTATAGCTGGCTTCTCCAGAGAGGTGAGCTAATCTCTAAGCCCTAGAGATTCTGAAAGCCTGTGACTGACTACCTGCCAGCTTTCACACAGAGCTTTCCCTGTCAGTATTCAAGACAACTGTCTTCCCTGACAGCTCACACACAGCTGTGTCAAGAGACTGCTTTACTCTCACAGCTCTGACAACAGACTCCTCCTAATCTACACTCTTTCCCCCTCAAACAGCTCAGCTCCTCCCCTGAGCTCTGAGCCATGCCCAGGCAGCTCTCCCCCCCCCCTCTCTCTCTGTGGAGAGGCTCCAGTCACTCCCCCTTTCCTAGATACTGCATCCTACCAGGGAGCCAAACTGCTATGCTGGTCTCAGCCTAGCACAGAATGGGTGAGTCCTCACAGGGAGCAATTGATTTTGTGAGCTAATCACCAAGCTGCAATAAATCTTGCCAACTGGAAGGTTGACAGTTCAAAGCCTGGGTCAGCGTGAACGCCTGACCTTAGCCCAGCTTCTGCCTACCTAGCAGTTCGAAAACAAACGTGAGTAGATAAAAAGCATGGAGGTATTTTAGGCATGGTTTTTCAATCAGAAAAAGGAGGAAGTTTACGAACAAATAAAGCTCTTTGGCAAGAAGATTGAGCAATAGAACCCACCTGTGGTCAGAACCAAGCACAGCCTCCAAGGATGCCAAAAGATGGGAAATGCCTATATATACCTCTATATGTTGTCTGTTTTGTCATTGTATAATTGGCATTGAATGTTTGCCATATATGTGTTCTGTGATCCGCCCTGAGTCCCCTTCAGCGTGAAGAGGATGGGATATAAATACTGTAAATAAATAATGCACCGAATTTGAGTGTGACTTGACCTTTAATGGGCAATTAAGATCCATTGGCTTTACAAAGGACTTCTAGAGAATTTTGAATGGATGGTCTCTTAAGAATGTTTATCTCTGCATGATACTAACTCCAACACATCACTGGATGCTCATGTGTCATTATATAGAATGCAGTAGTAAAATGGTATCCCAAAATGGCAAAATTAGTGTTTGCTTTGTGGATTTTTCTTTTACACATTTTCAAACTCCTGGGTTTTTATGGGGGGTTGGTTTTTTTGTTTGGGGTATATCTATATAAGGACAATACAAATACACACAAACAACGGCCTGAGTTACTCAAGAATACATGAAGGGAAAAGAAAAAAGCTCTAGTCCTGGGTTGTTGCAAGTTTTCCGGGCTCTATGGCCATGTTCCAGAAGCATTCTCTCCTGAGGTTTCACCCACATCTATGGCAGGCATCATCAGAGATTATAAGGTCCTGTTCCTCTCTCTCCTTTCGTTCATAATTTCCAGGAAAATATACCAAAGATTTTCCAGAGTGGCTAGGGATGGGGAGTGAGATTGGGTTTCTGGCACACGGAATAGCCTGGAGCCTATTTCAGCTGGACTTCTAACTATTCCAGTTTGACAAAGATAGCTGTGATTAGTCCTCTGCCATCCTGCTTTCACATTTCCCTTTTATAATGTCCCAGTTTCGCTTCCTTCTTCAGCTTCCTTCAAGTGCTGCAATAATGAGTCCAAAGTGCAGAAGTAGTTTGCATTTAAGTCAGTAGGAGAGGGAAAGAGGGAACACAAGGTTATCTTTCCAAACTCAGTACAAAATGCTGGAGTTTCTCTGCATAAAATTGTATTTTGTGCTCTTCCTCATTAATAATCTCTACCCCCCCTTCTCGTGTTTACTCATCACACCCTTTTGACCAGATTACCCTAGGACCTCTATTGTATGGATATTTTAGTGCTAGCCACTTTGAGTCTCCTTTGGAAGAGAAGACGTGAAGAATACAAATACTACCACTACTGATAGTAATAATAATAATAAATAATAATAATAATAATCCCTCCGACATTTTGGAGTGGCTATGGGGGCATATCCTGATAAGGATCTGCATTTCAACGTTTACTTCACCACTCGGTAATGGAAGTTGGAAATGAAGCAAACTTATACTCCTGTTTCTATTTTTCCATTTGTCCAGAAGACTAATTTGTTTTGAGTTACATGGAGCATTGGATCCAGTCTCAGTACCTGTGACATATCTTCCACATACACTATAGAAAAACACAGACAAAAACAAGAAAGAGAGAAACATATGCCTTATGGGACCAAGATAACAGTTGAGAAAATTCACTAAAACCAGGCAGAAAATTATCAGGAAGGATAGAAGAAATGAGAAACAGTAAATGAGGGGGGTTGAGGGTGTTCCATTATCCTTTTTTTAACATTTACTGTATGACAAGGAAATTACTATTCAGGGTTACTCACTCGACAAGGACAACCAGCCAAAACATATGACTCACTTCATAAAAATTCTCACACTAGCAGTATTTTACAAGGCAAACCTCCAAATTCATGAATAGTTAGTCCAATCTACAAACTATTGCATCCAAGTAACAGATCAGGTAGGAAATATATCTTTATACATATATGTATAGATCCTGAACATGAGCGTATGGTTCAAATCCATTATTTGGTATCCATTATTTCTATCCAGTGTTGTCATGGAACCAGGGATTGCTGGGTTGAAGCACCAGGACTTTTTGATTAGCAGGAATGGAGGGATCACACACTACTTACATCTGTCTCAGGTTTCCCTGTTACCTCTGGATGCCAATCTTCACAGCAGTGGAGTGAGTGAGAAATTGGTTTCTCTAGCTATGATTACTGTAATTGATTTACTGTCTTTGAAGGAAAACGTGTTCTCCTGGGTGTTAGGAGAACTCCTTGAACATTTTGAACTGGTTTGTCTGTGTTTATTTATTTATACCAGTACATATAATACTCACAATACAGCAACTTGCATTTTTAACTCTCCTTTGGGCACAGGAATGGAAACTCTCTGCATTCCAACAGTCCTGGCTATATATTGCACAAAGGTATAGCTGAAGTCACAAACCTACAGTATCTGCAGAAAAAAGATCTGAGGCACACAATGCATGAAAATAATAAATACATTGCTATAGAACAGGGGTCCCCAAATTAAGGTCCACAGGCCAGATGCAGCCCTCCAAGGTCATTTACCCAGCCCCACACTAAACTTTAGACTTAGGGTTGCCCTAAGTCTGAAACGACTTGAAAGCATACAACAATTCTAATGAACTTGACTATCGCATCAGCCAAAAGCTGATTTTTAATATTGTATTGTTCTTTCATGTTTCTTGCATTACAAATAGGATATTTGCAAGCTTGTCATGCTTTTTCCAATCCATAGTTGCCCTCCCACAGTCTGAAGGACTGTGACTGGCCCTACTTTAAAAAAGTTTGAATACCTCTACTAAAATTACACCAAAATAATTAATTTTACTTGCACAAATTTTAGATGTCAGGCTCTGCACAAACACAGTCCAACCTAGTGTATGTACCTAAACTATTCAATTTCCTGATGCTACTAGATGGCATATGTTCAGTATCAGAAACTAGAGCTGATGTGGTGTATCCAATGCAATTTTCTGAATCATCAACCCAAATAACCAAACTGAATCTAAAGTTGACCAAAAACTGATTTGTAACCCTTTTGGTGCTAATGTTGGGGAGTGGTTCCTGGTCAGGTGGCCCCTGGTCAAAAAAGGTTGGGAACCACTAAGCTAAGACACCCCCAGCAGATAGGCAGAGCTGGATCAGATTAGCTCTCGGGTGGGAGACCACCATCAGCAAGTGCCAATGTATGGCTAGGAGAAATCACTGCCTGGAGAACCATAGTTGTTAAAACTGAATATCTTGAGCCAGATGGACCAATGATCTTTCTCAGTATAAGGCTACTTGTTACCTATTTGCATTGGATGTAGCTAACAGGAGAAATTTTCATTTAGTTTCATTTTTGAAGAACTTGCTAGAATTTGCAAATTTCTTCATACATGGAAGAGAAAGTGAGGTTTAAAAAATTTGAAGAAAGTGAAATTTAAAATCCCCAACTTCCTTTTTACTCCTGTCACCTTAAATTGTTATTAGAATCTCTGTGTCCATTGAGTGCACTAGAGTGTGTTTTCAAGTTCTTTCCGACCCTAAAGCAAACCTATCATGGGATTATCTTGGAAAGATTTGTTCAGTGGTGCTTTGCCTTCTCCTGAAGCGGAGAGAGCGTGACTTGCCCAGAGCCAGTGGTTTTACATAACTAAGTGGGGATTTGAACCCTGCTCTCCAGGGTCGTAATGCATACATCCAGTGCTCAAGCCATTACACCACACTGGCTCTCTATAGAACTGATATCTCAGTACAATTCTCCAGATTGCAGTGGTGTTTCATTTCTTTAAACCACTCACAATACAGCCATGACTCAGGCTGTGCTATTATTTTCAGATATTACTTAATTAGCTTAGGAAGATCTGGGGTGGTCCCCAGTGCATAGACCAGTTGGTGTGAAAAATAGCACCTATTATCTTTTGGTCTGTGGAAAATCAAACACCAGTTCCCAGATGAGGGGGAAATATAAAGCATAGCAAGGATAAAAATACATGAAGAAAAAAATATTTTCGAAGGCAATAATGAGGAAATGGGTGAAAGAAATAGATATAGAAGCCTGTTAGGAAAAGAAGGCAAAGGGCAGAGTGGAAGATCAAACCCGAGAAAGGTACGATATAAAGTGTGGGTAAAGACAAGATGCAAGGTGGATAATGGCAAGTTTTAATAAGAGGCAACATTTCCAAAATGGTAGCTCTTGGCTATGGACTGAAGCAGCTTTTCCCAAACCAATGCCTTGTAGATGGGTTGAAGTACCACTCTCATTATCTTTTGGGTTTTTTTTACCACTCCCTTTATCTCAACTGGTTATGGTGCCTGGAGATTATCCTATGAGGACCCTTCCAGCCCCATGATTCTATAGCTTCCAGATTTAGACAACAGCAGGTATTCATGGAGATGTTACAGCTCATTTCATTTTCTACAGTATGCTTGCAAAAGAAATTCATCATAGATGTTCTGTGGTGTGCTTCCACTGCAAATGTACTTCCACCATGCAGCCAAGCGGGAGGACTAAGGCCCCTCCCACAGAGCTGGATAAAATCCCACATTATTTGCTTTGAACTGGAATTATGGCAGTGTGGACTCAGATGACCTGGTTCAAAGCAAATATGGTGGGATTTCCTGCTTTGATATTCTGGGTTATATGATTATGTGGAAAAGCCCTTAGAAATGCTAAAGAGGTGTTCTCGCTAAGTATTTTCTAGGTCCTCCAGAAAATGATATTCTTCTGCTGGAAGTTACCCACTTCAATAGAGTTTGCTATTATCTGTGATTTCATGTTTCGACAGTACATCCAGGATTTTATTCCCCTACAGATATGGGGGGCCATACTATACATATTATGGTTAGTTTCTAACAATGAGGCCAGACATCTACCTATTGGGGATGCTTTAGTTGGGAGATCCTGCATGGAACAGGGGGGTGGATTCATGGGTCCTTCCTATCCTATGATTCTATAAGGCTTAAAAAAAACATCTTCATTGGGTTGCTGTAAGTTTTTCGGGCTATATGGCCGTGTTCCAGAAGCATTATCTCCTGATGTTTCACCTGCATCTATGTCAGGCATTCTCAGAGGTTGTGAGGTCACAACCTTACAACCTCTGAGGATGCCTGCCATAGATTCAGGTGAAACGTCAGGAGAGAATGCTTCTGGAACATGGCCATACAGCCCGAAAAACTTACAGCAACCCAGTGATTCTGGCCGTAAAAAACCTTCGACAATACAATGAATATCTTCATGTTTCTTACAAATAATATTAAATTTAAAGAGTGGCTTGGACTAACTCTTGCCCCCTTCCAGTTGTCTTGTACTTGGGAGTAAACTAACCTCAAGGGGAATACCATTTGTTTTCTTGACTGCAGATTCCACCTTCTTCCCTTGTTGGAAAGAATCTAAGGTGGTTTACAACAATATTTAAAACAGGAACACATTTTTAAAAAATGATTCTTCAAAATTTAAAAAAGAACCAAATGCCAATGTTATGAAAACCATCATAAAACTGTTAAAACATATTTAAGATGCAAATTACTGCGCCAAACATAGCAAATAAAATTCAACAAAAGGGAGCCAGCAAGGTATAGTGTTTTGAGTGTTCAACTATGACTCTGGAGATCAGGGTTTGAATCCCTGCTTGGCCATTAAACCTAACTTTGGCAAGTTGCACTGCCTCAGCCTCAGAAGAAGGCAATGGAGAACTTCTTTTGAACATATCTTGTCAGTGTCCATTTTTGCTAAAACTGTATTGCTCAAAGTATTTTGGGCTGTCTGCACGCTACCTCCATCAATACATTATTCCTGCCCTTTCACATTCTTGGTACACATGCATGGATGCACACACATACAAATCCCCTACCAAAATACCAGACACATGGCATTATAAGCATTGTACCATCACCCTTCACTCAAACTTTAACCCACTTCCATCAAAAAGAAGAATGGCTACCTTGCATGTATTAGTTTCTGCAGAACATGAGTGAGTGAGTTGACAATGACATCCACTTGTGCTGTGGTGGCGCAATAGGTTAAACCACCAAGGTGCAGAACTTGCTGACCGGAAGGTTGGTGGTTTGAATCCAGGGTGTGGGGTGAGCTCCTGCTCTTAGCCCCAACTTCTGCCAATGGAGCAGCTCGGAAACATGCAAATGTGAGTAGATCAATTGGTACTACTTCGGTGGGAAGGTAATGGTGATCCATGCTGTCACGCTGGACACATGACCTTGTTTGAATCTGGGGAGTGGGACTGTTAGCTCCCACTGTTAACCACAGCTTCTGCCAATTTAGCAGTTCGAAAACATGAAAATGTGAGTAGATCAGTAGATACTGTTTTGGCAAGAAGGTAACGGTGCTCCATGCTGTCAAGTGGCCACATGATCTTGAAGGTTTCTATGGACAACGGCAGCTCTTTGGCTTAGAAATGGAGATGGGCACCCCCCCCCCCCCCCGGAGTTGCACTCAACTAGACTTAATGTCGAGAGGAAACCTTTTATCCATCTGTGAGCCTCCTGTAGTTGTCCGATCTCAACAACATTTTTATATTCTTTAGAAATCTTCTCATATGATAAAGATTCAAGCCAAAATCAATTACCGAGTTCATAAAAAATCATAGTAAATCGCTGAACACAATTAAAATTAGCTTCTATATTAGAGCAGTGGAATGTGACCAGTAATTTAAAACTGGGGTACAGGGCAACACCATAAAATTACATACCTGCCATTAACCTGTGCATAGGTTATGAAGGAGAGCAAACCTGTGCCAAGGAAAATTGGTGTGGCTTTTACAGAGGGAAAATATGACTCAGCATTTGAGTCAATTGTTGGCATTGCACATAAATCTAAAATGTAGTACATTGATGATAATGTAGACTACATGGTTTAGTGGCCAGTGATGAATAGTTTGAACGGGACCAAGAGCAGGGTCTCTCCAGCTGATCTTAAAGCTCTTGTTGTCTTATAGGAGGAGATGCGTTTGAACAGGTAAGTTGGACCAGGACAAGAAAGATGATAGGATGAAAGAACTCTGGAGCTGTGGTCCTGGAGGAGAATTCTGTGGATGCCATTGGCTGCTAAAAAACCCAAATAGACAGATCCTAGAACAAATGAGTCATGAATTCTTTTTGGAAGCTGACATGACTAAAACCAAGGCTGTTGTACTTTGGCCATATAATAAGAAGTGATGGCTCACTAGAAAAGATAGTCATGCTTGAGAAAGTGGAAGGCAGTAGGAATAAAGGATGACCACATTACAGATGGACAAACTGAATAACGAAGCAAAAGCTCTGCGCATGCAAATCCATTAAGAATAAAGTGAATTGTGGGTCTCTAATTCATAGGGTCACCACAAGTCGAAGTAGACGACAACGTGGCTTCTCTAAATACTCAAATTATGCAATGCAAACATATATAGGTGGTCATGAAGAACTTGCGACCATTTGGCAGAGTGAGGCACCTGTTCGATTTTTTAACATCATTTTCAGGTGGACAGAGGGAAGATTTTCTGCCTCGAGTGCCAAAAAAACCTTAACTATGCACTTTGATTTCAGGGTGGAGATGGTGCTGTTTGCTGGTCTCCCTCAGAAAGTAAGACTTCTTTAGCTTCCTCACTATTTGTCCCTGAACTCGATCAGTAAATAACTACAATTGAGATCTGTTAGGGTAGAGAAAAGTGTGTGCTAAATATAGACAATGAGTGGATTTGACTGCTGGAAAAAACGGCTTGAGTTTTACTCCCAGGTGTGTTATTGCTCAGCTCTCTGAATTGCACTTGAGATGTTTACCACAATCTCAATGCCAACAACAGATGGTGGTGTAATATTCTCTTCTAGCCCGGCAATTTGTTATTCAGTTCAATTTCAGGGAAGGCTGTTTATGCCAAAGGACTGGATGGGAAAGGAACGCCCTACATACAAATGTTTTTCTAGTCTGATTCTTGTGCAAATGTTATAGATCAATAAAGAAAACTCAAACAGATATGGAGAAGAACAGCCCTCCCGCTCCAATACTTTTAAAAATAAACTTCTACACGGAGCAGCTTCAGCCTAAATATATTTGCATTTGCTAAATATATTGGCTATCCTCTGGTTCTCAAATTACTTTCTTAGATCAGTCCCACCTTGTTGTAATTCTGTTGGCAGGTGAGGTTTATTTAAAAAATTCTGATAACATTTTGAAAATTGCCTGCAAAAGCTTTTAAATAATGTGTTTTTCTATATTTGTATTTTTGCCTTTTAATATAGGTGTTCTAAATGGATTTCAGTATAAAAACAATTCACGTACATTTCAAGACAATTTTTAAAATGTTTTTATATGCTTGTGTTTTTACTTGTCTTTGCTTTATCTGTCTTGGATACCAGAAATGCATTAACTTTACAGCTGAAGGCCTTGTGAGAGGCTATAAAAGCAAGCTTTGCTAAGGAGAAATTGACACAACTTGTTTCCATTTTAATGTACAGAATTTTCCCAAACTTTTTTTGTGTGTCAGGAGCGACTTGAGAAACTGCAAGTCGCTTCTGGTGTGAGAGAATTGGCTATCTGGAAGGACGTTGCCAAGGGGACGCCTAGATGTTTTGATGTTTTACCACCCTTGTGGGAGGCTTCCCTCATGTTCCTGCATGGAGAGCTGGAGCTGAAAGAGGGAGTTCATCCACTCTTTCCTTGGATTCGAACCTCTGACCGCTGGTCTTCAGTCCTGCTGGCACAAGGATTTAACCCTTTGCGCCACCGGGGGTTCCTTCCCAAACAGGCAAGTGAGTCTTACTTCGATGCACTGGTTGAACAGTGTCTTCCATCACTCATTATGATAACATAGACGCAGGCATGTAGCCGGGGGGGCTAAGGGGGCTTCAGCCCCCCCCCCATTCTCAGGGTGGTCCGCGAAAAGGCCTTACTGGTACATTATTTAAACTGTTATGTTTATTCATATCATGATCTGATCACCATGCTCATTATATCCCACATTAATGAGGTTATTGGGATAACAATACAAAAGGTTTGCTAGGGTAGACCCTCTTCCACCCAGTCTCACGCCCCCCCCCCCAAACCAAACTCAGCCCCCCCTGAATCAAAATCCTGGCTACGGCCCTGCATAGACGCCAATATTTTACAGATTAAAATAGGGAGGGGGCATCTACACTACATAATTAATAAAGTTTGACACCACTTTAACTCCCATGGCTCAATTTTATGGAATCCCTGAAGTTGTACTTTGATCTTTAGCCTTCTCTACCAAAGAGTGCTGGTATCTCAGTACAAACACCAAGTCCCAGGATTTTGTTACACTGAGTCATAATAAAGTGGTTTCAAACTGCATTAATTATACAGTGCAGATAAACCCTAGGGCACCGCTGGCCAGTTGCATTGAAATGTTGTCAAGATGGCAAAAGTTATTAATGGAAGAGGACACGCCAAGCTAGAAAAAACTGTAGCAGTTTGCTTTTGCCTCAATCTACAGGGAAGGGTAAGGACCCAACTCCTCCTTGCCTTCCCACTGAAATAATTGAGTGCTAACTACTTTTGAATTTTGAGCTCATTTTTCAGTCATTGAAGTAAGCTAAGGACAAAGCGAGGAATGTGAGAAGGATAGAGAAACAGTTGGAAAAGTTGGACAACAAAGGATTACTTGGGATGTCAAAGCATAACAATTAGAGAGTTTGCGGCAGCAGTTTTAATTAGGCCATAAGCTGTAGGTCAGGGCTGCCCAGGAAGTCAATTGCGATCGACTGATCAATCCTGGGACCGAAGGAGGTCGATCCCAGCTGGATGGGGCACTTCTCAGAGGGGGCGGAGCCATGCTGCGCCAAGCCCGGCCCCTCCCCCAGGTTCAGCGCTACCACAGCTTCTCCAAGCTTGAGGAGGGTAGTGCCAAGCCAGTAGTGGATATCTATGCCACCACTGGCTTGGCATTACCCTCCTCTAGCCTGGAGAAGCTGTGGTAGCGCTAAAGCCAGAGGGGGAGGGGGTGGAGCCAGGCCATGCCAAGCCCCGCCCCCGGTTTCAGCGCTACCACAGCTTCTTCAGCTTTGAGGAGGGTAGTGGCAAGCCAGTAGTGGCTATCTATGCCACCACTGGCTTGGCACTACCCTCCTCTAGCCTGGAGAAGCTGTGGTAGCACTAAAGCCAGAGGGGGAGGGGGCAGAGCCATGCCGGGCCAAGCCTTGCTCCCTCCCCAGCTACAGCTCTACCACAGCTTCTTCAGCCTTGAGGAGGGTAGTGCCAAGCCAGTAGTGGCTACTAGCTATGCCACCACTGGCTTGGCACTACCCTCCTCAAGCCTGGAGAAGCTGTGGTAGAGCTAAAGCCAGAGGGGGCGGAGCCAGGCCGCACCAAGCCCTGCTCCTCCCCTGCTCCGCCCTGCTTCTCTCTCGGTAGATCTTTCCGACTTGGTTTTATTATAAGTAGCTCGCATGCTGAAAAAGTGTGGGCCCCCTGCTGTAGATGATATCTAGGGTGTCCAAAATCATAATTCACAATTTCAATACCAAAATTCTAACCACTCCACCATGCTGGCCTGGAAAATGAAGATAAATCTATAATATAATTTCCTTTAATCTTCAATAGATATGGGATATTCTGGAAGAAACCTCAAGACAAAGTTGATTTCACATCCTGTGCAAATTCTGTGGATTTATTTAATTACTTTATATTGGAGACGTATATATTCCTTCCAAGAAGCAAATATAGATGGCTACTAGGCATGGTTTAGAACCCAAAAATAGGAAATCGGAAATCTAATGGGGGGGGGGGGGATTTTTTTGATTAGTGAAAGAAAGACTTACAAAAAATTTTCCAAAAAATTCTAAAATGTAACTTAATTACTAACGAAATTCGTTAGTAGTTCGTATGCCAGCGCATGCGCATTCCAGATGGTTTTGGCCTACAACTCCCAGAAATCCTAACAGCTGGTAAATTGGCTGGGATTTCTGGGAGTTGTAGGCCAAAACTTGAATAAATCACACTGAATTCTAGATGGGACTCTCCAAATAGGAAGGAGGGAGGGAAGGAGGGAGGGGGTATTCTATTCTTGGAAGCAGCAAAAAGGAGGAGCCCCCCCTCGCTCCTCGCTGCCTCTCTCTCACCCCGATCTTGAGGGAGCGAGGGCCCAAGTTTGCCCATGCTGAGAGGAAAAGGAAGAGGCCTTAGGCTGTGAGGAATGGTGGGAGTTGAAGTCCAAAACACCTACCTGGAGGGCTGAAGTTGGCCCGTGCGATGGGGCAAGACAGAGCAACGGGGAAGAGAAGGGAGAGGGGAGAAGCCAGCAGGAAAGAGGAGAGGGCAGAGAAGCATCTGAGAGAGTGCAGGGAGAGAGAGGAGAAGCGTGCGTGTGTGTGTGTGTGTGAAGTTGGCCCCTGCGATGGGGCAAGACAGAGCAACGGGGAAGAGAAGGGAGGGGGGGAGAAGCGTGGAGGACTACACTTTCCAGAATGCATTGCCTAGCAGCAGCGTCACTTCCAGTTCCCCATAGAAATGCGGGAAAAAGAAGAAGCTGAATGAAGGCGGGAAGGAAATGAGGGGGAGAAGACAGGGAGAAGTGAGTACGTAGTACAATAATTAAGAATTTATTACGATCATAATGCAAATTGTTGGCCTCAAGGACCGTAAAAGAAAGTCTACTTCCTGGTTAGCTGCCGTGATGCGTATAAACTAGAAAGTCCCATTACATACGAATCACTTACGATTTCTTTTAATTTTCATAACTTTTTTCTCATGCCTAATGGCTACTATTAATAAGAGTGGCTTCTATATTTTGTTCATTTTTCAAGTCTGGGCAAATCCCAACCTTAGGGCTATTTACTTTGCTTTCACTTTGTTATAGATCTTAACGTAAGACAAAGTTTGAAATGTACCTTCTCGAGCCTTCTGGGCTTTATAAAATTGTCTGTCTTGCTCTTGCATATAAGCAAGCTGGCACTGTGTAAACAGGCTTTATCATTGCAGAGCTCTCAGAGGGAAATGACTGCACAAATATTTTAGTCTCATACATGCACTCTTAAAATTGTCCATATGGAATCCAACTGATAAGGTGCCATTTGAAGTTTGAATTGCACATTGAATAGATATGAAATGTTTATTGCCCAGAAACAGGAATTGCCTACTGAAGAAGTAAAGCATAGGTTGGGCATATGATTCTACACTGTAGAATTAATGGAGTTTGACAGTGCTTTAACTGTCATGGTTCTATGCTATGGAATCATGGGAGTTGTGGTTTTAGAAGGTGTTTAGCCTTCTCTGCCAAAGAGTGCTGATGCCTCATCACATTACAGCTCCTACGGTTCCATCGCATTGATCCTTGGCAGTTAAGGTGGTGTCAAACTGTATTAATTCTACATGGAAATACACTCCAAGTCTTGCAAACTCAGGTCCTTTTATTATGGTATATTAAACTAGGCCAAGAAAGTTGCAGAAAGCTTTGAGTTGGTTGAGTAGCAACCTCAGGATGGAATTATTCATTTGGGAAAACTGATTCTGGATTGGTGGTAATGCTGTCTGTCTTAAATGTCTACTTGCTCTCTAAGTGCTTTGCAAGTATATTCATAAATATTACAACAATGCTGGAGGTCTCCCATGCTCTTTCACGCAAAGATAAGTTTTCATAGTGATCAACAAAGTGGGAAGTGCATACAGCTCCCATTAGCCTCACAGAACATAGCCAATAGCCAGGGATTGTGAAAGCTATAGTCCAAAAGGTAGCAGGCCAGATGTTTTCCATCTCTATTCTTGCAAGTGTATATACGATGACTGCTTTCATCTGCAATTAAAGTCAGTTTGGGAAGGAGAACTGGCTATAGATGGATGCCATTACTCTTTTTGTGCTATGGCAGGCATGTTGTGTTATGAAGACATGTTATAGCCCCAGCTTTATATACAGAAGGTCTGAGATTCAATCTGTCTCATCTCATTTTCAAAGAACAGGAAGCAAATGTTGGGTATGGGGAAACTTTTCTCTAACTTTCTGGGCATAAATCCAATTGTTCACCCCAATTAGATCAAACTCACTAAATGAATGAAGACTTGGTAAGCCAACACTTACTGTATATACTCTAGTCTAAACCTAGCTTTTCAGCCCCCCTTTTAGGCTGAAAAGATTCCCCTTGGCTTATACCCAAGTCAAGGTTATTTATTATTTTACTCTGTTATTAGTATTAAGAACATAAGAACATAAGAAGAGCCATGCTGAATCGGGCCTCAGCCCATCTAGTCCAGCATTCTGTGTCACACAGTGGCCCACTAGTTGTACACAGGGATCTCTAGCAGAAAGGAGGGCAAAACCCTCACCTGCTCCCGACCCCCACAACCAGTACCCGGGAAATCCTGCCTGCCTCCGTCAACACAGAGGTGGCACTTGGATGTCCATTTCAGTAGCTACTGATTCCCTTGGTATCCATGAATCTGTCTAATCCTGCCTTGAAGCTGTCCAGGCTGACCGCGGTCACAACCTCCTCTGGAAGTGAGTTCCATAACCCAATGACCCTCTGGGTGAAGAAATATTTCCCTTTATTAGTCCTAACTTTCCTACCTTGGAGCTTTAGGGAGTGCCCCCTAGTCCTAGTGTTGTGTGACAGAGAAAATATTTTTTCTCTATTCACCTTTTCTATCCCATGCATGATTTTATACACTTCGATCAAGTCACCTCTTAAACGCCGTCTTTCAAGGCTGAAAAGACCAAGGCGTTGCAACCTGATTTCGTAAGGGAGCTGCTCCATCCCTTGGATCATTCTTGTTGCCCTTTTCTGTACCCTTTCCAGTTCCGTTATATCCTTCTTGAGGTGCGGTGACCAGAATTGTACACAGTACTCCAGATGTGGCCTCACCATAGATTTGTAGAGAGGCAATACAACATTTGACGACCTATTTTCGATTCCCTTCCTGATCATGCCAAGCATAGAATTTGCTTTTTTCACTGCTGCTGCGCACTGGGTTGACATCTTCATTGAGCTGTCCACCAAAACCCCAAGATCCCTTTCCTGGTTTGTCTCGGAAAGCTTTGACCCCATCAATTTGTAGGTGTAGTTGGGGTTCTTTGCCCCGATGTGCATGACTTTACACTTGTTTAGGTTAAAATGCATTTGCCACTTTGTTGCCCATTCACTCAATTTCGAGAGGTCTTTCTGGAGCTCTTTACAATCAGTTTCATTTTTAACTACCCTGAACAATTTAGTGTCGTCTGCAAACTTTGCTACCTCACAATTTACTCCTACATCCAGGTCATTAATGAATAAATTAAAAAGTAACGGACCCAAAACTGAACCTTGGGGTACGCCACTTCTCACCTCTTTCCACCCAGAGAAGTGTCCGTTTATTACCACCCTTTGTTTCCTACAGTTTAGCCAGGTTCCAATCCAGGACAAGACCTGTCCTCTGATTCCATGGCTGAAGAGCTTATTTAGGAGCCTTTGGTGAGGGACTTTGTCAAAAGCCTTTTGAAAGTCAAGGTAAACAATATCGACTGGGTCCCCTTTATCTATGTGTTTATTTACACCCTCAAAGAATTCTAACAAGTTAGTAAGACATGATTTGCCTTTGCAGAAACCATGTTGATTTTCCTTCAGCAATGCCTGTTCTTCTATGTGCTTAGTAATTTTTTCTTTAATAATGGTTTCCATCACTTTGCCTGGAACTGAGGTTAGACTAACTGGCCTATAATTTCCTGGATCACCCCTGGATCCTTTCTTGAAGATCGGAGTTACATTTGCCTTCCTCCAGTCCTCGGGTACAGTGCCTGATCTTAGAGAAAGGTTATATATTTTGGCTAGAATGTCAGCAATTTCACACTTGAGTTCCTTAAGAACTCTGGGGTGGATGCCATCTGGCCCTGGTGATTTGTTGACATTTAGTTTAGTAAGGCATGTGAGAACATCTTCCTTGTTTATCTCTATCTGGTTTAATTCATTTAATTCCCTCCTGAAAAAACTGACTCAGCTGCAGGCATATGTTGTCTGTCCTCCTGTGTGAAAACGGAGGCAAAGAAGTCGTTTAGCCGCTCGGCAATCTCCTTGTCTTCACTTATTGTCCCTTTCTTACCATTTTCGTCAAGTGGCCCAACTGCTTTTCTAGTTGGGTTTCTGCTTCTGATGTACTTAAAGAAGTTTTTGTTATTTTTTTAATGTTCTTAGCTATATGTGCCTCAAAATCTCTCTTGGCTTTCCTGACGGTTGCTTTGCATTTAGTTTGCCAGAGCTTGTGTTCCTTTCTGTTCTCCTCAGTAGGAAGAGCCTTCCATTTCTTAAATGAGTTTTTCTTCTTTCCAATCACATCTTTTACTTCATTTGTAAGCCATACCGATGTCCTCTTGACTTTCCCGGCCTCTTTCTTATTTTAGGAATGCATTTTAGTTCGGCTTGTTTTAAAGTATTTTTAAACAGTTTCCAAGCATTTTGGAGGGATTTGATTTTTTTACTGTTCCTTTTAGTTTGTTCTTTACTATTTTTCTCATTTTGGTGAAATTCCTTTGTGAAAATTTAAGGTCTCTGTGTTAGTTTTCACTGACAGTTTGCTATCCAAACTTAAGTTGAAGGTTATTGTGTTGTGGTCACTGGTACCTATGGGCTCAGTTACAAGGACATCTTGAATGAAATCTTGTTCATTAGTTAGCACCAAGTCCAGGATCCCCTTTTCCCTGGTTGGTTCCATGACCATCTGCTCAAGGGAATAATCAGCTAGCATGTCGAGGAACCTTATCTCTCTTTCATGCGTAGAACAAGAATTTAGCCAATCTATTCGGGGATAGTTGAAGTCCCCCATTATGACTAATTTATTGCTTTTTGAGGCCTGTTTAATTTCATTTTCCAGATAGCAGTCTGCCTCTGGAGTTTGGTTGGGAGGGCGATAGCAGATCCCTAATGCTAGATTAGTTTTTTGTCCTGGGATTTTTACCCACAATGTTTCTGTAGGTGAGTTTGAATTTTCTTGAAGTTCTAATTCATGAGATTCTAGCTCTTCATTTATGTACAAGGCCACACCGCCACCGTTTTCCCTCTCCTGTCTTTCCTGTACAGTTTATAACCTGGAATTTTTGTGTCCCAATTGTTTTCCTCTGTCCACCAGGTTTCTGTTATGCCAATAATATCAATTTTTTTTTCTTTTGCCAAACATTCCAACTCTCCTATTTTTGTTCGAAGGCTTCTAGCGTTTGCGTACAGACATTTATATTTATTGCTCTGATGCCCTTTCAACTTTGGCTGTTTATGAGAATTTGTAGAAGGCCTACCATGTCCTACCTCTTTACTTTCTATCTTTTCTGTTGACTTGGCCATTTGTGCGTAAATTTCATCCTCCATACTTGCCGTTTCACCCTCTCGAACCGGAAGCTGCCCAGCTCCTGTCGACTTTCCCCTAGGAATCAGTTTAAAAGCTGCTCTGAAACCTTTTTAATATTAATTGCCAGCAGTCTGGTTCCATTTTCGTTCAGGTGTAACCCGTCCCTTTTGTAAAGGTTTGGCTTTCCCGAAAAATGTTCCCCAGTTCCTAACAAATCTAAACCCTTCCTCTCGACACCACTGCCTCATCCACGCATTGAAGCTCCTGAGCTCTGCTTGTCTGGCTGTCCCTGCGCGTGGAACCGGTAGAATTTCCGAGAATGCTACCTTTGAGGTCCTGGACCTTAATCTTCTACCTAGCAACCTAAATTTGGCTTCCAGGACCATCCGTTTGGCCTTCCCAATGTCATTGGTACCGACGTGTACCACGACTGCTGGCTCCACCCCCGCACTATCTACCAGCCTATCTAGATGCCTCGTGATGTCCGCAACCTTTGCACCTGGCAGGCAATTTACCATGCGGTCATCACATCCATCACAAACCCAGCTTTCTATGTTCCTGACAATCGAATCGCCCACTACAAGAAGCCCCCCTCCTACCACCCGTTGAGAAGTATCCTCGGTGCAAGAGGATATGGGCACATCCTCCGAGGAAGGGGTCCCAACTAAGGGAGCCGGTCCCTCTTCCTCAGACTGATGTCCTCCCTGCCCAAGACCCCAATTTTCCAGAGCAGCTGGAGGGCTGCTCAGAACGGAGTGGGATGCTCCTATTTCATCCCTGGAGATCTCTTCCTCCTGCCTCACTTCCTCTCTGTGCTTCTCCAGGTCTGCTACCTTGGCTTCAAGGGAAAGAACACGTTCCCTGAGAGCCAGGAGCTCACTGCAGCGAATGCACACCCAAGACTTCTGCCCAGCAGGCAGATAGTCATACATGTGACACTCAATGCAAAACACTGGAAAGCCCCCCTCCCACTGCTGGCTGACTACCTCCATTTCTTGTTTATACGTTTTTAATTTGACTCCCTTTTTTTAGATAATTAGACTTTTTTTCCTTTTTGTAGTTTCACTGTTTGTTTTGGTCTTGATTAACTTTTTTACAAGTCTTTGGATATTTCCTTTTTTTAAAATACTTGTTACAGGTTTATGTTGTATCGCGCGCCGATAGGCGCGCGGGCTGCTAAAAACTACCTTCTAGCAGCTGATACTAGAAGCTAAAACAACAAATTTACCCAGGAACTTACCAGTGCTCCTTATTAGCAAGTAGTCTGCTTTAAACTGCTCCTCACAGAGACAGTGGCTGACTGATATTATTTTTATTGCATGTATTATTTTACTCTATTATTGTTACTACATTTACATTATTTTACTGTATTTATTATTTATTTATTTACAGTATTTATATTCCGCCCTTCTCATCTTGAAGGGGACTCAGAGCGGATCACAATGCACGTATACACGGCAAACATACAACGCCATTTTAGACATACAGACCATTCAGCAGTTCTTCCACTTCGGATCCTGGAGGTTGTTGTACTATTATTTTTATTACATTTATTATTTTACTCTATTATTATTATTACTTTTATTAATTTACTCTATTATTATTATTACTTTTGCTATTTTAATCTATTCATTATTGGTTTTATTGCATTTATTATTTTACTCTATTTATTATTATATTTATTATTTTACTCTATTATTACTGTTATTATTAAATTTCCATTATTTACTCCATTATTATAATTATTTTGTTACATTTATTATTTTACCCTCTGTCACAATCGCGGACTTAGAACTGCCCCTTTAACACACACACGGAGACGTTGCAAAGGCTAACTACTTTATTGAGTATATAAAACAGTTCAAAAGGTAAATAGTCCAATAATATGCAAGTGTTCAAAGTATAAATCAAATAGTCCAAAGTATCGTAGCAAAAGCTTGAAGCGTGGCAAAGCTCCGCAAACCAATGCGGATCAGGAAACAGGACAAGGTTTCGCAATCCAATGCGAATCAAGGACCAGGGCAAGGTGCCGCAAACCACTGCGGCTCAGGAAACAAGGCAAAGGCAAGGCAAGGCTTGATGACCACTATGGACTTGTGGTCCCACTCGCTCGCGCCTATTCAGTATAGACGTGGCCGGAGAACTGAGGATCAGTTCCCACAGGGATTGCCCTTGTCCCACCGCCTCCTGGTCTGCAGTCCCGCTTCCATCCGAAGGCTCAAGGTGATGGCGGCCTCCAGATCCGCGGGCCGAGGATGTTTAATCATCTCCTGTTGCAATTCCGACGGCAGTCCCGCAATGTAGTGATACCGCAACGACGGCAGACCCCACTGCGTCTGGGAAGCCAGAACTCGAAAACGGGAGATGTACTGGGACAGGGAGAGATCCTTACACGTCAGCCGGGCCAGATCCCTCTCAGCGAGTTCCTCATTCACTGGGGCCCCCCATGTTGCCCGGATCGCATCCAGGAAAGCCCGCAGCGTGTTGGTATGGGGGGACTGCGCCCGGATCAACGCGGTGGCCCACGTTGCCGCAGACCCGTCCAGCAGATTAAAAACAAAACCACCTGGGGCTCGATCGTTGGCGAACTCGTTGGGGCGTTGCTCCAAATAGAGTTCCACTTGGCAAACAAAAACCTCCACCTGGGCCGGATTGCCACTGAAGCGGCCGGGTGGGCTCACCCCCGGGTGCCGTCCGGCCCGGGTCCGCAGCTCACCCAATTCTCGTTGCATCTCTTGCACCTGGGCATCAGTCAGGTTAGCCATGGCGACAGTGGGGACGATGGGAGCCTGGGTGCGCTGCCTGCGGTTCCTGGTACGTCCCGTGGTGCGAAAGGGGTTCGAGGAGTTCTCCGGCCAACTGTCACACCGCGGACTTAGAACTGCCCCTTTAACACACACACACGGAGACGTTGCAAAGGCTAACTACTTTATTGAGTATATAAAACAGTTCAAAAGGTAAATAGTCCAATAATATGCAAGTGTTCAAAGTATAAATCAAATAGTCCAAAGTATCGTAGCAAAAGCTTGAAGCGTGGCAAAGCTCCGCAAACCAATGCGGATCAGGAAACAGGACAAGGTTTCGCAATCCAATGCGAATCAAGGACCAGGGCAAGGTGCCGCAAACCACTGCGGCTCAGGAAACAAGGCAAAGGCAAGGCAAGGCTTGATGACCACTATGGACTTGTGGTCCCACTCCGTCGCGCCTATTCAGTATAGACGTGGCCGGAGAACTGAGGATCAGTTCCCACGGGGCCAGACTTAATCCTCGGCCGGGACCCCGACGATCTAGGGCCCGGCGCCCCAGTCTCTACTTTCCGAACGGTGACGGTCTAGGGACAGATGCCAGCTCCTCCTGCCCTCCTCTATGTCCCTGCGCCTGTTATCCCCCGAAGGTTCCCATCCGCTAGCCTCCATCTGCTGCTCGGCCAGCTCCTGGGAACCTCGGCCATTTGGGAATTCATAACTATCTCCGCTATCTGCTTCGCTGCCTCCCATCTCCACCTGGTCCGCTCCTTCCCGGAGAATGCTCCCATTCGAAATCCCAGGCTAAACTCTCTGCCGGTGGACTGAGCAAAGGCACGGCTGACCAATCTTGCTCTGGGCCTTCCAACTCATCCTCCGAGTCCCTTTCAGCCTGTGCGGGTCCCAATGCCAACGGGACCCCCGGTGCATCACCCCTCCCCCGTGGCACGGGCGGACCCATGGGTGCTACACCCTCTTTATTATCATTGGAAGGATACGTAAGCACATTTACACTGAAGAAGGCTAGAATAATGGTTTAATCAGAATTGGACAGTTTTAATTTAAATTACAGTTTTATGCGAATACTCAAAAACATTTAACCTACTGACGATTACCAGTAGCTGCTGCATTTCCCACCCTCAGCTTATACTCGAGTCAATACATTTTCCCATTTTTTGTGTGGTAAAATTAGGTGCCTCGGCTTATACTTGGGTCGGCTTATACCTGAGTATATACAGTACATAAATTCCTGATTTAATGGGTCCTCTGTAGCTTGGAGTTACAATTAGATTTAAGCCCTAGATAGCTGCTGCTGTAAGGTAGTCAGCATCAAGCTAGGCAGATAAATTACACTGTCACAACACATATGTTGGCATCTCAAATGTTAGAGCTGTTTCTGGATATATTTGACTTGTTGACTCCAAAACTGGCACCGGTTTTCCCTTACCAGCACTGCTTTTTGAGACATAAAACATACGCCATATACCAATCTTCATCTCATCCATAGAAAACTATGATATGAGATCATATTTAAGAAACTAGAGCTGATGCAGTTTTCTGAATCAGTACCCCAAATAACCCCAGGAACGGGTCTGAAAACTAATACACCAAGAAATGTTAATTTTTTGTGTTTGGGCTGTGTAATCTAAAATAATATAATTTTCTATATTTTCAGTAAGAAAGACTCATGTTACATAGAGGGGGCGTGGAAGGATTCATGAGTGCGAGCTATAGTATCATTGATATGATAGAAAGTAGGTTTGATATTTTATCCCCTTCTGATACAATGTATGTGCCATCGATTGTAATGGATATAAAGTGTATTGCTGTAGAAGATTTAACAAGCTACAATTATGTTTAACCCACTGCACCCCTAGTGGTGCAGTGGGTTAAACCGCTGAGCTGCTGAACTTGCTGACCGAAAGGTTGACGATTCATATCTGGGAATTGGGGTGAGCTTCTGCTGTTCTTCTTCCAACCTAGCAGTTCGAAAACATGCAAATGTGAGTAGGTCAATAAGTGCTGCTTCTTCAGGAAGGCAACGGCACCTCATGCAGTCATGCCGGCCACATGACCTTGGAGGTGTCTACTGACAATGCCGGCTCTTCGGCTTAGAAATTGAGATGAGCACTGGACTGGGATTCTGGAGATCTGGGTTTGAATTCCCAATTGATTATGGAAAACCACTGGGTCACCTTGAGCAAGTCACACTCTCTCAGCCTTTGAGGTTTTCTTGGCTTTTCTTCGAGAATGAAGATTCAGGAAGGACTCATCCCACGCTTTCTACAAGCGCGCTGATGAGGAGGTTGGATGTGTCCTTCGAGCCAGTGCAATGGATTTTTCTGGTGGAGCGCAGCGTTCACAGTGTGCACAGCCTTGGAGGAAGGTAATGGCAAACACATCTTGTCAAAAAAACCATTATAGGATCACCAAATGTTGGAAACAATTTGAACTCACACAACAGTAAAATGTTTATAAAGAGGCTCTTGATGTTATAATTTGAACCATAGCCAAATATGTCAGTATGCTGAAAACAACCACCATCTTTCTGGTCAAACGCAATGCAGTTTTTTGCCAGCCAGTTCCAAGAATGTTGCAGACTTGCAGCAGAGTTAATTGGTTCATAATCTGTTCTGCTTGCTTCTTCTAATTGTCTTTAGCTGCCACAGATATGACTGCAAAGCAAAACATGCTGTCTTTGCTCAGCATATAATATAGGAAACACGAAGGAATGGATTGATCTTTCTTTGTGCATGGCATAAATGACATCAAGGGTAACCAAACAATATCAACAGGCAACAAGAATAGAACTGTGTTCATCATAGGCCAAACATATTGGATATTTTCCATGTAAAAAATAAATTTTGGCTAAAAAATTATTTGCTTTGCTTTAATGATTTTTAAAGAACATTTAAAATTCTACTTGCAACATATTTCATATTTCATTTCAAATTCATTTTTCTAATGAGTCTGGCATTTTCCCTTTGCAACAGATAAACCCGAATACATCTGAGTTCATTTAAAATTGAGAAGTTGGCATCATAGTATCATAGTTGGAAGAGATTACAAGGACCGTTAAATCCATACCCTTGCCATGCAATTAACATAGAGCAAGCAAGATAAGTGGTGTTATACATCTAAGCTTTTAATGTGTGCCCAACACTTCTGAAATCAAAGTCCAGAAAATGTTTATAAAAGAGTCCACAGGGAGAGATCGCATCTTACTTAGTTCTAGAGCACATCTGCTGACCATTTGTCAAAGGCCTAAGGTTCAAGTTCTGGGATTCCCAGTTAAAAAGATTTTATGATCACACTTTTGCAATTTTAAATGAACCCAGGCATGCTCAGGTTTATCTATTGAAAAATGTCAGGAGACACTGCAAACCCCATTAGATATAGTCACCCCTACATATTTGCAAGTTTCACTTTTGTGGATTTGATCATTCTTGGATTTGATTAACGTATAATAATTGGAGCCATGGTGGCACAATGAGTTAAACCCATGTGCCGGCTGAACTGTTGACCTGAAGGTTGGAGGTTTGAATTCGAAAGTCTTAAATCCTGGTTATGGGAACAAGTGTTTGCAGAATAGACTGATTTTACTGGAGAAGATGACATTTTACTTGACTTTAATTTGGACTGATTTGGATGACGTTTTTAACCTGGCAAACTGTTTTAATGTATATTTATAACTATTTTTATTTGTTTGGCTGTATGTTATTATGAGTTTTATAGTGTGTCAGCGTCGAATTGTTGCCTGTTGGAAGCCATCCTGAGTCCCTCCTTGGAGGTCGAGAAGGACGGAGTATAAATAAATAAATAAGTCGGGTGAGCTCCTGTCTGTCGGCTCCAGCTTCCCATGCGGGGACATAAGAGAAGCCTCTCACAGGATGGTAACACATTTGGGCATCAATGTCTCTGCAGATGGACAATTCTCTCACACCAGAAACGACTTGCAGTTTCTCAAGTTGCTTCTGCCACAATAAAAAAATAACATATTACCGCTAAGAATCTCTTGGCCCTCCAATATGATTTTATGATCAATTCCTGCCAGAAATTGGCCATAGTGTGATGGAGAATGTAGAAATTCCTAGAGAAAATGCTTCTCTGGAGAGTTCTGCAGCTCCAACCCAGTGAATTTAGTGGAATGACTGCACTATGGAGAAAGCAGTCTGGTTATATACAAGCAAACTTCCTATGTTCCTATGATAATTAGACCATGATTAAGTGATAGATGAAATATATTAGCATCAGGGTTTGGTGTGTGTGTGTGTGCATGTGTGTGTGTGTGTGTAGAAAATTTCCTGGAATTCTAAACCAGCATCACTCCACTAACCATATAAGCTAAAGCAGGCATTGGCAAACTTCGGCCCTCCGGGTGTTTTGGATTTCAACTCCCGCAATTCCTAACAGTCGGTAGACTGTTAGGAATTGTAGGAGTTGAAGTCCAAAACACCTGGAGGGCTGAAGTTTGCCTGGGCTAAAGTTATTGGAAGTTAGATGCAAAATGGTAAGTTTTCCATACTCTGCATGATGTTAATGAAAATGAGAAAGATTTGCCAAAGTGTGTGATACTACTGGATTTATGCCACTATAAAGTTTAATGCCCTTGGACTCTTTGTTCTTTTTGGTACAACAGTTTTCATGGCTGTTCTTCTGAAACTTGCTACTGGATGGGATTCTTAAAGCTCAAGTTGTTTGAAGCCTTAAATGAATTCTAGATGTCTTATTATCCACTCCAGGCAGCCCACTGTCATGTTGTGGAATGTAAACAAGCCTCCCTACTGGTTGCATCTGTGTTTCATTTATTTCTATTTTTACAGATAAGGTTTCATCAAGGGAATGCAAGAAAGAACAGTACATTTAAAGAAACAAATAATGTGTTCAAAGAAAAATGGAAAGTGCACCACGCCTTTCAGGTAACAAACGTCTTCAGATGCATCTGCATAGTGGAATAACAGGCCTGGATAGGACTTCTTTGCAGACTTTAAGTGAGAGTGTGTGGGAGGAAGGCTAAAAATAAACACTTGTATGATTGTTTTAACAGTAAATTCTAACATTGAATGTACTGGCAGAAACAGACCTGCTCTTGTATTTTTAACACTAACTTCAGTGTCACTCTTATCTCCCCGTCGTGGAAAGCTTCAGTAGCTGCTTTCAACACATCAAATTGCACAAGAGCAGCCTGGATACATTTCGTGGTGAATTGGCATTCCTGTCATTTATATGGTACTAGCTTGGGGACCCGGCGGTGCCCTGGTCATTTGAGAAGTGCAGCAGGATGTAGAGTGGGTCATGGGGGCTCTGTGTGCCAAGTTTGGTCTTGATCCATCACTATTGGGAGTGGCAGTGGTATCATGAAATTACTGAAGGTAGTGGAAGTCCCATCATCTCTGGTCCACCCTCCCCCAAAGTGTAGTAGGATGTAGATTGGGTCATGGGGGCTCTGTGTGCTAAGTTTGGTCTGTATTGGTGAATGGATGAGGGTTGCATTGTTTTTAGGAAGTGAGTGAAGGTACTTCAAGTCCCATCATCCGTTGTCCGTCTCACACAAAACAGCACCAGGATGTAGAGTGGGTCATGAGGGCTCTGTGTGCCAGGTTTGGTGTTGATCAGTCATTGGATTAGGTTTGTAGCAGTCTTGGAAAGTGAGGGAAGGTGCTGCAAGTTCCATCATCCATGGTCTGCCCCCCTCCAAAGTTCAGTAGGATGTAGAGTGGGTCACTGGGGCTCTGTGTGCCAAGTGTGGTCTTTATCGGTGTTTGTTGGGGGCCATAGTGGTCTGTGGGAACAGAGGGGTGTGAAAGTAGTACAGATCCCATCATCCATTGTCAGTCCTCCCCCGAACCTCACCAGGACGTGAAGGCAGTCATAGGGGTTATGTGTGCCAAGTGTGGTCTCGATCAGTAATTGGATGAGTGTCGCAGCGGACTTGGGAAGTGAGTAGAGGTACTTCAAGTCCCATCATCCATGGTCCACCCTCCTCCAAACTGCACCAGGACGTAGAGTGGGTCATGGGGGCTATGTGTGGCAGGTTTGGTGTTGATCAGTCATTGGATTAGGTTTGTAGCAGTCTTGGAAAGTGAGGGAAAGTACTGCAAGTCCCATCATCCATGTTCTGGCCCCCTCCAAACTTCAGTAGTATGTAGAGTGGGTCACTGGGGCTCTGTGTGCCAAGTGTGGTCTTTATCAGTGTTTGTTGGGGGCCACAGTGGTCTGTGGGAACAGAGGGGTGTGAAAGTACTACAAATCCCATCATCCATTGTCAGTCCTCCCCCAAACCTCACCAGGACGTGAAGGCAGTCATAGAGGTTATGTATGCCAAGTTTGGTCTCGATCAGTGATTGGATGAGGGTTGCAGCGGACTTGGGAAGTGAGTAGAGGTACTTCAAGTCCCATCATCCATGGTCCACCCTCCTCCAAACTGCACCAGGACGTAAAGTGGGTCATGGGGGCTGTGTGTGCCAAGTGTGGTCTGTATTGGTCCTTTTTGGTGGCCTCAGTGGTCTGTGGGAACCAAAGTGTTGGAAAGTACTACAAATCCCATAATACGTGGGTCATGTCCCCGAACTGCACCAGGATGTAAAGGGGGTTAGGGGGGCTATGTGTACCAAGTTTGGTGCAGGTCCATCACCCGCGCTGGTCGCTGTGGCCTGTGAAAGTGGCTGCCACATATCCGCCCTTCCGCCCTCCCGCCCTCCCGCCCTCCGCACACATACATACATACATACATACAAACATTCCGCTTTATAAAGGTATACAGATGTGCAGTATATGTTTACTGCATGTATATTGTATTCGTACATACATACATATCTATGTACGGGCCATGCAGGGCCTTCTCTCCTTCCGCAAGGCCTGCAAGACTCATCTTTTCCGGCTAGCCTTTGATTGCTACGCCAGAAATCTTTTTAAGCTAGTTTAATATGTATGCTTTTACCTCTGTGTGTTTTACCTGATTGTAAGCCACTCCGAGCCCCCGGGGAGTGGCGGCGTACAAGTCCAATAAATAAATAAATAAATAAATAAATAAATAAATAAATAAATATTCATCTACCTATCTTTGAAATTATTTATTTATCATGTCTCAAGTGAATTGAGGATACAGTTATAATGTATTTAAAATCACAAAGTTAAAAACTTGGCATTATGCTAAATGTCCTTTGAACAGAAGCTGGCCACTTGAGTGTCTCTGGTGTCGCTGTGAGAAGGTTCTCCATTGTGCATGTGGCAGGTTACAGGTTGCATTGTAGTAGGTGGTCTGTGGTTTGCTGTTCTCCACACTCACGTGCCGTGAACTCCACTTTGTAGCCCCATTTCTTAAGGTTAGCTCTGCATCTCCTGGTGCCAGAGTGCAGTCTGTTCTGCGCCTTCCATGTCGCCCAGTTTTCTGTGTGACCAAGAGGGAGTTTCTCATCCGGTATCAGCCACTGATTGAGGTTCAGGGTTTTCGCCTGCCACTTTTGGACTCTCGCTTGCTGAGGTGTTCCTGCAAGTATAGGTAGGTCTCAGGAAGCTATTTCTTGATTTAAGGTATTGGCTTGCTGGCTGATATCCAAATAGAGGATGAGCTGGAGATGTCAAAGCCTTGGCCCTTTCATTACAGGGTGCTACTTCCCGACAAATCTCAGGAAGTACAAAACCAGCTAAACAGTATATTTTCTCCAGCGGTGTTGGACATAGACATCCTGTGATTATGCAGCATGTCTCATTAAAAGCCATATCCACTGTTTTAATGTGGTGAGATGTACTCCACACTGGACATGCATACTCAGCAGCAGAGTAGCAAAGTGCAAGGGCTTCGCTATGTTTGGTTGTGACCCCCAGGTTGTGCCAGTCAGCTTTTGTATGATATTATCTCTAGCACCGCTTTTTCCTTGATATTCAAGCAGTGCTTCTTATAAGTCAGAGCACAGTCCAGAGTAGCTCCCAGGCATTTGGGTGTGCTGCGATGCTCTTCCTCCCCAAGTAATCCTCAGAGCTTGAGATGTTTGTTCTTAAGATGAAAAACACATGTCTGCATTTTAGATGGATTCGGGATCAGCTGGTTTCTCCTGTAATAGGCAGTAAGAGCACCTAAAGCTTTGGGGAGCTCTGTTCAACCATTTCAAAGCTCCCTGTTTGAGTGATGATTGTTGTTGTTTTTCAATTAATATCTTACAGCGTCTCAACCAATTCAACAGTTTGTGGCAGCCACAAAAATGAAGTTTCTGGAGTATAATAACTACTGCTTTCAAAGTAAGTGCGGCACAATTAAACAGGAAATAACACTTTCAAACCAGGAACTTTTTTTTTCAAATTTTGTTACCTAGTGTAATCAACTCTTTCCCTCAAATATTGTTTTTTCTGTGTTTTTATTCCTTGCCTGGGGAGATGGAGATAAAGTTTTTGGAGGGGGACGGAATCAGCTGATCTCGGTCTGGACCAGAGCCCCACCTGCTTACTCTCAAGTGAAAATAAAGCAAATTTCCTTGCACATAATGCATTTATAGAATTGCTTAACTTATCTCTCCTTCACATGAAATCAATGACATACTAAAGTTATAGAGCCATTTAATATCATTATTAATCTGGGCTCATCTGCAAACACTGAGCTACACACTTTGTGACTAATGCCGTTGCTCAGTGTGACAGACTCATTCAGATCATCTATAAATTATTAATTGGAGCTGTGTTGTCACTGTGAACATATTGTGCTGCATAATAATAGCAGCACCAACAGCAGAGGAGCTGGGCTGAATCTGCATTATTGATAAATAGAGAGGAACATTCACTTCTAATTACACATTAAATTCTGAACAACAATCTGGAAGATTCTTTGTTGCAATTAAAGTCAACAGGATCTACAGGCAAAAGCAGATTTCAGAGGAGTAGGTTGTCGTAGCTCATGGGACCATGATGCACTCTTGCTCTTGGGACAGTGGGCTGGATAAGCAGAAGCAAAGTCAAAGGGTCACCAGTGGCAAAGCTAGCTACATGTAGTCCGCTGCTAAATACATCTTATACCCTACTGATTGTTGGGAAGAATCTTAGTTTAGGTGGGTAGGGTAGTGTACTTCCTGACCAAATGAAGGTTCAAGGGATGGGTCATAAATGGATCCTGTTTCAAGGGATGGGTCATAAATGGATCCTGTTTATGTCATTTAACTGGCAGAGTTTTCTGGGAGGTGGTGTGAAATTCTTCTTTATGCTTTTACAGTTTTATATAACTCTTAGAAGGAAGTTTCTAATATTTTCTAGACCAATTCCTTTGAAATTAATGGGACTGAAGTTAGTTTTTATTAGCAAAGTCCATTCATTTCAAAGGGTTTTCAGTTGGACTGACTTTGCATCTAGTTCAATGATGGGATCATAGAATCCTTCTGATGTTGTTTGACTCCAGTTCCCAGCATTCCTCACCTTTACAAATGCTGGCTGGGACTGCTGGGACCTATAGTCCCATGCCTAGAGGGTTGCATGATGCTAACCCCTAAATATTTTATGTATCATGATTTTTATTGTTTTGGAGAGAGTGGCAGAGGCAGGTGGAATGGTATTTGGATAATTCTGTTGTTTATTCCAGTTGCACTAAATATATTTTTATTGCTGTGTAGGAGGATCTTGTAAGTTACCTATTGGAATGACAAATATCTTTAATAATAAAATAAATAGAGTGAAGGCTAACTTGGGATAGCAATTGTGCATGTTCCTTGAGATCTGGCTATGGTGACACATGCCTTGCTTACATCTCATTTGAACTACCGTAAAATACTCTACATGGGGCTGCCTTTGGGCGGTGTTCAAAATGCTGCAGTCAGGTTGTTGACTGCAGCTGGTCACAGAGACCTCCCTGTTGAAACAACTCTATTGGCTTCCAGTTCTTCCAGGCAGAATTCAATGTGCTGGTTTGTATCTTTAAAGTCCTGTATGACTTGGGTCGAGACTATTATAACACATGCTCTGGAATAAGAAGACTCAGGTACTGAGAGTCAGATTGTCAGAAATTTAGGGCTCCAGCTGAGTCCAAGGAGCTAGACCAGTGGTTCTCAACTTGTGTGTCCCCAGGTATTTTGGCCTACAACTCCCAGAAATCCCAGCCAGGCAGGTCCTGGGCCCCATTAAACTACAAATCTCGGAATTCTGCAGGAGGTAGACATTGGATATAAAGTGGATCCATGTGTGATGAGACTGTGTCTGTTAAAACAGTAAATAATGACTCATTAAGCACATAGTTTCCAGAGATAGCTGCCTATAAATTTCCCAACTCAGCCTTGATAACCGAGTGGCAGTGCTCCTAGTGTTTGCTGTGCTCATCTTGATGATTGGCCATAACTGATAGATGTGATTTGCTCTCTGCTTACTTCCTTTATTTTATTACTGACTTGGTGCATTATTACACAAGAGTTTAAAGAGCTGTAGATTTCTGGGACTTGTAGTTTAATGAAACCCAGGAACTCTCTGGCTGAGCATTTTAAAGGCCCCTTTCCTAAACTACAAGCCCCAGAATTCTGCAGTTGGCAACCACAGGATTTCAGATGGAATGCGTACTCTTTCAGCTCTAGTGTTGCTATCACAACTTCTGGACTGTACTGAATTCAGTACCTGACATCTGTTGCTGTACCACCATCTGATTCCTGTGTCACTTGTTGCCTAGAGCACAGGATATGATCTAAAGGCAGTATCTACCTATACAAGTCAGCGTGAGCTTTAAGATCTGCAAGCGAGGATTTTCTCTCAGTCCCACCAAATGTGCAGGTATGTTTATTGTGGTTTGTCCTGATTGTCCTTCATTACTAGGTGAAAGAAAGCTTGCTGTGGCCCTTGGAATTGGAATTATAAGGGGGGGGGAGTGTCAATATCTACATAAAGTTTATCTGCACTACAGGTAGTCCCCGAGTTACAAACTTATAAATGACTCATAGTTAAGAACGTGGGTGAGGCAACAGGAAGTGAGAGAAATTTACTCCTTGGAAGGGAAATTAACTCCTGAAAAAGTTATCATAGGGGAAAAGGGCTTTTCACTGGAGTTTTATAACCAATCCTTGTTTCCACAACAAGCCAAAATTTTCAAAATCCAATTATCACAGGGACAGAAAGTGAAGTGAGATCTTCTGAACAGGGGCACAGACAACAAAGGAAACATCACAGGGGTGTTAATGCTTTCCTATGTTATCCAAAGCTTACACACACACACACACACACATATGGCTGGTGTTACACTTAAAAAATTACCTCTTCTAGCAGCTGTACTCTTTACATGCTTGTGTAAAAACAAAATACCCCAAGCTCTCCTCTAATGCAAACAGTTCCCCATTTATTTGCAAAACAATAAGCTGGGTTAAAGACCAGCCAGTAAAGGGTCACAACTCAGCCTCCAACTCCTATAATCTGGACATACCACCAAATGTCACTCTTAATCAGATTCCCATCTTAAAAGTTCTGTATACATGACTATTACTGTGCCGTCAACTTTGTATTGCAAATATCTTTTAATAACTGATGCTAAGTTTATGAGCATTTTAATGCTTGATACCTAGGCACAAACTGCCCATGTCTCCCTTGAGAGAAGGAGACTCAGCAGTCAGACCTGTGCTGGGCTGAATCAAACATTGCCAATGCGTCTCAGGGGAGAACAAGCCACTCAGA
Source organism: Anolis apletophallus (assembly GCA_030556195.1). Lineage (NCBI taxonomy): Eukaryota > Metazoa > Chordata > Lepidosauria > Squamata > Anolidae > Anolis > Anolis apletophallus. The sequence goes on along the minus strand of JARBWK010000008.1, from coordinate 31,377,558 downwards.
CAACTATGTTTTTTCAGCATGAAATGTTCTTAATGTGCAGAATTACAGCTGTAAAAGAGGCATTTTAGAACTGAGTTCCCATAATTGCTGCTTACACAATGACAGTGAAATATATTGTTTTAACAATATGCGCATTGCAAAGCTCAAAGAGGAAAAAACACAGTGCTGGTGAAATGCATGTGTTCTATAGCTGCAGTCACTAAGGTGAAGGTTTTTTTTATTTAAAAAAGATAACAAGAAAAGTAATGTATTTATGTAGGCATGTATTCTCAAAGGAATGACAACACCATGAGTTCTTACTAGGGAAGTACTTTGAATACACATTTCTGCATAATTTACTGTAATTACAAGCTTTAAAATGTTTGATAAAAGCTAAAGGTTTTCCCTGACGTTAATTCTAGTCGTGTCCAATTCTGGGGGGTGGTGGTACCTAGGTGGTACCTATTGATCTATTCACATTTGCATGTTTTCAACCTGCTAGCTTTGCAGAAGCTGGGTCTAACAGTTGGAGCTCACCTCGCTCCCCAGATTCTAACTGCCGACCTTTTGGTCAGCAAGTTCAGCAGTTTAACCCTCTGCACCACCAGGGGCCCAAAATGTTTGATGAAACCATTCTGTTATTCAGCTAACGCTGCTGAGATATTAAGTCATAGGCAGCAGATAATTGAGAACAACAACAGGTCCCTTAGGCTGTCTCTCCTCATGTACTCACTTTTTGGCCCCTGCGTTGTAGGCCATGTGTGCCAAAAAGTCTATCTTAAACCCTTTTGCCTTGTGTTTCATAGGTAGTTTGGGATGCTGTCCCATCAACTGACTATCTAATCATGGGATAAGGGAAGAATTTCATGCCAACCTCTGTCTCGGGCAACACAAATTTTAGGTTGGCCTCAGAACATGTGCTTCCCACAGCAATGATATCTGAATGATGCTATTGGGAGATAACAGTCACTCTTGCATTATCTCTACTGACCCTGTGGCTACTTGCCACATATATTAAATCCCCAAAATTATCCAGTGATGATGAAATTTGTCTGTCAACACACAGTGATAATGAAAATGCTGAGATGATGCCATGATAGAGCCAATGTGAAGACGCGCCTGGGAACTTTGGCTTAGAATAGGAATAAGGACGTGACATCTCTTCCCAGGGGACTTCTTCTTGCCTTCCCATAGAGAACTGGAACTTCCAAGGACCAAACCAGTCACTTTAGATAATTCAAACAGGCTTTATTGTTCACAAAAAGGAGTTATCTTATAGAGGTACTAAACTTAGTTCTCCAAGCAGGGGTAAAATAAAATATACATTACAGTTCTTTAGTTGTTTGGGTCCAGGAAGCTTTCAGCCGGATGGTTTTCCAAATTCTCTCTCTCTCAATGGCTTTGAGGTGAGAACTCTCTTAGCCCCAGTCAAATGGCCTATGTTGAAGGCACAGAGTCTTCCTATGGATGCCAAATGACTTGTTGAAGGCGCTTGAGATTCCACAGTCCCATCCAGGTGTGCTGGATATGCAGAATGAATCCAAGAAATGAAGAATTGGTGCTAGAGAATGCCTGACTGAGGCCTGGCTGGCAAACCCTCTAACACGTCCGCTTCTGTAGAGATGCAGGCAAAATCTAAAGAGAAAGCTAGATTTCCAAAGTCTCAAGGGGGAGGAAAAACAAACTTAACGATGATTGACAGCTCTAAAGAATCAATCAATGCAACCAAAACTTAACAACACTAAACAGACTAGCTGAAACATAATCCAATAGTTTAAACCTTGCAACTCAAAGTCTTATACACAGGTGGCATCAGCCACGCCTTCACAGCCAATTTCCAGGACTGGTTGCCAAGTCGCAGTCATCTCAGAAACACCAAGTCAACCAAAGGCATTATTTTCACCTAGAGATTCCTTTTTCTCAGGACAGGACAAATAGTAGTCAGAGCCAAAAATCAGGAATGCCATGTCCAAAAATCTGAAAATATAACTTTCTTGCACTACAGCAGTGGTTCTCAACCTGTGGGTCCCCAAATGTTTTGGCCTTTAATTCCCAGAAATCCTAACAGCTGGTAAACTGGCTGAGATTTCTAGGAATTGTAGGCCAAAAACACCTGGGAACCCCAGGTTGAGAACCACTGGACTACAACTACCAGAATTCCATAGTTAGGAGGGTTTTAGAACTTGTAGTTCAGAAAGGCCTCTAAACTTTGTCTATTTTTTTACCCCATCTTCTCTAATTCAATGCAAAATATATTACCAGGAAAAAGCCATTGTGTCTCCTCAAACACAGCTAATGATGTACGAGAGTAATCAAGATACAAGAATGGGGTGGGAATGCATTGAAAGCTGGAGAACTATGTTAAGCCCTTCTGATCTAAATACAATCCAGTTTGTCCCACCAAAGCTTCTATCTTCCATAACCAGAATACACTTTTGGTCATTTTTGGACCAGATGTTTGCTATTTCTGGCTTTTGAAAGTAGTGTTTAAGTACAAAATGGCACCATGTTTTTCCAACTAAAATGCATTTTCATTCCCCCAAATTTTGAGGACTGGAATATGAGAGTGGGCATCCAAATGGGACTCCTCTAGGGGCAGCATGGTTAAAAGGAGGACTCCAATCCAGGGATGGAAACAGCGTGGATCTTTCAAGCAGTTCTTTGGGAAACAAGATGGTGTTAGATGACAATGACCTATATTATTTTTACATGCCGAATTAGGTAATCAATGGACTTTGGAGAATGTAGTTTCATTAGGGATGGGCTTCACACACACGACCATTTCCAAGTAGAATTACTGGAATTTCTATGGTTCAGGCTCTCCTTCTCCAGTTCTACGATACTGATTGCAAATTATTTATATCTGCAGCTACTGTTGCAGTTTATTAATTTTAGCTAGTGGGATTTTATGGTTTTATGTGATCTGTTATTGTTATTGTGATATTGTTTATGTACGTAATGTATTTTGTGTGTTTGCATCTTTGGGTGCTTTTGTGAGCCGTCCTGAGTCCCTTTGGGGAGATAGTCATGAGGTATAAATAAAGATGATGATGATTATATTCTTATGGTGAGAAGGAAGAATCTCGGAGTAAGAAAATTACACATACTTGCCACAGGTTGTTTTGGTGTGGCTACTACTGTTGTGTATTCAATGCAGAGGTTGGAAAATGTTATTTGAATAACTATAATTTCCTTATGTTTTTAATAAAAGTGCTTGCAAAGCCGATAAGAGCAGAAAACAAAAGGTGCTTTCTCCTGGGAGAAAAAAAAAGGAAAATGCAATAGCTAATCAAGAGTATATTCACATTTGCTAGAGTTACTGGTTATTATCTGAATTGTTCATGCTTTGGTCAACTGTGGTTGGCGCATAATGTGTTATAATTAAATATATCAATAGTGGACATTTCTAGCTCTTAGGTTTGGCCCTGAAATCTCAGAGACTGGATGCTTGTGGCTTGGCAGCCTTATCTCTAACACTGGCAACGTCAGTGGTGATGTGTCTGAAAATGCTAGAAGAAACCATGCAGCAAACTCTTCTAAAACATTATCTATTGTCATGCTTTATATGTTTGGTTGAAAGGACTCTATTTTCAGTTCAGTTTATTTCCAATTAAGTGTGTATAGCAGAGTTTGCTGACCTTGGAAGGCTGGTGAAAAAGAGTGCAACCTTTGTTATATATGAACGTTTCAAAATTATTTTCTTCCAAAACTGAAAATTCTAACTAACTATAAAGTATGGGAATGAAAATTGTTAATAAGCCAAGTACAGCCCATACCATTTGAGATCAGAGGACTGACACTGTTAACCTCAAAAGAGGCAAAGCATGACCGTTACTAAATCCAATTATGTAATAATAATAATAATAATAATAATATGGCTATGACTGACTGCTGTTTTTACAATACAGCCCAATAGATGGGAGTTAAAAACCCTCAAACCACAGTAATCATCTCAATTGGCTTCCAATAATAGCAAATTATATGGGGGGTTAAGCCAAGGTTCTTTTAAGCACACTGCATCAGCTTGATTATCAGCAGCAAAACTACATATAAGCAATGCTTTCTGGGCTTAGCAGTGCATATTAAAAATGAACAATATAATTTAGAAGGAGATTAAGGAATAACTGCGTACCACACAAGCACTTTGTTTACTTCAGCTGCTGGTAATGGGCTCCAGCAATGAAAAGCGAAATGATTCATAGATAACAGCACACAAATTACTACAGACAAGCATAGTTTTTATCGTATTTGTGAAAAAAATGCTCCTGGCTGTTGTGAAGGGGGTAAATGGGACAGAATGCGTCTCATACCTGTGGAACAGAAATCCCCATTTGGCTAGTCATACAGCATTTTCTTCACTATACAATTTTGCAGTTAGACTGGGTACAATATGATGTATTTTGCTTGCATTGCTAGAAATTTACAGCTGATTTATTATTTTTCTTTCTTCTAAAGTTTCAGATCTATTTATTGAGATTTTGGGCAAGTCTAAATTGGTGGTTTACATCAGTGTTTCCCAACCTTTTTTGAGCCGCGGCACACTTTTAACATTAAAAAAATCCAGGGGCACACCACCAACCAAAATGACACAAAATGACACTCTAACATAGTAAAGAACGGCTGGGGGTTGGTGGCCTGCTGGGAGCAGCTGCTGGGAGCAGCTGCTGGGAGTGCCAAAGCCGGGGAGGGGGTGGAGCCAGGCTGCGCCATGCCCCGCCCCTACCCCGGCTTCGGCTCTCTTAGCAGCTGCTCCAGCCTTGAGGGGGCAGTGCCAAGCCAGCGGTGCCAGAGTCAGCACAATGCTGGCTTGGCACTGTCCCCAAGGCTGGAGCAGCTGCTGGGAGTGCTGAAGCCGGGAGGGGGCAGAGCCAGGCCGTGCCATGCCCCCCCCTCCCCCAGCTTCAGTTCTCCTACAGGCCGCACCCAAACCCCCCCCTCCCCAGCTTCAGCTCTCCTACAGAGGAGGAGCATGAGCGGTGGACGGGCTTCAGTGGGCGGGCTCCTCCTCCACGCAGCTTTAGAGAGCGAGGGGCAAGAGTCATGGTGGGAATTATGGCGGATTGGAGGCTGGCTGGAGAAACGGCCGAAGGAGGCGGCGCCCTGGTCCCTTCTTTTTTTTCTTCGCCACTGCCTGGCCCTTCCTCCTCCTCCCCCAAGCAGCAGGAGGGGGGAGGAAGGGGGGCAGAGAGCTTTTCTCGTGGCACAGCAGGAGGTCCGTCACGGCACACTAGTGTGCCACAGCACACTGGTTGAGAAAGACTGGTTTACATGGTACCAATCCATTAATGCAAAGGAAATTGTACTCGTATCTCCTGAAGCTCCTACACACCCATAATTCCTAAAACTCTTAATTGTAAAGGAAAATACATTTTTTCTGGCTTAGTTTTAGATTCCACCGGCTTTGAAACCAGTATTTCTCAAACATGAATCCCCAGATGATTTTGTTCTGTTTCCCAGTACGACCAATGCATGATGGGATTTGTAATTAGAACGCTACACATAGAAACCATTAGCTTAGTTCCTTTGGAGATCTAGATGCACAGACTTCAGTTTCCAGCGTCTTGGTGGGCAAGTATGCATTTCAATTTTTTACAAAGGTCGAGGATCTCTTCCACCTTTTTATTTTTCATACACAGAGTCCTGTTAGGGCATGTAAACATCAGTCAGTGAGTGTGTTAACTGAAAATGGAAAGCACGAAGCTGATTGGTTGGGCCACGCCCGGGGAGCTAGCTGAGCCTGGAAGTTTTGGCAACAGTTACAGTTTTAGGCTTGAGCTGTGCAGGAGCTTGCAGAGAGAGACAGTTCTTGCTTCATGAGCTGCTGGAAGAAGATATTCCACATAGACACCTAAAGACCATTTTAATCTCTCTCAAAGGATATTGTGTGAGTCGATGCAACTATTCACATGACTGTATATATTGTTGCTCTGCATTACAAAGAGTAAACTCCTTGTTCTTTACTGATCATCTGCGTGGCATTTTTTCTTTCTTTCGCTGGCAAGACAGTGTGTGGACTGATAAAATGTGAACTAAGTGTGATTTTCATTACGCCACAAACCTTGCGGTGTCTGTATACACTTGGAGTGGAGAATACGCCTCTCCAGCTGTTATTGGACTGTAGCTTCCATCATTCTTCACCCTACAGGAGTCATTGGTTTGCAGTTTCAATCAGGGGCTAGCATAAGAACGACACGTATTCACGGGATCCTAGCCCTGATAGAGAGGGTACACATGACAACATTTTTTCTGTCTTCATTTTATGGAGTTTTTTAAAAATGGAAATCTGCATATGTGAAATAATATCCCCCATTTTAAGGGGGGGGGGTTATTAAGAAAGGTGAATGAGGAAAGGTTTGTACAAAATGTTAGTAGATCATAACTCATCACTGATCTCAAAACAGAAGGTGATTGATGCCTCTGGAACAAAAAAATCCTAATCCCAAACCATTATGCAAACAATACTGCTCTCAAATATGTGATCTGGCAAATAACACCAGCAATGATTGTTCAGGAAATGAAAAATGGCTCCCACAGCGGGGTGCTTTCTATGTATTTTGAAAGATTATTTTGGTAACTGAATGTCTGAAGCATGCATCTTTCAGATATATGGGGCTTTTGATGTAGAAGTACATGCTGCTTTTTGAATGCCTTTGGAAGATGAAGAATAAAGGAGATTTTCCAAATGTTTGTGGGCATCAAATTTTCTGAAAAAGTTGCACTCAATTTGTTTCACATAAATTGTTCAATCAGTTTGGGCAAGGTTGCCACACAGTAATGTATCCTCTCATCAATTATATGGAATTTTAAACTATATTCTAAGTTTGTTGTTGTTTATTTATTCAGTCGCATCTGACTCTTCATGACTTCATGGACCAGCCCATGCCAGAGCTCCTTGTTGGCTGTGGCTACCCCCAGCTCCTTCAAGGTCAAGCCAGTCACTATAAGAATACCATCCATCCACCTTGCCCTTGGTCGGCCCCTCTTCCTTTTTCCTTCCATTTTTCTCAGCATCATTGTCTTCTCCAAACTTCCCTGTCTTCTCATGATGTAGCCATAGTTCTACATTTTGCCTCTAATATCCCTCCCTCCAGTGCGCAGTTAGGCATTATTTCCTGGAATATGGGCTGGTTGGATCTTCGCTCAGCCTTTCCTTATGGTCCAGCTCTCACATCCATAGGTTACTATGGGGAATACCATTGCAGCTCAGGCATGTAGCCAGGGGCTGGAGGGGCTCAGCTCCCCCCCCCCCACGAAATTCTCAGGGTGGTCTATGAGAAGGCCTTATTGGTACATTATTTAAACTGTTATGTGTATTCATATAATGATCTGATCACCATGCCCAATATATCCCATATGCATGGGAGTATTGGGATAATGATACAAAAGGTTTGCTAGGGTAGATCCTCTCTTACTCAGACTCAGCCCCCCCCAATCAAATTCAGCCCCCCCCCCCAAACAAAATCCTGGCCTTGGCCCTGCCATTGCTTTAACTATGCAGATCTTCGTTGCCAGTGTGATGTCTCTACTCTTCGCTATTTCATTGAGATTTGTCATTGCTCTCCTCCCAAGAAGCATCTTCTGATTTCCTGGCTGCATTCTGTGTCTGCAGTCATCTTTGCGCCTAAAAATACAAAGTCTGTCACTGCCTCCATATTTTCTCCCTCTATTTGCCAGGTATCAATCAGTCTGGTTGCCATAGTTTTGGGTTTTTTAAAATGTTTAACTGATGTTAATAGAGTTTGGCACCACTTTAACTGTCATGAGCCAAGGCTAGGCAATTCTGTGGTGTATACTTTCATTTTAAAAAAATGGTGTCAGAAGCAACTTGAGAAACTGCAAGTCGCTCCTGGTGTGAGAGATTTGGCCGCCTGCAGAGATCTTGCCGAGGGGACGCTGAGATGTGTTGCCATCCTGTCGGAGGCTTCTCTCATGTCCCCGTATGGGAAGCTGAAGCTGACAGATGGGAGCTCACCCCATCTCGTGGATTCGAACAGCAGTTCAGCCAGCACAAGAGTTTAACCCATTATGGCACTGCAGCTCCTTTGATGTACTTTGATGAGGCACCAGCACTGTTTGATTTTTTGGGGGGAGGGACACTAAATACTTTGCAAAACTACACATCCCATGATTCCATGGCATTGACACATTGCAATTAAAGTGGCGTCAAGCTGTATTAATTCTACAGTGTGGATGCACCCCTAGAGAGAAGGTCAACATTTCTAATAAACCCTACTTTATTCCACACTGGCATGAAGAAGGCTGACTTCGGTTGAACAGCAACAGAGTGACTTGGAAGACTAATTAATAATTATCACCGATTTCTAAATGTTGTCATTTTTAAACATCCAATTTAGATCCATGTGTTATGCAAAGACTGACTATCATATGTACACAGAGAATAACATTTTTGGCAGATAGGGGAATTTAAAACACGGGGGATTAACAGATGAGTCACTAATGATATTGCTGCTATTAGGGCTTATATTAGCCCACAAAACTGAAACAGAATATAACATGATGACGGTAGAATAAGCAACGGGCAGGATTATGAGAATAATTTAGGGAGAGAAATTCATTTCATTCTCTACCAGATATGCCATAAAAAGGATTACCATTCCAGTTATTTTTTTAGACCAACATTATAAACATGAATTCCTGGTAGCTGGATATTTCCTATAAACATCAGTTTATAGTGTAGCTGAATTGTTTTCTCATAGCACATAGAGATGGTCCAAGAAGACACTCCAAAAATAAATTGCTTTTAAAAGGTCAAACAGAAAGCCTTACTTGAAATAACACTGGGAGAGAAACCACAATACGAACGCTAAAAAAAGTTTCTGAAAACGTAGCATATTTATGTCACCCATGATCTAATGTTACTTTATTTGCTGTCTATGGCTTCGACTGCAAATGAAATATGGGCATTTCTATTCAAATGGAAATATCATTGCTCTGCAAAAAGCACTTTAATCTTCTTACTTTGCATTCAAGTGAGAGAGAAAAATTGTTGATTCGTTTTCAGTGAAAGTCGTCTTCACAAACTTATCATCTATTCTAGTGATACTTCTATTCTCACTCACTCTCTAACATAGCAATTTGGGTCCCCCTCCCAAGTTCCCAAAGTGGGTAACAGCTCTAGAGACGTGAATTCCTCCAGTACCTTTTACCGCAGGGAGAATGCTGAAGATGTACCTTCAATAAATTCCTTCTCAGCATGCCCATGTTGTTGCGAATGAAAATCTGAAAAAAGCTAAATGAAAATCAAAGACAGAGAGAACAAGATTGTTGATTTTCATCTTCTATGAACGATAGGCTTTTATCTAATAGTCTGGCTGGTATTCAAGAGAGATTTTGGCTAGTGGCATTTAGAATGCAGTTTGCAGCTCTTATAGCAGGGGCCAGGAACCTTTTTGACTCAGAGAGCCATAAAAGCAAAATATTTGGAAATTTATTTCAGTGGGAGCCATATATTGTAATATATAATATATTTTAAGACTGAATTCAACTAAATGTGAGTATATATGTACATACTATGAGAAAAGGATTCCGCCAGGCAGAATGACGGGACACTTCAGACCTAGCTTTGCAAAAGGCATGCTCAGGACTCTGGGAAGGAAGAGAAGACGGAAGGAAGGGAGAAAGAAAGAAAGAAAGAAAGAGGAAACAAAGGAGGGAGGGGGAGAGGAAGAAAGAAAAGAAGAATGAACTATGGAAAAGGAAGAAAAGAAAAGCAGGAGAGAGACAAGGAGGGAAAAAGAAAGAAGGGAATGGGAAGGGAGGAAAGGAAAGGGTGGGGAAAAGAAAGGAATGGGAGTGAGCTTGTACAGCCACAACAAAATTCAGTAAACCACTTTTTTACCATTGAAATTGATGGTGCAGAGTCCCCATAATATTTTTAATCTCTTTTCCTGTCCACCAACATTCTGTTTTCTGTTCTTGAGTAGGGAGTATAGTAGCTGCTTTGGGAAATGGTGATCGGGAATTTCCCGATCACCATTTCGGGAAGTCCAGCGGAGTTGATGGTGTAGGAGCATCACTTCAGTGCTAGTGGTCTTAGCTTCTTCCAGCATGTTAGCATTTGTCCACCTGTTTCCCCAAGAGATTTGCAGGAATTTTCAGAGGCAACGCAAATGGAATCATTCCAGGAGTTGATTGTGACGTCTGTAGACAGTCCACGTTTTGTAAGTGTATAGCAGGGTTGGGAGGACAATGGCTTTATAAATAAGCACCTTAGTCTCGCTCCAGATGTCCTGATCCCCAAACGCTCTCTGCTTCATTTAAATGCTGCACTTGCAGAGCTCTGGTGTTGTTGTATTTCAGTGTCAATGTTGACTTTTGTGGAGAGGTGGCTACCAAGATAGCAGAAATTGTCAACATTTTCTAATGTTACACCATTAAGCTGTATTTCTGGCATTGCAGAGGGATTGGCTGGTAACTGCTGGAAGAACAGTTAGGTTTTCTTGATGTTCAATGAGGCCGAGCCTCTCATTGAAGCTGGTGATATCAGTAAACATGAGCTAAATTGTTCAAAGCCCAATGAAAGAGATAAAGGCAGCTCACAGGAGAGTGATTTCACTCTGAGATTCCTCCCCTCATCCTGTTGACTGGAGAAAAAGGGCCAGACTCTGTTAACCCTGTAGTAAAGGAATGAATCCAGGTTGAGTCAAAATAGACTCATTTGGTATGCCCATATGTAAGGACTCACCTGTCCTAAGTGGGTGGAAAGCCTGCTTGGAAGTTTTGTATTTCTGCTGGAAGATTGCTGGCATCCATTTTGGTAAGGTATTTGCAGCTAGCAGCCATCAGGGGGAGGTCATAGCCAAAGAGGGGGCGTGGCCTTAGAGTCAAGCCTGCTCAGAGATAGGGAGTGCCCTGTGATTGGCTGAATGCCAGAGGGGAGGAGCAGAGCTGACTAGAGGAGGGATCTTGTCAGAAAGATTCTCAGTCTTGGGCAGAGCTTTGATTGAGAGACATCTCAGCTCTAGCCGGCGTGGTTTGAGGTTGGAGTGACAATATCCTCCAAGCCTCAGCCATAGGATCTGCCCAGTCTGTTGCTATAGTGCCACATCCAGGGTGTTTGGCGTGACACTGATAGTTAGGATAGAGCCATTAGGGCTGACTCTGTATAGTCAGACTAAACACCTTGTCTCCTCAGTGTAAAGAGGGAAAGGTGGGTTCTGTGGCTGGAGAGTTAGCAGCAAGCTAACTCAGGCAGGCAAGACTCAGAGGGACTTCTGGTGGATAGAACCCCTAATAGGAACCACCTGTTCACTGCTATTTTCAGACAATAGGGTGACAGGTTTATATTTTAGTCAAGACTCAGTACTGACTAGAGTATTGTTAAGATCTAAGCTTATTGAACTATTTTCTGTAACCGCACGCTCCAGCATATCATCATTTGTAACTGCACGCTACGGCACATTATATTCTGTAACCGTACGCTTTATTGTTGCCTCTCAGTAGAACCATTACGACCAGTGCCTCATTGAGATAGCCGTTTGTTTGTTAATTAATACATTCTTTTGTTAACTTTAAGAAGCCTCCATCTCTCTATCTTTTAGTTCCTCACAGTGTGGTTAAAAGAACTACCAAGTAAACATCTCAATTAACAATCTAAAATCCTAATTAGAACATTAGGTTGGTGGCAGTACTACCGGGAGTATTATTTTAACTAATAATCTCCAAAACCAGTGTCAAGTCGTGACACCATACCACCAAGAACTTGCCACAATTTATTATGTCCGCACAGTCAAATAAATTGTCAATAAAACAGAAAGAGATGTTTTTCTGAAACTCCCTGCCTTTCTCCATTATCTAGCGAATATTGGCAATTTGGTCTCTTGCTCCTCTGCCTTTTCTAAACCCAGCTTGTACATCTGGCAACTCTCTCTCTCCATGTATTGCTGGAGTCTTCCATGCAGGATCTTGAGCATTACCTTACTGGCATGAGAAATAAGTGCCACTGTACGAAAGTTTGAGCATTCATTATTGTTATTACTATTTATTCAAATTTGTGAGTCGCCACTCCCAGGTGGCTCGGGGCGACTTACATAAGGCATAATGCAAAACATACAAGCAATACAACAGGGAAGGGGAAAGGAAGGGGGTATAGGGACAAGTCACACCACTTGCTTTAGCATTTTCCTTTTTTGGTATGGGGATATAAGTTGATTTTTTCCAGTCTGATGGCCATTCTTGTGTTTTCCATATTTGTTGACATATGGCATGTATCACCTTGACAGCATGATCTTTCAAGATTTTAAACAGTTCAGCTGGGATCCCGCCATCTCTTGCTGCCTTGTTGCTAGCAATGCTTCTTAAAGCCCATTCAACCTCACTCCTCAGGATGTCTGGTTCTAATTCAGTCACCACACTGTCAAAACTATCCTCAATATTATTATCCTTCCTATACAGATCTTCTGTATAGTCTCACTACCTTCTCTTGATCTCTTCAGCTTCTGTTAGGTCCCTGCCATCTTTGTTTTTTATCATGCCCATTTTTGCCTGAAATTTACCTCCAATGTTTCTAATTTTGTGGAAGAGGTCTCTTGTCCTTCCTATTCTATTGTTCTTTTCCACTTCCATGCATTGCTTGTTTAAAAATAGTTCCTTATCTCTTCTGGCTAACCTCTGGAATTGTGCATTTAACTGGGCATATACAGTATCTCCTTATCACGGTTTCCTTTTGCTTTCTTCCTTTCTTGGGCTACTTCCAGTGTCTCAGCAGACAACCATTTTGCCTTCTTGGTTTTCTTTTTCTTTTGGACGTACTTTGTTGCCACCTCCTGAACGATGTCACGGACTTCTGTCCATTATGCCAGTTTTTTAGTTAGGTCATAACATATTGAAATAAATTGTTGATGGCTTCCATAATATCTGAATTGCACCTGGACCCTAAAATAAATTCAACACACAGAGAAATATACATACACAGATATTGTAACTATGACATTGTAGTGAACATTGTTTGTAGGATCCAAACTCCTGGACTTATGAATAATTATAACCATAGTATTATGCTAAATACATCTTTCTCTCATATTTTGTTCCATCTCACCAATAATGACCAGCTTGTTAATTGATAACCATTTTCAAAACTACAAAAATCTTAATTCAGTTTAAGTGTAATATATATGACATTTTTCCACCAAGGGCTGTGTCTAATGTACTCTACAATAAATATCAAGAGTCAAATTACAATTAAAAATGGTTTGCATTGTGAGGAACATAAGCAATAATCAGTGTAGTCCTATGCACTATTTTAAAGACAATTGACCTTTATTTATTATGGAGTTGAAGAACATATGGGCCTCCATATGTTGCTTCACTGCAACTCCCTTCAGGCTAAGCCAGCCTATTCATTAATTAACAATATTGGGAGTTGCAAACTAGCTGATTTCCTATTTATTTGTTTAACATACCCCCTTTAAGAGAAAAGCTCTCCCAAGTTGGCTTCCAAAATTTATTATGGTAAATGTTATAAAACAACGAATATGCATAAAACAAGCTGTCCAATTTAATACAAAACTTGAATATTTAGATTCCAGCAGCCAAGAACATCATAGTTCAATAGCTCATAAAAACACACTGTACAAAAAGGCCAGAGGAAAGAAATGCATCTTAAGAACTATTCTGAGGATCAGTTCTCTGATACAGCCTGATGCACTCCAATTGGCAATTAGCATCCTCTACTATTTGAAAAACTGTTAAGTTAGCCAAAATTCTGTTTAAAGATAAAGGAACCACATGAAGACAGAACAGATAATGTTGTCTATGAACATCTGGACTGTCCTACTATGACTTAAATGCAGTTCTTATCAGAGCAGAGCTTAGATGGTCAATGTTGGGGTGAGTGAACTGAGGTTTAGGAAACCCTGAGCTTTGAAAGAAAGAAATAATACAAATATTTATTTATTTATTTATTTGACTTTTTTGGCCGCCACTCCCAGATGGCTCACAAATTCAAGAAAACAAAGCAGCAATAGTACATTAAAACAGTAAAGCACAGCAGTAAAAAGGCATTAAAATATACATTAAAACAACAATATTAACTTAACGGACCTGTGTAATTAAGCTGACTCAATTACAAAAACCTGCCGGAATAGCCAGGTCTTACAAGCTTTCCGAAAAGCCATAAGATCACAAAGTGACCTGACCTCCAGCAGCAAAGAGTTCCAAAGCGTGGGGCAATGATGGAGAATGCCCTTCTTCTCGTCGATGTGAGGCGATAGGCTTTGGCACTCGAGACAAAGAGAAAGTCCTGATCTTCAGATCTCAGTGATCTCGTGGGACAATATGGGGTAAGGCAGTCCCTCAGGTACACTGGCCCCAGACCACACAAGGCCTTGAAAGTCAAGACTAACACTTTGAAGGTTATCCGGAATTCAATAGGCATTCAATATACATTCAAAGTAGAAAAATAAGGAATATGGTAATAATAATAATCTCAAGTGAAATAAGAGTTGGGGTGGAAAGATGCCCCCACCCTCAATATGCTTCATAGTTTGTTGTTAAGTACCCCTTCTCTTCCATGCTAATATCATCAACTGTCAAGGATGATACTGAAGACTGCAATGATCATACATTTTCTTCTTAGCATCCATGATGTTTTGGCTATTATTTAATATGACTTTGTTGTGTTAACAATGTGTACCAGTGGAGAGGCTGTATGCTACTGCTCTGTTGATAGAATTGGATTAAACTGACATTCTATATCTGTGACTTAAGCATGAGATCCAAACCAGGATGTTTTCCTTTGTAAATGTATTTTTATTCAGGAGATTCTTGGGTGTTTTTTAGAGGTTGACTATTGCGTAAGACATTTTTCTCTGCCTTGAAGTAAAGGCGTCTGCTAAAAGAAGGTTTAAAAGGTTCCTTTCACATTACAGTTTGTTAATTGTTCTACGATGTTTATATTGGCAGACATTATAGACATAGGCTTACAGTGAAATAATAGATGCAATCATTCTCTCTGCATATTATTATATTATATTATTATAGCCTGGAAACCACACATTGCTATTATTATTATTAATGTTATTGTTTTAATCTATTGTGTATTTTATATTGTTGTTATATTGTGTTATTGCGGCATTGAACATTGTTGCCAGTGTTAGCCGCTCTGAGTCCCCCCTCGGAGGTTAAGAAGGGTGGGGTAGAAATGTTTTAAATAAATAAATAATTCTGTTTATTTATACCCCACTTTCTCGGCAAAAGAAACTCCATGTGGCTTCAGTTGCCAATAGATACCAATATTCAGATCTCCTGAGGCTATATTTTAAATCTTGTATACATAGTTTTAAATATAGCCTTAGGAGATCTGAATATTGGTTGTTAAATATTTTAATAAATTGACATGCAATTACACTCTGTAACAAAATTGGAAAAACTTTCTGTGTGATGGCACACCTGAGCCTATGAGAAAACTATATTGTCTGGCTTTACTTGGAGCTATCTGTATATCTTCGGTTAAGATTAAGATTTTTAGAAGAACATAAGAACATAAGAAGAGTTGTACACGGGGATCTCGAGCAGAAGGGAGGGCAAAACCCTGACCTGCTCCCGACCCCCACAACCAGTACCCAGGGATATCCTGCCTACCTCAACCAACCCGAGGTGGCACTTGAATGTCCTCTTTCAGTAACTACCGATACACTTGGTATCCATGAATCTGTCTAATCCTGCCTTGAAGTTGTTCAGGCTGACCGCTGTCACAACCTCTTCTGGAAGTGAGTTCCATAACCCAATGACCCTCTGGGTGAAGAAATATTTCCCTTTATTAGTCCTAATTTTCCTACCTTGGAGCTTCAGGGAGTGCCCTCTAGTCCTAGTGTTTTGTGACAAAGAAAACAGTTTTTTTTTTTATTCACCTTTTCTATCCCATGCATGATTTTATACACTTCGATCAAGTCACCTCTTAAACGCCGTCTTTCAAGGCTGAAAAGACCAAGGCGTTGCAACCTGGTTTCATAAGGGAGCCGCTCCATCCCTTGGATCATTCTTGTTGCCCTTTTCTGTACCTTTCCAGTTCCGTTATATCCTTCTTAAGGTGCGGAGACCAGAATTGTACACAGTACTCCAAATGTGGCCTTACCATCGATTTGTAGAGAGGTAATACAACATTTGCTGACCTATTTTCGATTCCCTTTCTGATCATGCCTAGCATAGAATTTGCTTTTTTCACTGCTGCTGCGCACTGGGTTGACATCTTCATTGAGCTGTCCACCAAGACCCCAAGATCCCTTTCCTGGTTTGTCTCGGAAAGCTTTGACCCCATCAATTTGTAGGTGTAGTTGGGGTTCTTTGCCCGATGTGCATGACTTTACACTTGTTTAGGTTAAAATGCATTTGCCACTTTGTTGCCCATTCACTCAATTTCGAGAGATCTTTCTGGAGCTCTTTACAATCAGTTTCATTTTTAACTACCCTGAACAATTTAGTGTCGTCTGCAAACTTTGCTACCTCAGAATTCACTCCTACATCCAGATCATTAATGAATAAATTAAAAAGTAACGGACCCAAAACATTTTTAGACAGAGGCACTTTAGGCAAGGTGAAAAGATACAACAACACGAAGCCAGGACTAGGTATATAAGACCTGAAAAAACTAAGCAGGATCTGTCTAAATAAATAGGTACACCAGTAGCAAAATACTGGTGAAAAGATAACCAAATGAGTTTACTGAAACAAGATAAATAAAGGGTTAACTCCACTCAGGACTATCATAAGGTAACTTAAAACAATACATTACAAAAGGAGAATTTGCTGGTTGTAGTCATCTTTCTGGAATCTTTGAAAGTCTTTTGCCTCTGGTGAAAAGTGATGGTTTATAGTTGTGGCTTGCAAACTATCTTAATTTTCTCTCCTGTGAAGCTTAGGCTGGCCAAAATCTTCTGTTGTTGTTTCGACTGTTGGTATAATAATACTGGTAAATCCAGCAGATGCTAAGAATGCCTGTTTAGATTGCATGGCCTAGGATTTCCAGACAACATCCCAAGCCTCTAGTGCTGTAAAAAAAGAGGAGTCCAGCAAGAGAGCTCTAATACAGGGAAATGAAATAGACCAACTAAGATTGGCCTCTGCGGGGATTGCACCTTTTTACATCAGAAGCATTAATATCCCACACTTCTGTGCTGAAATAATCAAATGCAACAGTTTGATCAAGCAATATTTGTATAGTTTTCTGAAAGTTTAGGGAATTATATCAGCTTACCTGTCCGAATGTATTTCTCCTTATGAACCATCTAGGACTCTAAGATCTTCTGGGGAGGCCCTGCTCTCGGTCCCACATCCTTCGTAGATGCGTTTGGCGGGGACAAGAGACAGGGGCTTCTCAGTGGTGGCCGCTCGGCTGTGGAACGCCCAGGGATATAAGATCAGCCCCCTCCCTTCTGACATTCCATAAAGAGTTTAAAACCTGGCTCTTCGAGCAAGCTTTTGCTAATGCAGCACAATCAGGTAAATATAGAATTACTGAACAGCTTGATGATGCAATTGGATAATGATTTTAGTAAGGAGACGCTGATGATTATATTTTATGGCTTTGTACACTGGGACTGTGGCGCAGCTGGCTGGGTGTCAGTTTCATTAAGATCACTACTGATTGAAAGGTCATGAATTCGAAGTGGCCCAGGTCGGAGTGAGCTACCGGCCAATTTTGTGTAGCTTGTTGTCAACCTTTGCAACCCGAAAGACAGTTGCATCTGTCAAGTAGGAAATTTAGGTACCACCTATGTGTGGGGAGGCTAACTTAACAAATTTATGAGGCCATAAAAAATCTCCAGCAAAAAGCATGCGGGGAATGCAGAAAGTACTTCATCAGTGTCGCAGATGGCTCCATATTTGGTTCCATAAGTCTCTTCGGGCGAACCCAAATCTGTTCGGCACCCTTGCCGGGTGGAGGTGCCAGCTCTAACTGGATTCTCAGGGCACAGTGTTTCGACCATGGAACCTCTATCATAGAGGTGAGGGTCACTTGGATACCTGCACTGAAGACCAGATCTAGGCCAGTAGCCTCTCCATCAATGAAGAGACCGGATGCTTCCCCCTCCGACTGTAAAGAAGAGGAGCAAGTACACAACGTAAAGCCTCCTGCCTTAAAGGCACAGGTAACCAGTAGCCAGAGCCCAATTGAATCACCCCGACCAAGGGTGAATAAAGGAGCTCTGATTGACCATCACACAGCCCCTGAACGGACTAACAGGAGAGGCAAGGGCTCCAATGGGAGGGACAAGACATGGCAGGATGCCCACCTCAGTAAGCAGTCTAAGAAGAGGGGACGAAGGAGATTTAGATCACGTGTGTTTTGGGGACTGGGGCTCAGGAGTCAGGTGAGGAAGAGTAATGCTGAACCTGTGACTAAATCCAGGGAAGAACTTTCATTTATGAAATCCCCTAGTGAAGCAGAACTTTCTCACAGGCCAGCTACGACCCTGGCCCACCCAGTCCTGACCCCTTCAGGTATTAAGATTGATTCATCAGAGGGATTGGTATTAAGATCATCGGAGGCCTGCTTCACTCCGGCCCCAGTCCAAATTGGGACTAAAGAATTGGACTCAGTTAAAATCAGCCCTCTTATGCCTCTCATCAGCACCCCTTTTCAGGGGGTGGGCAGATGGCCGGGCACCTTCTCGGTGGCAGCGCCCAATTTATGGAATGCCTTACTGGAGGAGGTCTGAGCTATAACAGATCTGCCCTCCTTCCGAAGGGCTTGTAAGACCAACCTCTTCTGGCAGGCATTCAGTTTGTGATCAGTTTGTAATTGGTCCGGCCTACTCATCTCCTTTCTGTATTAGTTATAATGGCTTTACTGTGTTTTAAATTGCTATTTTATGATTGTTTGTGTATGTATTGTGAACCTCAAACAAACAATAAGTGAAACCACAGGAGGAAGGCACTCAGTGGGCTCACAAAAAATGGCAATGTATCAAAATGGTATTTATCACATAATCAATGAGCATATATTTCAAAGAACATATATTTCAAAAGATCCAATTGGAAATAGAACAGTAAATAGTGCAAACAAGCTGACATGCACATGCAAAGCCTATGTAACAAATGCAACTTCCTGGCCCTTTATACACAATATAAGCGAGCAGATACAGACAATGTAAAGTTCATAAACATGTGGGCAAGTGCCCTGAGGATATTCAAAGTTCCATATAGCTCACAAGTAGGACGGGGAACCAGGGGATGGAAGGGCTGAGTGCGGTCGCTAGAGGTGCTTTGAAGTTAGCAAGTTTATGACATTTCCTTATTTTCTTTACGGGCTTGTTTACCAACACTGATGACGCTCACCCCTGCGCCACCAGTCGCTTCCTTGTGATGTGGCCGGAGCGCAGCGGAGCCGACGCTTGTGGTCGCGCCCTTGTGACGCAGCTACGACGCTTCGGAGCGGACTCACCTCCAGCGACCGCACTCAGCCCTTCCATTGCCATTTTTTGTGAGCCCACTGAGTGCCTTCCTCCTGTGGTTTCACTTA
Organism: Anolis apletophallus; assembly: GCA_030556195.1. Lineage (NCBI taxonomy): Eukaryota > Metazoa > Chordata > Lepidosauria > Squamata > Anolidae > Anolis > Anolis apletophallus. The sequence goes on along the minus strand of JARBWK010000008.1, from coordinate 31,358,099 downwards.
TTGTTTGTTTGAGCTTCTATTAGCCCACCCCTCCTCTTTGTGTAAATATGTATTGTGAACCACCATGAGCCATTGGGAATGGGGGTATATAAATTAGAAATAATAAATAAATAAATAATATGTGTACATGCCATGTATGTGTATATTGTAATCTGCCCTGAGTCCCCTGCAGGGTGAGAAGGGCGGAATATAAATACTGTAAATAAATAATAATTGATATTATATGCTAAACGTTTTAATTGTATTTTATAATTGTGGAGGCATCGGATTGTTGCCGGCTGTGAAACGCCTTGAGTTGCCTCCGGGCTGAGAAAGGCGGTATACAAATGTGGTAAATAAATAAATACATATGTATATACATACATACATATACGGTAGTTAGACCAGCAGAAGAATTTTAGCCAGTGAAATGTTGTTGTCTGGAAAAGAAAAGGATATGATTTTAGTTACTGGATACAGAAACTTTAGTTACTGGATACAGATACTGCAGTATCTCTAAGGCAGTGTTTCCCAACCTTTTTTGAGCCGTGGCACACTTTTAACATTTAAAAAATCCGGGGGCACACCACCAACCAAAATGACACAAAATGATACTGTAACACAGTAAAGAACGGCTGGGGGTGGTGACCTGCTGGGAGTGCCGAAGCCAGGGGAGGGGGTAGGAGCCAGGCCACGCCATTCCCACCCCTCCCCCGGCTTCAGTTCTCCCATAACCGCCAGCCTTGAGGGGCAGTGCCAAGCCAGCATTGTGCTGGCTCTGCCACCGCTGGCTTGGCACTGCCCCTCAAGGCTGGCGAAGCTGTGGGAGCGCTGAAGCCGGGGAGGGGGCGGAGCCAGGCCGCACCATGCCCCGAACCCTCCCCCCGGCTTCAGTTCTCCCACAGCTTTGCCAGCCTTGAGAGGGCAGTGCCAAGCCAGTATTGTGCTGTCTCTGCCACCGCTGGCTTGGCACTGCCCCTCAAAGCTGGCGAAGCTGTGGGAGAACTGAAGCCGGGGGGAAGGAGCGGAGCCAGGCTGCGTCATGCCTCCCCTCCCCAGCTTCAGCTCTCCCACAGAGGAGGAGCATGAGTGGTGGATGGGCTTCAGTAGGCAGGGCTCCTCTGCGCGGCTTCAACAAGCAAGGGGCGAGAGTCATGGCGAGAGTCATGGCGGATTGGAGGCTGGTTGGGGAAATGGCCGAAGGAGGTGGCGCCCCGGTCCCTTCTTTTTCTTCGCCGCCACCTGGCCCTTCCTCCTCCTCCCCCAAGCAGCAGGAGTTTGGCAGGAGGAGGGGGGAAGGAAGGGGGGCAGAGAGCTTTTCTCGCGGCACACCTGATGATCGCTCATGGCACACTAGTGTGCCACGGCACACTGGTTGAGAAACACTGCTCTAAGGATGCTTCTACACCAGTGTTTCTCAACCTGGGGGTCGGGACCCCTGGAGGGGTCATGAGGGGGTGTCAGAGGGGTCACCAAAGATCATCACAAAACACAGCATTTTATGTCGATCATGGTGTGTGTGTGTGGGAAGTATGGCCCAATTCTATCGTTGGTAGAGTTCAAAAGGCTCTTTGATTGTAGGTGAACTATAAATCCCAGCAACTACAACTCCCAAATGTCAAGTCTATTTTCCCCAAACATTTGGGCATATTGATATTCATGCCAAGTTTAGTCCAGATCCATCATTGTTTTGAGTTGACAGTGCTCTCGGGATGTAGGTGAACTACAACTCCAAAACTTAAGGTCAGTGCCCACCAAACCCTTCCAGTATTTTCTGTTGGTCATGGGAATTCTGTGTCCCAAGTTTGGTTCAATTCCTCCATTGGTGGGGTTCAGAATGCTCTTTGATTGTAGGTGAACTATAAATCCCAGCAACTACAACTCCCAAATGACAATCTCTCCCTCCAATCCCACCAGTATTCAAATTTGGGCATATTGGGTATATGTGCCATATTTGGTCCAGTGAATGAAAATACATCCTGCATACAGATATTTACATTACACTTCACAACAATAGCAAAATCACAGTTGTGAAGTAGCATTGAAATAATTATATAATTGGGGGTCACTACAACATGAGGAACTGTATTAAGGAGTCACAGCATTAGGAAGGTTGAGAACCACTGTTCTACACAGTAGAATTACAGCAGTCCGACCCCTTTAAATATCCTGGTTAGAAGTAGTATTAAACTGTGTCACTTCCACAGTGTAGATGCAGCCTGTCCTTCTGTGGAGCTCTAGGAAAGTGAAGCTTAGGGGTGACTCAGAATATGCAGCTAGTTGTGTGTATAATTGTGCTTCTGAATGGAGGAAAGGAGGAGATCCATCTCCTTTGTGGTGCTAGAGGCTCTTGCTTCTCCTCTGGCAGCATCTTGGTGCTGCTCTTGGCGTGGGCGAGAGAGACTCACAAGGGCTGCAAACCCTCGGAGCTGACCGCGCATGCGCCAGAAGCCAGCCCTAGTCACAACAAAGACGACAATTTAGTGGGTGTGTAGAGGTATTAAAAATATAGAGTGATCATTTGACGTGGAAGGATTTTCCAACACAGAATCTCCCAAAGAGAGGAACCTTCCCAACGCATGCGCGCTGGAGATTCTGATGCGGTGCCGTTGCTAAGCAACAGGCGAAGCTAAAGGTTCCGAGGGAAAGAGCCTGAGGATACCACGTCGCTTCTAAGTCTTGGAAAAAGCTGGGAGATGGGCTGAGAGAAGCGAGGAAAACTAAGTAAGCCTCATTCTGAGAGTGCCTCTTTGCCTGGAATCAAAAGATTATAAATCTGCATCTACACTGCAGATTTAACGCAGTTTAACACCACTTTCACTCTAGAAACAGGGGAGCCGCAGTTTTACAAGGTGGTTAGACTTCCCTGCTCAAGAGTGACTCATCAAACTACAACTACCAGGATTCCGTAGCACTGAGCCATGGGCAGTTTTTAAAGTGGTGTCAAACTGCGTTAATTCTTCAGTGTAGGCACACTCTTAAGGCTGGGTCGACACTGCTATATAATCCAGTTTACCGAATCCAGATCACAGCATCTGGTTTGAACTGGATCATATGACGCTGCCGTGTAATCCAGTTCTAAGCAAATAATCTGGATTCCGGAACTGGGTTATATGGCAGTGTAGATGGGGCCTAAAATACTGTTCGAAGGAAAAGAAGACTACTGAGGACACACATTATCTGCTTTGAACTGGGATATATGGCAGTGTGGACTCATATAACCCAGTTCAATGCAGATATTGTGTGTTATTATATTCTGGGTTATATGGCTGTGTGGAAGGGTCCTGGGTGATGTTTACCTTGTGACTGGAACTGATTAACAGTAGAATAACAGGGCCTTTTCTGTGGTGGCCCCCCGCTTGTGGAATTCCCTCCCAAGTGATTTTCGATCTGCCCCCTCCCTCCTGACTTTTAGGAAGCAGGTCTCGGCGGTGGCTGGGAGAGCTTTCGCACAGTTAAAGCTTGTGTGCTACCTTGGGAAGTCTGACTTGGCCACGGTAGTCCATGCTCTGGTTACATCTCGAATAGACTACTGCAACGCTCTCTACGTGGGGTTGCCTCTGAAGACTGCTCGGAAGCTGCAATTAGTCCAACGCTCGGCAGCCAGGTTACTAACAGGAGCGGGGTACAGGGAGCATACAACTCCCTTGTTGCGCCAGCTCCGCTGGCTGCCAATTAGTTTCCGAGCGTAATTCAAAGTGCTGGTTTTAACCTACAAAACCCTATACAGTTCCGGCCCAGTTTACCTGTCCGAACGAATTCTCCCCTATGAACCATCAAGGACATTAAGATCCTCTGGAGAGGCCCTGCTCTCGATCCCGCCATCTTCACAAGCGCGTCTGGTGGGGACGAGAGACAGGGCCTTCTCTGTTGTGGCCAGGGGCGGTCTCACCTCTCCTGGGGGGGTACGCGAGCCTCATTTGCCCCCATGGCTGCTGGACGCGCAGCCAGCCGGCGGCAGTCATCAGCGCATGCGCAGGGCGTGCATGACGACGCCTCATGCGCAGTGACATCACACGCAGCTTCTTGGCGATGTCACGCACACCTGCACATGCGTGGTGACATCACGCGCAGCTGCGCGAGTGCGTCTTTAACGCCTGCGCATGCGCAGTGAGACAGCGCCGCCTGCGCCGCCGCGCCCGGCTGCATCACCCGGCTGTTGCCCCTGGCCCCTACGCGCCGCTTACATGGCGGAATGCCAAAGGAGCACTGGTTGTCCGGCTGTGGAGCTCCCTCCCAAGCGATGTTAGATCTGCCCCCTCCCTGTTGTCCTTCAGGAGGCGGGTGAAGATTTGGACGTGGAACGAGGCCTTCCCAGAATAAGCTGAGATTGATTTCAATCTGAAATGGGTGACCACTTTTTTAGACCGAGCTGAATGTGGTTTTAATGGCGATGTGGTTTTATGTATTTTAATATGCTGTTTTAAGATGTTTTAAATTTGTATGGCATTGAATTTTGCTGTAAGCAGGTCTGAGTCCCTCCATGGAGGTGAGAAGGTCCGGGTACAATTTTTGAAAACATAAATAAATAAATAAAACATGGCTGTGCAATGAGGCCTTCGCACAATGAGGATGGAAACCACTAATTGGCTAAAGTTGCTGTTTTTCTTCCGGTCTGAGTCCCTCTATTGAGGTGAGAAGATCAGGATACAAAAGTTTTAAATAAATAATAAATAAATAAATAACAGTAGAATAAACACTTGGATCACATTCTACCCAGGCACGGGCAAACTTCAGCCCTCCAGGTGTTTTGGACTTCAACTCCCACAATTCCCAACAGTCTACCAGCTGTTAGGCGTTGTGGAAGTCGAAGTCCAAAACACCAAAGTTTGCCCGTGCCTATTCTACCCAGTCCTTTCTCCTTAAAAGAATCTACTTGACCCAGCGCCCTTCCACACAGCCATATAATCCAGAATATCAAGGGAGAAAATCCTACAATACCTGCTTTGAACTGGGTTATCTGAGTCCACACTCCCATATATTCCAGTTCAAAGCAGAAAATGTGGGGTGTTATTCAGCTGAGTGGAAGGGGTCCCAGTGCAGCCATAACTGGAACCAAGTAGGCGCTTTCCAATTGGGTTACATTTTGGACTTTATCTCATTCCGAATGGGTCATATGACATGACATTTGTCCCATTCCGTCAGTAATCCAATGGAATCTGTCTGCAAAGTGATGCAGAAATGGGAGTGATTGCACACAAGGTTCTAATCGTGTGTTTTTTAAAAATTTAATGCAGTTTCTGGGACGTTTTTTTTTTTAAAAAGTGTGATTGTAAAATCAATATGTGTCCTGGGTTGCTGTGAGCTTTCTGGGCTCTATAGCCATGTTCCAGATGCATACCTGACATTTTGCCCACATCTATGGCTAGCATCCTCAGAGGTTGTTGTGAGGTATATTGGAAACTAGGCAAGTGAAGTTTCTATATCTGTAGAATGTAGGAGAAAGAATTCTTGTCTGCTTGAGGCAAGAGTGACTATTGCAATTGGCCACCTTGATTAGCATTTAATGGTGTTGCAGCTTCAAAGCCCGACTGGTTGCTGCCTGAGGGATCCTTTGTTGGGAGGTGTTCGCTGGCCCTGATTGATTTGTGTCTGGAATTCCCCTGTTTTTTGAGTTTTGCTTTTTATTTACTGCCTTGTCAGCTAAAATATCGCGAGAACGGTAGTTCAAGACTTCTAGGCTACGCCACTGAGCAATATAAAGTGCAGGTTCTTACCTACAAAGCCCTGAACGATTTGGGACCCGCCTACCTGTGTGACCGCATTTCTGTCTACGAACCCAAGCTATCTCTCCGATCACCTGGAGAGGCCCTACTCTTGCTCCCGCCGCTTTCGCAGGCACGATTGGTGGGGATGAGGGAGAGGGTCTTCTCTGTAGTGGCCCCCCGACTCTAATATCCCCAAGGATATTAGGCAAGTCCCCACTTTGGCAGTTTTTAGGAAGAGCCTGAAAGCGTGGCTGTTCCAATATGCCTTCCCCGAATAAAGTAAATAACGCCCTGCTGTGTTCAAATTTTGGCAAAATGTCCTCAGAAGCACTTTAAGTATCGGTTGGGTTGTCTGCCCCACATTATCCTTTAAAACCTCCCTGCTACATACATTCTACCTCTGTTCGCATCCAGTGTTTAATTATTGTAAAAATTTTAATATTTCACATTTGACCCGGCCAGATTGGTTTTAAATGGTCTATTATTGCTTATGTGTAAGTTATATTGATTGTATTGTTTTATTATTTGCTGTTGTGTTGTTAATTATGTGTCATTGGGCTTGGCCTCATGTAAGCTGCCCCGAGTCCCCTTGGGGAGATGGTGGCGGGGTATAAATAAAGTTATTATTATTATTGTTATTATTATGTTGATGTTCAGTCTGACATCTCACTTTCTACTCTGTATTCCCTAAGGTGTTAGGCACAGCAGGATCATTCCCAGCCAAGTAGTATAAGCCCCTTTAGCAATGTTTGAAAAAGCACCTTTTGCACACCAAATTTTATGTTGTATCGTTACAAGTATGGTTCCAGCCAAAGAAGTCCAGCTGTACTCTTTACTCCCTTGAAATCCTCTGACCCTTTTGCCTACCTCTGTTTAAATAATATCAAAGTTATATGTGCATATACCTAAATGTTTCTCAGTGTATTCAGTCAGCCCTCCATATCCACAGATTCAATTTGAAAATTTTCAGAAAATAAAATCCCAAAACTTAAACCTGGATATTGCCACTTTATATAAAGGGACACAATTTTAATACTCTATATTGTATTCAATGGGGGTCAAGCATCCACGACTTTTCATATCCGCAAGAACTCCTTTAACTAAAACGCAGCAAATACCAATAGTCCATTATCTATGTACAGTGTCCATATGTGGATCTATTTCTACGAGTGAATATGTGGACTGTAAATACAGTCTAGGATAATTCTTGCACCATTATAAAAAGGGAGGGTTGAGGAGGGGGTATTGCTGTTTATTTAAATATATTATAGTAATTTGTTTAACAATATATACTTATATTTGTGTGTTACCTAATGTGGCTGGTATGGTTTTTTTTTTAAAAAAAGTAAAACTGTATGTTGTTTGAATGGCTGTCATATTTTAAACCAGCTGTGATAATTATGAGTTCATGTACTACAGTTTTCAACTGTGGCGGAAATAGATATCATTCTGCTTGTTACTGCAGCAGACAGAAACTGAAGATCACAATTAGAACATATGCACATTTTTGACTTGAGAAGTGGAAAACAGGGCTTAATCTAATTATACTGACACTTCTTTAAGAAGCTCTTTAGTTTCTGTGACCCTTTAATATGATTTCCTTTTGAGGCAGGCCTTCCTAATTTTCTTGATAAAATTGCCCTGCTGTTAATTTAAAATAACTGATTGAATAGCTGCCATGTTCGATTTCTTTAAAGTTCATATTAAAGCGCTTTTCTTAAAGTCTCTCCCTCTTGGGAGGAGGGATTTCACTGTGCTTCTCAGCAAGATTGTTAGAATCTCACACATCATTCTTCAATTTATATTGTTTGTCACAGCTTGAGATCTCTTCAAGGACTGCTAGTGTACAAATTCCCCCTAGAAATCTGGATTCTGACTTGTGTAGTCTGTGACTGCAGAGTTTAGGATGTGCTTCATCATATGCTGTCATTCACCTTTATTAATTATATTAGAGTATATAAATGAATAATGACTATGTTTAGCATTGGATCAAACACAGTGAAAACAGATGTCCTGATTGAGGCAGCTCACAATAGACTCAAGCCTTGGCTTCACAGTTTTCATCTGAGGTTTGGGGCCCTTCCACACAACCATATAATCCAGGGTCCTTCCACACAGCCCTGTATCCCAGAATATCAAGGCAGAAAATCCCACATTATCTCAGTGTGGACTCAGATAACCCAGTTCAAAGCAGATATTGTGGAATTTTCTGCCTTGATATTCTGAGATATAGGACTATGTGGAAGGGCCCTCAGAATACAAAGGCATAAAATCCCACAATATCTTATTTGAATTGGATTATCTGAGTCCACACTGCCATATATTCCCATTCAAAGTAGATTATGTGGGATTCAGCTGTGTGGAAGGGGCCCAGGTCGTCTCTGGGCCCTTCTACACAGCCCTATATCCCAGAATATCAAGGCAGAAAGTCCCACAATATCTGCTTTGAACTGGGTTGTCTGAGTCCACACTCAGATAATGTGGTATTTTATGCCTTGATATTCTGGGATATATGGCTGTGTGGAAGGGCCCTCTGTTTGTCCTGACTGGATGAAATACTAGCCTTCAGGATTTAATGATCAGATCAACCATGGCCAAAGATTTAGGGGTGGACTGTGGGGTTTTATTCCCCCTCTTTGCCCTTAAATCATCGACATTGATGTAATTTTCACCCAAGTAACTACTGTTAACCATTGAGCAGGGAACCATTGTGTTCCCTGCTCAGCCATGGGCCCTTTCACACAGCCATATAACTCAGAATATCAAGGCAGAAAACCCCACAACATCTGCTTTGAACTGAGTTATCTGCCATATATTCCAGTTCAAAGCAGATAATGTGGGATTTTATTCAGCTGTGTGGAAGGCCCCCCAGAAACTTCCTGGGTGATCTTGGTCCAATTACTAATTTTCAACTCACAAGCTTGTTATGAAGGTAGAAATGCCACCTTCATCTCATTAAAACCCATTTTCTTGCATTATAAATATGGTCTTCAAAAGTAAAAATTATCATTGACAATATGAGAAATTCATTCAAGTGTGGACAAAGGCGTATCTAGTACAGCATTTTTTGGTCCAGATTCCTTTGGGAAGTCCGCAAACAAGACATGAATGCAGTGGCACCTTCCTGCTAGTGTACTACATTGTTTGGTATCTGGCAGGGGCGGATTTAATGGTATGCAAAGTAAGCGGCCGCTTAGGGCGCCACGTGGTCAGGGGCGCATCTGGCTGCCAGGTTCCGCGCATGCGCATTTGCTGCTGTGCGACTCCAGCTGGCTGGAGACGAAAATCGCGCCCCAAAACAAGGCCAAAAAGTAGGAACCTTTTGCAGCCGGGGAAGAGCTTCCCACCTCTGGCTGCAAAAGGTTCCCCCTTTTCGGTCTTGTGTAGGGCGCGATTCTCTTCTCCGTTCAGCTGGAGTCATGTGCACCAATGGCGCATGCGTGAGTACGCATGCGTGGAGCCAGTTGGTTCCGCGCATGCGCCTCCCAGCACACATGCGCACCCTCCGCGAGGTCGGAAACTGAGGAGGAGGGTTTGGTGGCTGGAGGCAGAGCCTCCGCCCCGGCCTCCAAACCCTCCTCACTTTCTGGTCTCGTAGAGGGTGCGTATGCGTGCCGGGGTGCATGCGCGGAACCAGCTGGCTCTGCGCATGCGCACCCTTCACGAGGCCGGAAACTGAGGAGGAGGGTTTAGCAGCTGGAGGCGGAGCCCCCGCCCCCGGCCGCCAAACCCTCCTCAGTTTCTGGTCTGGGAGAGGGTGCGTATGCGTGCCAGGGGTGCATGCGTGGAACCAGCTGGCTCCACGCATGCGTATCCTCCACAAGGCCAGTGAGCAAGGGGGCGCCAAAATAATGTTCGCTTACCATTTTGAATTACCTTAGGCCGGCCCTGGTATCTGGCTATCTTCTTATTTTTCTACTTTACCCTTTGATTGCATAGACTTCTCACTGGCTGTGGTGGTTAAAACTTGAACAAACATTAGACACAATTGGATTCAGTTCCACGACATTACAGCCATGATAGTCATTGGATGACCTTGGATCCATTACTATTCCGCTACTATGTGAGTTGCAGAATGGAGAAGCAAGAAGATTATTTAGTATTCTTAAAGAAAATATGGCATTGAAATGTGATAAGTAACATAACTTTTCATTAAAAATAAAGTGATTCCACTAAATGGAGTAGATAGCTAGAAATTTTGAAGACAGACAATGATTCTTAGTGTGATCTATTTCTTTGCCAAAACATCTGTGATACCGTCTAATATAAATTCAAAGCTATTATAGAGCCTCAACCACACAGCTGTGATTCCTCCAAGGAGGAGATAATGTGGGCTCCATAAGTGAATCAAAAAATAAATAATAGCTCAGTCACTTACCTTGCATTTCCTTTTTATTGGTCTCTTCTTTGGAGGAGGACTAATTGTCCTCAAAGATGACCCCTGATTTATGGACAAAAAATAATAATGACACATCTGGCAGTGTTTTCAATTTTGTGTTTAGCAAACTGGTGCTTCTTGGGCTTTAGGCTTTCCCCTCTGTCTTCAGTACAGACTCCAGTCTCAAGAAACAAGAGAAATTAAATGTTTGTTCCTTGCCAAGGCACATTAATGGAACACAGAATGTGATGTTGTCTGTACTTATGGGGAAAAGCCTATTGCTCCTTTATTTCCCTTTATCTCTCCCACAACAGTTCAAAATTAAGTTCAATGTTCTGACAAACTATAGTTTATTGTTTTATTATAATACAGCAAAGTATGGGTTGTGTATAGCAGATGTTGCTGGGTTGAACAGTTTAGCCTTTTCACATTCTGGTTATTGGTTTAGAAATTGTCACGTGCATAGAAAAGAGCGAGAACTGAGCTCATTGCTTTTCATACACAAACAGTTAAACCACGATTTGGCATTGCAGTGGAATGTCCCTGGTGTAATGTCATATTGTATGTAGTAGTAGGAAGTTATGCATTCATGAAAATTGCCAAGGCAAATGGTCAACCTAAATAAATGAAATAATTAAAAATTGAAAATGATTGACAAGTTGGGATTTCGATATTAACAGTGATACAGATTTAAGTTATTACTGAAGTAAATGAGTCATACTGCCAGAGAGCCAACACATTTCACATTAACCAGTTGATTCTTTACCTGAAACCTCGTTCTCTTGGATTTTTGCAAAAATCCTCAATTTTAGGGATGAAATAAAAAGTTTAGGTTAGAAATAGAATCTTAGAGTTGGAAGAAACCACAAGGGCCATCAAGTCCAAGCTTTTGCCATGCAGACACATACAAACAAATCATTACTGACAGATGGCCATTCAGCTTCTGTTTAAAAACCTCCAAAGAAGGATATTCTTTTGTCAAACAGCTCTTGTTGGAAATGGCAACCTTCTTCAAGCCTCCAGTTGTAATTTGTTTGTATGTGATTTTGTTTGCTTATTGTATTGTATATGTATGTTTTGGTATGCAGCTTTTCCTTTACTTTGTTTCTTAAGGTTGTGGGAGGGGCTGCAGACCACATGATCAGATCTGAGACTGCTTATTGCTCAGACTCCATTTTAGAGCACAGACTCCATTAGACTTTGGACTGTTAAGAGCAAACTCACGTTGCTCTGTGTATTATCTGCACAGAGAAACCACTTCAAATCCATCTGTAATTGGATTGACAAGTTATGTACCTGTATGTTGATTACATGAAGGTTGTGAGTAAACCAGATGTTAGTCTACTTTATTTTTGTCTCTTGAGAGCATGATATAGAAACAAGAGCTTTTATGGGAGAGTAGATGTTTTTGAGCACTAAAAAATGCTTTTGAAGAACTGCTATATTTTGTGCATTGGCATAAACTCTGTTCCTAACAGATCAGGGACAACCAGGTTCTCAGTGTAACAACTGAAAACCAAATTGCCTTTCATAAGTACATGTGGATATATACCACTAAAGATAAGATTGTACTCAAACGAGTTTTTTTTGCTCTTCTCTAGAAGATCACACTTTTACAAAAGGTTATAGTTTTTTAAGTGGTTGTGAATGCCATTTTTCTCCAAAAGGTTATGGAGATTCTGGTTTTCCAAAAGCTCCTCCTGTCAGTTTTTCCCCTCGCTGCTCCAAGTCGTGAGGGCAACTTGAAAGGGAGTGCTGGTCTTTGCACCCAGTTAGTCCTCCTTGTTCTGCACCAGACTCTCCATAGCAACTCCTCATCTGCTTTGAACCCTGAGACTTTTCTGGGATTTAAATAGCAATCTGAGATTTTTTTAAAAAGGAGAGGAGATTACAAGACAGGGTGAAAATGGGTTTTCAAAAATCCATGCAAATACTCCCTTCTCTCCAAAGATTGAAAAAGGGAATGAGGGGTTGAGAAATGGTTGGCATTTCCCCATTTCATTATGATTTTTCACCTTTATTCTTTTAGTAAACGTAAATTTAAGGAGCACATTTAAAATGAATGTAATTATTTAAATCAGCTTCTTTCCAACACAAATACATTTTATTTAGGTTTTCTCTTCTTATAATGGTTAAGTTAATATGTTGATCCTTTCCCTATTAATGCTGCCATCTCTAACTCTATGATATAGTAGAATATTGGATTGACATTTGATCAAACTTTTGAAATGACAGTCTTGCTTTTTACTACTCATACAATATAACTAAGATATCAAGTTACTTATTACAGCTTGGGAGTTTCTGCAAAAATGTGTCTTTGAACTAAGAAACTGTTTATGTAACTAGTTTATATCTGAATCTTTTTTGTTTATCTGTGTGAGATCAATTCACTTGCATGAACTACAATCACACATAATTGGGTGCAGGCCTTGATGTGCAGTGTTGATGTCATGATACTTGGAGACATTTGAAATATAAATAGACATGATTTGGAGACATATAACATATCCACTTCTCAATTACCTGTAAAACATCTTGATCTATATTGTTGCAGCAAAATAAAGCAAAATCTAATATTTTAAAGCTTGCACCTTGTGTTTTGTGCATTTGGTTGGCCAGTAAAAGAATCGTCTCCTTGTGGATTTTGGATTTCTTTTTTATTTTGCTGTATGGCAAACACAGCCCTGAATATCTGTTTTGATATTGTTTCAGGATTGAGAGGAAAGACCAAACCCAGTGAATCAGCAAGAAGGGGAGACATTGTTTGGTTCCAAGTTGTGGACATTGCAATAAGAGAGACAATTAAGCTCAGAAGTAAGTCTGAAAAACAGTTAACTCATAGCTTCATAACTATTGAATAGTCATGCCTATTTCTATATATCACAGTACACTTAATTCTTACGATTAAATTCAGAATGATTTCATCATTGGAAGTTCAGAAATATAGCTTAGATTTATGACAGCATAGTATTTTGAGTCAAAACACTTTAATGAAATCCAAAGTGAAAAATTGATCTCCCCCCTTTTGTACCATAGGGCTTGTGCAGTTACACCTTGGGTTGAACAAAATGCCTGATTAGTTCAAGATGAGGTTAGATATTCATGTAACACAGGTGCAAATAAGAACACAGAGTCAACATTCTGAAGAATCAATTCCATGATTTTTTAAAAACCAAAATCAGTTTTTCTTACATTTTCACTTTGTTTCTGCCTGTTGTTCTATTGAGATATGTTTTTCCCCAGGGAGAGAATGATGCATTTCTGTTTCATCTTCTACCTGATAAATTGAAGTGTGTCAGCAGACAGAGTACCATGGACCTGAGTCATTATCATCACAGAGAAAATGAAATAAAAATAGTAATTGCTTATTTGAGGGAAACTGGTGTATTTTAACAAACTTTGTATAGGAAAAAAGTCATCTATATACATCATACATATCCAAGTGTACATTTGGTGGGCATTTTACTCATGTTATATATTCATATATATACATCACCAAGAAAATGCTCACCCAAGTCTGGAAATGTGGAGTAGCTGCATTATTCGGTCAATTTTAATTTATTAATTTATTTATTATACCCACCTTTCTCATCCCATAGGGCGCTCAAGGCGGCTTACAACTCTGGCAACATTCAATGCCACTTGAAACATAACAATAAGACATATCTTATCAACTAAAAACAATTCAAACAGTTGAACAAACAAAACACACAGAACCATAAACAGATTAAAAACATAAAGTGCATAATTCAGTTCATCCATAATCCTTGCCCATAATCCTTATTCAGACTGTGCTGAATCCATAATAACTTAATCTTCTAACACTTGTGTACAGAGCCAAGTCTTTAACTTTTTTCTGAAAATCAGAAGAGATGGGGCCTGTCTGATGTCACTGTGGAGAGAGTTCCACAGTCCGGGGGGGGGGGGCACGGACGGACGGACAGGGGACGGGGACTGAGAAGGCCTGGTTTCTCATACCCATTAATCGTGCTTGCAAAGGGGTGGGACTGAGAACAGGGCCTTCCCAGCCGATCTTAAAGCTCTTGTTGGCTTATAAGAGGAGATGTGTTTGGACAGGGAAGTTGGACCAGAACCGTTTAGGGCTTTATAGGCCAACACCAGCACTTTGAATTGGGCTCGGTAGCAAACTAACAACCAGTGGAGCTGACGTAACAGAGGAGTAGTATGCTCCTTGTACACCGCTTCAGTTATGTTGGATACATCCTTAGAGTTCAGACTTGTCGCAATTTAAGACACAAGTGAAGAGCTATCTCTTTTGTCAGGCCTACACAGACAGTTTTAATGTCAAATTTTAGATTTGCATCTTATGTTTGATCTTTGTTTTGTGTATTTTAATATGTATTTTGTGGAACTATGTTTAAAAATGTGTATTTTAAAGAATGTTTTTAGATGTAAGTGTGTTTTAGCAATGTTGTAACCTGCCTTGAGCGGCAAGGAGAGGTGGGAAAGAAGTACCATATTTTCTGGCGTATAAGATGACTTTTTAACCCTGGAAAATCTTATGGAAAGTAGGCGGTGATCTTATACGCCGGGTATAAAAACGGAGTTAGGAGAAAGAAGGAAGCAAGGCCACCCGATCAGCTGGCAGAAGCCTCCATAGGCTACCGGGCTCACCTAGGTCCAAGGAAGCGCCTCCGGATTACGACTCCCAGCAGCCCTGGGCGGCGACGTGCCTTGGACGTACCCACTGAGGGATTTTGGGAGTCGTAGTTATCAAATCAATAGAATTATGTTGGAAGAGGGGTAGTTTTATACAGTTAATATAACTCTATATACGCCTAGTCTTGTACGCCAGAAAATACAGTAAATTTATTGTTGTTGTTGTTGTTGTTATTATATTAAACCCACAGTGGATTTTTGTCTCATTAACATATCAACTATCATCAACAGGAAATGATGTATTATTTCTTCTTCATTGTACCTGTGACTTATACATTTGGGATGTTCTGTACCCGTGCAGCAGGAATTGAAAACCTATCATAGCTCTTCAGCGCAGTTTTTTTAAGGGGAAGGCTTCCCTGTCCCTTTCCAGTGTTAATGTCTAGATACAATTGGTGTTCAAATACTCAAATTCCTTTCAATTGCCACAGTATGAAAGGTGCAGAGGTTCCTAATCTAACTGCTGTGACTGCAGTGGCTGAAAAGGAAATGATGGTGTCAGGTGCATACACGGAAAAGGAGCAGGCCTACTACAAAAAAAAAACTCATCTGAAAAGCTATGGTAGGTTTTTTTTAATTGATGCTGCATAGACTATCCCAATTATGTGAGTTCACAGATAAACACTCAAAGAGCTACAGTTTCATGTAAGCAAACTGTGCTTCCTAAAATTTGGAACCCAATGGAAATGGTAAATCTAGGAGTGATAACCATTTTGTTATGCCAGAGATATCAATTCCATTAAATTCAGTGAATTACAACTAAGCCCCATGGAAAAAATAATGTTCAGTCAAGGTTCACTGCTTGTTTATCATCACCTCCTTTGTTTGTTTTTAGAATGGGTAAAAAAGTAAAAAAGGAAGTGGAGCCTCCTCCCAAGGATGTGGTAAGTTTACAAAATACTGTTCACTGTAAAAAGAATTGCACAATTACAACCTTCAAGTTTGCTCTCCTTCATAGTCTTGTACTCCCACTTACTTCCTCTTGTGCATCTAAAAATGTCTTGTAAAGATAACATTTTTTGGAGTTGAGCTGTATGTGGGTAAACAGAGCGACCAACCGCATCTATTTTATGAAGACTCTTATCTTCTGCATTTTGTAAATGTAGAAAATAGACTTACTCTAAACATTGTTTGCTATTTCATTAGTTAACATCCAAGTTCCGAGATAATTTTGACAGGAATTAGGGTAGACTGAACTTGAACTGGAAGTAGGGGATACTATTTCTGCTCTGCCTCACACAGTAGAGATGCGAATATGTAATAGAGCTATTACTTTTGTGGCATGTGTGAGTAGCATTGTGGTGGACATCTAGTCCAGGTGAGTCTTTTATAAAAAGTATAACAGATATGCTATATGTACATCCCAGTCTTAATCCTCATGAATTTCCAAGACCAGACCAGAGCAATTGGTGCCCTCTTGGAAGTCTCTCATTCGTAGGGTTGCCATAATAAGTCAATGTCAATTTGGTGGCAAATAACAACAACAAAGTAGGATAAAAAAAGCTAGCCATGAGTGAGCTTTGTTAAATGGCTCAGTTTCTCAAACCTTTCTGTGAAATTAATCACCCTGAAGCTTATGTGATTATAGCATGGAAAAAGATATGAGATCTGTTATTAGGTATGATTCCTGCTGTAAGGCTATTTTGCAGTGCCATCATAGCTGCTTTTTAAAAGGACATCATTAATATAGCTATATATAACTATTCAAAATATTTGTAGTATCACACAGAATCGCATAATATAAAATTGTATCAAGACTTAGTTCAATTGAAGTTAGTGGGATATGTAAGTAACAACTAACATTAAGTGTCCTTCCACACAGCCTTATATTCCAGAATATCAAGGCAGAAAATCCCACAATATCTGCTTTGAACTGTGTTATCTGAATCCACACTCAGATATTGTGGGATTTTCTGCCTTGATATTCTGGGATATTGGGCTGTGTGGAAGAACCCTCGGTCATATTGATATCTTTTAGTATACAATACTTTGAAGAGACAGAGTTTTATGATTTTCATATCAATATGGGATTAAAAGGAATGATTTATAATATTAATACTTCATATACTGTATATACTCGAGTATAAGCCTGGTTTTTCAGCTGCTTTTTAAGACTGAAAAAGCCCCCCTCGGCTTATACTTAAGTCAAAGTTAATTATTACTTTACACTGTTATTAGTATTATTTTTATTACATTTATTATTTTACTCTATTTATTATTATTATAACATTTACATTATTTTATTCTATTATTATCTTTATTCCATTTATTATTTTACTCTTGTTATTATTACATTTATTATTTTACTCAATTATTGGTATTATTACATCTCCATTATTTTATTCTATTATTATTTGCATTACATTTATTATTTTACTCTTTATTATTATTATACCATTTATTATTTTACTCTATTATGACTGTTATCATTACATTTCCATTATTTTACTCTATTATTATTTTTATTACATTTATTATTTTACTCTGTGGTAAAATTAGGTGCCTCGGCTTATATTTGGGTCAGCTTATATTCGAGTATATACGGTACATCTTTAAATAATTTAAACAGCACTTGTATGCATACTGAATTCGCAGTAGCTATACATGCTATTTACTGTTCTAGTGCCTTGCAGAAGTATTATCCACTCACTTGGAATTTGAAATGACATTTTTACTACTTGAGGTATACATAAGGTGGCCAGCGTAGGGTCATCTTGGGCTGTGGAATTTGCAATGAAAGTTTTTTTAAATGTTAAGGTTCTTTGGGCTTTTGGGCCTTGCTGTAGAACACTATGTTTGACACAAAGTGAACAATGCTCATTGCCCTGAGGACGTCACCTCCAGATGAAGCATGGTGAGGAGACTTGTGTTGTGGACTGTGAAAAATGTCAGAACAAAATTGATGAAGCCAAATATTGAGCAATTCCAGAGGAGAAACTGTTCCAGTCTGCATGAGACCCAGGACAGGGCAGTGATCCTAAACATATAGCCAGAGCAACACGGACTTAAAAGCAAGAAATATCTAAAGATAGCCCAGTTATATCCAATTGAGAATCTGTAGCAAGACTTGAAAGTTGCTGTCTTTCTACCTTGACAGAGCTCAAATGATTTTGCCAAGAATGGGCAAACATGGTAGGATTGCTGCCAATGATTTTTCTTCCAAATATTGACTGATACACATGCAACCCATAAGTGCCAGTCTGATTTTTGTTTATTTAACAATGTTATGTATCTTGTATATATGAAGTGGCAACAATGTCAGTTCCAGAATGTAAACAGAAGAAAACGTGGAAAACTGAGCAGGGGATGGTTTAAATATTTCTACAAGACAATGTAGAAGCATTGCAGAACCACGGACTAGAAAGAATGAAATGTCTAACATCATCTAACCTCAATTTTCTGAAAATGGATCTTGGTATATAAGTAGCAGCATAGACACAAGACAGTTTTTTCCAAGTTCAAGATATTCAAGGGGGTACAGTAAAAATGCTCAATTTTGTCAGTGTTTGAAAGGAAAGCCTTCTGAAATGTTTGATTTCTAAACAAAGAGTCTCAAAGGCTTTTTACAACATTTGCCCTTTCTTCAAACTATGTCACTTTCAAACAGTCCATTAAATAGGGTCAGAGCAGCTGGATTTCATCATGGAGTTCTCTCTGCTTGAGAAAGGTCAGAAATGGAAATGAACATTTTGCATCGCTTCCAGATGGCTGAACAGGAATCATGTTATCACAGTGCTTTGACCAGTCTGACATCCTGGAGAGCTGGCCTTTGAGATATAAACTGATGTGAAGGTAGCACAAGAAGGACTATCTATTTTTAAACCCACTGTACTCATGTGGAACATGCCACCTATGGCCAAATTCGGTTACCATCCTTGAATAATTTGAAGAGGTTTATTTGCTAGGATTATTTTCCAAAGAGAGGGAGAGTTTGCTGTATTTTCAGTAATCAGAATGACAAATTGAACTTGTGAGAAACTTCTTGGAATCTTGCCTGTCATAGAACAAATAAGTATGTTTAATTCCCTGAAAGGTTATTTGAATCCACAAGGGAGCTATGATATCTTCCCAGCTTTCTTTAAATATATGGAAACTCTTATTAAAATATTTGAAACTATGAATGTAACCCACGCAGCACTTATACTGTACAAGTCCTGTTGGTTTCAAATGGACTATGTGAGGAAACGTGTAGAATTTCTGCTGAAATTGCCAGATTATACAGAAACAACTTGTGGGTCTCCAGATGTTTTAATAATAATAATAATAATAATAATAATGTTTATTTATATTCCGCTCTTCTCATCCCGAAGGGGACTCAGTGCAGATTACATTACACATACGACAGACAGTCCCTGTCGGAAGACATACAAATTACAATAGACAGTACACAATGCAGTTTTTAGAAGGATTTCTTCTTTCCTGGCTGTGTCACAGGGTCATACAGGGTGTGTGTCACAGGGTGTGGATGCTCCATTACGACATCATTGTTGTTATGTCATTGCGTCATTGTGTCTTTATGTCACAAGGGGGTGCTGTTGTTCCATCCTCATGACGGGAGCTTCTGTTTCCGCATTTCACCTTTCCTGACAGCTGAACTTTTTCAGAAGTTGTAAAGTTCTTGTAAAAATCCTTCCCCGCTTTCCGCGGTCCCCATTGTTGTTTATTCACAGCTGGGCTGTTTTAACTGCTTGGGTGGGCAGTGGACAGGACTCATAGCTGGTTGTCCAAGCCAGCTCGGGGATTCGAACTAGCAACCTTCCGATTGCAAGCATAGCTGTGCTACCGCTGTGCTATCTCCCTGGCCCTTCAACTCCAAGAAATCCTAAAAGCTGGTAAACTGGCTGAGATTTCTGGCAGTTGAAGGCCAAAACACCTGGGGACCCACAGGTTGAGAACCACTGATATAGTTGGCAACCATGGTGGATTGGAGATTTTACACAACAGCTGTTTCGAAGATAGTGGCCACCAGCAAAGGAGTCAGCAAAGGATTCAGCAGTCTTTATCTATTGACTAAAGCAGTGAGGGTTTATGGGAGTTCTGGTCCAAAGACTATGGAGGGCATCAGGTTTCTAAACCTGCTCTAAATATTCTGTGTTTTGTCCCACGCCAGATAGAGCCTAAGATAAAGGTCTTGATAGATTCCATCTAGAAATATGTTGATCTCCATGAACTTTGATCAGATTTTTTTGGAGGGAATACTGATATGCTTTTGCAAAGTTTTCCATATCTGTATCATTATATGCTGTGAGAAATCTAACATGAATTGTATATCTTTATAATTTATAGGATCTTTTCCTTTTGTTGATGGTGCTAAAAACAGACATTGTTCTACCTACTCATTACGTTACTTCCTATTCTTGTATTGCAGCTACTCTAGGGGTCAAATTAGACAATATGTTAAGCAAGTAATTGAAACAGATACACCTTCAGGTCATGAAGGACTTCCTTTTCATAACACTTGACTAACCTCACCTATATGTCTTGCATTTAGAGTGTTTTGTTTAGTGATTAGACTTTGGGAGATAAATGCAAATTTAATTTGCAAGTCTGATTGCCAAAGCACATATTTCTAAGGAGACTCCTTTGTGAGAAGGAAATGTGTTAATCACAGGGCCCTTTATTTATCCATCAAATGTGAGCTTATCTTACGTAGTATCCTTATACTTGTTTTGCACAGATGCCAGATGAAAGTGAATAATTGGTTTGTGTAATGGTGTGGTGTTTTTCTCCCTTTCATTTTTGTTCTGCTTTTTCCATTCCTTTATATTGGTTGTATTCCATTTACTTTATGACTGCATTAAACAGTGAACCAGATCTCTGCAACAAATAATTTATGGTGCTCCCTATTCATGTCATCTCTTGTGCTTTTTTGTGGAACCTTATGAGCTAGCCAAGTAAAATGTATTTTAATGTTGGTTATTTGTGTGTGTCATATTTTGTATTTGGGTTTACTTTGGAATTACATAAAGCCATAGATTTACTGATTTTGTAGATGGCGGGAATGCTGTGACTGTCATTGAGTTGGATTTCAGTAAAGCATTTTATAAGGTTCATCATGATACTTTGATTAACACACCACCTAAATATAGAATCAAGAGACATACCATGAAGTGGATTCAGAGTGTGAAAATCATGCTCGAAAAGTTATCGTCAGTGGCTCTGCTTCACAATGAAAAGCGATCTCTAGTGCAGTGGTGCCCAACCTGTGGGCCGCGAGGCCTAAAATAAGGTCCACAGCTCTAGATGATTAAATGTGGTTTTCTGTGGGTGAGCAGATGGCGACTACTGGATGTCATATGTTCTGTATTAGAAACTAAAGCTGATGTGGTCTATCCAATGCAATTTTCTGAATCAGCACCCCAAATAACCAAACTAAATCTAAAGTTGATCAAAAACCGATTCGTAACCCTTTTGGTACTAATGTTGGAGCGTGGTTCCTGGTCAAGTGGTCCCTGGTCAAAAAAAGGTTGGGAACCACTGCTCTAGTGGAATGCCACAAGAATGAGGGCAGACACTTTTCAATATTTTTGTCAATGATTTAGATGATTATAAAATTTACAGATGAAGGAAAACTGGGCAGGCTAGCACACACATTGGAAGATAGGAACAAGGTTCAAAGGAACCTTGATGAACTAGAAAATTGAATGAACTAGCAAATGAACTAGAAAATGAATACAATGAAATTCAACAGAGGCAGATAAAAAGCATACAAAAATAAAAGTAAAGATATAGGATGGAAAATACTACATGGGAAAAGAACATTGGGCTTATTGTCGATCAGACATTGAATAAGTGTTTGCTGCAGTTGGGCAGTGGGGACTCCCTGCTGTCTCTAAGTTGCCTGATGGGGTTCCAAGTGGGCTGGATCTGGCGTCTCCATGTCTTGGATGCTGGATCAAGCCCACTTGGTGGGTCAGTAGAGAAGGGCCCAAGTCTAATGATTATAAGTTACAGGAGTGTATATTTGGATTGAACTTTAGAAGCAACCTTTTGACAGGGAAGTGGTTTGGGAATGGAACCTAGAAAAGCGGTGGAGGGTCTCCTTCTATGGATGTCTTCAAAAAGAGACTGAACAGCTGGCATCTGAGGAAATCCTGCACTGAGCAAGGATTTTGACTCAATGGTCCATAGCCCCCCCCCACCTTTGTGATTCTATGCTCAATAATTCGATACTTAGAGACTTGTCAGATGTACAGACTGAGTGCTACTAGATTTAAGAAGATTCTTACCTTTTGTTTTGTACTTGAAAGAAACTGAAAGTCTAGGAATGTGACACCTTTAAACATTTACTTTTGTATTGCAATAATCTGAATAGGACATACAAACATACAAAGGATAGTTTTTAACATGGGGAGAAGTTGTAATGGCAGTGGTGACTTTGTGACTCAGTGTGCTCTCTTTTGATTTCTTTGTGAACATGTCCAATTACTCTCTTTTAAATGAAAAGCTGTTAGCATAGTTTTAAAAGAAAAACTTGACAGAGTCCGGGCATTTCTTTGATGGATGGTCAGCCGTCTCTTTTGTTAAGCAGCCTATTAGCTAAATGTTCCAGGGCAAGTGCTGGACATGTCTTCAATGAGACATAATGTTTGAAAGACATCGAGAGATCTCCCTAGAATCTGAAGCCTATTTTGTCTTCTGAAACTCCCCCGACTCCCTTCTAGCTAAGGGTATGGTATTTAAGGTGATGTGCATGTATGTTAAAATAAATGTTAAGTAGATTGACTTCCGGTCAGCGCAAAATGGCGGTCGGGCGCACCTTCGGGAGCTCCGGGGGTGACTAAGGGAGTTGTAGCCGGTGGGGACACCACCACTGTCAGACCAGACAAGGACAGACAGTTGACTTGCCAAGGCAGCCGTCCATCTGGTAAGAGACGAGGTATCCCGGGTGGAACCGGCGTCCCGTTGCCAGGACTGTGCGGCGAAAGAGAGGCAGAGGCGACCTCCCCAGTAAGCGAGTGCTCTCGCTTGAGACCGCCGGCGCTGGCTTTTTTAGGTAGAGCAAAGGATAAAGGATAAAGGTTGGAGCTGAAAATAGAAGACCACAACGGAATCCTCAGGACAATCTCTAGTGTGAAGAAAGGCAGAGAGAGATCTAACCGAGGAGCAGAAGCAAAGGAGAGCCAGACTTGCAGACCCCGGCCGGGGAGGCAAGGTGAAATTTAAAGGAGGACAACAGGAGGAGAAGAAACTCGAGAAGGGGAGGAGGGGTACTTACGCCTCTCCCCCTCTCTGGAGGCCGAAAAACCAGAGGAAGACCGGCAACGGGCAAAACTGAGACGGCGGAAAGAAAGGCTTCGCTCAAGGGCAAGAGAAAGTAAAATGGCGTGGGAGTCTCCCGAGTAGGGAACGCCAGGAGCAGCGGAGAAGACGGAAGTGAGAGGAGGAGGAGGCGGCCAGCGAGCTGACGCCAGACGCCGGACGCTTGACGCCTGGCGCCTGACGAGTCAAAGAGAAGACGCTCTGACGCATTGACGCACCCGAGGGGCGGGACCAACTCAACGCAGCACAGCGCACGTAAACAACGCAGCGTAACGCAACCCAACGTAGCCACAGAGGGAAAGAGCGAAGCAGAGGATCCCTGAAGCAGAGGAAGAGAAAGCGCGGGGAACGAGGACCCGAGGAAAGAGCGAAGGTGAATCTGCCCAACTGATTTATTTTCTTGCATTAAAACCCCAGCACTCTCGTGCAGTGCTTGCAACTGTGGGAGCTTAAGGTCAATCACCCCACAACCCTAGGGAAAGAAACAAAACAAATCAAAACAAAGATAAAGGGTGCCAAAGAACAGCACAAGAGCAGCAACCACGAGTGTCAAGGGGAAATTATAAAGGAAGATTAAAAATAAATAAAACCACAGCAAAAATGTCTTTCAAAGGCAACATGGGGAGCCAAAAAGAGCCCAACAAAACGGGCAAAACACCGGGCAGGAAGGAGTCAGGTCAGACGGAACTAACTCTGGAAGATCTCTTCGCAGAGTTAGTAAAAATAGCAAAAAGGCAAGAAGAAATGGCAGGGAGACAGGGAGAACAGGAGATTCTCCTAAGAAATCAAGAGACTCTTATTAAACAAGAATCAGCTAACCTAAAAAGTGACCTGAAAGCCCAGCTTTCCGCGATGCAAGAAGAAATGCAAGAAATAAAAAAGAAAGGCCAGATAACAGAAGCTAAATGCGACGCAATTGAGAGCTCCCTGAGCAAGAAATACGGCCAGTTGACTAGATTGAATAAAAAATTAGAGGAACAACAGGAGCTTATGGAGTTCAGGGAGAAGGAACACCAACTCAGGTTCCGCAACGTGGATGAGGAGGAGAAGGAGGATATTCGGGAGATCATGATAGGGATTCTAGCAGAGGCGCTCCAAATCCCAGAGGAAGATATGGGGAAAGAACTGGACAGAACATTCAGGATTACCACCAAATATTCAAAAAAACATAATGCGATTAGGGATGTGCTGGTCCACTTCAGCAGAAAATCAATAAGAGACCAAATTCTCAAGCTTTGTGCCCAGAATCCATTAACATACAACAGAAGGAAGGTGACAATATTTAAAGAATTCCCGGCAATAACTTTGGAAAAAAGGAGAAAATATTTTTTCTTGACAGATGAATTAAAAAAAAGAAATATAAAATATCGATGGGAAAAAAAAGAGGGCCTCATGCTGACCCTGAGAGATAAAAGGATCTGGATCACAACAGAGGACAAAGCGAGAGCAATGTATAAGAAACTGGTCGACGGGGACCAATATCCACGAGAAGAGAAGGCCAACAACGAAAATAAGGAAGAAGAAGGGGGTTCGATGGAGGAGGAAAAGGAAGAGGATTATATGGACGAGATTGGGGATGCACAGCCGGAACCCAGAGCGGAGGACCTAAGGCGCCAAACGAGGCTCCAAACACAAAAGAACTTGAAAAGGTCATTCTATGCTTATTAAATGTTTGGTAAATAATGTAAACGGGATCAACGACCCTAAGAAAAGAAAAAGGGTCTTTAACTTCTTAAAGTCAAAAAATGCAGATTTAGTGGCGCTCCAGGAGACCCACATCAGGGGCAGGGATGTGGCTTATCTTAATCAAAAAGAGTTGGGGAACCTGTACTATTCAGGAGGGGACAAAAGAAAGAAAGGAGTGGTGATTTATATTAAGGACTCTCTGAAGAGCCAGCTGGCCTTCAGAGACATGGAGGGAAGATATGTAGCGGTTAAAGTAGAATGGGACAGCAAAGTCATTTTGGTGTGTAACATCTATGCCCCCAACGGACCCAAAGTAAAATATCTAAGAGAACTTAAGAGAAAGATCGAGAGTGAAGAGTATGATGATTTAGTCATTTTGGGGGATTTCAATGGTGTAATTGAAAGGGAATGGGATAGATCCATGAGAAAGGTAAAAGATAAGAGAACAGGCCAGCTCCCGATAGAGGGGAAAAAAATATTGGAAGACTTGGGTCTATCTGACGGGTGGAGAGAACAAAACCCAGAGACCAGGGACTATACCTGCTATTCTGGCAGGTATGGTTCCTGGTCAAGGATAGATATGGTTTGGCCATCAAGGAATCTGCTGACCAAGATGGGAAAAATAAAA
Organism: Anolis apletophallus; assembly: GCA_030556195.1. Taxonomy (NCBI): domain Eukaryota; kingdom Metazoa; phylum Chordata; class Lepidosauria; order Squamata; family Anolidae; genus Anolis; species Anolis apletophallus. The sequence continues at coordinate 31,332,778 of JARBWK010000008.1, read as the reverse complement.
ATCTTGCCGCAAATATTCTCGGATCACAACATACTCGAATTTCAAATAGGACAGAGAAGCCAAAAGGAGAAGAGATGGACGTTTAGGGAGGACCTAATACGAAATGATGAACAGAAGGATAGGATCAGAGACCTAATTAAGGAGTATTTTGCAATTAACACTACCCAAGATATCCATACGCATGTGATATGGGAGGCTAGTAAAGCCGTTATGAGGGGACACCTCATACATCAGAGTATAATTAAAAGAAGAAACAATAAAAAGTTGGAAACTGACCTTTTGGAGAATTTAAAAAAAGTGGATATAAACTTAAAAAAACACCCTAAGGACAGGAAGTTAAGATTACAGTTGAAGACTTTGCAAAAACAGAAAGAGAAGCTGGACCTAGAAAAGCTAGAAGTTGATCTTAAGTATATAAAACAAAACCACTTTCAAAATGCCAATAAGCCGGGGAAGTGGCTCAGGGCAAAAATTAGGAAAAAGAAGCAACAAAACCACATAACTAAAATAGTGGAGGAGGGGAAAGTATATAATTTGGATAGACAAATATGTGAAAGGTTCCAAATGTTCTATAGACAGCTATACGCCAGGGATAACATCAAAAAAGAGGACGTCCAGGCCTACATAAGCAATATGTACTTAAGTAAGATTACAGAGGAGCAAAGGGAAGAGCTAAACCATCCAATAAGTAGAGAAGAGCTAAAAAAAGCCATTAAAAATCTTAAGAACAATAAGGCCCCTGGGCCAGATGGCTTTACGGCCTCATACTATAAAACCTTCGAAGGGGTCTTAGCAACACATCTGCTAAAGACAATGAATGAAATCCTACAAACAAAAAAATTCCCGGAGACCTGGACAGAAGCCAGGATAATAGTGATCCATAAAGAGGGCGGCGACAGGGCGGAGATGGGGAACTACAGACCCATCTCCCTCCTGAACGTGGACTACAAAATCTATGCAGCCATTATAGCCGAAAGGTTAAAAAAAATTTTAAATGATTGGATAAAACAAGATCAGAAGGGCTTCCTGCCGGGCCGCCATCTCAAGGATAACATTAGAATCATTGTAAATTCAGTAGAGTATTATAGAACAAATATTCAAAAAAAAGCTGCTTTCCTCTTCGTGGATGCGGAAAAGGCCTTTGACCGAATCAATTGGACGTTTATTGAATTACTAATGAAAGAATTAGATGTAGGTCATGCCTTCCAGAATGCTATTGAGGCCATTTACCAAACCCAATATGCGACAATTAATGTAAACGGAGTAAGCTCCAGTAAATTCCCAATACGAAAAGGGACCCGTCAAGGATGCCCCCTTTCCCCATTATTATTCATTTGGGTCTTAGAAACGCTATTAGAAAATATAAGGAGGGATGCAGGCCTCAAAGGTCTGTCAATAAAAAAAGAAAATATTAAGACCAGGGCGTTTGCGGACGACTTGGTCTGTATAGTAGAAGACCCAATTGAAAATATAATGCATTGGTTGGTGAAATTAGAAGACTTTGGAAAGGTGTCCGGATTCAAGATGAACAGGAAAAAAACCAAGATGATAGTGGTAAATATGAATGTAAGAGAAAGAGATGAGCTGGAAGAGACCGCTGGGCTGTCCATTACAAATAAGGTCAAATACCTAGGTATCCATCTAACATCTAAAAATATGGACTTAATCAAAAATAACTATGATTCCAAGTGGCAACAAATTAAACAAGACCTAAATAGATGGAAACACTTAAACCTCTCGCTCCTAGGGAGAATTTCACTTCTCAAAATGAATATCCTACCCAAATTTCTTTTTCTGTTCCAATGCCTCCCTATCCTGTGTTCGGATAAACCTCTCCAAATTTGGGAGAGAGAGCTGAGAAAATTTATATGGAGGGGGAAACAGCCTAGAATTAGCTGGAAGAACCTAATTGATGATAAGGAAAGAGGCGGGTTCGGAGCCCCAGACCTGACTTCGTATTATGAGGCCTGTACATTGGAATGGGTTATAAAATGGACATCATTGGAGGACACCCAGCTCCTAGCGTTGGAAGGCTTCGACCTAAGGACTGGGTGGCACGGGTATTTATGGTACCACAAAGCAAAAATTGAGAAGAACTTCAACAATCATTGTATTAGGAAACCACTCTTGAGAATATGGCTGAGGAAAAAGATGGGATATTCAGGAAAGTACCCAAATGGCTATCGCCACAGGAGGCGTATTTCCGGAGACAATACGATAAAAATAAGTGGCTAAGATATGACTCAATCCTTGAAAAATCTGCCCATGGACCTATAGTGAAAGATTTAGAGGAGCTTAAAAAAATAGATGAGTCAATGGACTGGTTCCAACATAAACAGATTCAGGAAATATATAAGAAGGATAATGCGATAGGGTTCGAGGATAAGGACCATATCTGGGATAACATTTTAGCAAAAGAAGAAGGGAGGATCACCACCCTATATAAATATCTTCTGCATCAGAAAACAGAAGAGGAATCCATCAAAAATTGTATGGTGAAATGGGCCAGGGATCTAGGCCAGACTATCCATTTGAGATATTGGGAGAGATACTGGAAAGTCCACCTCAGATTCCTATATGCATATGATCTGAAGGAGAGTGGTTTAAAAATACTATACAGATGGTATCTCACACCATACAGTATAGCGAAATTCAATAATAAGGCATGCAATAAATGCTGGAGGTGTCGAAATGAGATAGGGTATTTCCTCCATATGTGGTGGGGCTGTAAAAAGATTCAGAAATTTTGGTTAAACGTGTACAGAGGAATTAAGAAAGTGGTGGGGATAGAGTTCCCCTTCAAAGCCAGATATATGTTGCTGGGTTTAATTGATTTCGAAATAGGGAAAAATGAAGAAAAAATTTTTGTTTACTGCATTACTGCAGCACGAATGGTGATAGCCAAACGTTGGAAGGAGGCCATCCCCCCGAGGGTAGATGATTGGATCACCAAGCTGCTGGACGTGATGAACATGGACTGTTTAACAAAAGCGTTGTCGCACCAGATGATTGCCACGGACTGGTCTTCATTTATAGATTATGTGAAAGAGCTTAAGGACATTGGAAGTTATATAAATGTCAATATATGTAAATAATTTGAGTTAATGCGGTTAGACAAGCAAAAGGCAGAGATTGGGGTAGCGAGTAAGATTATCTAAGAAGTACTTGCAAACGAGGTGACCCGCTGGGTACGGAAGTCGAGATTTATATTAAATGCTCTTTGTTGGGGGGTGGAGGGTGGGAGGGAGGGGGGGAGGGGCATCATGGGTGTGTATGTTTTTAACTTTGTTGAAATGCCAATAAAACTCTTTAAAAAAAAATAAATGTTAAGTCAGAGAGAGAGGTGGTGGTGGGGGGGGGGGGAGAACTGAGGGCTAGCTGAAAGCTCAGGAGTGGATATATTGCTTCCTTCCACTGTGCTCTATTTCCACTTTTACGTTGTGACTGATTTTTAAAATTATTATTACAAAAAATGCATAAATTGCTGTTATCCTGACTAAAAGGAAGGCAAAACCTTCCTGTGCTGCTGGAACTTTTCATTGCTGAAGGAAGGAGGTATTGTATGTTTTAAATGCTATTTTAGCAGCCTGTTTTGAACAATAGCAGAAATGTACAGATTTTTTTTTGGTAAAGACAGAAATGAACACAGAACATTCTCTCTTATCCTCCATTTTTATGAAATGTATATATATTTTGTTCTGAGGAAAGAGTATATTTTACTCTACCTCCTCGTCTATTTTTTTCTTTCAGAAATGGGATAAATAGCCTGCCTTGAAGCAAGACAATTTCATTCCCCATCTCTGCCAGAATTATATCCACAGTGATTTAGTTCTATGGGTGCTAGGCTGATGTAGAGAATATTTATCAGTATCCCAGGAACAGTTACAAGATCCAAGTTGCCAGTGTTTCACTTTTCATCTGAGCTTTTCATGCCCAAACAGCACATAACACTGTGTTTCTATTGTACTGTCTAATTTTTAAAGCTCTAAGTTTCAACTATTAACATACTGGTATGTGATTATTGTGGGTCCAGCATATCCATGGGAATTTGATTCCAAGATTCTTCATTGCATTTGCATTCATGTTGTTGCTATTTAGTAATGTGGAGCGTGATTGATTGATTGATTTATTGTATCAGAAGAAAACCAAGGGTACGGTTGAAATGTATTTAAAAAGTGCAAAGTTTAAAAACTTGGCATTATATTAAATGTCCTTTGACCAGTAGCTGGCCACTTGGAGTGCCTCTGGTGTTGCTATGAGGAGGCCCTCCATTGTGCATGTGGCAGGGCTCTGACTGTACTGTGATTTGCTCTTCTCCACACTTGCATGTTGTGGACTCCACTTTGTGGCCCCATTTCTTAAGGTTGGTTTTGCATCTCGTGGTGCCAGAGTGCAGTCGCCCAGTTTTCTGTGTGCCCAGGAGGGAGTTTCTCATTTGGTATCAGCCATGACTTGAGCTTCTGGGTCTTTTTGCCTGCCACTTTTGGATTCTCACTTGCTGAGGTGTTTTTGCAAGTATCTCTGTAAATTTTAGAAAACTGTTTCTTGATTTAAGGCATTGGCGGGCTGGCTGATATCCTAACAGAGGATGGGCCGAAGATGTCACTGCCTTGGTCCTTTTGTTATTGGCTGCTACTTCCCGGCAGATGTCAGGTGGTGCATTATAATTTCTCCAGTGGTGTAGGCAAGAGCCACATCCACTGTTTTAGCATGGTGAGATGTGTTCCACACTGGGCATGCGTATAGAGCAGCAGAGTAGCGAAGCACAAGGGCAGATGTCTTCATTGTGTCTGGTTGTGATCCCCAAGTTGTGCCAGCCAACTTTTGTATGATATTGTCTCTAGCACCCACTTTTTACTTGATATTCAAGCAGTGCTTCTTTTAGGTCAGAGCACGGTCCAGGGTATCTCCCAGGTATTTGAGTGTGCTGCAATGCTCCAGTTAGAATCCTTTCCAGGTAATCCTCAGCACTCGAGATGCTTGTCTGTTCTTAAGATGGAACGCACAAGTCTGTGTTTTAGATGGATTAGGAATCAGCTGTTTCCCCCTGTAATAGGCAGTAAGGGCACCTAGAGCTTCAGAGAGCTTCTTTTCAGCCATTTCAAAGCTCCTTGCTTGAGCTGTGATGGCACGATCATCAGCATAGATGAAACTTTGTCCCTTCTGGCAGTGGCTGATCATTTGTGTAGCTGCTAAACATTGATGGAGCAAGCACATTCCCCTGATGCAGGCCGTTCTTCTGTTTTCACCCTCTACTTTTCTGGCCCTGGAATTCAACAAAAAAGCTCCTGTTTTGAAGCAGATTTCCTATGAAGTGTGTGAGGTGGTAGTCCTTTGTGAATTTATAAGTTTTTCTTGGGAGAAGGCGAAGATTTAGAGTGTCACAAGTTGCTGACAGGTCTAAGAAGACAGGTCCTGTAATCTGCTTCCTTTAAAAACCATCTTCTATGTGCTGAGTCAGGTTCAACACTTGTGATGTGCAGTTTTTGCCTTTCCCGAAGCCAGCTTGCTGGGTCTAATCCCCCCCCCCTTAATTCTATGCAAAACAAGTCTATCCAGAACTTTGTGGAATATGATGGTCTGTTGTCAGTTGAAATAGAGGTATAACCCTGGGTCTGGAGTGCACATTGTGTGTTGTGATTTTGGTCCCTTCATACAAGACTGCTAAATGGCCTTCAAAATAACAAAGAAAAAGCTCTAGATTTGTCACACTACCCTAAGATTCTCTCCTAAATTTGAGATATTAGGTGACGTTTCCAGTTTTAGATTACGTTGTCATCCATGATAATCTGCCATTATTGAAATTGTATACATGATGCATGTGATTAATATTTATTGGTTATCCTATTATTTTGCTTTCTAGTTTGATCCTTTATCTGTTGAAAGCAAGAAAGCTGCAACTGTGGTACTCATGCTTACTTCTCCCGAAGAGGAAGTTTTGTCTAAAGCATGTGAAGCCCTTTATAAATTCGCAGCAAAAGGTTTGTTTTTCAACAATCACATCTTACTACATGTCTTATATTTCCATTCTTTAATCAATCTAATTAATGAAAATACTTCTGTTAATAACTTTTTCTACTTCTTAATATTTAATTGGCAACAGTATGCAAAATGGCAGACAGAATTTAGCTTGACATATTGCCACCTGGTGTCACAGCAGGTTAAATCGCTGAGCTGCAGAACATGCTGACTGAAAAGTCGGCGGTTTGAATACGGGGAGCGGGGTGAGTTCCCCCTGTAAGCCCCACCTTCTGCCAACCTACCATTTTCAAAACATGCAAATGTGCGTTGATCACTAGGTACCGCCACTCCATGCAGTCATGCTGGCTACATGATCTAAGAGGTGTCTATGGACAACACTGGCTCTTCAGCTTAGAAATGGAGATGAGCACCACCACCCCAGAGTCAGGCGCAACTGTACTTAATGTCAAGGGAAACCTTTACCTTTTATTGCCACCTGACTAGCTGAGCCATGTGACTCATGAACAACCTCTGCAGGATGAGAATCAGGAAGGGAAGTCTTAGCTAGATGATTCTGAAAGATGATTCTGGCACATGTTTTATGAGACTGTACCACTGTCAAATTAATTTCAGGTGGGGTAGCCTGCTGCAGAGATTCTTATGACACCTTCCACTCGTGTCCCACGAATTTGATGCTCTCCAAGCATGTTAGACTACAATTTCCATCAGCCCTAGCCAACATGACCAGTGTCAAGGATAAGAGAGGTTATAGTTTAAAGCCTTTAGAAGACACTCAGAGCGAGAAAGGGTAGTATAAGCTTTTGTGGAATACACATTATCAGAGTCAGCTGATGGAGTGGACTTCAATCCATGAAAGCTTTTATTGTAAATGTAAGAAGCCACAAGATTCTTTGATTTTTTGTGGATGGCTGTGAGGGATTATTATGGGGTGTATTTTAGCCCTAATTTCCTGGTAGACTTGAGAAAACAACTCCTCTTGCAAAACACCAATTTGCAGAAACAGTGCTATATAGGCAGCTCGAAATGAATTACATACAATGGAGTAGAAATGGTTTGAGTCACACATCCTTAGTTTTTATGAACATTTATGTTATTGTTGGTATTCATCTTGTCCCTTAATATTATATTTTTAGGTGAGGAAAATAAGCTGACACTTCTTGATCTTGGAGCCTTGGAACCTTTGTTTAAATTAGTTACACACGAAGACCCTGTTGTCCGCAGAAACGCAACAATGGTAATGGGGATCATGGCTTCTCACAGTAAGTCTTCTCGTATGCTTCAGTACCATCTTCAGGTACTAGTGGAAAATTTACCCAAGAAGCACATAAGCTTGTGCTTGATTTAGTTTGAATCCACTGAACATATTTTTGAATGTCAGAGATATAGGACTGCCCCTCAAAGGGCATGAAGTAGGCTGCAGTGGGCTGCAACATGTAACATGGGGGCTGTTCCACTGGCTTGCAGCTTTGTAGTGGGCATGCTTAGGACACCCAGTGGGCATAGCTTTATTCAGATGGGGCAGGCATAATGTATTGAACTTTTCTTGAAGGCATTGATTTATCAAAGAAGGGCAATTCTAATCTTTGGAGCTGGATATTTTTATTAGTAACCAATAAAATATCCAAGTGTAATGAATATAGTAACATTTCATTAGATCAGAAGCTAGGAATCAGAACATACCTATGTTAATTCTTCAGAGGTGATGCTCCTCTCCCTGTTCTCTCTATTTTATTAGACAAATGGCATTGCTCATGAGTCATGGGCCACATTAATGTTTCATCCATTTAATGCGTGTTTTCGTACCATTGGAAGGCACAAAATGGTGCACCCCCTCCAGTACGGAAATATCAGTGAAATAAAAGGCAAATGGGAACGGTAACCATTTGGTCAGCTGATTTTTGGTGCTTGGCTGTAGACCCTGGCAGGCGCGGGTGCTTTGGGCCTTATAGCAACATATGCACTCTCTTTCCAGTGGGTGCTAGCCAAGCGCTAGCCCTAAAACTGGTGAAGCATGGGAAGCCAAATTTTTTCAATTTTTTGGACCTTGGGCAGAAAAGTTCATTTGGAACAGTGCCTGTTTTTGGGAGAGATACTCAAAAACGAAAATGGTGCCCTGAGCTCATTGTATTCAGTTGTTCTGTGGGTTTGTGGATGGCTAGATGAAATCAGAAATGGACCAAGTGCAAATGGATAACTACTTGTTTGACATGAGCAGGGGATGGACTCATAGGGCCCTCTTGAATTTGTTGGATAGCAGCTCCCAACTGTTCTCATTATTGGCTAAATTGGATAGTTCTGCTGGGATTTCTAGTCCAGTAGCATCTGGAGCAGGGGTGGGCAATTATTTTTTCCAAGGGGCCACATGAGAGCCAAAAAATATTACAGGGGCCACATCTAAAGGCGGAACTACATGCTAATCTACATTATTTATTTATTTATTCGCTTACTATATTTACTATATATTACACATCATTAATATTAACATATTAATATATCAAGAAATATTCATATATTATTAGTATTAATATCATAATTATTATATTTTAGTATATATATAAACATTATAATATATTGAAATTATAATATAACATATTAATTATATTATAATAATTTTATTATAAAATTATTATACAATAATAATAAAAACCACTAAAATAAAATAATGCTTCCTTGTAGTCCCCTTCTCTGGAGAGTTTTATGCAGAGGCTTGATGGCCATCAGTTGGGGGTGCTTTGATTGTGTATCCCTGGGGGTTGGGCTGGATGGCCCTGTAGTCCCTTCCCTCTCGATGACTTCCTGTTCCCACCTTTCTAAAAACCTCCTGACAGCGAGCCTTTGAGATTCGTGACGGAAAAGGAAGAGATCAAACCCTGGGCGAGGCGAGCGGTGAGCGAGCCTGCCTGCCTGTTTGCCGGGGCCCTTAGGAGGGCCAGATAGAATCGGCCAAAGGGCCGCCCCCGGGCCCCCGGGCAGTAGTTTGCCCACCCCTGATGGAGCCTACAAGATTCCTATCTAAGCCATATAGAGAGAGAACTAAGGGAGGAATATTATCTGAATTGGGCTAAAATATGTTTGTGAATGGTGAATGATTTCCAGCATGCCCTGGTCTGATAAAATCTTTCATAAATTGTGAAACTATCATTGGAATTACTCTACTACTTTCATCAGATGGCCCTGAATTTTAATGGAAATAAATCCATAAGAGGCATGACAAACCTGGGGTTTTTGAAATCCAGACTTTAGCATGAAAGCTTTTGCCGAAATGTTACCAAATGTAATGTGTGGGAATACGTGTGGTCTTCATTCTCCAATAGAACATTATTAAGTACCAGATGTTGTTTGGCAAGCAATCTAAAAGTCTCTTTTGGAAGTTGTTTTTAGTTCTTTCCCTCTCATTTTTCCCCATATTATATTTCCCCTGTCGACACCCAGACAAGAATGTTCTGCCTTTGATATTCCTCCCAATCCAATACTTTTGGTCCAGCCCCTTATTAGAACTAAACAATAGCTTAGTCTGCATCACTAGTTCTGATTGCATGCTCTGTTACTTCAGTTAACAAAATATATTGCTTCATATGTATATTTGTTTCACAATAGATGATGTGAAGAAATCGTTAAGGCACCTTGATGTCACAAGTGCATTCATAGCCCGTCTGGCTCCAGAAGGTAACTTGCATTGGCCCCTTTTGTGCAAATTCTTAACTGCTTCTATCATTTGATAACAGGTTATTGTTGTATTATGCAGTTTTGAGGGACATTTTAAATAAATATATGTACATATGCTCCCTCTGGTTATTGTATAAATGTAGCAGATTCAGATGAGAATGGATTAGGAGCTACTGGTCCTGAATTTCTAAAAGCATACTCCTCACAATCAAGAAGCAAGCATTTGTTATGTTGGTTAATGTCTGATTATATTATTTTGTTTTTGTTCTGTAGAAGATGTAGTAATCCATGAATTTGCCAGCCTTTGTCTGGTCCATATGGCAGTTGAATATAACAGTAAAGTGCAAATATTTGAGCAAGGTGGATTAGAGCCGCTTATCAGACTGCTGGGAAGCCCTGACCCTGATGTGAAGAAGAACTGTGTTGAATGCATCTATAATATGGTACAGGTGAAGATTTCCCCTATGTTATTTTCATTGCAAATTATATACCATTTCTGTTAAATAAATCTGCCATTTTAAATAATAAATTTGTTACTGGTGGGGGCATAGTTTTCCTGGTATCCCATTTACTGAAACATCTCATTCTCCATACTTCATAGTCTAAGGCATTGCTTCTTAAACTGAGTCCCACCACAAAATTGGATCCCCTTCGCCCAGTGTTGGGGTCCTGAAAAATTTGGCAACAGAAAAGGTCCTTCTCAATTGGTTAGTAGTGTTAGTCTTGACTTTCAAGACCTTACATGGTTTGGGGCCAGTGTACTTGAGGGAGCGGCTTGCCCCATATATGCCCAGAAGATCACTGCGCTCAGTGGGTTGTAATCTTCTTGAAGTCCCAGGTGTGAAGTCCTACAGGCTGGCCAGTACCCGACAGAGAGCGTTCTCGGTGGCTGCACCGCCTTTGTCTGTAGATCAGTCGTATTCTGATCTATGTGATGTTTTATGACATATGTGATTGTTTTTAGGAATGTTTTTATGATGTTTTTAGGCTGTTTGTGTAATTTTATTGTGTTGGAAACCGCCCCGAGCCTTGGGGAGGGGCAGTCTAGTAAATCCGAATAATAAATAAATAAATAAATTGTGTCCACCAGACTCTGTAACACCCTCCCCAGGGAGATCAGACTGCCACCCACACTTCAAACTTTTTGGAGATAATTGAAGACATGGCTTTTCAAACAGGCCTCCGATAATGGTTAATAGAACATTCAATAACTGAAGGACCTCACTTGGCTGAAGTTACTCAGGTGTCGATATTAATTGATTTGTGACTTGGTAATCCAAATGGGTTTGTATATTATGGCTTTAACTTATTGCTTTTAACCATGTTATGTTTTTGTCATTTTATTTTGATCTGATGTGGTTTATGTTAAGTTTCATTGTCGTGTTTTATCTATATTTTTGGTTACTTTATACTGATTAGGTTATTGTGATATGTTTATATTTTATGCCATCCTGTTTGCATCTTTGCTGTTTTGTAAGCCGCCCCAAGTCCCTCTTGGGAGATGGGGCAGGATATAAATAAATAAATAAATAAATATATTATTATTATTAGTTTTATTAGTGGCTGTTTTAGATATTTACACAAATCCGCTGTGCAGTGTTTACAGTGGACTCTGAAAATGATGCTTGAGTTTTACTTCATAAAAACAAAAATCAGCTTGTTTATCAAACCTTGCAAGTGGTGATTTGTTATCAGTTTTATACCTATTTTATATACCTATATACTTGGGGTTATGTAAAAATTTCTCAGCCCCACAGGTGTACAAAATGGACACCAGATCTAAGCCAGTGTTACCGAAAGTGGTGGTCTTGGACTGGTGTTGTAAGTAATCTACTGACACCATCTAAGATGCTTAAGAAACAGTGCTATAAATGTGGTAAAATTGTAATGTCTGCTATCTCCAACAGTGCACTTGGCTTTGGGTGATAGGACTTGTACGCAAACACCCCTGTTGGGCATAAGTTTGGGGAGTCCATGATCAAAGAGTTGACTATACATTTTATTCATTTGCGTGTAGGAATTTTCTTTTTCTGCCCCTTTTCCTAGACCTAGGTGGGAATCAGCTTTGTCACCAAAACTGTTACATAGGCGGAAACTAATGGGTCTGCTATCCACTTTTCCATTCCTGTTTAAAGAGAAATCTGTCATGCTGTTGTGTGCCCAGGTCTAGGTTCTACCTGCAAGAGTTATGATGTCCTAGATACCTTTCTGCAATTGGGAAGGTGAGATCCATATATGGATCCTATTTGCACTGGCATGGAGTAATTTAGTGCCCTTTCACACAGTCCTATATCCCAGAATATCAAGGCAGAAAATCCCACATTATCTGAGTGTGGACTCAAATAATCCAGTTCAAAGCAGATATGGGATTTTCTGCCTTTATATTTTCAGATATAGGGCTATGTGGAAGGGCCCTCACTTAATGGCACATCCAATTGATTCCAGTGAAAGTTACTTCCAATCAGATGTGTTCAGCAGAAGTGTATTTACATACATGTAAAGACAATAATTTTCAAGATAGAAATGTCTAAACACATCGTCACTTCACTGTGCAGAAACATATTGTTTGACCCTTCCAAAGCAGGGAAGGTGTATTTTAAGAAATGGTTTTTCTTAAAATTGGGCATTTTCTTGGTAAATGCTTCTGACCACCCTTTTCTTATGTGAAGGAAGGCTATTGTAACTGGCTGCTTCCAAAAACAGTGCTAATGTCACTATATTCTGACTAGCAACAGAATAGCACATTTATATGGGAATTCTTTTCGGCATCTAACAGTCTGATCCTCAGTTGGTTTAAGCTGAAACACTTGGATTTAAGCTGATTTAGCACTACTGTTTTCCATCGTATCAAACTGGCTTAAGTCCAAGCACTCCAATTTAACTGTGTTGTGGGTTGAGCTATAAGTGAATCAATTCAGTGACGAATTCAATTTGAAGCTCAATCTTTTCTAGGGCACCAGAGCATGTCCTTATTCTGAATCACATCATACTGTTTTCTCTTCTTTTACTATCTAACTGTCTTTGTTATAAGTTATATCTGAACAGCTGCACCTGGTTCTTGCTAAAATCAATAGTGAAAATTGTATATAAACATAATTAAGGTAGTATTTTCTTAATTTAAACTTGTTTATTTTTACCATTTTAATTCTGAATGGCAAGCAAGTATTCTTTGGAGAAAATAAACTCATAGAAAACATTGAAATATCTAGCAACACAGTTTGTGATTTTCAAGTACCTAAGAAATACCTTCGTTTTTCACTCTGAAAAATATTCAGGATGCATTTTGTTGAACTTTTTGTAAAATTCACCTAATGCTGTAGAATGTTTTTGTTTCTTCTTAAAAAGCATTTACTTACTTACTTACTTACTGTATTTCTATACCGCCTTTCCCACCCCTGGGGGATTCAAGGCGGTTTACAACATACTACTACTTACTACTAATAATAATAAACTTTATTTATAACTCGCCACCATCTCCCCAAAGGGGACTTGGGCAGCTAACATGAGGCCAAGCCCAATAATAATACCGCATAATTAGACACATAGAACACGAAAATTACATCATAACGAAGTATATAAAATAACAGAATAAAATAAACAGTGCAAGATAACATAATAAAAATCAAGCACAAAGGGCGGGCCAAATCAATGAGATAAAATGTTAAAAACCCTGGGAGAGATAGGAATAGAAAAAGTTTATTTGTGGAGGAGGAGCCCACAGAGGAGGAGAAGTGGGGTTTGGACTTCATTAAGGATAGGGGAAAGTGCATCATGAGGACAACTGTAGATGGCAACAAACAAATGGGTTGAATGGTCACTCTCTGAAGGCACATCGGAAAAGCCAAGCTTTTAGAGCTTTTTTAAAGCCAGCTAGGGCAGGGCCTTGCCTAATCTCACCAGGTAATGTGTTCCAAAGCCGGGGGCCCACAGCAGAGAAGGCTCTCTCCCTCGTTCCCACAAGTCGAGCCTGTGATGGAGGAGCAAAAAGAGGGCCTCTCCAGAAAATTGAAGAGATCATGCAGGTTTATGGTAGGAAATGTGTTCACAAAGGTAGGCGGGTCCCAAACTGTTCAGGGTTTTATAGGTGATGACCTGCACCTTGAATTGGCACCAGAAGATGAACGGCAGCCAATGGAGCTCCTTGAACAGGGGGTTGATCACTACTTATTGCAAAAATCCAATGCCAACATACATTAAAACAAAGAACTAATCACTACATAAAACTATGGCTTAAAATCACTAAAACCATTAAAGATAAGACATAAACAAAATTTAAACATTCAGACAAACATTGAAATCATGCTAGTATAAATGTTAAAATCACATAATCCAAAAATTGTACACCATAGCCATTCCGATTGTACTGCAATATTTTACTAGCCAAAGGCTTAATCCCACAATCATGCCTTTGTTCTCTTTCTAAAGGTCAGGAGGGAGGGTGCTGATCTAATCTTGCTGGGGATGGAGTTCCAAAGCCAAGGAGCCACCACTGAGAAGGCCCTGTCTCTCACTCCCAACAGTCGCACCTGCGAAGGAGGTGGGACTGAGAGCAGGGCCTCCCCAGAAGATCCTAACCTCCATGATGTTTCATAGAGGGAGATACTGTACGTTTGGACAGATAAGCTGAGCCAGAACTGTTTAGGGCTTTATAGGCTAAAGCCAGCACTTTGAATTGTACTCGGTAGCAGCCTGGCAGCCAGAGGAACTGACATAACAGGTGTGCTCCATGTAACCTGCTCCAGTGAGAAATCTGGCTTCCAACCAATCTTCAAAGTCTACCCCACATAGAGCATGTTGCAGTAATCTATTCTTGATTTAACAATCATGGCCCACCGAGGCCAAGTCAGACTTCCCAAGGTGTGGATGCAACTGGCACACAAGTTTTAATTGCACGAAAGTTCCCCTAGCTACCACTGAAGCCTAAATATTCAGTGTAATGTATAATATTTGAGACTTGAAATGTAACATTCATTGCCTTAATAAAAAGGCAATGTGTGTTCAATTTTATATGTTCATTTTACAGAAACCACAAATTAAACATTACTGTGTATTTACATCATTTTTGTTTGGTATTTAACTGCAGGATTTCCAGAGTCGTGCTGCAGTTCGTGAATTAAATGTGATTCCTCCATTGCTGGACCTTTTAAAGTCTGACTATCCAATTATTCAGTTGTTGGCTCTCAAAACCTTAGGTATCATTACCATTGATAAAGAAACCAAAGTGATGCTGAGAGAAAATCAAGGACTAGACCACCTTTTCAGGATACTAGAAACTAAGGTACCATATCTTTTAAATTATAGATGTCACAATTTCAAGAAATTTTACATGGTTACATATTTACATGAATTAATTTTAGTTCATATTGAATCAATCTGCAGGAATTAATGTGGAAGGAAATGTAACACTTTGAGAGAAATGACCTTTTTTATTTTAAACAATAATACTGTGTATGTGTCACAGTATACAATGTTCCTCTTCCCTTTTGTGTTGGAAATAATGTTCTTTTAAAGACTGTTCAAATATTTATATTTATTTATTTATTGTATCAGAAGCAAATGATATAACATTTATATTATACTGATTTCATTTGTTTTCTCCCACTTTCCTCCTGAATGGGATCTAGATTGTCTCACTCAGGATTTAAATAAAGGTGTATTAATTTTAAAAAACCACATTAAAATGGTCAAAGCAATTAAATAACAAATTAAATTTTAAATATCAATACTTTAAAACATGTTTATATTGTTAGTTAGGGAGAAATGCACCGGGAATGTGGCACAGCTGGCTGGGAGTCAGCTGCATAAGATCTCTACTGACCAGAAGGTCATGAGTTTGAGGTCTGCCCGGGTCGGGGTGAGCTCTCGACCAACTGTGTAGCTTGTTGTCTGTCTATATATGTTGTATGCCTATGGCATTGAATGTTTGCCTGTATATGTGCATTGCGATCCGCCCTGAGTCCCCTGCGGGGTGAGAAGGGCGGAATATAAATGATGTAAATAAATAAATAAATAAATAGATTTAAAACAATGATCAGAGCAATAAAAAAGCAACCCCCCTCACGTTAAAATATTTTCTTCATAGCTACTTAAAAATGCCTCTTTCCAACAGTCTTTGTCTGTTGGAAGGAGAGCAGGGAAAGTAACAACTGTGGGTGCATCTCCACCTGTAGAGTTAATGCACTCCGACATCAGTTTAACTGCTATGGCTCAGTGCTGTGGAATAATGGGGTTTGTAGTTTGGTTAAGCACCAGCGCTATTTGGCAGAGAAAATTAAATACCTTGTAAAACTACAACTCTTATGTTTCCATAGTGTTGAGCTATGGTGGTTAAAGTGGTGTCAGACTGCTTTAATTCTACAGTATAGATGCACTGTTAGAATGTGAGACTTGCCCAAAGTTACCTGTGTTTTTGTGCAGGCAACTGACTTACTGACCATTTCACATGTTTATATTGCTTTGATTTACATGTTTATATTGTTAGTTAGGGAGAAATGATTGCTGAAACATGTTGAATGTTCCTTTTTGTGATATAGGAACTTATTCCTATGCTTTCTCTATTACTTCTTTGATACTACTTTTTCTGCTTTGTCAACTAAGGTATAATCAGGGCCGTAGCCAGGATTTTGATTCAGGGGGGGGGGGGGCTGAGTTTGGTTCGGGGGAGGGCTGAGACTGGGATGAAGAGGGTCTACCCTAGCAAACCTTTTGTATTGTTATCCCAATAACCCCATGAATGTGGGATACAATGAGCATGGTGATCAGATCATGATATGAATAAACATAACAGTTTAAATAATGTACCAGTAAGGCCTTCTTGTGGACCACCCTGAGAATTTGGGGGGCTGAAGCCCCCTTAGCCCCCCCCCCCCCTGGCTACATGCTTGGGTATAATGTATTGTCAAAGGCTTTCATGGCCGGAATCACCGGGTGGTTATAAGTTTTCTTGGGTTGTATGGCCATGTTCCAGAAGCATTCTCTACTGACACTTCGCCTGCATCTATGGTAGACCTCACACCCTCTGAGGATGCTTGCCATAGATGCAGACACGTCACGAGATAATGCTTCTGGAGCATGGTCATACAGCCCGAAAAGCTTACAACAACCCAACTAAGGTATAGATGTACTATTGATAACATTCATGAATATTGAACCAGAAATGTCAGCATATAATTTATCTTCTTGTGTTCCTCATTTAATGCACCCCCTCTGTGTTTTTAAGGAATTTAATGATCTTCATGTGGAAGCCCTTGGAGTGGTGGCAAATTGTCTTGAGGATGTGGAGACTGTGCAACTGATTCAGGAGACAGGGAATCTCAGAAAACTACTTGCGTTCACTGAAGTTTCCACTCTTCCTGATTTTCAAAGAAATGCAGCGAGGGCCATTGCTAAAGCAGCTTACGATTGTATGTCACCTCTGGAATCCACATAATATGTCTAGAGCTTGGAAACGTCATGCTGGATGAGGGATTCTGGAAGATGTAGTAAATCCAATTTTTCTCAAGCTTTGAATATCCCATTGGAGGAGCTAATGTGGCTAAAGTTTCCATGTCATGATCTCTATATATAAAGGAGACACGGTCGTGCAAAGAAGGATATAGACAAAGAAACTATGGCTCGCAGAAGCACCAAACTTGGCAGCCTACTGGACCATTACACTCGCTACAGACAACAGCAAAAAAAACGGACCTACATACCTCCCAGCACCCAAAAAACGATCCCCAAAATTGCCAACGGAACTCCCACCCGGCCACTTCGCTGCCAGCGAACGTTTAGAACGTTCGCACATGGCAGCCAGAGCCTCCTCCGCCTCCTCCTTTGATCAGGAAGAGCGGCGGGGGAACCTGGAAGGAGGAGGGAAACCCTCCCTCCTCCCCAGCCCCTCCCACCTCCCCCGCCACCCCCCGCCGCCCGGTTTAACGGAGCGGCGAGGGGCGTGGCCAGGGCGGGACCCGCCCACCCCTCCCCAGCCCCTCCCACCCCCTCCCCAGCCCCTCCCACCTCCCCCGCCCACCCCCCCCGCCCGGTTTAACGGAGCGGGGGCGTGGCCAGGGCGAGGACCCGCCCACCCCTCCCCAGCCCCTCCCACCCCCTCCCCAGCCCCTCCCACCTCCCCCGCCACCCCCTCCCGCCCGGTTTAACGGAGCGGCGAGGGCGTGGCCAGGGGCGGGACCCGCCCACCCCTCCCCAGCCCCTCCCACCTCCCCCGCCACCCCCTCCCGCCCGGTTTAACGGAGCGGCGAGGGCGTGGCCAGGGGCGAGGACCCGCCCACCCCTCCCCAGCCCCTCCCACCCTCCCCAGCCCCTCCCACCTCCCCCGCCACCCCCTCCCTGCCCGGTTTAACGGAGCGGTGAGGCGTGGCCAGGGGGCGGGGACCCGCCCACCCCTCCCCAGCCCCTCCCACCTCCCCCGCCACCCCCTCCCGCCCGGTTTAACGGAGCGGCGAGGGGCGTGGCCAGGGCGGGACCCGCCCACCTCCCCAGCCCCTCCCACCTCCCCCGCCACCCCCCTCCCGCCCGGTTTAACGGAGCGGCGGGGCGTGGCCAGGGCGGGGACCCGCCCACCCCTCCCCAGCCCCTCCCACCTCCCCCGCCACCCCCCTCCCCACCCGGTTTAACGGAGCGAGGGGGCGTGTCCAGGGGCGGGACCCGCCCACCCCTCCCCAGCCCCTCCCACCTCCCCCGCCACCCCCTCCCGCCCGGTTTAACGGAGCGGCGAGGGGGGGGGGCCCGGGGGCGGGGACCCGCCCACCCCTCCCCAGCCCCTCCCACCTCCCCGCCACCCCCCTCCCCGCCCGGTTTACCGGAGCGGCGAGGGGGCGTGGCCAGGGGGCGGCGACCCGCCCCCCCCTCCCCAGCCCCTCCCACCTCCCCCCCGCCACCCCCCTCCCCGCCCGGTTTAACGGAGCGGCGAGGGGCGTGGCCAGGGGCGGGACCCGCCCACCCCTCCCCAGCCCCTCCCACCTCCCCCGCCACCCCCCCCCGCCCGGTTTAACGGAGCGGCGAGGGGCGTGGCCAGGGGCGGGGACCCGCCCACCCCTCTCCAGCCCCTCCCACCTCCCCCGCCCCACCCTCCTCCTCAGCTTACCTTCTCGGCGCCTCCTAGGGCCCAAAAGGCTGCCCTGGAAAGCGCCTGGAAAAAGATCTTTTTCCAGGCACTTTCCAGGGCAGTCTTTGGGCCCTAGGAAGGAAGGAGTCCGCAGAGAGAGAGAGAGGGAGAGAGAGGAGAGAGAGAGAGAGAGAGAGTGAGAGAGAGAGAGAGAGAGAGAGAGAGAGAGAGAGAGAGAGAGTGAGGGAGGGAGGGAGAGAGAGAGAGAGAGGGAGAGAGGGAGAGAGAGAGAGTGAGTGAGAGAGAGAGTGAGGGGAGGGAGGGAGGGAGAGAGAGAGAGAGAGAGAGAGAGAGAGAGAGAGAGAGAGAGAGAGAGAGAGAGAGAGAGAGAGAGAGAGAGAGAGAGAGAGAGAGAGAGAGAGGGAGAGAGAGAGTGAGTGAGAGAGAGAGAGAGAGAGGGAGGGAGAGAGAGAGGGAGAGAGAGTGAGTGAGAGAGAGAGAGAGAGAGAGAGAGAGAGAGAGAGAAATAGAGAAAGGGAGAGAGAAAGAGATACAGAGATAGAGTCATGGCACAGCAACGCGTGCACGGGTACAGCTAGTACAAGATAAAAATGGATCTCAAGTTTATCGGGTAACAGTGATTGAAGGGATATCCTGCCTTAAGGTTGGAGAATTCACAAGGATGAAACCAGAATTTGATATACTTGGGCAGTCGTTGGCACTCTAGCATTCCAGCTGAGTCCATCCCTGACTCTTTCTTGGGGACCTTCTTGGCACTATTAGCAATGTCTTGTGAGCAAGACTCATAATCCCCAAGATGTATCTTAAAGCTTGGCATTATGAAATGTTAAAATGTGACTAAGGCTCTAGAACAGAGGTTTCCAATCTATGTTCCGTGAAATCCTAGGGCAGTGGTTCTCAACCTGTGGGCCCTCAAGTGTTTTGGCCTTCAACTCCCAGAAATCCCAGCCAGTTTACCAGCTGTTAGGATTTCTGGCAGTTGAAGGCCAAAACATCTGGGGACCCACATTGCTTAGGGTCAGAGTTAGGGTTCTGCAGGGGACAGGGCCATAGCCAGGATTTTGATTCGGGGGTGTGGGGGGCGGGGCTGAGTTTGATTGGGGGGGGGCTGAGTCAGAGAGAGGGTCTACCCTAGCAAACTTTTTGTATCATTATCCCAATACCCCCATGCATATGGGATATATTGAGTATGGTGATCAGATCATGATATGAATACACATAACAGTTTAAATACTGTACCAAAAAGGCCTTCTCGTGGACCACCCTGAGAATTGGGGGGGGGATGAAGCCCCTCACGGCCCCCACCCCCCGCTACATGCCTGGCAGGGCGGGGAAGGGTTCCATGACTAAAAATGTCTGGGAACCACTGCTCTAGAACTTCCCATAGCTCTGCTTAATAGGACTGTTGCTAGCCTTCACTAACTACTTCATCACATTAGTTAAATTCCACTGAGTCCTACACTTAAAATCTAGTAACTCCCTCTATTCATCACATTAGTTTCAGTTCAAGTGTAGGGTCCAGCATTCTTTGCATATTTTAAGCGTGAGGGCCAGCATTCTTTTCCAACGTTTCTGGAGGTGGTGTGGAAGTGGATTCTTTCAAATGATCCGGATGTTTTGCCAAATGTGTAATGTGATGGCATTTATTGCTCTCAGGTTCCTTAATTCGGCAGCATGTAGAGTTTGGACAGACTGAGCATGTTCAGAACTGCTCAGATCTTGCGTTAGTAGGGATTTCAAAGAGAGGAGGGGTTGTTTTTTCCCCAAGAATGAGCATGGAGAGGGATGGTGGGTGGAGTCAAATCTCTGCAGTGTGCAGGGTACTGCAGTGAAAGAATACAGAAAGAAAACTGGGACATTTAACAGTGTAATGAAGGTAGGGAAAACATCTGTATCATTACAAAATGGAGTAAGACTGAGTTCTTCTCTGCCAAACATTTCTTTGCCTCAATATGATGAAGTCCCAAGTGAACCCTACAAGGCCTTTCAGCTGTCACTTTGCACAATTCCTTCACAAACAGGCCTCTCAGATCTCTCCTAGCTCTTGTCAATTGAATGATTTTTACTAGGCCAGCTTTCAGCATAAGGGCCATTTAGAAATTAGTGCATGTTGCTTTCCATTCCCTTCTAACACAGAAACAATCTTGCTATTTTTTTTAGGAGGACTTGGATAACTGGTTTTTACAAATATTTAAAGTTAGCTATAAGAAACGTATTCTCATATAGACACACACTATACACAACTTGCGATTGGTTGGGAGGAAGTATGCGTCTAGAACTGCTGCCTTGCAGTGAAATCATTCTGTGTGGCTTACTTCTAATCTAAGTAAACAAATATAAGATTGTTCTGCATATCTTGACTATACGCTTGAACCTGATTGCAGATGTTCCTCTTTCTTTCTTACATAAACTCTCTCCCCACTTAATTGAAATCCGAAATGCTACATTGCATCCAAGCACCTTACATTCTTTTGCAAATGCAGCATATAAGAGTAAATGAATACATACATGTAATCATGTTTGCAGAAGAAAAATATTTTGGATTCTATTCCTTTCTGTGTTTTATTTATCTGTAATATCAGAGAGTTTCTCTGCCTAGCAAATGATTTCCATTCTCAGGATTGACTCCTCTCTTAATATTTGAGTTCACCATCTTATTGTAGCTCAGAAGCAGACATTTTTTTTGCAAAGATATATCAGACTTTAGCATATAGATTATTGTCCCCAGTGCATTAGCCACTTCATTTTATCTCATTATAATTATTCATTCCATAATTCTGTGTTTATATGAACAGTTCACTGCCTCTGAATCCGCTATGGAATTCTGTGTCAAGCACACTAGGTGCTCCTAGCTTGCACTCAGCATGAGAATGCTGTTTAAATATGTCTCAGAGTTGCATCTATATTGCGATTTGTCAAGCTGCCATCAAGGCACAGCAGTGCCATATCACAAAATGTAATAATACGAAGAATAATGTACTCCTTATTGTCCATAATAGGATTCAGAGTCACTCAAGGGATTCTAGTGACATAAGCTGTGACAGACTCAGATGGTTTTTATTTCCATCATCTCTGGGTTATTAGTTATTTCCAGCATCTCTAATATTGTTCCATTAATTTATGTATATTTGTTACACGCCGTTTTGAATGCAGGAAAGCTTCTTATTCTAGGTTATGTCTTGGCTTTCCTGTATTTTAAATATGTTTCTTTTCTCCTATCTTGGTTTGACATATTGAAGTTTTGGATTTATTTGTAGGTCCCAATGAACCCATAGAAAGTTTGGGTTGATACCAGTGTGCCTGCATGTGTTCTTTGTTTTCTAATTCTACAACTTTTCAGCAAAGATTCCAACACAAAGTAGGAGATCTATACAATTGCAATCTATACAATCATCATGAACTGCCCTGAGTCCCCTTCGGGGTTGGGAAGGGCAGTATACAAATATTGCAAATAAATAAATTAATTGTAGTGATCACTATCACAAAACAGGAACTTGGATCAGTGCTATATTTTTCAAGGTTTTTTTTTACCATGAGAATACAAGTTATTTCAAAGTAATCTAATAATGTAAATTTCCCCAGAATTTATTAATGTATAGTCTATATGGAAGAATGTTTCCAAACTCGACTCCCTTTTCACTGTAATTGGCCAAAACTCTACTGGAAGACTAACCCTTCTGGTGTTGTGCTCTTACCTTTCAATGAATACCAATCAGATCTAATCCTTTTCAAAAAATGTCTTGAGAACATTTATAAAACACTCTTTTTTGACTTGAATCTTGTTGCACCATTAGCTCATAATTCTTGCAGCTGTCCTCTACTGTACCTCAAAAGCTTGTTGAGTGCCACTTAACTTGGGAGTTTCATCTTATGGCTTTATCTTTAGTTTCATTTTGGATTGTCCCATCCTACGATTTTCAAGGTAAAGAGGATTTAAAAGGAGTTTACAGTTCTTCTTTCTGTGTAGTACTTAAGAAACATTAAGTATGGTGCCACCACCACTTTTTCTGCAAGATCCTCCACCAGTGTCACGTCCCATTACTACTATTTATTTATTTGAAACATTTCTATTCGTCCTTCTCAACCTCTGAAGAGGAACTCAGGACGGCTACCAACAGGCACTTTCAATGGCAACACAAAATAAAACAGCATAAAATCCAATTAGTACAAATTAAGACCATTATAAATATACTGTACATTGTATTAAAACAGTTTGCCAGTTCAAATCGTCATCCTAAAAGCAGTCCATTGCCGTCCATTAACACATTCACTGCCTCTG
The DNA here is from genome assembly GCA_030556195.1 of Anolis apletophallus. Taxonomy (NCBI): domain Eukaryota; kingdom Metazoa; phylum Chordata; class Lepidosauria; order Squamata; family Anolidae; genus Anolis; species Anolis apletophallus. The sequence goes on along the minus strand of JARBWK010000008.1, from coordinate 31,309,784 downwards.
AATCCTCTTTGGAATTTCCCAGCAGATCAGTCTATTCTGCAAACGCTTGATCCCACATCCAGGATTTGAGTTTCTTCCGGAAGGTCAGGAGGGAAGGGACGGATCTGATCTCATTAGGGAGGGAGTTCCACAGCTGAGGGGCCACCACTGAGAAGACCCTGTCTCTCAGCCCCACCAGACACGCTTACGAAGACAGTGGGACTGAAAGCAGGGTCTCCACACGATCATAAGGCCCTTGATGGTTCGTAGAGGGAGATATGTTCAGACAGGTAAACTGGGCCAGTAACTGTTTGGCTTTTTATTATTGTTACTAATTCTGTCCCACTTTACCTCTCTAAAACAGAGATTCCCAACCATTGTTCCCTGTCGTGGTCTTCTATTAATATGTACTGATATAATCCCTGCGCCTGCGCAGACAGTTCGGAATCTTTATAAAGATAATATCACTTTACAAATGACCACCATCATGAAGAATAATAAAATTTAGCAATTAATAAGCGGTGGTAAACAACTCTACCAAGATGAAGAGAATCTAATTTAATAATTAATAAGTGGTGAATATAAATCCATACTAATATGGATTTTTATAATTAACTTTATTTATTTAATATTAACATATTAACATATTAACATATTAACACATTAAATATTTGTAGTCTTTATACACTAGTCAAAGAAATATGAGATAAGATTCCTAGCTGTCGCGGAAAAAAGGATCTGAGGTGGCAGCCCCTCCCACTGGCTATATATACTCAAGGGGAGTGGGCGGGGCTTCCATTTAAAGTGATATTATCTTTTTAAAGATTCCGAACTGTCTGCGCAGGCGCAGGGATTATATCAGTACATATTAACAGAAGACACTCAGGGAACTACAGTTACAGGTAAGCAACTAATATGTCTTCCAGGTGTTTTGAACTTCATCTTCCACAATTCCTAACAGCTGGTAAGTTGACTGGGATTTTTGGGAGTTGCAGTACAAAACACCTGGGGGACCAAAGGTTGGGAACCACTGCTCTAAAAAGAAACCTAAAGCAGCGCCTCAGCAAAATGCTGTCTGACACAGGAGGCTCTATCAACAGTAGTCTTCGTAAGACCACGCAATCCCATTTCCAGGCTGCCCTTAGTCTCCCCTCGGGGGTCAGAAGGACAGGAAATATAGGAAATAAATAATAAGGTAGCTCATTTTATTGTTTCACAAAGTGAAACTGAATTTACTTTCTAGGAAATGTTTATCTCTATATTTTGGAGATTTGTTGTTTAACTCTTGTAAATCACTTTAAAAAACAGTGTTATATAACATTAAAATGTAGTACTATAAAAATAATGTACTTCATATTACTTATGCCTTTCATTATAACATCATTATGTTGCCTTAAAGTAATATTATATGATGCTTATATTAGTTTTATATGTACTTTGAAATTAAAGATATGCTGCTTTTTCTCTTCTTTTACATCCTTTTGCTTTGCTCGTATTCCCATGGCATTGTTCAAAATAAGAAAGAGTGCTATAGGCTACAACTCATATCATGGTTCTGTTACCTATGACCCTGTATCTCTGGATATAACTGTCAATGCCAATGATGATTTTTTTCTTTTTCCTACCTTTCTTTGTAAATGAAATCAATATAGTTTCACTATAGAAGTTTCCCTTCATCTTTCAGTGACAAGCTAGTGTGAATGCAGCTGCTTGACAGAAGAAAAAGGAGAGGTTAGAAGTATCAGATTGACTGCAGTGATATGCAGGTGGTTTTGATCTATTATTTTCCCCCAAGGGACAAAGGTTTTAAACATCTAAAAATCTATAACCAAATTAAGTTGTACCCAAAGTATTTTGGCTGTTGCAACCTGCAGCTACCACAGTTTTTAACAAAGTGCTGGAAAGCTCATTGAGATTGTCGTCCTGTAGAGACTTGTCGTGGAATCAGCCTGATTGAAAACAATGAGACTTCCTTCTGAGTGGACATGTATAGAATCCCTCCATTGTTAGTAAGTTTTAAATGGCTCACATGTTCCTCCACTTGTCAGTCTTCAGTTGCTTATAAGCTGCTTACAGAGATGAGAATGAATAGGCATATGTAAAGTATTTTCAAACCTTTTGTAGCTTTTTTTCCATGTCAGGAGCGACTTGAGAAACCGCAAGTTGCTTCTGGTGTGAGAGAATTGGCTGTCTGCAAGGACGTTGCCCAGGGGATGCCTGGATGTTGTACCATCCTGTGGGAGGCTTCTCTTATGTACCCACATGAGAAGCTGGAGTTGATCGATGGGAGCTCACCCTGCTTCCCAGATTTGAACTACTGACATTTCAGTCAGCAGTCCTGCCAACACAAGGGCTTAACCCAATGCACCATCAGGGAATCTCTTTTGTAGCTGCAGTTCCCTTAACTTATGTAACATGCAATATACATGTGTAAAGGTGTTACAATCATGGCAGTTTTATTTTCAGTGTCTTCCATCATGATCTCCAACATGGAATTGACTATTTTCACAACTACCATACCCTAGGTTGACATTTTAATGGAATGATGTGCCATAATACAAAGATCCATAATATAAAGCATTTGGTGAATAGGAAACTACGGAATGAGACTTTAACAGCCTGAATAATGGACTATGGATTTTGGAAAACAATTTGGACATGAGATCATGACTCAGCGTTTTATATGTAGTTTTTAATCTGTTTTGATAGATGTTACGAGTTTTAATTGCATATATGCTTAGATTGTTTATATTTTTATGAGATGTGTTTTATTGTTTACCTAATTGGCATTGAATTTTTGCCGGATTTGTAAGCCTCCTTGAGTCCCTTCTCTGGTCAAGAAAGGTGGGGTAGAAATGAAGTAAGTAAATAAATAAATCTATTTTCTGTTTAGCACACATTTCATTTTAAATAATCGTATCCTATTGACGTACCCTAGCAACACCTTTTTTAGATAGTCCCCCCACTTTTGAAAAGTTTTTTTTACAGTCAGTTGTGATTGTGTTGGGTATTCTTGGTAATTGTTCACTTTTGTATTAAATAATTTTGATGTCATTGTGACAGTTGCCACCCACTGGGTAAATAACACATGTCATTACATATCCTGGGTATGATTTGAGATTAAATATAGAGTCAGCTCCCCTCTGGCTAGCTCTCTGATTTACTATTGTAATGCAGATTAATTTAAGTAACTATAAGTCTGACTTGGCCATGGTGTTCCACGCTCTGGTTACATCCTGTATAGACTACTGCAACGCTCTCTACGTGGGATTGCCTCTGAAGACTGCCCGGAAGCTGCAGTTAGTCCAACGTTCGGCAGCCAGGTTACTAACAGGAGCGGGATACAGGGAGCGCACAACTCCTTTGTTGCGCCAGTTCCACTGGCTGCCAATTAGCTTCCGAGCACAATTCAAAGTGCTGGTGTTGGCCTACAAAACCTTATATGGTTCCGGCCCAGTTTACCTATCCAAACGTATTCTCCCCTATGAACCATCAAGGCTAAGATCTTTTGAAGGGGCCCTGCTCTCGGTGCCACCACATTCGCAATCGCATCTGGTGGGAACGAGAGACAGGGCCTTTTCTGTGGTGGCCCCTCGGCTGTGGAACTCCCTCTCAACTGAGATTAGATCTGCCCTCTCCCTCCTGACCTTCACGAAGTTAGTGAAATCCTGGCTATGGAAAGAAGCATTTCCGGAATAAGGGCTGAGACCGACGATAGACTAAAGTTATTGATTATGTATGTGGACCGAACTGGACATGATTTTATCTTGGCGACCTGTATTTCTCCAGCTGTTTTTCAATTTTCTTCTCAATTTGATTATTCCAGAAAACTTTTAGCTAGACAGAGGATGAGGAGAAAAGAAGGGCTTAGTAGGGTTTTAAAAGCATTTGCGAAAAGTAGCTCCATATCAGAGGCTTTACTCCTTGAAGTATACATAAAAGATTCAAGTTCGGTTTGCACTTAGCAGAAATCTTAGGTTAATGCAAACTGCTTAAGCAGGAAGAAGTCACAGTGGCCTTTAGCCTCACTATCCCTTTCTCCAAGACTGCAAGGCATATTTTTTTAGAAGTTTAGTTTCATTTTCCACCAAACTTGCCTTGTAATTGCAAATGAATTCAATCATATGTTTAAAAACATATTCTTGATGTCTGAGGAAGTTTGCCACAAATGCAGACAAAACGTCAGGAGAGAATGCTACTGGAACGCGGCCATACAGCCCAAAAAACTCACAGCAACCCACTGTTTTGAAACAAATTGTAGTGGTCTTTTTTTGTTTGTTTCTGCTTATGTATGTATTGTGATTAGATTCTGTTGTGAGCCACCCCAAGTCCCTGTGGAGATGGGGTGGGATATAAATAACATTGATCATCATCATGGTCAATTTCTAAATAGCTTGATTTCAAACCATGGGTTAGAAATCTAGCTTAGAGTTCATTTTAAATGACTGCACCTTGTTTCTACATAAAAGCAACCAGAGCTTTATAGAACAACATCCTAAACTATGCCAACATCTCTTCTTGGCACTTCAGGGGGAAACAAGGAAATGCATATCTGAGGTTCATGGCAGTTTGTTTATGGATATTGCTAAACTAGAATTAGGCAAACCAGTGCTCTCCAGATGTTTTGAATGACAATTCCCATAATACTATCCTGATGTTTGGCTATAGCTGGTGGGACTGATGGAAGTTATCCCAAACATCTGTCAATTTCTTTACTAAGCCATTATGTAGCCAGTGCTACCTATTTGCACTGGGTTGGAATATAGCTTTCAAGAATGGATAGTAGTGATGAAATCTTTGGTCTGGGGGTAAGGGCATCATGAGCAAGTCCCTATTTACATTATGGATGAAGAATATGGATTTTCCATGATTATATTACTTAGAGGTCTACAGCACAGCCCTACCCAGATTTACTCAGGAGTCAGCTCTACTGTATATAGCTGGCTATACTTCCTGGCACAGCCTTAATTTACATCAGTTGAACTGTTGTAGCACTCACACCATAACAGCTTGCGAAATTGCACTCTTAGGTTTTCAGATGGTTTTCATTTTCCCTTTTGGCTATTAAGCATTCATTTTACTCTTCTTTATGTACAACTGAAATATGTTTTCATTTTTAAAAAATCTTTTACCATAATTACTATTTGGAAGAAGAGTGGGAATCATAAACACTTTTGTTCCAGATACCAAGAAAAGAATAAGTCACCATGTCAAAAATGAATTACTAAAGCATGGAAATCCCTGAGAGACCATAACGAGGGATTATACACAAGTTTGGCAAGCATCAAGCCAGAGGCAAAGTCCATTACATGTCAAGCCAACCCATAATCCCAATTAATACAATCTCTAGAGTGTTTTCCATTACACCGTGCTGTGTGCTATACCTTATTTCTAATTTCATTCAAAATTCTCCCAAACATTTGGTGTTCATGCAAAACAAAACCAACAAAACAAAAGGTTATGTTAAAAGGTCTGCCTTTGATTATGTGTGTGTTTGTGTGTGTGTGCATTCTCTCTCTCTATCTCACTGAAAAACACAACAGCTGGGACGAACATTTTCTTTAGTAGTTTGAAATGTTTGGTGGGTTCCCTCTCCCTCATAAAAAACAATTACTGGCAACATTTTCCCACTTTGTTTTGGAAGTCATACATTTTGGCAGATCTAAAAAAAAAAAGCAAATGAGGTAAGGGCTATATTTAGATATATCTTCTAGGCTTCAGATAAAACCATAATATTAATGATATGGAGAAGTCAACCTCTCTATCACACCTTCATAGGTTGCATGATGAGGTGTAAGGGATGGGAAACCATCTCTACTTCTTTGCACACTCTGTCTTTCATGCTTGAAGTGTATAACCTTTTGACAATTTGTAAATTGGTCCTGCATGAAAAGCAAAAGCAATTTGGGCACTAGGTTTCATGGAGTTATTGAGGTTGTGTGTTGGTGACAACCTATGGTGTATCCATACCAATATTTTGCTTCACATGTGAAACAACAGCTCCTTCCTCTTCTCTGTTCATTTGGATCTGCAAGGAAAATAGAGGAATATGTGAGAGAGGCATCAGACACATTTTAAGTAGCTTTCCATTGTCGCTAGCCTGTGCATTAATTTGATTCTTACGGCAACTGTCAAATACACAGCAACTCTACTGGAGAAGTGACCTTTTAATTTTCATGTACATGGCTCTTATTAGCACTAATTGAAGGAAGGCATTATATCCTAGCAAGGATAGAGCTGGTGAGGGGAAAAGGCATGTGCATTCCTGACTCTGCATAAATTCAGGGTTGTTGCTTTTTAAGGGAACATAATTGCTAATGTTGTTAGTTCATGTATTTATGGTTGGTAATTGAAATGTGTGCCTTTGACCTGTTCTGAAGAGTCCTGTATTTCTACAGACTTCGCCAATCTTGAATCAGCTTACGTGTACAAACTCAGGTTGAAAATGTTCCAAATGTATGCTAGTGTACAAAATATTTGAACAAAATCAAATATTTTCTAGGAATATCAGACAACTTATATTAGTAGTTTCTGTTCAATACATTTACCATCATATACAACTCAATGTTTGTGCTGCTGTTGAGTTGTTGTTTTTATAATTCTCTATGTACAGCTGAAATCAGAAAAATCTTCAATGAACAAGAAGTTGAAAAATGCCTTGTCACCCTTTTGGGAACAGATAGTGATGGAACTAAAATTGCTGCTTCTCAAGCCATCTCGGCTATGTGTGAGAATTTGGCCAGCAAACAAGCCATTGGAACCCTAGGTAAATCGGTTATGGCAGAAATGGAATTATGATGCCAAAGAAATATGTATTATTTTACAATTTTGCCATAGCTACTTTGAGACTTCATATATACATTTCCCCTTTCTTTTTCTAAAGGAATTCCCCATCTGGTTCAGTTGCTAAGCAGCGACAATGAAGAGGTAAAAGAAGCTGCTGCTACAGCTCTAGTTAATCTGACAACATCCCATCTTGGCAATGCAAGGTAAGGGCATAATGAATAAAGAACACGGTGAACAATTTAATCAAGATGTATATTTTACTTCAATGCAGTTCCAAAAAAATTCTGACACATTCCTTTCCTACTTTTGTTTTGCTTTGTTTCATCCTTGTGCTATTTTATTCACATTCAGTAGAGTTTTCCCATTTCTAAAATACTAATTTGTGAATCCAATATTGTGAAAATGGCTAGACCTTTATAGCAAATTAAAAGTGTATGTATGCATACAGGAACAATTATAAATATATTTAGTAATCACTTGAAACAATTTACACTTCTCAAAATTCACAGTAAAACTTCTTCTCTCTGTGAATATTGTATTCATAATATTCTTTGGATTTTCAGATATGCTATTTTACATCTCACTGGAAACACCAGATTTAAATACCATGAATTTGGTCCAGCGTATGTATGTTCCAATAGTGAACATAGGAAGAGAGCTATATTAGGAAATCTAGCATTCCCATAAGTGACCTGGTGTGTTGCATTATATCCAGTTGTGAATATGTGCTGAGGACTTGAGGGAATAACATTTTGTAATATATTACGGCAACACACTGGGATAAGGACACCACAAGTGAGAGTGGTCAGAGCTCAAATGAGATCAAATTGCGGGTTGGCCAGTTTTTAGTATGTAACAAAAAAAATGACATTTATATTCAATTAGTATCTTTTATCTACTTGTTTCAGGTTTCCTTCCTGTGATATAGACAATATGATATATTGTAACACACTGAGCTTGTCGTATACATGGGGGTTGTTTCCAGTTTTCTGTGTGGATACAAAAAACAAGAATGATTACATTTCTGTATGTCTGCATTCACATTGCTGTCATTTAATATGGTCCATGATGATCCATGGTCCCAGACATAGAGGACACTCACAAGGAATGAGTTATTGTTGGCGTTCTGTTCTGTCAAAGAATCTTGACAGCAATCCAGATGTCTCTCGTAGAATCTAGTGACGAAGCCCATCACAAGGTTAGGAGTGGAAATCATACGAATGTAAGTGGACTGCAATCCTCAGAAAACTTCAGTCTTGTTTATGCTAGGTCTGCAGTACAAAATGACTGGAGGGACACATGAGTCCCACCTTGTCAGGGCTAGAATCTCTATGCCTGGGGCCAGAGACAGATCCCAGCCTGCCATGAGCCTACTACTTTCACCTGAGTTGCTGAGTCAGAGAGGGATGACTCAACCATGAACTTTGCTCCATTTCTTTGCAGTTGAATATACTGGGACTATGACCTTTGGTCTAGATAAGACTCTGGGGTATGATGTAATACCCAGGGAACTCTGGGTAATGCAAAGGCTCACTGGGATTGCTGAGTCAGGATGCAACCCTCTCCAGGCATTGCATGGGGAAGGGATTAGTATAGAAGGATTGTGGTGATGGGAAGTGGGTGCTTCAGCTTTATAGGTGAAGTTCCCCACCTAATAATAATATTAATAATAATCATCATCATTGCTATTTCTACCCCACCCCATCTCCCCGAAAGGACTCAGGGCGAATCACAAAATGAGTAAAACACAATAAACAATAGTTACAAAGTAAATGACGAATTGATAATAAATAAAACAAAATAACAATTAAACAATAAACATTAAAACCATTAAGCAAATGCCAAAGGGCCCAAATGTATCCATAAAAACAAAGAACTCGTCCACATTAAGGGTTACTAATCATTTTCAAATGCCTGCTGAAAAAGGCAAGTCTTTAAGTCCTGAGGGTGGTTGCTTGTCTGATCTCCCTGGGGAGGGCATTCCAGAGCCGGGGAACCACTATTGAGTAGGCCCTCTCCCTCATTCCCACCAACCTCGCTTGTTACGGAGGTGGGTTCGAGAGGAGGGCCTCCCTAACAGATCTTAAAGCCCGAACAGGTTCATAAAAGGTGATACGGCTGCATAAATAGGCAGGAACCGAACCATATAGGACTTTATAGATAATAGCCTTCACTTGGGCTCAGAAGCAAATAGGCAACTAATGAAGCTGCTTCCAAAGGGGAGGGGTGCATTCAAAATGTGAGTTGCTGCAATGTCTTTCAGTGCCCAATGCTCATGCAGGTTTGAGGAAATCAGAAAATTATAGTCCAAAACTAGCCTTGTCAAGCTTTGTAAATTCATATATATCTCTATAAAGCTGAGTGTTATGGGAGTTAGTATTACCATTGGACTGATCAGTTCTTTTCGAACCCATCAGTACCAGTTTCTCTCTTCTATCCTCCTTATTTACTCTGTAACCAGAGGTGAGGTATTCCACAACCCTGCAAAAAGACTGGGAATATAGATTTCCACTGCAAATAGAGCGTTTGTCTTCCTTGATGAGCTATGCCTCGAAAACTGGGTTTTTTTAAATAGCACTCTGAAAATTTTATCTCAGTATTGCCTGTCAACAGTTCATCAGAAATTATGTACAGACGCATTTCTCCTAATGTGTTGTTGGTGAACATTCATATGATTAAGCAGAAAGTTCATAAAAACCAGTTCAACGCAGACGGACCCACATATGTGCATACTCAGACATTTTTCTCCTCCATTTATTTCCGTCTGCATCCCGTTTATAAAAGCTGTGTTCAGTCAGTCAGAAATAAAACCATATGTGACTTACATGAGCAATCACCAATGAGCATGGCAGTTCAAGTCTCAAAGGACTCCAAGCAATGACATTTGCAAAAAGTTTCTGTAAGTGTCTCAAATAATGAATAAAATAGAGAAAGTGATTGACTCATAGACTTCATTCCATGAAGAGAGAAACACAATTTGTCAGAAATATTTTATGTTACAAATTATTCAATTGGCTCTAACATGCACCGGCATTAATTTAACATTACCAGGAGAAACATCATTCATCATGTGGAGACATTATTCTACCTACTATTCTCTCCTGTGGAAAAATGCAGTTGATATTGACTCTGATTCTCCTTTCTTCTGACTCTTCAGTTAATGTCAGTCATATCTAAGTTCACAGATAGATAACTGACTAGCTTTTGGCCTCTTGGGCCCAACCCTGCTAGAATAGCTTTGCTCTGCACTCCAGTTAAAAATTATTACATAGTTGATGAGGGTACGGCCATTTGAGGACTTTCCCATTAAAGCTAATTCGTGTGCATGAAGGTGGTGCACTTTCCATCTTAAGTACATGTCACCCTTGTAGTCCAGAATACCCTTCTTCTGGTTTGTAGCGATCTCTCAATGCGCCCCTGGTGGTGCAATGGGTTAAACTCTTGTGCTGGCAGGACTGAAGACAGACAGGTCGGAGGTTTGAATGCGGGGAGAACACGGATGAGCTCCCTCTGTCAGCTCCAGCTCCCCATGCGGAGACATAAGGGAAGCCTCTCACAAGGTTGGTAAAACATCAAAATAAAAACTGAGTGTCTCCTAGGCAAAGCCTTGCAGACGGCCAATTCTCTCACACCAGAAGTGACTTGCAGTTTCTCAAGTCACTCCTGACATGAAAAAAAACCAATACATGAGTACCTGGATTTAGTTTGAAGCCATTTTAACAAGGCCAATTACCTACATCAGTTTCCAATCCTTATCACTTTGACATCTTAAAACTATGAATCGTAAAGTCACGTCCTTTGTTTGATGCCTGTTTTGTGTATTTAAATATGTATTTTATAGAAATGCAGTTTTAATGTGCATCTTTTATACAAATAAGTATATTTGTAGAACTTTTGCAATGTTCATGTTTTTAATGGTGTTGAGTAACCTACCTCGAATAGCAGGGAAAGGCAGGTAAGAAATAAAATTATTATTATTATTTTTATCATCATCACACCACACAAGCTGATATGGAATAATATTAGCTTGAATCACTCACCTGACAGAAAGATGGGATGGTGATAGTGATATTGCCAGAATGTGTACAATTTCTGTTTTATTGTGGGTGTCCAGTATTTATAAGTTTAGGTTGAAAGAAAGGATCTCTTTAAGATTGGAATTATAGCAGGGGAAATGCAAGAAGAGCTTTTTTTTTTACTTGTAGAGAACTCATTTAAAAAGTAAAAGCTAAGCCATGAACGCTCAATTATTTTATTTATTTATTTGTTTGCGATTAAAAACACTTGGGTTCAGAATTTTCAAACCAGTGCACAACAAATAAGACATAAAACATATTGAATCTTAGTTTCCATTTGTGACAATAGGACTGTGAAATTTAAAAAGAAAAGGCAATGAAATTAGATTTCATCAGTCAAAGCAGTGAACTATAATTGAATTAAGCTTTAGCTTTATAATAGTTTAAAATGTTATATTAAAATAATGTGTATATTCTAGCCCTGACTGTGCACTCTGACAATAGAAATATTTTACTATAAATCTATTAGATCTTTCCCCCACCAAGAATCTGTACTCATAACCATGGATGGAGCCAACAGCATCCTATAAATCTTCCAACAAGAGAAGTAAAACTATAAATTCAGCTAAGGATAAAATGATTCATTTTTTTTTCTTCTGGGTAGTTTTGGTGGTTCAACTAATTTGACCTCAATATGCACAATTCACTTGTTCAGACTGTATATTTACAATTGATTACATTTTTATACCATAGGTTTGAATGGACCGAATGTGATATGCCATGAGTAAAACATATACTTTGGGGTATAAGCACAATGTATAATATTGTTATACATTTTGTGTGATGATTTTAATTAGGAAATTTTCCTGTTTGTTCAAAGAAGTGGGGAGATCTTGTGTCTGAAAGTATTGCATTATTTTTCCATTATGAAAGTATTCATAAGTCTCCCAGTTATTGATTTATCCATAAATCTAGGTGTAAGAGATAGTCCTGCCCTAGTCAAGGCCTGTTAATGACATTTCTCTCCTACCCAACCTTACCTCTCTTCAGAAATACAAGCCTATTCCAAATATTGACAAATCTATTCAGATTTGAATACGTGTTCTTATGCAATAATCAAAACTATACTGAAAGTTTGAGTCCAAATTCCAATTACTGACTTAATAGCCAGGGCTTGTGATTCCTGTAGAGCTTGGCATTTAATTTACAGCATGACTGCCATCTATCGGTTGCTGTTTTATTCTTTTTTGTGGATGCCACATTTTATTGAGATTGAGTCATATGTTGACTTTTATTAAAACAAAATAAATGTGGTACACAGGCTGTTAAATGTAAAATGAAGTACATTGCTGCCTTATTAACACTGTTTATATTTTAACAAGCACCCGGGCCTTTCTAAGATAAGCAGCTACTGTACAAGGAAGATTAGAGTAACATTATATTGGGTTTTAATTATTTTAATAAATGTTAATTATTATTAATATCAAGTTGCTACAGATCATTCTTCAGTTTGCAAAGATTAGTTTGCCATTTCTGGGTTTTCTTACAGTAAATTGTCTTTATTAAGTTGGACATATGTTGGAGGAGAGACATTGACCATTCCATACATAATGAGGGTGACTCGTATTTGCATTAATTAGAAATATAATGGTTTCCAAAATGTGATGACCAAGAAGTTGCTTCATACAAACTGATAGCAGATGTAGGTATACTTACTTTTTTCCAGAAGTATTGACATTACTATAAAACAAGTAATGATATGTCTGTGCCTTTTTGGTGTGTGGAAATTCTAGGGTTTGGGGGATAAATTAATTATATATGTAATAAGATTTATTTTTGCTGTAACCAAAGGCATTATCACAATTGATACACTGAACTACTGGAGCTTTCAGTATGTTTATACCTCTAATTTAGACATGTTGAATTTAGATTTAGGCCCTTCTGTTGGAGCATGTAAAAAATCAGTTGGTGAGTGTGTTAACTGAAAAAGGCAAAGCACGAAGCTGAATGGTTGGGCCACACTCAGGAGCTAGCTGAGCCTGGGAGTTTTGGCAATAGTTACATGTTTAAATTTTCTGTGCAGGAGCTTACCAAGACAGTTTAGTATTTTTTGCTTCTTGGCTGCTGAAAGAAGATCCTTCACATGGGCACCCAAGGACCATTTGAACCTCTCTCAAGGGACATCGTGCGCTTCAATGCAACTGTTCTCATGACTCTATATATGTTGCTCTGCATAACAAAGAGTAAACACCTTATTGTTTACTTATCATATGCATGGCATATCTTTTCTCTAGCAAGATATTGTATGAATAGGTAAAGATGTGAACTACCACATTCTGCCACACCTTCTACACTGCCATATAATCCAGATTATCAAATCAGATAATCCATGTTATCTGCTTTGAACTGGATTACGTGAGTCAACAGTGCCATATAATCCAGTTTAAAGATGATAATCTGGATTTTATATGCCAGTGTAGAAGGAGCCTTAGCGGAACGAGATGTGAAAATTGGAGGAAGGAACAGCTACAGTTTGAGATATGCAGATGACACCATACTAGTTGCAGGAAAAGTCAGATTTGGGGCAGCTATTAAACAAGGAAGAAACTGCCAAACAGCTGAAAAACAGAAATCATGACTACAAGTGATTAACATAACTTGAAAATGGATGATGGATTGTGTATACCTTGGCTCAGTCCTAAATCAAAATGAAGAGATTAGTAAAGAAATAAGACTAGGATTTGGAAAAATAAGATTCTCAAATGTAAAAAATATTCTATGCCGAAGTCAGGATTATTGATGTTATAGTATTTCTGAAATCTGTATATGGTTGTGAAAGCTGAATAATGAAGAAACCTGACTGGAGGAGAATCAATTTATTTGACATGCAGTGCTGAAGGAAAAGTTTACGAACACCATGGACTGCTAAAAAAGACAAATGAATGGGTCTTCGAGCCAATCAGTCCTGAACTCTCACTAGAAGCCAAGACAATTAAGCAGAGGCCATTGTACTTTGCACATATTGTGAGATGACATGACTCACTGAAACAGCTAATAACATTTGGAAGGCAGTAAGAAAACAGGAAGTCCTCAATGTAGTAGTCTAAGGAACCTTCCACACAGCCATATAACCCAGAATATCAAGGCAGATAATCCACAATATCTGCTTTGAACCGGGTTATCTGAGTCCACACTGCCATATAATCCAGTTCAATCTGGATGTTATACAGCTGTGTGGAAGGGTCCTAATTGGAGAGGTAAGTAAGGCATGAGCTACTGTAGGCACATCTGTGTTCCCCATGAAATGGTGCAGCTGCTGCACTTGCCAAAATTGTATAAATCTCCTTTTGGACACAGCAAGCTGGATTTCCAGGAGCATTGCTGCATTCAAGATCACCCTCAAGCTATCTGATCTTTCAGGGAGAGTGCAACCCCAGCCAGAACAGACTGTAATTCCAACCTGGTTTAGTTTTTCTACTGACCAACAGCTTTCCATCTTGCTTGGATTAAGCCTCAATCTATTTGTAGCCTGAATACTTTCAATAGTGTTCCTGTTTGGAATAGAAAGGCCACTCAGTAATTATATTGGGTGGAATCAGAAAGTTAAGTATAAATTCATACCCTTAGCTATGATCTTTCCCGTTTCAGACCTACATCCTTAGCTGGTTAGAAAATTCATGAGGCATCCTGATTCTGATTGACATGGGCTCCAAAATGTGAGCATGAATTTTGCAATTACTTATCATTCATTGGCAATTGCAGAAAGTGAGTCTTCGTACCAATCTCCAAAGAGGAAATTCAGTTTTTTTCCACACAGCAAATAGGCTTTTGGGCATACCACCGTAAACACATCTGATGTCATTTGATCTCAGAAGCTAAGCAAGGCTAAGGTAGTCCTGGTTAGTGCTTGAATGATAGATTGCCTGGGGATACCAGATATTTTGGGAGCCAGAATGATGTAGTGGATTGAGCATTGGCCTACAAGATCAGGGTTCGAATCCCCACTGGCTATGGAAATCCATTGGGTTATTTTGGGCAGCCTCAGAGGAAGGCAAAGGCAGACCCTCTCTGAACAAACCTTGCCAAGAAAACCTTGTGATAGGTTCGCCATAAATCAGAAACAAGTTGCTAGCACACAACAAAAATTACATGGTATTTTTTTAGATCATCAGAACAGAAATAATACTATTAGACGGTTTAGAAGTGGCATATAAGTAATTTTGTGTTTCCCCCTTCTCCCTAAGCTTCTGTTCTTAGAGTAAAATAGCAAGCCTTTGTTGTGATGACGTATCTCAACATTGACCCCTAGTGGCATAGTGAAGAAATTACCAGACAATATATGCGCATACTTCCAGCAGCATACCATTGAATCAATATTAGACAACTGGCTTTCTATGGCAGAGAACACAGAATGTCACTTTTATAGCATTCTGCTTTGAATATGAAGAGGATAAAATTCATGGTATTTATATTTAATTATACCTTTCTAAACTCCAGAAATCTTCTGTTTTGGCCTGAATATAATCAACGTTACACATGGAAATATGGAAGGGTAACTAGAAGAAAACGTCTTGTAGACTAGTGTGGCTGGGATGAGGATGTTAACATGTATATGACTCCTTGGTTCATGGTGGTTCGGTATCAGCCTACTGAAAAAAGAGGGCCTCTAATGAGGTGGCACAAGAGATTTTTACAGCTAGGAAGACTGCAGTCCTTTACTCGGACTGGTTTGGAAAGTAGTTATGGCAGTTAAAGGTGGAATCATAATGCTATAACTGTGGAGTGTGAAAGGCATTTTAGTGCTGGGTTTTTTTGTAGGAGTTGGTATTTTTTTTATCTTTTAAGATTCATTTAGATACTTTGTCTTAGTTCAGTTGAATTTGTTGATTTTCTTGTACCTAGCGAGGCTTTGGAGTAAAAATGCATAAGATTGGGTTGTTGTGTGTTTTCCGGGCTGTATGGCCATGTTCCAGAAGCACTCTCTCCTGACATTTTGCCTGCATCTATGGCAGGCATCCTCAAAGGTTGTGAGGCTATAGATGCAGGCGAAATGTCAGGAGGAAATGCTTCTGGAACATGGCCATACAGCCTGGAAAACACACAACAACCCAGTAATTCCAGCCATGAAACCCTTTGACAATACATTGCATAAGATTGCACTGTAAGATGGAAAATTTAAATATACATTTTTAGGGAATAAACTTTATTTCATACATTGGAACTCAGTTCTAAATGAAGATGCAAAGGATGTTGTTGTACATGATATAAACACTACAGCACATTGAAAATTGAGATTTCCATCTGTATATTTCCTGTGCTAACACCACTGTCAAGTTTTGTTGAGCCTAATATAAAATGACTATGACATGATAGTCAGTTTGGCTTATTACTTATGTTGTTTGTAGAAATAATATTATGAAGGCATATAAAAGAAAACATTCACATTTTCAGAGTATGGTACTGTTAGATAAATTCAAAGATTTTTTTGTCATGTCAGGAGCGACTTGAGAAACTGCAAGTTGCTTCTGGTGTGAGAGAATTGGCCGTCTGCAAGGATGTTGTTGAGGGGACACCCGGATGATTTGACGTTTTATCATCCTTGTGGAAGGCTTCTCTCATGTCCCCACATGGGGAGCTGGAGCTGAGAGATGGGAGCACACCTTGCTTCCTGGATTCTAACTGCTGACCTGTCGGTCTTCAGTCCTGCAGGCACAAGGGTTTAACCCATTGTGCCACTGGGGGCTCCATAAATTCAAAGTGAAGGAGTAGAATTAGACTTCCAGTAGTCTATTTGAAAGTATACGTGGCAGTACTATATATATAAGATTTGTAAAAAACCAAAATAAAACACATTATTGTTTTGAGGAAGCAAACATCTCATTTATCTTAAGAAAGTAGGGAGAAGATAGTTTATTTATTTATTTATTTATTATTTTTATATGCCACCCTTCTCAACCCCGAAGGGGACTCAGAGTGGCTTACAGCAAACAACAATACTGCCAGAGTGGCTTACAGTGTACATATAACAATATTGCCGGAGCGGCTTACAACAAACTGAAAAAACAACAATTAACATTACAACATATCGCAATATTGTTAGCAATATTGCATGTAATATAAATATATAAATTATAATATCATGATATAATTATTGTATCACATTATCATTGGCAGTATTATACTGTGTTACAATACAACATACACCACCAATACCAAATGCATATACCACATACCATACCATAATCATAGTTGCAATTTCAAACCATATTAAATTCCACCTTTCTCCAGAAAAGAAGCAGCTCCTATCATTTCTTTTATTTCTTCCTTTACTTGGTTGACTTAGCTTTGTTAAAACAGGGGGGGGAAGCTGTGTACAATATGAAGAGAGGACCCAACTATTATTTCTTGGGGATTCTCTAGTTCTGGATTTCCTATATCAAACAGGAGGAAGTGAGCTCAAAATTTGTCTCCAATGCTATGTTTATGGGAAATCGTAAGACACCCTTCTTGCTTGAAAAGAGGTGTGGATGATCATTATTTCTTACCTGTCTCTTTTCATGGATTGAGTTGGGGAACAACCACATACTAAAATACAACATATACAGGTAATTAAAACACATAACCAAGTTAAAACATCAATTTAAAAGAAAATATACCAACAATCCATATTAAAACAGCGAGTACACAATGTAAAATTCATAATTTCAAAATGCTCTGAATAGGCTTGCCAGAAGAGACTGGTTTTTAATGCTGATTTAAAACTAAGACAATATATTTACCTGTCGAGTCACTTATAGCAGATCACTCAACAATAACTTACTACTTATCCTAAATTAATATGAGTAAGACTTGTTTTATAACTTGTATAGGTCTTTCCCCAGTATCCTATATACTTTTTCCTATTGTCCGTTGTCCCCTTTTGTCAAGTTCTTCTTTCTATGTGATCTGACCAGTGATTTATCTTCTTCATCTTTTAGGTCTTTAAGTACATGTGATTTTCGATGTTGCTCCCCTATCTTTTCTATCACCTCCCCCGTCTCTAAGCTCCTCTGTTGCATGTCCACTTTTTCTCATCCCACATCATTTTACTGCACCAACCAGACTTCCTTTCTCCCTTTGCTTCTTTGCCCTTTAATTGATTTGTGCAATATTAATTACTTAAGTGCATATGAGATATGTTGCTTTCTTAGGTCTAAACCTAATACAGATTTGGGCCTGCTGTCCTTTTATCCACTTTCCTAGTGCTGTTGCAGAAGCGGATGGTATTGAACCCCTCATCAGCCTCCTGGGCATAAAGCGAGATGGAGCTGTTGCTAGTGCGGCTACTGTGCTCACAAACCTGGCCTTACAAGAACCCTTGCGTCTCTACATCCAAAGCCACGGTATAATGGCTGCACTTGTTGAACCATTAAATTCCACCAACAGCATCGTGCAGAGCAGAGCAGCTCTTGTTGTGGCTGCCGTCTGTTGTGATGCTGAAGCCAGAGCTGAGGTGAGCCATATGTTGGAAAATGACCCTGGTATCTTACAATTGGTGCCATTCTTTGAATCATGCTTTACATTATGTTTTGGAGCAAAGGTCTCTAGTTTGTGGTTTTCTAACACACCCACATCTGATTGTAATAAGCTCTTGAAAAGGCAGAAATCTAGGGCCATTTCCGGGTTGTTAGTCATGTTTTAGAAAGGTCTGAGAGTACTAAGCAGTAACTAGATTTTAACGCATTGGGAGCCAGTAAAGATAGTATTATCAGCATCCTGTTGTGCCGCTGCCAGCATTTTTCTACTGTCATCGCAGTTTGCTGGAATTGATTTTAACTGGGGGTTTTAAATTGGTCTTATTGTATTTTATTGCATTTTATGTGTTTTATCTATTAACTCTGTAAACCGCTCTGGGCTCCAGAGAGAGCGGTATATTAAGTCGAACAAATAAATAAATAAATAAATAAATAAATAAATAAATAAATAAATAAATAAATCCACAGAGATATTGGCCCAGATACATTCTTTACTTACAGTGTATGTAATTGGAAATTTCATCCTATTATGCTCTGCAAAGGTTTGAAAATGCTGAATGAACTCAGTGCAAACTGAAGAGGATGCAAAGTAGAGTATGTGTATCTCTCTCTCTATGTGTGTGTGTGAGTGACACACACACATATACATCTCGCCCTGTATCTGAGGATCTTAAGGTGGCATTATTTATTTATTTACCCTATTTATACTCCGCCTTTCTCAACCCTGAAGGTGACTCAATGTGGCTTACATATACACAATTATTCAGTGCCTTAAAGCGACATACAATTCCAGTGAACATTAAAATTAAAATTAATACATATTAAACATTTAAAAACATTACATTTATTGTTAAAAATCATGCCATACAGTAAAATTTATTTTTGCTAATAAAATGATTTAAAAAACAAAAATTGTATCAGGTCATTACCACTGAAAATCAGACAACTTAAAAAAAGTTAAAACAATTTAAAATCAGGCTGACCACAGTACATGTGCAGATTGGATAAAGTCAATTGGATTTATTGGTATTAAGAGTACTTTTGTTGATTTCTTTGTGGCATTCTTTTTCCCCCGTTGACTTGCAGGAGGACCAGAGTCTCTGGCGTTTTCATTTAAAATAGGGTGGCAAAGTGCAGTTCTCCAGATATTGGACAGCAGCTCCCATTAGCCCCAGTCTTGCCGGTGGTAGAGAATGCTAGGAATTACAGCTAGGAATTGGAGACCCACATTTTGCCAAGCTCTGATTTGAAAGCATCTCAGAAAATACTGTTAGAAAAGTCCCCTAAGATTATGGTGTTTTCAAACATAATAAAATCTGACTGAGTGGTCTGAGTGAGCATGGAGCTCTTTTCTAAATGTATATTAACAAGCTAATCACAGGCCTATGTGATTATGAATGAGCACCTCAGTCTGGCTTCTGGAAAAACTAACTATCTGTGAGCTCCATCCAGAGACAAGCAGGAATCCTTTGTCGCTGGTTCATGGATCTGATGCTGTTAATAGAAGAGATTCTCCCAGGGCAGGTCACTCTGAACACACCCTTCCTTTTCACCATTGTTTCTGGTGAGGATTTGTTCGCTTCTCCCTCTGTTCCTAATATTTGGAAGGAGTAAGAGAGCAAAGCATATGGACATTACATTGCTTCACATTGCTCAGTCTGAGAAGGAAGTTGAAAAGGCAGCAGTAGCATGCACAAGATACTCTGAGGCTTAGTAGTAGTCTCCCTGTTAGGGAATGGGTTTTGGCAAGTATCAGATGATATTGACATCTGACACCAGTTCTGCATGTTTTATGTAAATCAACATGCCAATCTGCATAGGAGGCATTTAGTAACAATATAGCGTTTGTGGAAGGAACATACCTTTTGCTGTCCAGTTGGTCTCTTTTTCCTAATAAATGTCTTTTTAGTTAAGGAACGCAGGTGGCCTTGATCCTCTTGTAAAACTCCTACATTCTAAGAACAATGAAGTCCGAAGAAATGCCTGTTGGGCTGTGATGGTGTGTGCAGGGGATGAACTGACAGCCGCTGAAATGACCAAGCTGGGGTAAGCAAACCAGGCCTGCTGATATTTTCCTTCTTGTGCATGGATAAAACTATTGTGACTTCTGTTAGCATTTCAGATATGGAGGTTCTTATTTCTTAAGATTTACTTAAGTTATGTTTGAGAGAAATTATTTCACAAACTGAATTGGGAAATAGCACTGTTTCTTTCTAGTAACCCAGGCATATTCTTGTATCATTGTAGCTATGATTTAGTGTTATTTATTATGTATTTATTTACAGTATTTATATTCCGCCCTTCTCAGCCCACAGGGGACTCAGGGTGGGTTACACTGCACATATAGATGGCAAACATTCAGTGCCATTTAGACATACAACATATACAGTCACAGAGACAATTTAACATTCCAGCATTCCAGCTTCATGAGGGTATGCTCGATTCTGGCCACAGATGGAGCTGCCACTTCACCGTCAAGTTGTGACACCGAGTCCTTGATGGAGTACTTTCTCATTCTTACATATGCTGCGGGAAGTTTTCTTATAGTGTTTTAGCTTCCCCACATAAAGTGGTACCTAAATTTCCTACTTGACAGATGCAACTGCCTTTTGGGCTGTATAGGTTGACAGCAAGCGAGACTATTAATGATCGGGAGTTCACTCCGACCTGGGCTGGCTTCAAACTCATGACCTCTTGGTCAGTAGTGATTTAATGCAGCTGGCTACTAACTAGCTGCACCACAGCCCGGTCCACTATGTGTTATATGTCTGTTAGTGTGTGTATAGAGGGAGAGGGAGGAATACTTAATGTAAGACAAACTACTACAGTAACTAGTCTGAATCTTCTTGTAAAAATATAATGGAAAGAGATGAAGCTTTTCAATGCATTGGAAATACTTTGTTCTTAATTTTTTGTTCTGCTTCTTTGGAACAGTGCCTTAGACATTCTTGAAGAAATTAACCTATCCATAGGGCGCAAAAATAACTTCAGTGAAGCAGCTTTGGAAAAAATACTTGATCACAATCTTTCCCAGAAGTATAGTCAAATGGGCTATATATCATGCAATAACATCATTTCAGATGGCTTCTATGATTATGGGCAGGTAAATCAATTTCACTATCTCTCAGAAGTCTTCAGAGGTCTGTTTGCTTTGCTCCATGCTCTGAGAAGGCTCCTCTAAACTCTGAAAATTGACTCGGAGATCTGGCAAGATCAGACTCTCCATACATGAAACAATGCATTGGATTCTCTTATTTATAAGATATAATGGAAAGCCATGATTTAATACTATAAAACTGAGCCAAGGGGAACAATGTGTGTGCCTCAATGAAGAGAGGCTTGTAGAAGTTGAAGCCTCTTTCTTATAATGATAAGCATAATAATTATATGACTTTTCATTATCGCTCTAAGATTAACATGTCACTATACAGCTTTGGCTTTCACATTGCTGTTACTTGGGGCAAGGCTCTGAAACTAATTGTGGGTGGTATTTGAGGGGGTGGGTGGGTTGTATGTTTAAAATGCATTTTAATTGTATTTATTCTATTTTAATAGTATTTTAACTAAACCCAAAAAGTACTATTTATTTAATTTTTGTATTTGCTTTATTTTAAATGGGGACCAAAATGTGTGGCTGTTAGCCATCTTGCATCTCCTTGGGGAGAAAAATGGGGTTTAAAGTTACGAAGAATAAGAACCAGGAGCAACATGACTGGCAGCAGACAACATCACATTATTAATAGGAAAAGGAAGGTTTATTTTTACACACGTTCTTAATGTTACTTTTCTGAGTGATTTTGATTTTTTTTGTCACACTACACTAAAAAAAGGCACTCCCTTAAATCATTTCAGGTTTCATTAGTAAATATAACATTTTAATGAGGTGATAAATCCACCATTCTGCTTTTAGAAAATGATATCCCAATTAGTGTGTTTCCATTTAGTATTTATGTTAAAGAAACAAAATGAAGAGATGTGTTTTCATGGCAAGAATACTGGGGTGGGTTGCCATTACCTTCTCCAGGGATTTTATTTAGTCTGACCTCTCTGCCATCTTGGATGTCCCTTCACGGTTTCGCTCATGGCATCATTGAGGTGCTCAAGCGCCAGCACCATGACTAGGCAATGATCCTTTGCAGGAGCTGTATACTCTCGCCCTTCCTATTCAACTTGTATGCAGAACACATCATGTGACATGCGGGGCTTGATTAATCCAAGGCTGGAGTTAAAATTGCTGAAAGAAACATGAACAACCTTAGATATACAGATGATACCACTCTGATGCTGGAAGCGAGGGGGAGCTGAGGAGCTTAATAACTAAGGTGAAAGAAGAAAGTGCAAAAGCTGTATTGCAGTTAAACATAAAACAACAAGATTATGGCATCCAGACTAAATTCATAACTGGTAAATAGAGGGGGGGACGGGACATGGAGGCAGTGACAGACTTCGTATTTCTAGACACAAAGATTACTCCACACGCAAACTGCAGCCAGGAAATCAGAAGACGTTTACTTCTTGGGAGGAGAGCAATGACCAATCTTGATAAAATAGTGAAGAGTAGAGACATCACACTGGCAACAAAGATCCGCATAGTGAAAGCTGTGGTATTACCCATAATAACATATGGATGTGAGAGCTGGACCATAAGGAAGGCTGAGCGAAGGAAGATAGATGCTTTTGAACTGTGGTGTTGGAGGAAAATTCTGAGAGTGCCTTGGACTGCAAGAAGATCAAACCAGTCCATACTCCAGGAAATAAAGCCCGGCTGCTCACCGAAGGGAAGGATATTAGAGGCAAAGATGAAGTAATGAGAAGACAGGGAGGCTTGGAGAAGATAATGATGCTGGGGAAAATGAAAAGAAAAAGGAAGAGGGGCCAACCAAGGGCAAGATGGATGGATGTTATCCTTGAACTGACTGGCCTGATCTTGAAGAAGCTAGGGGTGGCAATGACCCAATAGAGAGCTCTGGTGTGGGCTGGTCCATGAGGTCATGAAGAGTCGAAAGTGATTGAACAAATAAACAACAAATACTCTCACTCTACATTGATTAGTAAACCAAGTCTTTTGAAGTCCCTGACAGTCCCCAGAGCAAGCCAATTGTCAGTCATATTACTCCTTGGTCTTCCCATTGCTTGAGAAGTGGGGAGCACACAGCACTAGTGACTAACATTGATGCCTTTCCCACTGCCCCAAATTACTTATAAAGTTCAAGTAGAATAATCCTTGCTGTCAGTAACAAGATATTTCTCATTACCCATTTTTAAACTACCTCAGAGTAAATTAAAACAGTAATGTGCTTTTGACAGAGAAATTGTTGATTTGGCTTAGCTTTTCTGGCTTTGGATATTGTTTTGATGTAATCTAGCCTCCTTTTATGTGCAATTGCTATTCTTTTTATTTTTAAAAGGCAGAAAAAGACACTTAAAATAATATTCATTCTGTTCCATTTTTCTTTAACCTAAGTACTAAGGAGAAACATACCAATGTGTATGTCATTTTTAAAAAGTGGAACAGTAGATTTACTAATTCATTAACAATGTTATTTTTACTAAAGCAACCTGAAAGTATTTGAAGGGAGTTCTTGTTTTAGAGTGGTGTGTCAAAAAAATCAAATTACTCAGAAAAGTAACAACATTAAGAATGTGTGTACAAAATAAACCTTTTCCTGTTTATAATTTGATGTTGACAACTTGAATATAGGAAATATTGGCATGTAACCTTAAACCATGATTTAGCATTCTGTGAGTAAATGGAAAGAAGCTCATGTGAAGCCCCTCTCCCAGGAAAAGGAATAGATTTTCCCTTTTCATTATTATTTATTTATTTCACATATTTGTATTCTGTCCTTATCACCCCCAGAGTGGGACTCAGGGCGGCTTCACAACAGACATTCATTCAATTCCAACAACAGTAATAAATGATAAAAGCAACTAAAACAATTTGTTAATGCTTTAAAATTACTAAAACATTGTTTAAATCATGCAGGTTTGAAATCATAGTTCAGGTCACCTTAAGACTTAATGTGGACCTCAAGATGTTGTTAAACTACCCCCTCACCTGCATTCTTAATCTTTGACTATCCCAGTTAGAACTAATAGAAGTTGCAGTCCTCGGAGACCCCAGCCCCCGGGGTCTCCGAGGAACAACTGGAGCAACAGGAGGAGAAGCGCGCCGAGGCCCAGGGGATTCCCCCGCAGCAGGCGGCGCCGCCTCAGAGCGACGACGAGCAGGCCGCGGAG
The DNA here is from genome assembly GCA_030556195.1 of Anolis apletophallus. Lineage (NCBI taxonomy): Eukaryota > Metazoa > Chordata > Lepidosauria > Squamata > Anolidae > Anolis > Anolis apletophallus. The sequence continues at coordinate 31,285,249 of JARBWK010000008.1, read as the reverse complement.
GGAGGCCTCCCTTCCAGGAAGGGGCCTCCAGTCCAGAGCGAGGCCATGGCAGGAGCTGCGGCGGCGCCCTGGTGGAGCCCTTGGCGGGCACGAGGGCACCGGGCTCCCCCAAAACTGAGACAAAGGGCGTCGGCCGAGGGCTCCAAGATGGCGCCGAGCTTGCCTGACTCGGCGTCCTCGGCTCCGCCCCCCAGGCCCTCTCCAGGGGCCTTGGCCACATCCCCCTCTGGATCGGAGGCTGTTCCTGGCTGTGTGCGGCAGGCTGGCTCCCAGCTAGAGGCACTGAGCGTCTCTCAGGTGCTCTCTAAGGTCCCTGGGGAACGCCCTCGCCATTGGGCTATTCAACTTGCCCAGATCCCTTTTGTTCCTGCCAGCCCTCAATGCCCTACTCTGCCCAGGAATGGCCGGAGGAGGAAGAATAGGCTGGGCCAGTCAAGACGCAAGCGCCAGGGGAGGAATGGCCAGCCGAAGGACCTGCTCCACCATCAGCCACCTCCCCCACAAACCTTCCACATTGGAGCGCCCACCAATGCCAGCAGCCCGGGACCTGGGGTTGCCTCCATCGCCAGAAGATTTGACATTAGCTCTGTCCCCCATTGTCCGGGTCCCCCCCCCCGCTATCATTGGTCACCCATAGACTGCCACCTGGTGGCCCGGGTCAACTCCCTCGCAGAAGAGGGAAGTCTAGTAAGCGCCAGAGAAGGTCCTTTCGATCACGGACCTTCTGGGGGGTGGGCTTTGGTCGGAAGAAGTGCTCTCTAGGTCCAGCTTCCGGACCGGCCCCCGCTGGCGACACTAAGAGCTCTCAGGAGGGGCAGAGTGGACAATTGGACAGACAGCCGGATAAGCCGCCTTTAAGGACTAATCGAGGGCAGGTTCTGCCTGTAGGTGAACGAGGCCTGGCTCCACCTTCTTTGGACCCCCAAATGTCTGGGAGGACTGGGACTGATGGGTTGCCGGTGGAACCGGCAGGGAATGGTCAGGGCCCCTTACCGGCTTCCCCTTTTTACGGGGTATGCCGGAAACTAAATCCCCTGCCGATGTCTGTCACTCATGTCCGTTAGGTATTCCGGTGATCTCGGGGCGGGGTGAGTATGGTAGGCGCAGGCCGAATGCGAGACCAACTGCGAGATCCAGGTTGAGTCATAGATGGACTCGGCCTGGCTCTGACCTGCGTCCTATCCCCAGGCACGCTGTTGATAGACCTCCAGCTACCCCTCCTTCCACTCTGGTGCTGGTTAACGCTCGATCCATCCGGAATAAGACCGCCACTATCAGGGAATTTTGTGAAGACCTCAAAGCGGACCTATTTTGCATAACGGAGACCTGGCTCCAGGAGAGCGATAACACCTGCCTCCAGGAAGTGGTCCCCCCTGACTAGGTTGCCACGCACCAGAATAGGAATGAGGGACGGGGGGGTGGCAATACTCTCCCGTGATGGATTACACCTTAGAGCGATCCCTGCGCTTGCCACCTCGGGGCTCGAAAGTGTCGGCCTGGTGTGGGAGTCCCAGGAGAGCTGGCGATTCTGCTGGTGTACCGTGCGCCTAGCGCACCGACAGAGAGCCTGGCGCGGCTGCTGGAGACTGTGTCGGAGTGGGCATTGAGGTTTCCCAGGCTTATTGTCCTGGGCGACTTCAATGTCCACGCCGACGCAGCCTCCGTTCCATCTGCAGCCGCGGACGTAATTTCGACCATGGCGACATTAGGCCTCTCCCTCTGTAGCTCGGGGCCCACACACTCGGCCGGGCACACCCTTTTTTTTTGGTTTTTAAAAAGGTTTTAATGCATATGTTTATTTTTTATTTTCTCTCTCTCTCTCTCTCTCTCTCTCTCTCTCTCTATATATATATATATATATATATGACATCGAATTGCTGCATTTTATTTTATTTTATTTTTTTCTTAATCATTTTTATTATTTTGTTCAGTATATAAGAACAGATAAAGAGGGGGAACAATCATAGTTTCATAGAAAAGTAGGAAAACATATAACTAACTAAGATCAGAAAAAACACCTGTGAGGGGTCCATCACTCCATCAGAGGTGGTATAGAGAGAGAAAAGAGGAAAAAAAGAAGAAAAAAAGAAAAAAAGGAGTTAAGAAAATTTTAAAATTTAAACACCCTTGATCTGGTGTTCAGCGCGGGGGTTCAAGTGGACCTAGCCTCCGTAATAGAGGTTCCATGGTCGGACCACTGTGCTCTAAGGATCCGGGTTGAGCAACCGCCTCCCCCATGCAAGGGCGCCGAACGGATTCTGGTTCGCCCAAAGAGACTTATGGAACCCGAAAGGTTCCTGAATGCTCTGAGGGATCTGGAGTCTATCAGCGTCTCAGTCGATGAGCAGTTCAGGTCTGGAACACCTCGTTGGCCAGAGCTCTCGACGAGATTGCCCCTAGGCGTCCTCTCCGCCCTCGCAACCACCGATCCCCCTGGTATACAGGGGACCTCAGGTCGATGAAACGAGAGAGGAGACGGCTAGAGCGTGAGTGGAGGAAACTCCGTGACGGAGCCTTAGTATCAGCTTATAAGCTAGTTAAAGAGGCTTATGAGCGTGCTGTCAAGGCGGCCAAAAATGGGTACTTCTCCGCCCTGATAGCATCTGCCAGCTCATGCCCGGCTCAACTGTTCAAGGTAATTCGGTCTCTGACGACGGTCCCTACCGTCCCAAAAAATAGCGATCAGGCCCTCACTGCCGGTGCTTTTCAGAGCTTTTTCACAGACAAGATACTGAGCCTCCGCCGGGACCTTCCAGCCACAATTGAGACAGTAAGAGAGCTCGAGACTCCGTGGCCCTCCTCCGGGCCCACCCTCGACCGGTTTTGGCCACTGGACGCAGATGCTGTTGATAGGATAGTGGCTGCAGCTAGGTCTACCACCTGCTCCCTCGACCCGTGCCCCTCCTGGCTTGTTAGATCTTGCCTGGAGGGGTTACGTGGGCCTCTGTTGAATATCATAAACAGCTCCCTTGAGCAAGGAGTCTTTCCAGAGTGCTTAAAAGAGGTGGTGGTAGCTCCATTACTGAAGAAACCATCATTGGACCCTGCGGTTCCCTCCAACTACCGCCCAGTGTCGAATCTTTCGTACCTGGGCAAGGTGGTTGAGAGGGCAGTAATGGAGCAGCTGCAGTCCTTCCTAGATGATGCAACATGGCTAGACCCCTTCCAGTCCGGCTTCCGTTCGGGGCACGGGACGGAGACGGTTCTGGTCTCCATCACAGACCAACTCCGCTGCCAGCTTGACCAAGGCGGGTCTGCGCTGCTCGTGTTATTGGACCTCACGGCAGCGTTTGACACGGTCGACCACAATCTATTGATCCATCGCCTGGCCATGGCTGAAGTGAGGGGGACAGCCCTTAAATGGCTGGCCTCCTTCCTCCACCAGCGGTCTCAGCGTGTGAGGAGGGGTGAGGTGGTCTCCGAGGGCTCCACATTAGTTTGTGGAGTTCCGCAGGGGGCCATCCTCTCCCCTCTGTTATTTAACATCTACATGCAGCCGCTTGCACAGCTGGTGCGGAGTTATGGGCTGGAGTGTCACCAATACGCGGATGATACCCAGCTCATTCTGAGGATGGAGGGCAGGCCGGGATCCGTCCCCGATAATTTCCAACATTGCCTCGAAGCCGTTACTGGATGGCTGCGAGCCAGTAGGTTGAGGGTGAATCCGGCGAAGACGGAGATCTTGTGGCTGGGCCGCCCGGGTGGGGTAGATGTCCAGCTTCCGACCCTGGACGGTGAGGCGTTATGCCCATCGTCTTCCGTGAAGAGCCTGGGAGTCCACCTGGACTCCCAGCTGACCATGGAGGCCCAAGTCTCTGCGGTCAGCAAGGTGGCCTTTTTCCATCTCCGACAGGCAAGGAGGCTGGCCCCCTATCTCTCCCAGAACGACCTGGCCACGGTGATCCAAGCCACGGTCATCTCAAGACTAGATTACTGCAATGCGCTGTACATTGGCCTTCCTCTGTCGGCAACCCGGAAGCTCAAGCTGGTGCAGAACACTGCCGCCCGGCTCCTGTCTGGCACCCCAGCAGGTTGCCATATAACACCTGTTTTGCAGGATCTGCACTGGCTGCCAATTGAGCACCGGATCGCCTTCAAAGTGTTGGTTCTTACCTTTAAGGCCTTGCACGGTCTGGGGCCAGCGTATCTGAGGGACCGTCTCACTCCATATTGCCCTCTGAGATCACTACGGTCCGAGGATGCCAACTTTTTGGAGGTACCTTCGGCGAAGCTGGCACAATTGACCTCTACCCGTCGGAGGGCGTTCTCTGTCATAGCCCCCACGCTGTGGAACGCCCTCCCGGCCGAAATCCGGGTAATGAAGGATCTGCTCCCATTTAGACGGGCTTGTAAAACCCACCTGTTCAAGCAGGCTTTCGGTGGGTAGACCCGTGCATCCCCAATCGTGCCAGTGCTTCAATTGTCCTACTGCTACTGTGTTGTTTTGTTTTTAACTGTTTTTTTGGTTTTATTACTCTGTATTTTATTGTGCCTTCGGCTCTTGTAAGCCGCCGCGAGCCTCCGGGAGTCGGCGGCATAGAAACCCGAATAAATAAAATAAATAAAATAAACAACAACTGGAGATACTCAAAGTTCCCATCCTTCCTTTAGCAGATTCCTGACCAGTTATCTGTGAGAAAGCAATTGTAAATTAAACAAGACAACAGCAAAAACAAAAAATTAAGGTTGTTCTGCTGGTTTATTTAATAAGTCATTGTTTATTTTAGACCACAATTCCTTGTTCACATTTAACAACATACCAGACACCGCAAAAATGAAAGCTAATTCTGTTTTTTCTTCTTATTTTGGCTGCATGTGTGGGGAGCATTTCATGTGAACCTGTATATGTAGTATTAATTTATGATTTAACATTATGTGGGAACACTTCCATTGACCATCCATGAGCTTGCTGGAGGTGGTAGATGACTCAGTGATGTTCTTCTTTCTCTCTAGGTAAAACCTGGGTTTAAACTGTTGTCACTAGAGGAACTCAGTTGTCAGGAGCTCAATGATCGACGTGCTATAATCTTAGTTAATGCTAAATTCACAGAATCGTAAGTCTATGAAACATTATCCTGATCCCTCCTACTTTTTCATCTGGCCTTTTTGAAGGCCTGAGGAATGATCCTCACTTTATCCATAATTTTGGCTTCAAAGTCCCCCTTGACTTCTACATGAGATCATTGTTTGAAAATTGTTTGAAGATTTGCAAGGAAGATTTGTAGGAGTACAAATTCAAAAAGGATGAGATTTCCCCCCCATAATTTGAGCATATGCACTGACCAGAAATAAGACATTGTTCTTTGAGAGTTTAACAAGATGTATTTTAGAAACTTCTTGTGAAAATTTGATAATGATGGGGGATTGGAATTGAGTGATTTCACCAACTGTCACAACGCGGGACCTGGCCCTGCCCCTTAATCACACACACACAGACAATGTCAATTAACTATTTATTAAGCACAAATGTTAGCAGGTGAAAAAGTTAGAATGTCCAAAAGTAGTGAGATCAATAAGTCCAAGGTAATTAGCAATTAGTGTTCAAAAGCAAATCCAAAAAGCAGGGAATCTCTCAAAAGCAATGTCTATAAAAACAAGGCAAGTAAATCCAAAGCAAACTTAGTCCGTAGGCAAACAAGACAATCCAAGGTTCGTGGAATAAACAAGGTCTCTAGGTAGTACTTGGCAAGGTGAGCCAACTATGGCTTCCAGGGAGCAGCAGACCACCGATGCGTCTGTGCAGCAAAGACGTGGCTGCCAAACTGAGGAACTTTCCCACAGAATGTATACTTAAGTCCCACCCTTGTGAGACCAGCGCCTCTCCAGGCCCCACTTCCAATCTTTCCGTGTAGCCACAATACTACTCCTACGGTCGAAGCTCCTCACAGATTCAGCGCCATCTGCCCCGTTATCTTCCTGGGAAAGTGCCTCCGACTCGGTTTCCATATCATCCTCCGCAGCTGGTGGAAACAAGCGCTCCTGAGAACCGAATCCTCCTGGTCTCTCATATTCGCAATCCGAGCCGGAATCTGGCTGGCCTTCATCATCCGAATAAGCAGAAGGCCAGGTGTCATTCCATTGTAAACTTTCAGTCGGTGATGTACGCCCATCAGCCCCTGCATCCCCTCCATCTTGGTCCAAAGCAATCTGGACCCCCGGGGCGGCGCCCCGCCCCCCTGGCTGGAACGGGGACTGAGTTGCTACACCAACAATGGATAGAAAATCGTATAAAATGATCTAAGAAAAACAAGAAAAAATTCCCAAAATATTTTTAATATGATGGACCACCTAGGATTAGAAGATGCCTGGAGAAGCAAACATGGAAATGTATTGGAAAGCCACAAATCCTGATCAAGGATTGATATGTATTTAGTTTCAAAAATGCTAGCAACAAGAATTAAAGATGTACATAATTACCCAAGAATTTATTCTGACCATAACCCAATACTACAACTGAAAGGAAAAAGAACTCAAATGAACTGGAGGTTAGACAAAATTATTTATTTATTTATTTCCTATACTTATACCTCGTTCTTCTCACCCCATTATAAGATGCATCCCCATCATAAAACATTGAGAAAACACATTTAACAGATACATTAAAAATATTAAAACAATTAATTAAAACAATTGAATAAACACGCCAGTTAAAAACCAAATCTGAGTCTGGGCCAATTCATTGTCATGGATTGCTTAAGTCTTCTTTCCATTTGCTGCTAATCACTCGTTGGATGCCTGGTCCCATAGCCAAGTCTTAAGTTTCCTTCTGAAAGACAGGAGGGAGGTGGCCAGTCTGATGCCCCTGGGGAGAAAGTTCCACAAAACACTATTCTGGAGTGAAGACACCGTGGAAAAACCAGCAAAAGACTTAAATAATATTTCAAAGATAATTTGACTAAAGAAACAAAAATTAAAACAGTGTAGAATGCAATCATAGCTGTAATGATAGGCTTCTTTATTCAAAAGAAAGCAGAAATAAGAAAAGAAAGAATAATAACAAAAGAGACACAAAAGCAAGAAAAAGAACTAAAAAGAATCCAAAAAACACAACAATTTGAAAAAATATAAAACTACAAACACAATTTTTAGTGTTAACATCAAAAGTTGATATGAAATTGACAAGAATGAATTTGAGAACTTTTGAATCAGCTAACGAACGGGCAAATAATTAGCATATAAACTAAAGAAATGAGAAGGAAAAGAAATTAATTACAGCCATAAAGGATAAAGAGAACATTATTACAGATAATGAACTACTGAAGATCTTCCACAAATTCTATACAAAATTGTATAAGAGAAACCAGATTCAACATGAAAAGATTAACAATTATCTAATAGAGAGTTAACTTCCAAAATTAACAAATGAATAGAGAAAAGATATGAATAAACCAATTACAATTGAACAAATTACCAAAGCAATAGTAAACGCAAATAAATCATCAGGACCAGACGTATTTGCAGCGATTTATTATAAGAAATTTGAAAATGAACTAATAAGGCCAATGCAGGAGTTATTCAACTCAATTCTAGAAGCAGGTAAAATTCCAAACACATGGGAAATAACCATCATTACACTTATACCAAAAGAATGACAATAACTGACAGATCCAAGTAACAATAGACCAATATCCCTATTAAATAATGATTATAAAATGTTTACAACAATTCTAGCAGGAAGTCTCAAAATTTCTAGATAAATTCATACAAGAAGATTAGGCAGGCTTTCTTCCTAAAAGACATATTCAGGACAATCTGAGAGTAGTTTTGAACATGACTGAATACCTGGAGAAACTTAATGAAAGAAAAGCAGCACTGGTATTTATAGACGCAGAAAAAGCATTTAATAACTTAAACAGGGAGTTTATTTTTAACTCTAGAAAAAATGGAATTTGGAACTAACATAACAAAATGGATTAGAACAATTTACAAAACATGAACTTCCAACATTTTAGTGAATGGCAAATTGTCTAGAGAACGTGAAATACAAAAGGGCACAAGGCAAGGATGTCCACTGTCCCTGTTGTCATTGATCTTGGCATTTGAAGTGTTATTAAGGAAAATAAGTGAGAAGGAAAAAAAACCTCCAAGTGCTGAAAATTAAGAATGAAACATTCAAACTGAGAACATTTGAAGGTGACCAATAGAAGACCCAACTGAAAACATGGAGAATTGACTACATACATTGGACGAAATTGGAAAAATAGGAGGTTCTAAAATAAACGAACAAAAAACTAAAGTCTTTACAAAAATGTAACAGAAGAAGAGAAGAGAAAGCTAAAAGAAGTAACAGGATTACAAATTTTTAAAAAGTAAAATACTTGGGGATAACACTTTCAAACAAGAATGCGATACTATTTCAAGACAACTTGAAAAGACATGGAAAGAAATGAAATCGGATTTACAGAAATGGAGCACACTAAAGATGTCACTATTGGGAAGAATATCTGCTATCAAAATGAATATACTACCAAAAATGCTATTTCTTTTTCAGAACATTCCAATTATAATAAATGACGCACCTTTCAAACAATGGAAAAAAAGACTTAACTAAATACATATGGCAGGGCAAGATGTCTAGAATTAGAACCAAGCTTCTGCAGGATGAAAAGCAAAGGGGAGAATTTGGGTTATCAGCCCTGAAATTGTACTTTGAAGCAAACATACTAGTTTGGATGAAAGATTGGCTAACCTTAAGAAATGAGAGACTATTAAAATTAGGTCATGATCTATGTTTTGGATGGTATCAAAAAGCAATAGTACGTACACACAGACTTTAATCACCATTTTATAAGACGAGCCACACTAAAGATTTGGAATAAGTACAAAATTAAACTATGTCCAAAAACTCTGTTCTCAATTTCAACAAAAGAAGCTTTTTATAAGTTCGATAAGAAAAAGGACAGGACTAGATTATATACAGAGATTTAATAATACATGAAGATGAAAAATACAGGTTTAAAACTCAAGAAGAACTGAAGGATGCAGAACTTCACATACAGTGGTACAGATATAGGCAACTGAAAGAAAGATTTGCATTAAATATGGGATTCAAAAATACTAATCAGTATTTGAAAAGGAACTGTTTACTAATGAAGAGCACCTTATTGTAAAAATATATAAAGTATTACTGAAGATGGAAACGGAAACAGATAAAGGAATGTATGATTAAATGGGCACAAAATGTCAGACACAACATAGAACTAGATAAGTGGGAAAATGTGGACAATTGGGTTAAAGAAAATTTAATGCTACAATCGTAGATACTTTTTAAAAAAAATAAAATGATGAACAGGTGGTACCTGACCCCAGCAAAACTAGCTAAAATGTATAAGGGAAGAAACAACAAATGCTGGAAATGTAAATAACAGGACATGTGGTGGACCAGTAAAAAAAGCAAGAGAATTTTGAGGCAAGATACAAAAATCACTGCAAGAAAATTTTCATTCCAAGATAATAATAATAAGAAGAACTGTCAGGGATTATGTGTTAGGTTTTCCAAAAATATAGAACACAAACCTAATCTTGCAGAGTAAAACAAAATGTAGCAGCTTCAGCTTAGCCCAGAAGTAATGTGGTCATGGAGAAAAACTCCATACCAAAAAGTCAACTTACTTTATTGTAAGTAAAATAAAATATCCATACAGGAGAAAATCCACAAAGTAAAACTCCACACAGGAGAGCCATAAAAGGGAGCCACAAAGGTAACTCAAAAATAAGCCACAAAGGGAAGGCTACAAAATGGAAAGGAGTATTTAAGGACATAACAATTAGACCCCCACCTTTCCCCAGGAATCTAATTGTTGAGCAACTCAACTGTACCTTGTAACACTGAAATTAACATCACTGAAAACGCTTAAAGGTACAAATATAATTTTGTAACATAAAACTTTCAACAAGAACAACAACAACTTTATTTATAACCCGCAACCCTCTCCCCAAAGGGGACTCGGAGCGGCTTACATGGGTCCGTGCCCGAGCAACACATCACAAAAAAATATCAAAAACATCAGAAAACAATAAACACAATAAAAGCAATAAACACAATAAAATAAATACATCTTTGAAAACACAAGAACATAGGTGAATCTAAAGCATAAACGACAGGGCAAGCCACATGTACATATAAAATGTTAAAAAACTTGGGGGAGATAACTGGAGTAGTGTCAAACATAAAGGATCACATAGGGGAAGAAGTCTCGTCAAAAACAGGGGAATATTGGGGAGTCTAATCTAATAATATAATCTAATAATTTGGACAGTTGGAGTCTGAATTATTTTTATTGGTCATTATTTTATTGTGAAATTACCAAACAAAATCACTAAGCTATAAAGTATTACATGATATGATAATAGCAGCAAGAACATTATACGCACATTTCTGGAAGAAGACAGGCCTCCCAACAATAGAAGAGTAGATACTTAAAGTCTACAATAGCAGAAATGGACAAATTAGCAGTGATGAACAAAGAAAAAAATGAATACAAAATCTTTATCAAGGACTGGGGACCATTTCTAAACTATGTAAAAAAAAGAAAAAGTTGTTACAGAATGCTTCATAATTTAACCTGTTAGAATCTTTGTAGGGAGTTTATAAATAATAAATATTAGGCCAGAAGGAAGAATAGAAAAATAATGTAATAGGAAAGAAGAATGGAATTATATATGAATGTCTCCAATCCAAGGGACAGGAAGTCATTAAATTGGGAAGGGTGGGAGGAGGGGAGAGCATAATTAAGCACAAATATTGTATAGATGTTAGGAAGTATTGTATTGGTTAATTATTATTTGCAGTATTTGTGTATCACCCTTCTCAACACCCAAGGGGACTCAGGGCGGTCCACAGCATTGGCAAATTCATTGCCATTGATTAAAAAAATCTATATACATGTATATAGATTTGTTTCACTGTTTTTATTCATATGTAAATTGAAAATAAAAACATATTAATCGTAAACATATATAGTATCCTTTTCTTTTAAAATATGTTAATTTCCAAATAAGCATATTTAGCATTTGTGCAGCAGAAGCAAACTCTCTTTCATTCCCTAATCATGACAGTACTATGATATAAATGAGTTGTCATTAGGTCTAAAGCCTGGAATGACTTAGGGGCACTGCTGATGTCATGGTGTCTTTATTTTTCAGTGAACCCACCACTCTTACTCCTACAGACGAAAGGTTAACGCCAGATACCGGCCGAATCGCGTCTTCTGGTGCATTCAGAAAAATAAGTAAAGAAAGAGCTGGGTATGTGTTTTACTCCTTTCTACTTCTTTGAATGTAATAAAGAAGAGTCCTTTTTGCTCAGCATGTGGAAGCAGAGTGAGGAACGAAAATCAGAATGCTGCTTAGGAATGTGATGCAGTGGAATCTTCTAAGGCAATGTTTTTCAACCTTTTTAAAGCCGCGGCACATTTTTTACATTTACAAAATCCTGGGGCACACCACCAACCAAAATGACACAAAACGACACTCTAACACAGTAATACATATAGTTAATATGTTTTTAAATGTATTTATACACTCAGTGTGAAACCTGGGCCTATTTCGATGAACACAACATAGATATCCTGGCAGGAATGGCGGAAACTGTAAACACGCTATGAGAGCTAATAAAGAATTGATGCAATATTGTGTAAATCACTTATTTTATAAAAATAATCTATAGAGAATCAATAGGGTATCATATAGATATAGTGCAAAGTGCGAAGCTGTCAAGCCTGCTCGTTATGCATTGGATGTGAATATACTCCTCCTGCAGCGACGCAAGCCTCCTTAGCGGGTACACGTCGATTGGGCGAACGCTGGTGCAGCCTCTGATGAAGCCGTGGGCTCCGTCCACCATCCAGGAGCCCCCCCGAAACGGTCCAAGCTCTGTACAAAGAACCGTTAGGCGAACCGCGTAGGACTCCTTGAACATCTTTGGATCCACGGAACCACAGCCTGCAGACCCACCCTTTTCTGCTGCCCCCACGGAGGACGGACGCCGAGCATCCAAGCAGTCACACAGAACTCTATCCAAGCGACGTCTGCTCCTCTAGCGGGCAAGCAGCCCATTGTTTACATCCAGGGATTTCCCAAGGCATGCTACAAAACCAGGGATGGAATTCACTCCATGGTGGAATTACAGGTTTATTATGTTGGTTTCATTATAATTACACCAGTACCTTGCTTTACGTATTATGCATTAATGCTGTGATATTCATATTATGAGTGATTGAAATAATACCACGAATGTGAATTTGTTGAGATAACACTATGAAGTTGTATAATTGAATATATACTTGCACTTTGCACTATATCTATATGATACCCTATTGATTCTCTATAGATTATTTTTATAAAATAAGTGATTTACACAATATTGAATCAATTCTTTATTAGCTCTCATAGCGTGTTTACAGTATTGTTAGTATTAGAGCCTTACTCTGTGTACAAGAGAGGAATGGCGGAAAGACATACACGAAGGTCTTGCTCAACAGCTGGGAGTTATAGTTCACCCGCAATCAAAGAGCATTCTGAACTCCACCAGTGATGGAATGGAATCAAACTTCCCACACAGAACTACCATAACCAAGATAAAATACTATAAAAGTTTGGTGGGCATTGACCTTGAGTTTTGGAGTTGTAGTTCACCTATATCCAGAGAGCACTGTGGAAGGGAGGGAGGAAGACGTGGGGCGAGTCTGCGCAGTAGCGCCCGTACGGGTCACGTCTTCCTCCCTCCTCCCTCCCGCAGAAGCGGCAGCATGAGCAAAGCGAGGCAAAGCAAGCAGAGCAAGGCTGGGAAGAAGGGAGCCCGAGTGGAGAAGAAAAAGTGTTCGGCAGGAGGGGGAAGAAAGGGTATTGGAGGTTCCAATTTCCCACGGCACACCTGATGATCGCTCACGGCACACTGGTTGGGAAACACTGTTCTAAAGCATTGCACTTCCTGAAGTAGATTTCCAAAATTACCCCTTGTCCCCATTTAAATGGTATACCTTCCTGGCATCAGTTTTCATCTATTCCTCTTTCTCATCCTTACCTAATCATAGTCCTGCTTGCTGCTGACAACTTCCACTTTTGCTGTGCTTCTAAGCAAATCTAGGATGATGTGGTACTAGCTTCGCCTTTGAGTTGTTCTGACTCCTGATTTTTCTTGTTTAAAATTCAGGTTTAACCATAAAAGGTAGAAGTTTCAGTTGACATTAAGTCTAGTCATTTCCGACTCTGGGTGGGGTGGTGCTCATCTCCATTCTAAGCTGAAGAGCCGGCGTTGTCCTTAGATGCCTCCAAGGTCATGTGCCCAGCATGATTATATGGAGTGCCGCTACCTTCCTGCCTTTGCAGTACCTGTTGATCTGCTGTCGCGCCCAAGACACTTGGAACCTCCCTTAGTAAACCACAGAGTCCAGCTGAGGTACAATGGTTTATTTGGAATAACTGGTTATAGGAAAGAGGCTAGAAAATAGTCTATAGTGACTTAAAGCAGCATCAGTAAATAGCAGCAATGTCCCAGGGTAGTAGCAATGGAATATAGTCCTTAGGCAATCAGGATTCAAAGCAAGCAAAGTCTCTGTGCCCAAAGCGGGCCAAATCCAAACAGGGCAGCCAGCAAGCTGGGTAGGCAAAGTTCTTAAGCAAGGAGGCCCAAGGCTGTTCAGGAATCCATGGTCTTGGAGATTGCAAAGTTGGCTCGAGATGGGGATCCATTCCCAGACCCAGCGTTTATAGTCCTGCTAGTCTTTGAAGTTACGACGTGTTCTACGTCAAACATCATGGTTCACACGATGGCTTGCAGCTGCTGTTTAGCTAACCTCAGGAGCAAGGTATGTGCGCCCAATTAACGCTGACATCTGTAGGAAGGAGGCGCCCCAAGATTCCAGCGCCTCTGCTTATCACCTGGAATAAATGAGACTTTTCAGCTCGCATTTAGCAAGCACCAAATAAAAAAGGCAGCCTTCGGTCTACAGTTTTTACCCACTCTCACCAGCATTTGGTTAGACTGTCTGAGAAGGATGGGAACGATAGTCCAACACACCTGAAAGGCACTAGGTTAAAGTACAGCATTCAGTCCTTTGATGACTATTTGAGCGTACCCATGGCTTCTTGCCCCTATTTGTGATTTCTTTCTGTGAAGCAGAGACAGTTTTCTTGTCTTTTCTCCCATCCAACATAATACCTTGAGACATTTCCAGACATCATTTATATACAATAACAGACTGTATAATAAAATAACTGTGAAATAATGCCATCAACCATCATGTTTATTTTCCCCTGGTGCAGGTCTGCATTCAAGCATGAAATGAAATGAAATTTACCATTTGTACAAAAATGTATCTTTGCACTTTAATACTAGTCATATCTGGTTTAGATCTTGACTGTCTAGGACTAGGTCCTTTTTTCCTCTACTTCAAAGTCAACTGTGTCTGTGTGGTGTATGTCTGGAAAATGAACAGAGATGGATTCAAACCTTAGTTCCATATAGTTCCTGTTGAAATCCATGAAATTTATTAGTGATGTCAAAGAAGGGAATTCTTTCCATATCTATGTAACAGTAAAGCCAATTAAAGTTTATCTATGAATGAAAATATGTTGGCTTGTAGTGTGTGGCCTTTTGCATTGTTTTCAGTGGGGTCTAACTTAGGGGTACGTCTTACTTTCGGGGTACGGCTTATATTAGCCGACCCCCCTGAAACCCCCGCACACCTCCGCGGTGCACCTTTCTGCGCGTGCCTCCCAGCGCCGGCGCACGCGCAGTCGCTCCCAAGCGCGCCTGCCGCTTTGGAGCGCGCGCATGCTCCAAAGCGGCAGGCACGCTTGGGAGCGACTGCGCGTGCGCCGGTGGCGGCGCAGGGAGGCACATGCAGAAAGGTGCGCCGCGGAGGTGTGCCGCGGCCGATGGGGCCGGTTGCGGCGGCGGGGGCGTGGCGGTGGCGGTGTGGGCGTGGCGGCGGGGTACGTCTTACTTTCGGGGTACGGCTTATATTAGCCGACCCCCCTGAAACCCCCGATACGTCTTACAATTGGGGGTGTCTTACTATCGGGGAAACACGGTAACAATACAAAAGGTTTGGTAGGGTAGTCCCTCTCTCACTCAGACTCAGCCCCTCCTGAATAAAACTCAGCCCTTCCCGAATCAAAATCCTGGCTACGGCCCTGGCTATTGCGATGCTATTACTGCTTTTTTCTCCTTTCTTTTTCTGTTGTTTAGGAAATAGAGGAATCATATTAAGTATAGGGAGGAAATATTAATGACAAAAAGTTTATTTACTACCAGAGTGATAGTTCGTTAGTCATTAGCCATCCCGAATGCAAGACCTCATCCATATTTGATCTTTGTTTTTGAATGGTCTCAATACGATGGAATCCTTGCCTTTATACTATAAAGGACGTGCCATTTGGTACACTTTGATGTACAAAGTGGCACTTTTCTCTCTGTATGTGGGAAGAAAGAGCCAATTTAGTAAAGAATATGCAAAAAAATTAGAAGTAATACTTTAAATAGTTTTAGAATCATAGAGTTGGAAGAGACCTCATAGGCCAGTAGTTCTCAGCCTGTGGGTCCCCAGGTGTTTTGGCCTACAACTCCCAGAAATCCCAGTCAGTTTACCAGCTGTTAGCATTTCTGGGTGTTGAAGATCAAAACATCTGGGGGCCCACAGGTTGAGAACCACTGTCATAGACCATCCAGTCCAACCCCCTTCCAAGAAGCAGGAACATCGCATTCAAAGCACCCCTGACAGATGGCCATCCAGCCTCTGTTTAGAAGCCTCCAAAGAACGAGCCTCCACCACACCATTATTTTAAAATAATGTTTTCTGTTTGACATTTTTGTGGGCTGTTTTGGGAATGAGAAACTACACCCCTCACACAAACCACCAGTGCAGAATAAACATTCATCACCAGAGCAAATGTCCACCATTCAGCAAAGTCCTTGTTGGATCAAGAGTCATTAGTGAGGGATTGGCCCTTTGGCCTCCTTCAGCAATTTTCAGAGCTGCTTCCTTCTTCCTCTGCCTGCTATGCAAAGTAGTGGACACACTGATGTTTGGTGATGGCACTTGTTGAAAATGAGAAAGGTGCTGATAAACAAAAAGTATTCCAGTTACAATCTACATGGTGGCAGATCCATGTTGATGAGTCATGTGCACATAAGACACCGATAGAAACGAGAGGAAGACATTCTAGAAAAGTGACTTATTTTCAGTACGTATTTGATTTGGGGTACAAGAGAAGAGGGGAGTGTCCTCTATGACCACTTATTTTTATATCACCTTTCCTTTGTCCTTGAAAAATATCTGAAGATGCCTCCTCTATCACATTTTAAGAATTCTTATGCTCTCCAGACGTTTAAGAGATTTTTTTTTAATTTTAATAGTTCATTGGACGAGAAGCCAGAATCTCCTTTAAGGTCTCTTTCAATCAGCAAAGGAAGCACTAGAGAGAAAGGATCAAGGTACCTGTGCAAATGTTGGCAAGAGTGCAAACATTTGAGCATATTATTGTCTTCGTGTTTTTATATCTGTTGTACCATCTATGAAGAAGTTTACATTCTAAAAGCAGATACAGGAGAACAGATGGGAGGTCATAAAGGGAAACCAGATATGCTTATAATTTACATATGCCACTATTTCAAAAGGGATAAAGTGTAAGAAATCCTCACACAGACATGGAGCCCTTGCTTCTTGGATGTTTGCCAGTGTTTATACAAACTCACTTTAACTTTCTTAGAGAGTGACAGTGATCTCATGGAACCCCAAATAGTGAATAAAAATGGTCACCAGTAAGATCTGCTTATTGAAAATTTTGAGTTGACATTCATCTCCATCATACTTTTCCAGGGCCTCCGAATCTAAGTCTTCTAGGATTTTGGTTAGTAACTATATAGAGACAAGGAAATATGAGTGCTTGAGGCCAGAAGTGTTTTGGATTTTGAATTCTTTTGGATTTTGCAATATCTGTATTTTATAAATACAGTAGAGTAAGCTTATCCAACATAAACGGGCTGGCAGAATGTTGGATAAGCGAAAATGTTGGATAACAAGGAGGGATTAAGGAAAAGCCTATTAAATGTCAAATTACGTTATGATTTTGCAAATTAAACACCCAGACATCATGTTTTACAACAAATCAACAGAAAAAGCAGTTCAATACATGGTAACGTTACGTAGTAATTACTGTATTTACGAATTTAGCACCAAAACATCACAATGTATTGAAACAGCTGTGGATCCAGGCAGGAGGTAGACTGCGTTGGATAATACAGAACGTTGGATGAGCAACGATTGGATAAGTGAGATTCTACTATACATAGGGCGATATCTATGCCACCCAAGTCTAAATATAAAATCAAATTATGTCTCATACACACACACACACACACACACACACATACATATATATCTAAATACTTGGCCTTAAGGTAATTTTATACACAATATATTTAATAATATTATGCACAGAACTGAGTTTGTATACTGAAGCATCAGAAAATAAAGCTGTGAATTGCTATCTCAGCCACCCATACAGACAATTTTGGATTTTGGAGTCTTTTGGATTTCCAGGCATATTACTTGTATTTGGGAGAGTCAGTCCTATACTGGTAAATATTAAATGAGAAAATATTTCTGAGAGCACAAAAATGTCAAATTTTATTGCAAATTAAGATTAAACATAATATTATTGCCTGGAAATTCGAACACACATAGGCACCCCACCCCCCCGGGCCCTTGCCTATGATAACTAAAATTAGGGCTCTGTTAGAAGAAACATTTCAAACAAACCCTTATTGTCTTTTTTAAAAAGAAAAGGGAAAGGGAAAAAAGATGAAGAGAAACCCAAAGAAGAAGACGTGGAGCCTATGCCTAAAATTGCTGAAGAAGTTCCTGAAAAGGTTGTATGGCTTCCTCCTCTTGACACAGTTTTGCAAGATTACATCAGTGAAGTTTCCAAAACAATTCTGCCACTAGCAACCACCAAAGAACAGGTTGTACAACTTGCACAGTGAGTACTGGAATGCATTTTCTGTAATGTGCAATAAGTAGATTAAAATGTATTTTGAAAACTATTGAGCAACATTCACTTTGACATTGCTTTCAAGAGCTCATCCATTGTTTACTACCGTAATTACTGTAAAAAACCCTGGTAGCTTGCAGTTCTTTCACAAAACACATATGACAGCCTCATATATATTTAAATCCAGAAAACAAAAATAAAAACAAAATAAAACAGATAGTCTTGAAAGGTATTTTTAAAAGTTACATTCTTGCCAAGTTGGACGTGAGAAAGGGCCAATTTTTGAGCTGTTGGGGGATTTCTCCGTAAGCTTACCTAAAAACTGCCTGAAGATTTATACAAGGAAGAGGGTCCCACCATTAGGGCATCCTACTGGAAAGGACCTGCTGCTTATGGCTATGGATGTAGTAGCTGGACCATCTGGGTGCTGAAGACCTAAACTATCTAGAGCAGTGGTTCTCAACCTTTGGGTCCTCAAATGTTTTGGCCTTCAACTCCCAGAAATCCTAACAACTGGTAAACTGGCTGGGAGCTCTGGGAGTTGTAGCCCAAAACACTTGGGGACCCACAGGTTGAGACCCTCTGATCTAGAGGGAAAGAGTTGCCAGCCCCTGCTTTAGGGGATTGAATGGAGAGACATATAGAACTGGCAGAATGATAATCTGACTGCCACACAAGTTGGGTCATTGTCCTCAAATTATGTGCAGAACCTACTGGTCCAGTCATTCAGTAGGTTGTGGCATCTACTAGTTTTGGGGATATGTTAAGATACTCTTAATTAGAGTTACAAAAGTGGAATAATCTAAAACCTATTTAAATTTTATGATAGAGTGGCCTCTGGAGGTGCCAGTTGACAGGACAAGGATAAGGATTCTCTATGAAGGGTACAAGATTTGTATCAAGTCAGGAAATATTTTGTATGATGGCCAGAATTAAGTTGGAATGCCATGTTACTGAGTCCACATCTTTCTATGCTGTCACATCCCCTATTATGTTGTTTTACTTGTTCGTTTGCAATGTGGAAGTGGTTGGTTAGTGGTTCCTTGGAGCAAGTTACAGTATTTTTTTCAGTTTTCCTCAGTCTGTCGTCAGCCTCATGCCTCATACACAACACAAGTAGGAAACAAATGAGACATGAGGCTGGGGAGAGACATGGGGCTGGAGAGAAACATAAAGATCTATGAAATCCAAGAGGCATTGATTTGCATTGAAGACAATGCTTAGGTTCCCACCATTTCACAAATTCTGTTTTTTCAGCTTCATGTCTCATTCATTTTCTATTTATGTTTGTGGTAACCCAAGCATGGTGCAAATCCACAGCTCTCCACTCTCACATGTACAGTTATATATTACTTCTATGCCAAAATCTAAAACAATACAAAATCAAAAACATTTCTTTCCAAGCATTTTAGATGAGGAAGGCAGGCTCAACCTGTGTTTATTATTAGTATCCCTTTTTAGCACTGGCAGTGATTGTTGTAAATGTCCAGGACCAACCAACATTGCAGTTTTCTTCTTGACACCACTGATAAGCTCATCATAAACCCTTTTCTGCTCTCAGGATTGCAGTGCTACAATGCATTTATATCCCACTGTATGCACTATAGCTTTTCATCAGACTGTCTCCATATAAGATTCTCACAGCTAGGTAGATTTAGGGAAAACAAAGGCAATAATAAGCCTTTTCTTCTCAAAGGTAGCTTCTTTTTCATCTAGGGTATTTGTACACAGCAGGCTGCATGTTAGCCAACATTATAAACACACATTTTATGTATCTTTAAAGGATATTATGCATTGGAATTATTTTCCAAAACTGCCAGCACTGGTTGGTCTATAAAGATAACATAACAGCATGACCTACAAGAAAAAGCATTAGCATTTTAATCTGCCTAACAATATTTAGCATATTCAGAAAAATGAGTAATAAAAATAAAAAGCCGCTACAATTGATGTAATACATAAAATTTAAGGGCAGTATTATATCTTATCAGTGTTGGAAGCTGTTTTGGCAGTGCTTGTATGGAAGCTACCCATTTTAATTAAGCAGGCCTTTGTATTGAGTGACAAGAATAGTATGAGAAGTAGCCAAATGGAACAAAGTGAAAATTAATCTGCTACAGATGTTGGACAAGTATAATAGTTCCCAATTTTGTGTCCCCAAATGTACTACAACTCCCACTAGCCCTCTCCACCATCCCTTCTAGCTGCAATGAATGGAACTGTACTCTAGTAATGTCTTGGGGCACTTCCAGACAGAGTCAAAATGAGGATCAAATAAGTGAGTTTTAAAATCACAGGACCTGTCCGTCTTGGGAAATGGTCCCCTGCTGTCCTGACACCTTACTTTGTAGCAGATTTTACAAATCTGCAAGATGGTCAGAGGACAACTGGCAGAAGTATGAATACGCAAGTAGATTTCTTATTCTCTCTCCTCACCCAACTATAAATTCAAGCTCTGTTTAATATCATAAAGATAAGAACAAAGACATGTTTACAGAGAGTTCTAATTGTAATTGCTTTCCAATTGTGCTTCTATTTAGCCATCTGTGTGTCCCTGGCTACAATTTTGATAGCCTTGGTCAGCTGTTTTGGACTTTTAAAACACACACATGCACTGGAGCAGTCCACACCAGGTTATAGGATGGGAGTTACATGTTTTTCATGACTGCAGTGATATATAGTCATGTGAATATGCACATTTTTGGCCAGAATCGGCTTTTAAGTGCACCTTTTCAACATGTTGTTTTTAGCTGTTAACCCAATTCAGCATGCATTTTCACAAAATGTCATTTAGCGCCCCCCCCCCCCCCTCCCCAAATCTTCATCTTGGTTTCTTCAGGGTTTTATGGCATGTGTAGAAGAGTCAAGGATAAGAACTAATAGAGTAGTACTGTCAAGTAGACTTCAGTTTAAATATCTGAGGAAGCATGAAAGTGCTCATTTTTGTTTTTTAATGAAGCAAAAGGTGTACAAAAAACCCAACATGAATGCTCCCTATATTATTAATAAACTCCAGATTTTAAAAAATAAACCTTTACCTGTATTTTGCAAATATTTCCAAAGAGTGCCCTCTAACTTTTGCAGTGTGTAGGCTTTTTAAAGGGAAGGTGCCCTTCACCCACTTTGAGCCTGTAAACATTTGAAGCTGCTTGGAATATAAGAACAGAAGAAATGTCCTGCCCAGTCATGATGGGTCAACAAACCTCTAAAGAGACAGTCTTGCAGAAGCTGTATTATTGTTAATTCTAATGTATATTATGAAAGAGGCTGACTTGCTTCCATCTTGGTGAATTGTAAAATAGGTTTGTTGCAGACAAGATGGGTGGTCCAATTGAAAGAGACAGATTACACGAATTCAGCTGGGAACTTCATATAAGTGAAATCGAATATGAGCTTAAATGTAATGTTGTGCCTATTGGGAAGATCAACCAAGGGACCTTCTATCACAGAGCTTTACTTTTCAAGGTACAGCTTGCATTATAACTCACTTGTTACAAGAACTCCACTATCTGTCATCAGTCTGTTTTAAGGCACAAATTATACAGGTGAGATCTGGACTATCGAATAGGCGATGGCCTAAATCCAGGTATTACCCATGATTAGAGTAAATCCATTGAATCAGTTGAACTTACCTATATGTTGACTTATTTTTCAACCCCAGACTGGGTTTATTCTCGTTACCCACAAGATTGCAGCTCCTATAAAAGCCAAAATAGTTCCCTTCCTTGCTGTCTATTCTTTCCCACAGACTATTGAGCATTGAAGGTTTAAAAGAAAGGGCTTTTAAGAGGGTGCCATATTATTTAAGGTATACTATTTTTAAAATCCTTATCATTTTAATTGGTTTTTTGATGTTAATAATGTAACTCTGTTTTAATGTCAATCATTTGTATGATTTATGTGTAATGCATTAATTTATCCAGGTCTTGGAGAATAGATGAGGTATAGATGATGATGATGATGCTTTAGCTATAATTACCTGCTACTGCAATTCCTCTTGTTTAATGTTGATATGAAAATTGCACATGAGAATATACATCAACAGGAGCTTGTCAGTATTGATCATACCTTATTCATTTGTACACTTACATCCTTTGATATGTTAGTTTCTCATCAGACAAAAGGGTGCTTCCTGTGCCTTTAAAAATAAGCACCATTTAAGATGTGGCCAAGCTACACTGAAAGCAAAATGACAAAGTGGCATATTTCAGAACTGGTGTCATGTTCTGATCTGAAGGCCATGGGTCAAATCTCATTTCAGCTATGAACTCACTGAGATGCTAACTGCTGACTTCACATCCTAAATTCTTGTCTGCATTATGGAGATCGCCAAACTGACCTGACTTTCTGGGTTGTGATAAAGATTCCTACAGTGACATTTGCGAAGTGTTTTGAAAAAGCAATATAGACACATCATGTGTTGTACATTGTGTGCATATACTTTACTTTTATTATCCTGCCCTGTAGCATAGATCTCACAGCAGGTTTAAAGTAAAAACACTCACAAAGTATTAACCCACATGCATAGGATTAAAAATCAAGAATTTTCTCCTGTGAGAATTGCAAGATGATTTCTGACCCCAATGGGAATCTTTTTGCAAAATATCTCCTCCTCCTCCTCCATTTGTACCCACCACCATCTCCCCAAAGGGACTCAGGGCGGCTCATGGAAACATTCCAAGTGCCACATGCAGACAATACATAAGTATAAATACAATGACATAAGTATAATAAACTGCGAATAGAAATCTCATTAATAAAATTATAAAAATTTGAAAATTATAAAATTCCTCAAACACGGTGGAACCTAAAACACAGTGGAAATTAGGCATGAGAAAAAAGTTATGAAAATTAAAAGATTCGGAAGAAATTCGTAAGAAATGCTACTTTTGTGTATTTCCGCATCTGGAACGCCAACCAGGAAGTGGACTTTCTTTATAGAACTTCGGGGGCCAGGATTTTCTTAAGTATCGTTATTAGGTCGTAAGGGGGGGGGCACCCTCCTTCTCTCTCACCACCCTCCCGCCTCCCTTGCCAATAAGTATTATGGCAAGGCAAGCCCTAAACTCGCTCCTTCTTTTGGCTGGAAGCCTGGAAAAATGTAAACAGAGAGGTTTACTCAAGTAAATCTGCAAAGGAGGGCACTTTGGATGAAGTGCCCTCCTTTGCGGATTTACTCATGAGTAAACCTCTCTGTTTACATTTTTCCAGGCTTCCCTGCCCCTCCTGCCTGCCAGGATCTAAAGCATCAAAGAGTATTGGGGTAGTATACCTACATTCCATGCACATGCAATAATACAGCAGTAATAACAATGGGTATAAGAAGAGGTAAAATTCAAACCGAAGTATTCTGACTGTGGTCCCTCCTCAAGCGGTGCAAACTGCAAACAGGAGGCAGCCTCTCCTGGGAAAAGCCAAAAGCCCGGGCACAGCGTTTGCTTGCTGCAGAATCCCGGGCTCATAGAGAAGAGCCCGTTTGCACCGCTTGAGGAGGGACCAGTCAGAATACTTCGGTTTGAATTTTACCTCTTCTTATACCCATTGTTATTACTGCTGTATTATTGCATGCGCATGGAATGTAGGTATATGACCAGTTGGATTACTTATAATATTTAGGCACTTACTCTATAAGTTAGCATTCATTCTATTATACATTAGGTTGGTTTCTCACAGGATCTAAAGCGTGCCAAGCCTTGATGCGCTTTAGATCCTGGCAGGGCAGGAGGAGTGGACCTCCCTGCCCCTTCTGCCTGCCAGGATCTAAAGCCTTGAAGAGGCTTCATGACGGGCCAACTTCAGCCCTCCAGGTGTTTTGGACTTCAACTCCCACCATTCCTCACAGCCTCAGGCATCTTCCTTTTCCTCTCAGCCTGGGCAAACTTGGGCCCTCGCTCCCTCAGGATCGGGGTGAGAGAGAGGCAGCGAGGAGCGAGGGGGGCCTCCTCCTTTGCTGCTTCCAAGAATAGAATACCCCCTCCCTCTCTCCTTCCCTCCCTCCTTCCTATTTGGAGAGTCCCATCTAGAATTCAGTGTGATTTATTCAAGTTTTGGCCTACAACTCCCAGAAATCCCAGCCAATTTACCAGCTGTTAGGATTTCTGGGAGTTGTAGGCCAAAACCATCTGAATGCGCATGCGCTGGCATACGAACTACTAACGAATTTCGTTAGTAATTACGTTGCATTTTAGAAATTTTGGAAATTTTTTTGGTAAGTCTTTCTATTACTAATAAAAAAATCCCCCAATTAGATTTTTGATTTCCTATTTTTGGGTTCTAAACCATGCCTGGTGGAAATAGATTACGTCCAAAGGAGTGTCTCAGTCTTTCCACAATGATTATTTCAGGACAGTCTTGCTGAGTGATTTGTAAAAGGAAAGATGTGGTAACTGTCTTCCTGCGATTCCCCATTTCAAAATGCAAAGTGGAGAATTCTGAGCTTTCTCTCACCTCTTCTATGTAGACAATGAACATGCTAGGAAGAAAGGAAGGCAAAAATACTGCTCCCTTACTTGTGAGCATTCGGTTTCTGGCATGGAGGAGCAGTAAGATAGGACCAATGTAAACATTAAATATTGTACCACTTATATGGGAAAGTGAATTAATGTTGCCATTAAGGTGAAAAGTAATACTTCTGATAAAGAAAATAGGATGTAGAGAAAATAAGGTTAGGCATCCTTCTGAAGAGTTAGTTAGCTATACATACTGATTTCAGTTTTGCTTACATTGAAGGCATCCAGTTTTTCAACTCCCCCCCCCCCCCTGAAGTCTGTGGCAGTGTAAAATTAATGAGTGGGGGCAGAAGATTACCATCTTATTGTAATGAATATGTAATCTGTGGTATAGTCATCAGACATCTGATTTGCCTATTCAGCTCATATAGTTTACCTAGAGTTGCTAAGAACTGCAACTCATAATCTTCCAGTGAATATGGGTACTGTTCATTCTGGAATTATACTTGAAATACTACTTTTCCCAGCTCTCTGGTTTGCCTTTGAAAGCTGATACACCTCCATGTTACCCTCCCAAGACTTATCTTCCATCTTTGGCCATTCCTTATAGCTGAATTGGGAGAACTGAGGCACATAGGCCCCTTATATCTACCTTCTAAGCATCAATTTTGGATTCCAGAAAGGTCTCCAACAACAGGCATAGTACATAGTTGCTTATTTTCCTCTTCCACCCCTATCTATTTCTCCTTTTGTACTATGGCTTGTTCAAGGGCAGAGATCCATTTTAAATTGTAAAGCTCCTGAAGACAGTTGGCAAAAACACACCCTATAAATGTAATAACTAATACTGTCATCTTGTTGCTTCATTTGATAGGTTCTGGCAGACAGAATTGGCGTTAGTTGTAGCTTAGTCCGTGGCGAGTACAACAGAGCATGGAATGAGGTGAAATTAATTGATGACTCTCCTTTGGGAATACCCGGACTCCTGCTTCCTCCTCGAGTATTTATTGTCGATCTCATGTACGAGCCAGGCCACCTGATGAAAGAGGGAAGTCCAGAAGCAGATCGCTACCGGCGTATTTAATGATCTTTTCATCACAACCAAAAAGAAACGTCTCAATTAGTTTTATTACATTTACACGAAGTGAATTCCTTGGTTTATTTCAGAGCTGATCTGGATACCAAGTACTGAACCTTTGTGTGCACAAGCCAGTCTGGAAGAAACTGTGGGTCTGTCTTTTCCCTACAAAAAAAAAAGACTCTAATGTCTTGCCACTCAGAAAACGCTTTAGTTTTCATCGTATAGAATATCTGGACAAATCTTATGTGTGTCTTTGATGCATTGCTCAGAATAAAAGAAGACTTTGTAAAGTGATTGCTAATTAATGTTTGATAAAATGTTGGTTTAACATTTCACAGACCACCAGGACATTCATTTAACAGCTGGAGATCTTTCCTTGCGATTCATTTCAGTACTGTTGAAATTCTTGCTTTTTGCCTTATTTTCACTATATATTAATCAGTCTAATTTCTATCCTTTTTTCACTGTTAGCAACAAAGTAGCTTCCATTCATTGTTAATGAGAATGGCATGTAGCCAAAGCAGAAGAAATAATGAAACCATCTTAAAACTGAATTAGATGTGATGAGGCACCCATTAATATTTATGACCTTGTTTTCATATTAAAGGTACTCTTGTTTTCATGAAATACAGCACACAGGAGATATTGGGATTGTTTTCTTACTGCAATTCCAAGACCCCCCGACCTGCCAAGATGGCCAGTATATCTTTCCTAAGCTCTGCACATGGGGGAAGACTGTGAAGCCATCCCCTCTCCTTTGCTCAGTTCAGTTATGCCCAGTTGTTGAGATACTTTTCCTCAGACAATTTCCCATCCTCGAAGAGAACTACGTATTATGGGCAGGGACACGATATGTAGTGGCATAATACAGAAAAGTAAAGTGGGCAAGGGCAAGTTTCCCACCATCATGTCATTGCTCGAAATGTCAATGTGTCAAACATATAACTAAAATAAAAATGGCTCCCATCAAGTAGCCAAGATGACCCATGGTCTGGGAACCACACCTCCAAAGTGTACCTATGAAGGATTGCTTTTGGCCATAATCTCTTCACAATCTCACTGCAGATATAGTACTTTTAGATCACAGCTGGTGGTATGAGTGCCTTGAAAAGAAGGTGCACATGAAGTGCTCATTTTGCTTTCAAGCAGAATCATACACATGGAAATCTCTCAGAGGTATGATTTGGCTGTAAAACAAGGCAGGAGTTGTTTATATTACTCTTTTCCAAAGGAAATTAGATTTATCCCCCCCCCCCCATTTCTGTCATATAGACCACACACATTCAGTGGTGTTTGGGTTGCTGTGAGTTTTTCAGGCTGTATGGCCATGTTCCAGCAGCATTATTATAATAAGGAAAAACTCCAGACAACAAGCAATCAAGGGCTAATTAACACCTCCCAAACACAGGATGCCTCCAGGCAACAAAGGCTGGGCTACTTCTATGCAGATACCCTCACTGATTGACTTTGCAAACTTCATGGCTACTCAAATGCTAATTCAGGTTTGCTGACTACAACATTCACACTTGCTTGAAACAGACGAGGGTTCGTTCTCCCGCCCTGGACATTCCACAGGTATATATATACTCCACTTGCCTCACTGCCAACAAAACCTTTGAAGATGCCAGCCACAGATGTAGGTGAAACATTAGGAGAGAATGCTGCTGGAACATGACCGTACAGCCCGAAAAACTCACAGCAATTCAGTGATTTCAGCCATGAAAGCTTTCGACAATACATTGAACAACTCTCAATGGTATTTGCAAATCTGGCAGTGTTGTACCAAAGGGCCATTGAATATTCTGCCACTTTCCTGGTTTGTACGCTAGTATTGTCCAGAAAGCAAATACTAAATCAAGAAAGAATAACTAGTGTACTTTACTCCATCTGCCAGTGATACTAATTCCAACAAGCGCTTTCCTTTTTGTAGGGCCTTATCTGACTCCAAGCATCAGGAGCTTGAATTTCAAGATCTATGCAACATTATGCTAATCAAATTCCCCCCACCCAATTACACTGATTATCTTGTCCTATCTTATTGTATTTCTAGCTACTCAAACTAATTGGAATAAAAAGACCTTATTCATCATCTGAAAGGCATCTAAATCTTTGGAGACTCTGGGTGTAGGGAAATTTGGCAGGTAAAAACTGGCTCTGAAAAATACAAACCTAAGAGGAAAAGCTTAAACCATTTGAGCTCAAAGGAATGACTCATAGTGGCTTCCTCAGGGCAATAAATGTGGTTATTGATCATATGGCTATGGCTGACTGGGATTTCCCGCAAATGGGAATCTGAAATCATTACTGAAATAAAGCAACATCCATTTGATTAAATATTTTCAAATTAATTTTAAAATGGGGCTTTGAAAATATAATTGTTGGCTTCAACCATAACTATTCCCTTCTATGTTGCACCCCCCCTTTCCAACACCATGCTCTGGGTAAAACATGCACAAAAAGAAAAGGGAAAAATGTTATTGAAAAAACATGAAATTGTGTATTGAAGAAGGAGAATTAGAAGGCAATACTTTATTACTGCGCATTCGCCATTTATCACAAATGCTGCTAAGCACAATACATTGCTGGCTGCTGAGAGAAGGATTCTAGGCTGATTCCCTTGTTACAAGAAACTGGATACTTTTAGCAAGGAAATTGGTCTGTCGAGAAGAGGAGCCCATTTAGTCCTGATTGGTGCATGAAACATGACATATCCTTGCCCTTAAATCATTTATATTTCACTTTTTTATGATGCAGTTGTGAATTACTTCTTTTCGCATTTGTAATTAGAGGATGTAACAGATGGCCTGGGCCCAGTTCAGGGCGATAAATCCATTCAAACAATCTACAGGGAAGCTGCTGGGGACAAATGATTCTTCGCCCATTGTATTCCAGATTTGTCTCTCTGAAATCTGGTGGAAAACAAGAATGAGTCCAAAATATGCTGGCCCTGTTTCCAGTCCTCTGAAGGTGTTGGCGTTTCGTTTTGTTTTTCTATAATAGTTGTTGTCCATCTGCCACAGGAGAAGGCCCAATAGTAAGACTGAAAAAAATCTGGGGAATCTCATTTTGTATAGTACTAATATACAACTGATCTCACATGGACCTCTTTCACTTTTGGTTTAGTTCTCAGGCTTGGAGATATACCATGTTTCCCTGAAAATAAGGTACTGTCTTATATTTATTTTTCCTCAGGAAGAAGACACACTATGGCTTATTTTCAGGGGATGTCTTATTTTTATTAAGTACTAGCTTGGGGACCCGGCGGTGCCCGGGTTATTTGAGGAAGGCATTGTGTGCCATAGTTTGTCATTGGTGTGGGCCACAGTGCTCTAAGGAAGTGAATTAAAGTACTGCAAGTCCCATCATCCATGGCCCATCCTTCCTCAAACTGCACCAGGATGTAGGGTGCATCTTGGGGGGTCTGTGTGCCAAGTTTGGTCTTGTTCTGTCATTGTTGGGAGCCTAGTCAGGAAAATCAAGTTGAGGAAGCCTAACAATATCCCATGAGCTGAGGCCTAGTCAGGAAAATCAAGTTAAGGAAGCCTTGTTGTCAATTTTGGGCCTGGTCTGTGATTTATAGGGGCTGCAGTGTTGTTTGGGAAGTGAGTGAGGTGAAGGTACTGCAAATCCCATCATTTGTGGCCCATCCTACCCTAAACCACACCAGGTTGTGAAGTGGGCCATTGGTCCCTTGTTTGCCATGTTTTGTCCTGATCCGTCATTGCTGTGGGCCTGTCTGCCGGTGGCTGACTGCCGGAGGCCTTTTGCTTTCCCTCTGAGTCACCTTAGAAGTGTATTGGGTGAAGGTACTGAACATTCCATTTCCAACAGAAAAAACTGTCAACTGGCTAACTTCAACTCCAGCCATTTATGCCTGCCTCAGGCCCTTCCCTTTCCTCTCTGTGCTGTATTGGAATGTTGGGTGGCTGGCCAGTCAGAGCCATTTATGCAAATAAGCCAATCGAAACGCTGCCATATATTCCTCCCACCGCTCGGCCGCAAACACTGACTTTTATTATATACATAGATAGATGGTACAACAATCTGCATTCGTGGGATGATCTCTCTGGGCTCAGTAGAGAGCAGCCTGCTACCCAGCGGTAGCATACTGCTTGCGGAAGCTTTCTCCCTGATGTTTGTGTGGGGTGAAAGAGGCCCACAGACTGGGGAGCAGCAGCTGTACTGGTGTTTGTGTGTGTGTGTGGGGGGGGGGGGTTGAGAGAGACCCCACAAACTGATGCTGGTTGGTGCTGGGGGAGAGAGACCCACAATACTGAGCAAAATGGCAACCACAGCTTTACTTCTTCCCCATGAGGACACACAATATTTAAAGCTGAGAGTCCTGCTCCTGGCTTCACTGAGACTTTTACTTTCATTTTCTGTGTCTCCCTCTATGCCTCAGCATGCAGTACGTACAGAAGAACTGGGACCTGATGGGAACCTTGTACACTGCATAGTTACACCTGTCACTATGTCTTATTTTCGGGGTATGGCTTGTATTGCACAAATGCTTAGAAATCCTGCTACGGCTTATTTTTTTGAGTATGTCTTATTTTCAGGGAAACAGGGTATCTATTGGCTGCTATGATGATTATCCAGGTATTGGAAGATTCAGATTATACCAGCAATCCAACTATGGCCCTCCAGACAGGTTTTTTGTTCCTGTTTTTTTTTGGTTACATTATATAACTAATATATCCAGAGGTAAGGAACAGTGGAAGCTCCAGTCCAAAAATATCTGGACAGTCACAGCTGCCCACCTCTGCCTTAGCAATGGCAACAATGGACATGCCAACGAGTACCATGTGAAAGGGAGAAAGAAAAATGTTTTACAGCAGTTAATACTGATAAAGAAATGGGCATTCTTTATTAGATAGAGAATGAATAGTGCAATATTTATTTCTTTTAAGCACAAGTTTGCTTTACAGAGTTAATATTTATAATTTAATAAACAATTCGTTTCACTGCTTTGCAGAAGGCTGAGTTTTCTTTCTTTGTATTCCATGGTGTACTCATAGAATACACATCACAGACTGAGACACTGGAATGAAACCAGTATCATCAACTTGATAAATTGATAAATGGCTTAGTAGTTTGACAGTGTTGTCCAGCTTAAATTTGAGAAAGGCTTCCTTACGTAAGTTTCTAAGTAATTGCCTGTTCACCTGGTGTGGAGTACTTTTGGCCTTTCAGATGTCTTGCCCCCCATCCACACAGCTGAATAAAATTCCACATTATCTGCTTTGAACTGGGATATATGACAGTGTGGACTCAGATGACCCAGTTCAAAGCCAATATTGTGGGTTATTCTGCCTTGATATTTTGGGTTATATGGCTGCGTGGAAGGGTCCTAGGACTACAACTCCCACAACCACTGGCTATGCTTGGCTGGGACTTCTGAGGTTTGAAATCCAAAATATCTGGAGGCTTGAGAGTTCTTAATCCTTGCTATACAGCTTAGTTTTTGTATTTTCCATGGTTGATGAATTGAAATTGAAATTACAGTGTTCCCTCGCTACTTTGAGGTTCGCTTATTGCAAACTTGCTGTTTTGCAAATTTCAAAATATTAATTTAAAATATATATTATGGTATTTTTGCTGTTTGTGGGGTTTTGCCGCTGCCCTCCAAGGTGCTTTCCCTCCTCAGTCATCCCTCCCTCCAGCCTTGAAGGGCCTTTCCTTCCTTTCCTTCACTTTATTTTAAGTTTATAAAGACTTAAGATAGTGTATAACTACTAAAATAATGTATAAATATTAAAATAAATAAAGTATCCCTACATCACAGTTTTTCACTTATTGCTGGAGGTCCTGGAAGTGAGGAAATGCTGTATATACCAAGGTATTCAGGTTTCTTCTCCAGGGGAGGCTGAACACTTTCAAATATATAAGGTAGGTAAATTACCTGGGAGTGAAGGGCAATGAGCCAGTATGGTGTACTGTAATGGTTCAAGCATTGAACTATGATTCTGGAGACCAAGGTTTGACTCTCTCCATGAACATGGAAACCCACTGGGTGACCACAGCCACAGAAAATCTTGTGATGGGTTAGCTTCACTGCCAAAAGTCAATATGACTTGATAGAAAACAACATCAAACTATCAAGGAAGAAGTGTGGAAGGTCCAGGCCTTCCTCTATTCCGTACCTACAGGAAATAATGCTCAGCGGCTTACATTAATTGTTTATACACTTTGTGATTACACTGGCTTTTAAGAATGTAGCTTGTATCCACAAATAAACACATGCAGAGAGAGAGTTTACCTTATTCTGTACCTCTGTTGTTGGACAGAATGGCTCAGCATGGAGGAGGAAATGTCTGAGTAACACGATTTCTGTGAAACAAATGGCTGCAGGCCTCAGCTAGTTTTCTATGTTTCCGGATCAGTTCATATGAAACACCTGCTTCCTGCCATGTTCTAATCCAGTTCCTGGCCCTGCTTTGCTGCTGCCACTCTTCCTATTGGACTCCCACCATCCGGCAGGAAGACAGTTTCCCTGTGCCAATCACAAACTTTGTTCTTGGTTCGACTGTATTTAAAGATTTATTTTTCTTACACTTAAACTAATATGCTATCCAGTCTGAAAGCTAGTGCAAAAACACAAAAGAAAAAATTACAGATTAGTTAAGGATTTCCAGAGAAATCATTGTGATTTTGGCTTTCTCTGGCAATACTCCCCATCCTGGCCACTCCTCAGCTGTGGGGGTTGTTTATTTACTCACTTCTGTAAGCCAAAATCCATCCTCATTTCTGCTGGAAGAATGGCTGAGAGGACCTCGGCATGCAGAAGACTCAATGGCCCATCGTTTCAATCCTACGCAAGACATCTGCCTGAATGTATCAGAGACTGGTGCTACTAGGGAGGAGAAAATACTAATTACATGACAATCAGAAAGGATACAAAGTTGAGCATACTTCAGAAACTTTGCTGCTGAAAGCAGTTTGGACAGAGTGACGTCAGCTTCCTCGTGAATCACCCACTTTGGCAGAATGATATGCCTCAGCATCTGCTGACACAAATGTGTGTGATGACCAGTTTGCCCTGGAAACCTGTCGACTAAGTTGTGCCAAGATACAGTTAAATCAGGAAAAAGATGCATCTTGCTGCACGGAGAAGAGACTTGCCGTTTACCACCTACACTTTCAGACACCTACCCACACACATGCTGTTTTTCCTGCTGCTGCTACTGCTGCCCAGAAGTATGGATCCTAGAAGATCCAACAACTATTTTCTCTCAGTCTCCTTGCTCCTCATCCCCAATATTAAGTGAGATTATGTACTAAATGGACTTTTCTGAATTTGGTTGTATCAGTTAAGAATCATGTTAAGCATTTAGGAAAAAGTCTTCAGGTTGGCATTTTTGTGCAGACCTACAAAGACTTAGCAATTTTGATATTGTTTTCAAAATATGTCAGATTACAAACTAAGGAGCTCTGGTATACAATACCATTATTGCAATAATAAGCCAACCTTAACTTACAATACCATTAATGTGTAACATAAGCCACATCACAGTCAATACATATTTAATTTTCTTAAACATGCACTAAAATAACATTATTCTTACTGCTGGCTGGTTTCATACCTGCCAGCTCGTGCAATTATATTCTTGTTCTGTTTCATGTTATGTTCAATCAGTGTCTCTCCAGGAACGGTTGCAAGCAGAGTGCAGAATCACTCCACCCCCTGCTACATCCTATAAAATCATTACACCCATAATTAACAGCATGCTCCCTCTGAGTGCTGAAGCGATCAGACTTAATCATTAATTAAACTTAGTGCTGGGCCTCTTTCACTGCATAGTTTTCATGAACTTTGACTCAAGATTAGACAGCAATTGATGGGTCTAATAATTTGATCTCCTGAGTGCCTTCAACTTCCACTGAACTTAGCACCTATGCTTAGTGCTCAAGTGATTTATGTCAAGTGGGAATGATGCAATTCCCACACACACACACACACAGGGCTAAATTGTGCCACGAGAAGACATAGGTTTGGCCAACACAATAGTTTACTTCATAACTCACTTCCCATATAAAATACTGTTAACCTCCTTCTTTTTCTTTTTTTGTACAAAAGCAAGTATTAACATTGATTCCAATTACACTTACCAGTGTTCACTAACTTACCTGCTATGAAATGTCGTTGACAAAATGGATGCTATATATTTAGGTAAGGTTGGCTGCTGCGGTTACAGAACCCCAGGATTATTATATATGCTATGATGAATCTGCCATCCAACTGATGCACCTGATTACGAAGTCCGCGTCTAAATTATAGGCCCTGGAGAAAGTCTATCCTAGTGATATTTAGCTTCTCCAAAATAGATGGTCTAGCTTACATGGCTGTGGGATGGGACAGTTGTTGCAATGGCAAAGATAAACCGAGATCCTTGTTGTTTATTCGTTCAATCGCTTCCCACTCTTAGTGACCTCATGGACCAGCCCACACCAAAGCTCCCTGTCGGCCGTGGCCACCCCCAGCTCCTTCAGAGTCAAGCCAGTCACTTCAAGGATGGCATCCATCCATCTTGCTCTTGGTCGGCCCATCTTTCTTTTTCCTTCCATTTTCCACAGCATAATTGTCTTCTCTAAGCTTTCCTGTCTTCTCATGATGTCGCCAAAGTGCCTCTAATATCCTTCCCTCCAATAAGCAGTTGGGTTTTATTTCCTGAAGTATGGACTGGTTGGATCTTCTCGCGGTCCAAGGCACTCTCAGAATTTTCCTCCAGTACCACAGTTCAAAAGCGTCTATCTTCCTTTGTTCAGCCTTATGGTCCAGCTCTCACATCCATAGCTTACTATGGGAAATACCATTACTTTGACTATGCAGATCTTTGTTGCCAGTGTGATGTCTCTACTCTTCACTAGATCCTACATCTCTGAACAGCTCTCTAGACCTGGGCAAACTTCGGCCCTCCTGGTGTTTTGGATTTCAACTCCCACAATTTCTAACAGCCTACTGAAGTTTGCCTAGTCCTGGAAGAACTCACACTCCCATGTCAAAGTACCTGAGGTGACTGCTTTAGCTAGTGTCTGCCCCTCATATTATTCTGCGCATGCATTTATTTATCCAGTCAGAACCAAATAGAGAATACAGTTAGTAAAGGTAAAGGTTTTCCCATGACACTGGGGGTTGGTGCACATCTCCATTTCTAAGCCGAAGAGCTGGCGTTGTCCATAGACACCTCCAAGATCATGTGGCTGGCATTATTTTTTTTGTCATGTCAGGAGCGACTTGAGAAACTGCAAGTCGCTTCTGGTGTGAGAGAATTGGCTGGCTGCAAGGACGTTGCCATGGGGACGTCTGGATGTTTTGATATTTTACCATCTTTGTGGGAGGCTTCTCTCATGTCCCCGCATGAGGAGCCCCGATAGAGGAGGATCCAGGCTGGAGCCGACCTGCGACCTGTCGGGTTCAAGTTCATACCAGGCTTTACCCTAAGCTGCTAATCGAACCACCACCCCTCCCGAACCCCTTTACCTTGCGGTGATCCTCTCTTCTCCTACCCCATCCTATCTGAAAAATGGAAAACACCTAATAAAAAACCATAAAAAATAATCCTGCCGGCACAAGGGTTAAACCCACTGCGCCACCGGTCCATGCAGTCATGTGGCCGGCATGACTTCCCGCCGGAACCGTACCTATTGATCTAGGTTGCTAGGTTGGCAGAAGCTGGAGCTAATAGCGGGAGCTCACGCCATTCCCTGGATTTGAACCAGCAAGTTCAGAAGCTCAGTGGTTTAACCCACTGTGCCACAGTTATAATGTATAAAAAACCACAATGTTAAAATCTTGGCATTACACTAAATGTCCTTTGACCAGAAGCTGGCCACTTGGAGAGCCTCTGGTGTGGCTGTAACAAGGACCTCCACTGTGCATGTGGCGGGGCTCTCAGGCTACTTCTGCCTACTCTGCGCCTGTGAGATTAGAAGAGATAAGCCGACCAGGGAAGGAGGGGGGGGGGGAGGAAGCGGAGGGCGGGGCTTGGCTGCTGCAGCCTTTGATTCCTGGGGGAGGATTGGAAGAGGCGACGCTGCAACTCCTGCTGTCTCTGGGGCGACGATGGCTGTGCGGCTCCTCCAGAGGCTCCCGGGCCTCAGAGGGCGATCCCGGGCACTGCTGCCCATCGCTCTTCCCCAGCCGGGGCCTCTCCGGCCGGCCTTTCAAGGGACCAAAGCCGGCGACACCGGTAGCGGTTTGGGGGCTGAACTAGGCCGGATCAGGGCGAGCAAGGGCTGGAGAGAAGAGCAAGAAGGAAAGGGAGGTGGGTGGGAAATGCCTGCTGGTGGCCGTAGGAGTGATGTAGGCAAAATCAATACATTAACACCGTTGGAAGAAATGTTGATCCCTTGAAATTAGCTCCAAAAGACAGAAGATTGTGTGGGCACCCTGTTGATAACAGACGTAACTAGGAATTCGTCTTGACACAGTAGTTAAGAACTAAGTAGGAATTACTTTGATATACTAATTATTAGACCTTTGGTTCTATGACTTAGTCATCTATACCTACACTGGCAGTTGGAATCTGCATTATATGGTCAGTGTAGACCAGGCATGGGCAAACTTG
Organism: Anolis apletophallus; assembly: GCA_030556195.1. Taxonomy (NCBI): domain Eukaryota; kingdom Metazoa; phylum Chordata; class Lepidosauria; order Squamata; family Anolidae; genus Anolis; species Anolis apletophallus. The sequence continues at coordinate 31,249,154 of JARBWK010000008.1, read as the reverse complement.
GGCCCTCCAGGTGTTTTGGACTTCAATTCCCAGAATTCCTAACAGCCTGTTAGGAATGGTGGGAGTTGAACTCCAAAACACCCGGAGAGCCCAAGTTTGCCTATGCCTGGTGTCAGGGGCGGTCTAAGGTAATTTTAAATGGTAGGCGAACATTATTTTGGTGCCCCCCCCCAAAAACCATTATTTTGCCGCCCCCCATGTAAAACAAATATACAATTATAATATCACAATACCATTAGTAGTATTATATTGTATCAATGTATATACAATATATTATACCATACTCATACTATATTATATCATAATTATATTATACTACATTACAATATAATTATATTATAATATATTGACATTATAATATAATGTAACATTCTATTATATTATTATTTTAAAATAATAAAATTATTTATTTAAATAAACTTATCCTCTACTAAATATTTTCATTACTCCTATAAAACTCAAATAACCCAAAATAAAGTAAAATAAAATATTAAATATTACTATTTTGTACAATACCACTATACTGCAATATTGTTTGTAATATTACATGTAATATAAAATATATCATTATTCTATTGTTATATTGTATTTGTATTATATTGTATGACAATATTAAGCAGAACTGTATAATAATCAACAAGAAATGCAATGTAAATGCATCAAAATCAGAATATATTACCTATCACCCGACTCATAATTCATAGGAGTCTCCCATAAGTCCAAAATTAGGATCCCAATGTAAATGTAAATAGAAAAACAGCCAAAATGTTCAAATGAGGTCGAATACAGGCAGCGCGGCCTGGGCAAACTTGGGCCCGCCCTCCCTCCTTCTAAGTGTTTTGCCTCCAACTCCCACAACTCCTCATAGCCTCAGGCCCCGCAGGTCTAGACAGAAATAGAGCCAAAGAAAGGAAGGAGGGAGAGAAGAGGTCACAGAGGAGGAGGAGAAAGCCCTTCATTCATTCCTTCACTTACACTTCCTTCACTGATTCTTTTCTCCTTCCCTGCAAACACGCGCCTTGGCGGAGAGAAAGGGAGAGGGGAAGCACTCCCTGCCTGCCCTATAGGGAGTGCTTTGCTTACAGGCTTCTGCACAAGGGAGCTACTGGGCATGCGCGGAGGTTTTCGCGCAAGTGCAGTTGCTCCTGCGCTCAACTTCAGCTCCAAAGCAACTACGCCTGTGTGAAAACCTCCGCGCGTGCCCAGAAGCGGCATCGGAGCGCACAAGGCTGGGGTCAAAAAGCAGGCAGCTGCAGCACTGTCTGAGGAACATCGGCAGGGCAAGGATGGCGCCCCATGCGGCCAGGATGGCGCCCCCTTCCCAGATGGCGCCCTAGGCGGCCGCCTACTTGGCCTATCTTGTAGGACCGCCCCTGCCTGGTGTAGACTCATATACAGGCAGTCCCCAAGTTACAGACAAGATAGGTTCTGTAGGTTTGTTCTTAAGTTGAATTTGTAAGTCAGAACAGGAATATTTTAAATTGTAACTCCAGCTATATATATGTATATGTGTATATATAGAGAGTAAAGACTCTGGTGGCACAGTGGGTTAAACTGCTGAGCTTGTTGACCGAAAGGTCACAGGTTCAAATTTGGGGAGTGGTGTGAGCTTCTGTTGTCAGCCCCAGCTTCTGCCAACCGAGCAGTTCAAAAACAGCCATGACCCCACCAAGACCATAAGTAACATCAATTCGAACCCTTACATACTCAGACTTTCTCGCATCTCCTAAATAGGGCACAGCAACGCGTGCCGGGTACAGCTAGTTGTATATAAAGGAGGCCTTTTTACTACATCATTGTATGTCATAGGCCTTGAGCATCCACAGACTTGAATTCATGGGAAGTTCTACAAATAAACCCCAGTGGGCCCATTGTGTATTATTATTATTATCATCATCATCATCTTTATTTATATCCCGCCTTTTCCCCCATGTGGACTCAAGGCAGCTAACATCTATGTATACAATGCATCTGAAGAGCATCAGTTTTATAAAGCCAGGAATGTGAAATACACAAACAGATGGGCTACTGGTCTTGTTATGCTTAAACTGGTCCAACTCATTATACACATTATTTTGCAAACTTGCAAGAATGTTGGGTATGGAATGGGGCAGAGCTTAGAAAGTTTCTTTTAAAGGCAATTACATACCATTACAATTCTGCCAACCATGTCAGCAGTTGCCATTATTTTTTTCAGTTTATTAAAACTATAAATATATATTATAGTATAATAAACCCAGTGGCATAGTGGTTGCTGAATTTGCTGACCAAAAGGTTGGTGGTTCGAATCCAGGGAGCAGGATGAGCTCCCGCTGTTAACTATAGCAAACAAGCCAAGTTATCTTACTCAACAGTAAAAACAACAAGGTGCAACAATGGTGTAGTTCAAATCATTCATTAAACAATTGTCATTTGCATATAATACATATAAATCAATCAATCAAAAGCAACTCATCAGATCCCAGTCCTACCAGATGTGTAGAATAAATGAAAGTCCAACCGGCTAGAATCCACAGGGGTGCCAGGTTATTTGTAATCCACACCGACACTAGCTTTGGCCCACTCCCGCTGTTAACCCCAGCTTCTGCCAACCTAGCAGTTCAAAAACATGCAAATGTGAGCAGATCAATAGGTACTGCTCTGATGGGAAAGCAACGGCGCTCCACGCAGTCATGCTGGCCACATGACCTAGGAGGCATCTACGGACAATGCCAGCTCTTCGGATTAGAAATGGAGATGAGCACCACCCCCTAGAATCAGATACAACTGGACTTAGTGTCAAGGGGAAATCTTTACCTTTACCTTAAAACTGTAGTTCGCCTTTTTTAAAAAAGGAACTAAAATGGATATTTTCCAGTTAACTTTAAAAAATGTAAAAGCGAAAAGTCTCTTGCCTGTGCTACTAGACACACTTTCTTCTTTTCTAATTAATTAACACCTGTGACAGGTCACGAGTCAAATCACAAATCAGCATTAGCACTTTATGTTCCTTTGCCATCATTTACCTGCATCCTGTAACCTAAAATCAACTAAAAGTACATTACAGGTTCAGAGAGAGTGAAGTTTGCCTTTGTCGTATTACAACTGGAAAGTAACTTAGTTATGCCATCATTATTGGATGGTGGTGGTAAAATTAATTACAGGTAATTTGTTGCTTGGAGAAGAGGTAAAGTGCTGTCTTGTGTTGAAAGATGGATGTGGCCACTGGGAAAGGAGAGACAGGTTCATATATCAGGATATCTGTTTGAAATCATTTTAATTACAGAATGGCTTTTGTTCTGTAACTACACTGAAAACTTTTTTATTACCCCCAGGGCTCCATTAAATATCCCCTACATGGAAACCAGCCTTTGACTATTTCCTACTGAAATTCCCCAGCTAGAGAATGAAACGCCTCTATTAGCATCTGTTACAAACTTACCATCTTTCTGCGCCCTGTCAGCTGTGATCGGAGGTCTCCCTCTCCTGTCCTACCTTTGCTCTGGGTGCAATTATTGTTTTCCTTCTTCTGCAGTTTGCTGTATGTAGTCACCTGTTCTACATATGGTGACTTGGTTGCATTTCATCACATTCTGATAGATTCTTTGCTCTCCTGCCTTTCCAGGTAAGGATCAAGCTTCTCTGACAAGATATGACGAGTCAAGAAATAATGCCAATTGGCAAAAGAAATTGACCCCTGAGCAATTTTGTGTCACCAGGGAAAAGGGAACCGAACTGGTAAGCTAAAACATGTTTTAATTTCCAAAGATAGGGGATGAATATGGATATATGTATGTATATATGTATATGTGTGTATGTATATACACACACATACATACATAGAAACATTTTTCTTTATAGACATGTTGGAACAAATCATGCTATACCATTATATCAAAATGTCCATAATCTTGTATAGCAGGGGTGCTCACACTTTTTCAGCATGGGAGCTACCATATGAAGAACCAAGTTTAAAAGATCATTTGGTGCGTCTTTCCTGCTGCCACCTTTCATCCGCACAGGACTTCTTTCGTTCTCAGAAATATAAACAATGGACATGCTAAAATACACCCAAGCACCCATTTCTCCCTCCCTGCCATTTCCCCACAGATATAATCAAGCAGAAAGTCAACAGAGAGACCTGGTAGCTGCAAAGCCATTTGTTTCTCAGAAATATAAAGAATGGGACATGCTAAAATACACACAGGCACCCATTTCTCCCTCCCTGGCATATATACACAGATATTATTAGGCACAAAGTAAGAAGACCGACCTTTGTGCTTCAATTTGGACAGGAAATGGCTCCCAAAACGTCCTTTTTTCCTTCTCCGTCGTTGCTCCACTTGACGCGCCGCCTGCAAGCTCCAAGCGCGCCTGAGACTCCCAAGAGGGAGAATGGGCTCTTTTGCGCATGCACGCGGGCCAGCTGAGCACTGCGTCGTTCAACGCCGCCCTCCTCCTTTGCTCTGTGACAACTCTGAGAGTCTGGAGAAGGAGGGAGGGGGAAAGCGGAAGAGCCAAACAGGGAGCGGGCGTGGATACCATCGCGTCATCCATGCCGCCCCCTCTTTTGCCCTTCTGCATTCCTCCTCCCTCCGTCCTTCTCCGGCCACTCACAGACGTCACAGAGCAAAGGAGGAAGGCGGCGTTGGATGACGCGGTGCTCAGTTGCCCATGCGCATGCGCAGAAGTGCCCATTCTCCCTTTTGGAGTCTCTGGCGCACTTGAGCGTGCAGGGGCGCGTGAAGAGGACCAACAGCGATTGACCTGGTCAGGGGCCTAAAGATCACCCGGATGAGGCCCAAAGATCACCCGGGTGATCGCGATCACCGTCCTGAGCACCCCTGTTGTATAGCATAGGGTAGAGTAGAATTTCCATAGGTGGAACTATGCTGCAGTTGGCAATTTAACAGCCTTGGGTTACCAATGAATGGCTTCTTCTCATCCTCAGCCATTCTGTGATGAGTTTGACATATGTTTTCATAGATATCATCCACTGAGGATGCCATATGTTTAAACCAGGCATAATTCCTAACATCCTAAGGCTTAAGTGGCTGAGGGGGAAAAAGGAAAGGGCCTGAGCCTCTTTAGTGGTATATATCCACTAGTATTCACGCAAGGCAAATTAGGTTTCTCAGCTGTTAGACTGATATACCTGATTATCTCTTTGAACTGTTAGGAACAAAGATTATGCCAAGGCACAAAATATATAGCAGATCTTCAGAAGTGTTATTTCAGTTGCCCTCAAAAAATCTACTCTCCCAAAAATATATTTGGTTTTAAATCATTCTCTCAAGAGACAAAAATAAGTAGTCTTAGTTAAAAGGTAACATACTTGGTTTGCTTACAAATGTCATGTATTTAGCATACAGGTACATAACTTGTCAATCCAGTTACAGATAGATTTGAATTAGTTTCTCTGTGTAGATAACATTTTTTCTTAAAATCAAATAGCAACATCTTTACATTCTGAGAGTTGTAATGGAGTCTGTCCTCTAAAATGGAGTCTCGGGTTGGAGCAGTCTCTGATCTGATCATGTGGTCTGCAGCCCCTCCCACAACCTCAAGAAAACATAAGAGTAAAAGGAAAGCTGCATACCAAAACATACATATATAACACCGTAAGCAAAACAGAATCAAATGCAAACAAATTACTAGTGGAAGAAGGTTACTATTTCCAACAGTTTAAATTTCTCAAAGAGAACAATGTTGTTGGGCGAGTGGGCTTATTTTTTTTTAAAAACCCTCCTCATAAACATATAGCAGAGTAACTTATTAGCAGCACCACTACCCTAAAGTGAAAAAAAGAACAGAAACATACAGACCAATGTTGTATCTTCCATAGGAGGCTTTTCTTTGTAGTAAAATAATATGGTTGCACTATTTACAAGACTAGGTTTCCATAGCACAGATAAACAAATACATAGAAGCTTTACATGTAGCGGCCTTCATACTGGAGCTTTCTCATGTGAGGCTTCTCATACTGAGGTTTACCTCACACTCCTCAGGACAACACTAGCTTTGGCCCACTAACTCTAACAGGCTTTGGCCTACTTGCTCTCCTCAGGACAACTCTAGCTTTGGCCCACTAAGTCTTAACAGGCTTTGGCCTACTTGCTCTCCCCAGGACAACACTAGCTTTGGCCCACTAATTCTTAACAGGCTTTGGCCTACTTGCTCTCCTCAGGATGACACTGGTTTGGCCACTAACTCTAACAGGCTTCAGCCTTCTTGCTTTCCTCAGGATGACACTAACTTTAACTTACTAACTCTAACAGGCTTTGGCCTACTCACTCTCCTCAGGACGACACTAACTTTAGCCCACTAACTCAGGCTTTGGCCTATTCGCTCTCCTCAGGATGACACTAGCTTTGGCCCACTAACTCTAACAGGCTTCAGCCTACTCACTCTCCTCAGGACGACACTAACTTTAGCCCACTAATTCTAACAGGCTTCGGCCTACTTGCTCTCCTCAGGACGACACTGACTTTAGCCCACTAACTCAGGCTTTGGCCTACTCGCTCTCCTCAGGATGACACTAGCTTTGGCCACTAACTCTAACAGGCTTCAGCCTTCTTGCTCTCCTCAGGACAACACTGACTTTAGCCCACTAACTCAGGCTTCGGCCTACTCGCTCTCCTCAGGATGACACTAGCTTTGGCCCACTAACTCTAACAGGCTTCGGCCTACTTGTTCTCCTCAGGACGACATTAGCTTTGGCCACTAACTCTAACGGGCTTCAGCCTTCTTGCTCTCCTCAGGACGACACTAACTTTAGCCCACTAACTCTAACAGGCTTCAGCCTTCTTGCTCTCCTCAGGACGACACTAACTTTAGCCCACTAACTCTAACAGGCTTCGGCCTACTCACTCTCCTCAGGACGACACTAACTTTAGCCCACTAACTCAGGCTTTGGCCTACTCGCTCTCCTCAGGATGACACTAGCTTTGGCCACTAACTCTAAAAGGCTTCAGGCTTCTTGCTCTCCTCAGGATGACACTAACTTTAGCCCACTAACTCTAACAGGCTTCAGTCTTCTTGCTCCCCTCAGGACGCCACTAACTTTAGCCCACTAACTCAGGCTTTGGCCTACCCACTCTCCTCAGGATGACACTAGCTTTGGCCACTAACTCTAACAGACTTCAGCCTTCTTGCTCTCCTTAGGATGACACTAACTTTAGCCCACTAACTCTAACAGGCTTCAGCCTTCTTGCTCTCCTCAGGACGCCACTAACTTTAGCCCACTAACTCAGGCTTTGGCCTACTCGCTCTCCTCAGGATGACACTAGCTTTGGCTACTAACTCTAACAGGCTTCAGGCTTCTTGCTCTCCTCAGGATGACACTAACTTTAGCCCACTAACTCTAACAGGCTTCAGCCTTCTTGCTCTCCTCAGGACGAGACTGACTTTAGCCCACTAACTCAGGCTTTGGCCTAGTAACTTTTTGAGTGCTTGACTCACACCTTTGTAATCAAAAATACCCAGTTAATCTATTTAAATAAAAATGTAATGTTCATTTGTGCGATTAACATAACTCAAAAACCACTGGACAAATGCCAAAAACCAAAAAAATACATTACAATGTAGGCGCAAAACCACATATATACACATATAAATATATTCACGTACATATACACACACAACACATATACACAGACTGAGCCACAGTAACGTGTGGCAGGGTTAGTTTTTAATATTTCTGACAAATGTCTCACCAAAGTACATATCTCGGTATTCGGTAGGATGCAGCCATGAAGAGTGGCATCATCATGCTACAATTGTGTAGCATAAAAAGGCCCATACAGTAAAAAATTTCAAAATGCCTTAGTGACTATGAGATGTTTAGTATGGGAAGTCTTTACATATCCCTGATAGACCTGCGTATTTATATGTGATTGTGTCACAAACAGAATATATAAAGCGGGGAGGCCATGGATGGGAGGGTGCCAAACCATCCTCCAGCATCTTGCCTTGTCCAACCCTTTCTTGTAGCTGTTTTTGAAAAGACTAGTTTGACCAGAAGACAGATGAGGTTGGAATTCAATACATGGTACCACTTGGATCAGGCATGGGCAAACTTTGGTTGTCCGGGTGTTTTGGACTTCAACTCCCACAATTCCTGGCCTCAGGCCCTTTCCTTTGCCCCCTCAGCCACTTAAGTGAAAGGGACTGAGGCCAGGAATTGTGGGAGTTGAAGTCCAAAACACCTGGAGGGCCAAAGTTTGCCCATGCCTGATCCAAGCGGTACTTTGGGCCACATGTCCAGGCCCTGTTAAACAGAATGAATAACAGGTCAAAAATGCAGCCAGGCTGACTTAGGACATTTTGAAGTCAACGATGTATTGTGCATTTCAAGTTAACGACACCTCCCAAATACTTCCCCTGCAAAGTGAGTCAAGAGGCTATAAACAGCGCCATTGCGAGATGAGTGTGGAAAACAGGGTGAGAGAGAAGATAAATGGCAAACTCAGCACATCTTTATTATTAACATACATTTTTCAAGCCTTTTAGTGGAATCCACCTGACTAACACAGAGCCTGGGATGTACCACTGTGTATGCTGCAGTGCCCCACTGTTCAGGTAGGAAACATGTTTATCACATTTAGATACAGCTTTCTTTCTGAAGCGCAAAGCAGTACAAGGCTCCCCATCACTACCATTGTATCCCAATAATAAACCCTGTACAGTAAGTTAAGCAAATGGGCTCAGGCCACCTGATGAGGTTTGAAAATGCGTTTTATTGAGAGAGCTAAAACTTGGAACTTCTGTTGTTATTTTTTTTCAAAAGGATCTCACTTTGTGAGGGTTAGTGCATGATGTCAGCAATCGCTGTCCTCCCCAACACACCCAGCTGCTGTTTGCCTCAGGGAGGTGGAGGGATTATACGAGGGTTGAATGAAAAGTAATGCCTCCGCCTTCTTTATTTGGGTTTGGATGGGACTATTTTAATAAATCAAACACAGAAATCATTCTTAGAATGCTCTCTTTACCATGATTCACTTTTCCACATAATCAGACAATTGGATACATTTCTGCCAACAATGAACAAGTTTTCTGAAGCCGTCACGGAAGAAGTCGACACTCTGTTTCTGCAACCAGCGTCAGCATCCTCACTACCTATCGTGCACAGATCTTCCGATAGCCAAGCAATAATGTGACCCACACGTTCTTGCAAAATGCCGATTGTGCTTGAAATTTATCTCTGAGTGATACAATCGTCATCCTGAATCTATCTGTCAACCTTTTGCTTGTGAAACTCAGTGGTTTGTTTGTCACGCAAGTCAGATGTTCCCACCTCAACACCTTTAAACTTACTCGCCCAACAACGTACAGTACTCACATCAACACAGTCACCATAAACAGCTTGCATTTTCTGATTAATCTACTTTGGGGTAACACCTTCTGCTGTCAAGATTTCAATGACTGCACATTGCTTAAGTCGCATTGACCGACCGTCTGCACAGGGTTCCATACTTCACACTTTAACAACACAACCATTCAATGCTAAGGTTTCCTGCCAAAATGGAACTGTAGAGGAGACTCTACTGAACAAGCCAGTATCTGCCGCATACCAGTACTGCCATCTGTTGAGGAGTTATGAAGGTGGAGGCATTACTTTTCATTCAACCCTCATAGTTTATTGTTGTAATGTGGCTTCAAGATGACTCCAATTACAATGACCCTGTCATAGGGTTTTCTTTTTTTCAAATATATTTATTGGGTTTTCTTCCATAACAGCAAAAGAGGTGGAACAAAATTGGGTATAGGACAGTAGGAAGGAAGAGGCGAACTTGGGAAGAGGGGCACGGGGTAGAGGCGGACCCGGGGAGGGGGTAGGGGGGGAGAGGAGGGGGGGAGGTCAGGGGGGAGATGGAAGAGGTGTGGGGAGAGGGGCGGTAGACAACTGGGGGGGGGAAAGGGGGAAGGGGACCTTCGGGCTTCCGGTGTCTTTGTGATGTCCATATTGTTCAATTGGGGAGGGGGGGAGGGGAGAAGGCCTGGCGTATCTTTGGTCTTCCAGTGTTTCGCATACACCATCCTTGCCGCCGTGGAGAGAAACCAGAACAGCCGTTCCTCATTTTCGTCGGCCAGGTCCCCTTCGTCCACTATTCCTAGAAGGCAAGCCTCTGGCGTCTTCTCCAGCGTACTCCGTAGAATCTTTTGGATGTGAGTAAAGATTGTTTTCCAGTAGTTTGTAGCTTCTGGACAGGACCACCACATGTGGTAAAAGGTACCTGTCCGGGAACCACATTTCCAGCAAGTTGTTTGGGCAGACTTGTACATCAGACCTAGTTTATGGGGGGTCATGTACCATTTGAAGAACATCTTATACCAATTTTCCTTCAGATCGATGGCATAGATGATTTTGATGTTCTTCTGCCATATCTTTTCCCATTCATGCATTCGGATTGTGCGGCCAACATTTTGCGCCCACTTTATCATGCAGGTTTTTACCTGCTCTGTCTCCGTTGACCACTCCAGGAGTTGTCTGTAGGCCTTGGAGATGAGTTTTTTCCCCTTGGCTAGAAAGGAGTTCCAGAAGCGCTCCCCTTCCTCGAAGCCTGCTTGCTCATCTCTCTGAAAGCTCGTTCTGACCTGTAGGAGCTGAAGCCACGTGAGGGATTTGCACTGTTGTTGTAGCGTTGACCTTGGCTTGAGGCATCTCCTCATCCCCACCTTGGCCGTCATGTCTTTATAAGTCGGCCAGGTAGACCAGCCCAGCAGGCTCCTTTGCTGCGCCTCTAGGGGTGACACCCACAGGGGGGTTTTTTGATAGAACCTCCCCTTATAGGCCTCCCAAGTTCTCATCAGGGCCGCTCGTATCGGGTGCTTCTTGAAGTGTTCGTTTGGCCTTGACTTGCCATACCACAGATGCCCGTGCCATCCCGTATGCAGGTCGAATCCTTCCAGGGCCAACAACTCCGCGTTCCTCAGACTTATCCACTCCCTTATGTGGACCAGACCACAGGCCTCGTAGTAGAGCTTTAGGTCCGGCAGGTCCAACCCTCCCCTCGTCCGTCTGTCCGTGAGCACTTTGAATTTAATTCTCGCTCTTTTTCCATTCCACAAGAATCGGAGGATGTCCTTCTTCCATGTGTCAAAGATGGCCGCGGATTTGATAATGGGCAGGGTTTGGAAGAGGTATAACAGTCTGGGCAGGACGTTCATTTTAATCACTGCTATTCTTCCCATGAGCGAAAGACCTGCATTTTTCCAGCTCTCCAGATCCTTCTGGAGCTTTTTCCACACTGCCTCGTAGTTATTCTTCAGCAGTTGGCTGTTCTGTGCCGTTATGTGGATCCCCAGGTACTTGATGGTTTGGGTGAGTTGCACACCCGCGGCCCTCTCCAACAGTTCCTGCCGGTTCGCTGGTATATTCTTGGTCAAGATCTTTGTTTTGTCCCTGTTGATCCTTAGCCCCGCTAGTGCGCCGAACCGTTCTATTTCCTTTAGCCAAAAGTGGATCGTGGACACCGGCCTCTCGACAAAGCAGATTACATCATCCGCGAAGGCTTTTACTTTAATAGTATGACCTCCAATCGAAGGACCCTTCAGACGCTCATTGGACCTGATGAATCTGAGCATCACTTCTATGGCCATGATGAATATCAACGGGAGAGGGGGCACCCTTGCCTCGTCCCCTTTTTGTATTGAAATTTCCCCGTTGATCGGCCGTTGACCCAGACTCTGGCAGATTGATCTCTGTAGATTGCTCCGATGGCGTTTTGGAAGAGCCGGCCTATCTCCATTTTTGACATGAGCAAGCTAAAGAAGTCCCAGTTTAAGTTGTCGAAGCCTTCTCCGCAACCAGGGCCAAGAAAGCGATTTCCTTTTGCGGGTGTAGCTCGTAGTAGTGGATCAGGTCCACCACCATTCTGGTGTTATCCTTAGCTTGCCGGCCGGGGAGGAAGCCGTTCTGGTCGGGCGCTATCCAAACACTCAGCCAGAGTTTCAACCTCTCAGCCAAAATGCTTGCCAGAATCTTGTAGTCTATATTCAACAGTGATATGGGCCGATAGTTGGCCACATTTGTGCCATCCGTCCCTTCTTTTTGGATTACCATTATGTTAGCTTCCCTCCAAGAGTCTGGTATTACCCCTTCCTGTAGTACTCTGTTGTATATCTTTCTCAGGAAGGGGAGAATTTCGCCTTGCATCGTTTTGTAGAACCTGGCCGTTAATCCATCCGGCCCCGGTGCCTTGCTTGGGTCCAGCTTTCTGATTGCTTTCTCTATTTCAAGTTCCGTGATTTCTTCGTTTAGTGCCTCTCTGTAGGGCGATGGTACCCTGCCCAACTCTGCGCTTTCTAGATACTGTTCTATGTCCTCCTTAATTACTGCGTCTCTAGTGTACAACTTTGAGTAGAAGTCCCGGAACGCCTCCTGGATGCATTCTTCCCCCAGGATCGTTGCGTCCCCGGCTCGGAGTTTGGTTATGAACCCCAATTGTTTCTTCCTTTTGATCTTCCCGGCCAGCCATCTGCCCGGCTTATTAGTGTTTTGGAAGTGTCTTTGTTTCAGAAACTTGAGGTCTTTGGAGAGTTGTTCTGCCTCCAGGTGGTGTTTCTGCTTCTTCAGCAAGGACAGTTTGGCAACCGAGGCTTGATTCATTGGGTGTTCCTTCAGTGTTGCTTCCTCCAGTGTTATTCGGGTTTGCAGATCCTGCATTGCTTTTCGCTTTGCTCTGTTTCTGCCGGCATTGTGTTGTATAAAATGTCCCCGGAGCACTGCCTTGCAAGCATCCCAAATCACCTCTGGCGTTTCCGGCACACATCATTCATCTTAAAGTAATCCGCTGTCAGTGCTCGGTACCTCTGTATGTCCTCTTCCTTCTTTAGCAAGTTGTTGTTGAGCCTCCAACGTCTCGATGGAGGCCTATGGTTCAGCTCGAGTGTAATCGGGCAGTGGTCTGATTGGTCTCTCGGGAGTATTTCAACTTGGGATACACACGGCACCAGCGACCTGGACATCCAGACCATGTCTATCCGCGACCAACTTTGATGGCGATGCGAATAGAACGTGTAATCCCTTGCTGTTTGGTTGTGGAGTCGCCAGACATCTTCCAGAGCAAGGTCTTCTAGCATGCGTATGAGGGTCTTCAGCAGGGTCCCCGGGGGGTCCTGTCTCGCCTTCTTGGATTGCACAGTGCTCTGCGTCCTATCCAATCTGGGGTTCAGTACTCCATTATAGTCGCCCATTATGATCAGGTCGTCGAACTCCTGGCCATCTATGAGCTCCGTAAGCAGCTTGGTGAATTCAGATTTTGGGCCGTTGGGCGCGTAGATGTTGCACACTAGAAGGCGTGTCAGGCCCACCTCTAGATTCACCCCTACTATTCTCCCTTCTGTGTCCTTGAACGCCAGTTTGGCTGGCACCCTGTCGCTGATGTATGTAGCCACCCCTCTCTTTTTTATTCCTGCGAGAGAGCAAAATAAATTTCCTACCCCTTTGGATATCAAATGTTGCTCGTGAGCTTTTTTGATGTGGACTTCTTGCAAAGCCACAATGTCCCATTTGCCTTTCCTCAACGAGTTGAATGTTCGTTTCCTTTTCATCGGCGAGTTCAGCCCGTTGATGTTGTTGGTAAAGCACTGTAGATGTATTAGTGGCTCATACATGATGCATCTCCACTGTGTGTCCCGTGTCGTCTTCCTTGTTGTCCGCTATCCGTGTCGTCGTGGTCTTCTCTGTCTCCCAACGCCTCCCGTTGGGTCGAGTTATTTCCTCGGTCGGGGAGTAGAATCGTCGCCTCTTGCTCACTTCAGTCTGTTCAGGCTGGGTCGTTGTTCTCATGTCCGACTCCTTCAAGAGGTTTAGGTGGAACTCCTGCGCTTTGGTCACCGAGGTCAGCCAGTATCTTTTTTCCTTGAATGTTACCATGATTCCTTCCGACTTCTCCCATCGGAACCTGATATTCCTTTTCTTCAACTCTTCTGTGAGGAAGAGATAGTTCTTTCGCTTGCTGATCGAGGTTGCCGTGAATTCCTTTAGCACAATGACCTTCTGGCCTTTGTATGTTGTTGGCGCCTCTCTTTGCTTCGCTAGGATCTCATCCCTGGTTTTTCATCTAAGGAACTGAACCACTACATCCCTCGGCACATTATTTCTTCTCGCGTACGAGGATGGGACTCTGTACGCTTTCTCTATATCCCTATTTACCGTATTTTTCGCACCATAAGGCGCACCGGATGATAAGACGCACCTAGATTTTAGAAGAAGAAAATTGGAAAAAAATATTTTGGGCCAAAAAGTGCTTCAAGCGCCAGGGCCCACTTTTTGGCCCAAAATACTTTTTTCCAATTTTCTTCTGACCCTCGGCGCCCCCGCCATCCCTAAGCCTTTCCCTTGGCCGCCTCCTCCTCGGTCCCGCCTCCTCTCTTCCTCTGCCTCCGTCACCGCCCCCGCTGCCGCCTCTCCGGCCGCTCTCCACAGCTTTGCGCTCTCCGCCGCTTTTCTCGCTTTTCCCACTCCCGCTTTTCCCGCTTTCCCCGCTTTTCCCCGCTTTTTCGCTCCGCTTTTCCGCTCTCCGCCGCTTTTCCCCGCTCTCTTTCCCGCTTTTCCCGCTCTCCGCCGCTTTTCCCGCTCTCCGCTCGCTTTTTCCTCCGCGGCGCCTCCCGCCAAGATCGCGCAGAAGATCCCAAGCGCTGCCTTGGCGCGTCTGACGTCTGACGAGGTGCGCTGACGCAGGCACGCCTGGCGCACCTGCGTCAGACGTCAGACGCGCTTGGGATCTTCTGCGCGCGACGGGCGGCGTAGGAGGCGGCGGCGGCGGGCGGAGGCGCCGGAAAGCGGCGGAGAGCGGGGAAAGCGGCGGAGAGCGGGAAAAGCGGCGGAGAGCGGGAAAAGCGGCGGAGAGTGGGGGAAAAGCGGCGGAGAGCGGGGAAAAGCGGCGGAGAGCGGGGAAAGCGGCGGAGAGCGGGAAAAAGCGGCGGAGAGCGGGAAAAGCGGCGAGAGCGGGAAAAGCGGGCGAGAGTGGGGAAAAGCGGCGGAGAGTGGGGAAAAGCGGCGGAGAGCGGGAAAAGCGGCGGAGAGCGGGAAAAGCGGCGGAGAGCGGGAAAAGCGGCGGAGAGCGGGAAAAGCGGCGGAGAGCGGGAAAAGCGGCGGAGCGGGAAAAGCGGGGTAAGCGGTGGAGGCGGCCGGGGGGGGCGGGCAGCGGGCGGTGACGGAGGCAGAGGAAGAGGAGGAGGCGGGACCGAGGAGGAGGCGGCCAAGGGAAAGGCTTTCTATCGCCTCCCCCTTCGCTCCATAAGACGCAGCTGATTTTTCCTCCTACTTTGGGAGGAAAAAAACTGCGTCTTATGGTGCGAAAAATACGGTATCTCCTCTTCATTCTTGTCTATAATGGTGGACGAGAGCGTGCTGATGAGTCTCTGCACATCTTCCTGCGGGTCCTCCCTTAGGTTTCTAAAGCGCAATTTGTCTCTAGGGTGCTCTGTTCCATCCTCTCCTGGATTTGTTCTAACTGCGTTCCTCGCCTCTAGAGATTCCACCCTTCTTTGTAGCTTCCCTTGCGAGGTTTTAAGCTTGTCTCCCTCCAGTTTTATTGAGAGAACTTCGTCCCGCACCGTCGAGCTCCTTTTTCAGATCTGCCCTGAGTTCCTGCAATTGGGCATCATGTCTTGCCGCTGCTTCATCCACTTTTCTTTGTGTGGCGTCTTGCTTCTCTGAGAGCCTCTGAAGTTCTTTTAGTATGTCCTTCATTGTAGTGTCCTCGCTGTTTGCCAACCTCTTCTGGACCCCCTTGGCGTCCTTAAAGATCTTCGGGGTCGTCATTTTTCCCTTGTAGTTTTCCCTGGCCAGGACGTCTACTCAAGTGGCCTCGTCGCGTGTGATATCCCCCTGCCCTGCCTCGCCGGTCGCGTGTGTTTGCGGTGTTGCCTGCCTCTAGTCCAATCAGGGCGGCCTGTAGAGGGGCGAGGGGGAGGGAGCTTGGACCTCTCCTCTTATCAACTCTTGTCAGTGACCAGCACAGTTCTCCCTCCCCCCTAGATGTGCGTTTTCGATGTTTCCCGGGGGCTTCCCACACCCCACAGCCACCTTTTGTTTCCTTTCCCCTCCTGCAGTGGTAGGAGAGGCGCGAGGATGCGGGGCTGGGGGGGGGGGCTGCGCTCCCACTCTTGTCCAGTCCACACTTGCTTCTTGTCCCTCTTCCGCCCTCTCGCCCACTCACTCCTCTCCCTGAGTTCTGGCGCTGGGGAGACTGCTGTCTGTTGGTTCTTGATAGGGGAGCCTTCCCTGTCTTCTAGGAAGGAGGGGGCGCCAGAGAAGGAGATGCTGGGCTTCTATCGCCCCTTCCGTTCCTCCTGCTCCGCCTCTCACCTGAAGGGACCTTCGCCTCCTCCGCACCGCCCCCTCTGGATCCCTCTCTCCCGCGTCGCTCCCCGCCACTCCCGTGCGGGCCTCTTCCCTGTCGGGCTTCTCTGGGGGGAGCCTTCCTTATCTTCGAGGGGAGGGGGGGCGAGAGGAGGGAGTGCTGGGCTCTTTCGCCCTCTCCGTTTCCCTCACACCGTCTCCTGGCCGCGATGTTTCTTTCCCTCCTCTGCCCCACCTCCCTTCCGATCACCTCCAGGCAGCTCCGCTCTCCGCAGCTCTCCTGTAGTCTTCACCCCTTCTCCGCCAGTCCCTGCTGACCTGTCAGTGGGGGGGGGGGTTTGTTGCTTCTTCCGGTCCTCTTGTCCGTCTCTCTCTCCCTTCCCCGCCGCACTTCCGGTTTGCGCGCTGCTTGTCTCCTGGGTCCGGCAGTAATTTGCCTCCCCTTCCGGTTTGTTTTCGCGCCCTTTTCAGGAGCGAGGACGAAGCCCCCTTCAAGATGGCCGCCTTCCTGGGTAAGTTGTACTTTCCTTCCCTACGCACTTCACGGCGCCATCTTGGGTCCCTAACCTTCCTCTCACGTTTCCCCTGGGCTGGTTTAGAACGTCCTAGGGGTCCCCCCGGTGAGTTGTTCTTCTCCCCGTTTCGCCGGGTCGCCTGTTTTTCGGCCCCTGAGCCTTTTCCTTCCCGCCTGGCTTCCCGGGGCTGTGTAGCTCGCCTTTACCTGGACCTTTGCCCTCCAATTGGAAGCCTCTCCTTCCGCCTTTCGTCTGGCGATTTCTCTCCTGTGCTTGCGGGGTCCCTTGGCTTTCCCCCTCTTTGTGTTTGGCACGGGCTGGGCTGGCTGTAGGTGCAGGCTTTCGCCCACTGCCCGCTTCGTGGCCTTGCTCGCCGATCGGGGATCCCCACCGGGCCCTCGCAGTCCCCCCTCTTGAGGAGAGAGGCACTTCTGGGGCCAGCGATGGAGTCCCCCGGCTTCGCGACCTCTCAGCTGCCTAGCACAGCCAGAGGTGAGGGCACAGATCACCCTCAGGCCAGTGAAAGCGGTTGGCGACTTAAGGAGCCCTCAAGACGTCCGACCAGCCGCCATCTTTGCCCGACCGGAAGCCCTGTCATAGGGTTTTCTTAGCAATATTGCATCAGGTCCAAGGTACCTCAACCAGTGCACCCAGTGGGTTTCCATGAATGAGCAGAGTCGAACCCTGGATTCCTTGAGTCCTAATCCAGAACTCAAATCACTGGACTTAAAGTGGTTTAAAACCAACCTCATGTCTTCCAGATGTTTTGAGCAACAGTTCGCATAATCCCACTGAATACTAGAATAGAGAAGGTGGTCTTGAATGTTACAAGGGTTATACAAAAGTAAGGTTACAAGATTTTTTAAAAAAATACAATGAATATATTTTAATAAAACTGGATATTTTAATAAAAATGGATTGTAGCATAGGTATTACATTATTTTTCTACATGATCACTATTCAGTTTAATACATTTTGTAATCCGTGGGACAAGTTTTTGATGCCTGTGTCATAGAAGTTTCCCTCCGCCTTTTTCAGCCACTTTGTCACTTTGATTTTCACCTCGTTGTTGTCGGAAAAGTGTTTTCTACCAAGGTGTTCCTTCAGTTTAGTGAACAGATGATAGTCACTGGGTGTGAGATTGGGGCTGTGAGAGGGGTAGCTTAACACATTCCAACGAAAAGAAGTCAACAACTCTTGTGTTGCATAAGTGGTGTGCGGACGTGTATTGCCATGAAGGAGACAGACTTCTGCTGTCAGCATCCCACGATGTTTGTTTTGGATGGCTCTGCAAAATTTCTTTATGGTCTCACAATATATTCCGTACCCATTTTGTCACATGCTGTCTTGATATTACATCCTCTCCATAAACTGAAATGATTTCATAATGAATTGCAGCGGCATTCATGCCCTTAGCATTTAGGTAGCGTATTATAGCGCAAACACCGCACTTGGAGGGAAATGGAATGAGTGCGCTCATCTCTAACCTTCACTACAACACCAGTCAATTAGTCATGTGCTTCCACTGGTTTCCTGCTACATGGCAGTGATACTGACTTCCCCTGAGAAAATTCCCCGTAAGAACTACGTGCCTTGTAACCGTACTTCCCGAATAACCCTCATAGTGCATTTTGAATTCTGTGCAACAGAAAACACAAATCCAGTTACCTCTCTTCCAAACTATTTTTGTATTTCTGGCCCTTGTTCCAAATGCTAATTGTTACATACATGGAGACCTTTGCAAGTAGATTTTTAATACTTTAAAGAAGACCCGTTCTTTCCCCTTCCAGTATGATTTATCTCATCCAGTTGAGTAGTGGTTTTGCCAGTGAACTGAAGCCAACCCAAATGTTTGCTGAACCAAATGTTTCTGGAATATGTAACTTGCTGCTTTCTACTACAAAACACTCACTGAAGATTAGAAATACATGGAACACCAGCCTCAGTTTTTATTGATAGCAAATTACAGGATTTTAATGGTACATCGAACTTCAGCCCAGTCATAAAATTATAACCAAGGGTCAAACTTCTTAAAATTATCTCAGCTGCATTTAAGACAGCTAAAACTGAGATCAAAGCAAACAACATATGTTGTAGGTATGGTATATTTAGAGCTAATGTAGTGCACATGTTTGCGGAATGTCCATTTATCTATAAATGCTCTGGTGAACGACTTCAAAGGACAAACTGAATGTTGAACAGCAGTTTTTTGGTGGCTCCTAAAACGTTTCTAGCCAAAAATCTGAGTTATGTATCTATAAATAAACCACACAAGGACAGTTGTGGTGGAGAGCTATTTTAATAGGATGAAAAATTGGTATAGGGTTTGGGCAGCAAGCATAGAGTTGATGCAGAAGGGATCGTGAACGAGGTAATTGTAAGCACCCATTCAAAAAAAGAGCCTCAGTCAATGGGATGGGGAAGTACAATTGTCTTGGCGCTAATACAGTAATGTTCCCACATAACTGCTGCGTTGCATGAGATATTTTCAATCCATACATAACTGTGATGTGGTATCTTCTCTTGGAGCCAAACAAGACATTCTGGGGAGCCATCCACACGTATGCCCCATTCTTGAATAGAGCCATGCCCCCCCCCCTCTTGTATTTATATTCTGCCATTCTCACCCCGAAGGGGACTCAGGGCAGATCACAGATATGGCAAACATTCAACGCCGATTATACAATGACAAGACAGACAACAGATACAACAGCGTTTCTCAACCTGGGGGTCGGGACCCGGGGTCATGAGGAGGTGTCAGAGGGGTCACCAAAGACCATCAGAAAACACAGTATTTTCTGTTAGTTATGGTGTTTCTGTGTGAGAAGTTTGGCCCAATTCTGCCATTGGTGGGGTTCAGAATGCTCTTTGATTGTAGGTGAACTATAAATCCCAGCAACTACAACTCCCAAATGTCAAGGTCTATTTTCCCCAAACTCCACCAAGTTTGATCCTGATCCATAATTGTTTGAGTCCACAGTGCTCTCTGGATGTAGGTGAACTACAACTCCAAAACTCAAGGTCAATGCCCACCAAACCCTACCATTTTCTGTTGGTCATGGGAGTTCTGTGTGCCAAGTTTGGTTCAATTCCATCATTACTTGAGTTCAGAATGCTCTTTGATTGCAGGTTAACTATAAATCCTAGCATCTACAACTCCCAATTGACAAAATCAAGGAACCCCAGCCCCACCAGTATTCAAATTTGGACATAACTGGTATTTGTGCCAAATTTGGTCCAGTGAATGAAAATACATCCTGCATATCAGATATTTACATTATGATTCGTAACAGTACAGTTATGAAGTAACAACGAAAATAATTTTATGATTGGGGGTCACCACAACATGAGGAACTGTATTAAGAGGTCATGGCATTAGGAAGGTTGAGAATCACTGAGATAGAGGTATATATAGGTTTTCCCATCTTTCTGCATCTTGGAGGCTATGCTCGGCTCTGACCTGGGGGGGGTGCTGTCACTCTATCTCCCTGCCAAAGAGCTTTCTTTGTTCATAACCTTGGCCCTGATTGTTTCATGTCTGGAATTCGCCTGTTTTTCTGAGTGTTGCTTTTATTTACTGTCCTGATTTTTACAGTTTTTTAAAATACTGGTAGCCAGATTTTGTTCAGTTGTAATAAATTATTAAAAATCATAAATTCTTCTTGGGCTATCTGAGGCAAGAGATAGGCAATTTTTGCCCAATGTGCCCAGCGATAGTTATATTTGTGTCTCTTGGCTACAGTTTTACTTTCTTCACTGGAAGTTTTCTAGGGGCCAGTAGTCAATGGTGTATGGACCAACTATGATCCAAGGACCACCGCTTTTAATGGCACTGCTTTAGATCACATTGTGCATTTTGCTGATTTTGGTTATGCATGTTCTAAGTCTCTGATTGAAATCAATGGATCCTCTAAGTCTGGCAGTGGTAAACTTGGGCCCTCCAGGTGTTTTGGACTTCAACTCTCACCATTTCTAACAGCCTCGGGCCTCTTTATTTTAAGGGGCAAAAGGAAAGGGCCCGAGGCTGATAGGAATGGTGGGAGTTGAAGTCCAAAACACCTGGAGGGCCCAAGTTTACCATTGCCTGCTCTAACTGCTCGAATTTTGATTGAATTTCTTCTTTATTAGATGCAAAGAGTTGGAAGAGATCACAAGGTTCATTTCTTGTCTAATCCCCTACAATGCAGGAATATGCATCCTGCATTTCCTGCTATCTGTTTTAAAGGACAGTGCTAACAAAATTTCCAGTTTTTACATTATTATTGAATGTTTGCAAGCTTCTGTTTATGAGGGTTTCCCCCCCTTTCAATATAAAGCTACGTATTTTAAGTGTTGGGCAAGAATGCCTTGTTCTATGGTCTGAACTGTGGTTGTCTGCTTTTTTGCCCTCCACTAGATGTCTCTATAGAGCACTGAATCTGATGTGTTGCAGAATAACTTTTCCCAGTACATCTTTTAAAAAATCTACATTAAGTTACAAATATGATAGGTTCTGTAGGTTTGTTCTTGGGTTGAATGTATATGTAAGTTGGAACAGGTACTTTTAAAAGTGTAACGCCAGCCATACACACACACACACACACACACACACACACACACACACAC
This sequence comes from Anolis apletophallus, assembly GCA_030556195.1. NCBI lineage: Eukaryota > Metazoa > Chordata > Lepidosauria > Squamata > Anolidae > Anolis > Anolis apletophallus. The sequence continues at coordinate 31,227,743 of JARBWK010000008.1, read as the reverse complement.
ACACAAGCTTTGGATAGCATAAGTAAAGGTAAAGGTTTCCCCTGACATTAAGTCTAGTTGTGTCCGACTTTGAGGAATGATGTCCATCTCAATTTCTAAGCCGAAGAGCTGGCGTTGTCCATGGACACCTCCAAGGTAATGGCACCATTACCTTCCTGCAGAAGCGGTACCTATTGATCTACTCACATTTGCATGTTTTAAAACTGCTAGGTTGGCAGAAGCTGGGGCTAACAGCGGGAACTCACCCTGCTCTCTGGATTTGAACTGCCAACCTTTTGGTCAACAAGTTCAGTAGCCCAGTAACCCCCCCCCCCCCCCGTGTTTGTTTTGCTGTCTGTGTTCCTTTTCAGAATATTTTACCTCACTGTCTGTCTCTGAGAATTGCATTTTGAAAAAATTGCTTGCTGTGGAAACAAGGATTAGTGATAAAAGTTTCAGTGGAGACACCTTTCAGGAGTGAATTTCCCTTCGGAGGGGTAGATTTCTCTCTTAATTATGAGTCATTTGTAAGTCAGATGTTTGTAACTCAGATACTGTTTGTAATTTAATCTCTCCAAAGTTTTTTTTTTAAAAAACTCACTTCCAACTTTTTTGTGGAAAAATAAATTATTTACTGCAATAAAGTGTCATTAAAATACATCACAGAAAATACATAATTCATAATTTTGTTTAGGATTTCTTCCAGGAACCAAGTCATGCACCTATTGATGGGCATGTTAATCTATAAACCAGTTGAGTCATAGTTGTTTTATTTAACTATATTTATTAGCTGAAGTTGACAATGTTGATTCAGTGCACATTTCTTCCATGTAGGGATTAGTATTGTATTTATGCAAACAAATATTTATTTCTTCCACAATAAAGGCTCCATATGAAAATCCAGAGGGCTCAAATTGGGAATGATGGGAATGATGTTTTCAGTTTCCTGGCCTTCAGTGGAAAGGGGTATTCAGGGGAATGAAACCCCCAATAATGTGTGTGGATTAACCTTTTTGCAGTAAAATAGCACACTTTCCTGAGCTTCCAGCTCACAGAAAAGGGATGCATTTTAATAAAACCATATAATTAACCATTAAAATACCATATATAAGCCGACCCAAATATAAGCCAAGGCACCCAATTTTACCACAAAAATCTGGGAAAACATTTACTCAAGATATAAGCCGTGAATGTGAAATCCAGCATCTCCTGGTAAATTTAAAAATAAAAATAGATACCAATAAAATTACATTAATTGAGGCATAAGTAGGTTAAATGTTTTTGAATATTTACTGTACATAAAAATGTAATTTAAGATAAGACTGTTCAACTCTGAATAAACCCTTATTCTAACCTTCTTCAATGTAAATGTGCTTACTTACGTATCTTGCCAATAATAATAGAGTAAAATACTAAATGTAATAAAAATAATAATAGAGTAAAATAGTGGAAATGTAATAAAAATAATATAATACAATAATAAATGTAATAATAATAATAGAGTAAAATAATAAATAACTTTGACTCAAATATAACCCAAGAGGGGCTTTTTCAGCCTTAAAAAGGGCTGCAAAACTTGGCTTGTACTCGAGTGTATACGGAAATGCATTTATTGTTATTCTTCATTAATATTCTACTTTACGATCCTTAATAGATCAGAAGCAAAGTATGATTCTGGCACAGGTTGGCCCTCCTTTTCAGAAGCCTATGGGACACATGGAACAGATGAAAGCAATACTAATATCCTGAGACGGCCTGATAATTCATCTGGATTAAGCCGGACAGAAGTCATTTGCAAACAGGTATATTTGCTTTGAAAGAAGCATAGAAGGTGCTTGAATATAGATCTTGTAATAATTTTTGCTGCCATCTTGCAATATTGCCATTTCTTTTATTTCCAACTGGGTGAATTCATCTTTGTGTTCACACAGAGATCCGATAAGTTGTTTGTGTGCTGTATCAGAATAAAAATGCAATATTGTTTCTATTCTCGCCATGCTCCCCATGGAGTGAATCTTTTTGCATTGTAAGATTTACCTCACATTAGGTACACATAAAATTGCAGTGCAGGCGTAATCACATTTAAGCGGGCGTCTCATCAAAAACAACATACTTTCCCCCATGTAAATATGATCTTGATCCGGCACAGTCTGGCTTTAGGCCGGGACATGGTACTGAAACAGCCTTGGTCGCCTTGGTAGATGATCTACGCCGGGAACTTGACAGGGGGAGTGTGTCCCTGTTGGTTCTGCTGGACCTCTCAGCGGCTTTCGATACCGTTAACCACGGTATCCTTCTGGGTCGCCTTGCAGACATGGGGCTTGGGGGTACTGCTCTGCAGTGGCTCCAATCCTTCCTGGAAGGGCGTACCCAGAAGGTGTCATTGGGTGACACCTGTTCGGCTCCACAGCCGTTGTCCTGTGGAGTCCCTCAGGGTTCAGTTCTGTCCCCGATGTTGTTTAACTTCTACATGAAACCGCTGGGAGAGATCATTCGGAGTTTCGGAGTCAGGTGTTATCTGTACGCAGATGACGTCCAGATCTGTCACTCCTTCCCACCTGTCACCAAGGAGGCTGTCCAGACTTTGAACCGGTGCTTGGCTGCTGTGTCGGACTGGATGAGGGGTAGCAAATTGAAACTAAATCCAGACAAGACAGAGGTCCTCCTGGTCAGTCGAAGGGCCGAACAGGGCATAGGGTTACAGCCTGTGTTGGATGGGGTTACACTCCCTGAAGACGCAGGTTCGCAGCTTGGGAGTGATCCTGACTCATCGCTGAGCCTGGAACCCCAGGTCTCAGCGGTGGCCAGGGGAGCTTTGCACAGTTGAGACTCGTGCGCCAGCTGCGCCCGTACCTTGGGAAGTCTGATCTGGCTACGGTCGTCCACGCTCTGGTCACATCCCGAATAGATTACTGCAATGCACTCTACGTGGGGCTGCCTTTGAAGACAGTTCGGAAATTGCAATTAGTCCAGCGGGCGGCAGCCAGATTACTAACGGGAGCTACATACAGGGAGCATACCACCCCCCTGTTGTGTCAGCTCCACTGGCTGCCTGTCCAATTCGGGCTCAATTCAAAGTGCTGGTTTTGACCTTTAAAGCTCTATACGGTTCTGGCCCAGCTTACTTGTCCGAACGCATCGGCCGCTACGTCCCACCCCGTAACCTAAGATCATCCGGGGAGGCCCTGCTCTCGCTTCCGCCGACTTCTCAAATGCGGTTAGTGGGGACGAGGGACAGGGCCTTCTCGGCGGTGGCTCCCCGCCTGTGGAATGCGCTCCCTATGGAGGTACGGTCCACCTCATCCCTCCTGGCATTCAGGAAAAAGGTAAAATCCTGGCTTTGGGACCAGGCGTTTGCACACCAGCACTAACAGCATGTTAGATGGGGATTTTAATGGAATGGATGAAGAGGGCCAATGTTTTTATGGAGTGAATATTGTTTTTAACAGTCGTGTATGTTGCTGATGGAACTGTATTTTAATGTGTTTTAATGTATTTTAATTGTTGTGGGGTTTTGGGCTTTTATACTGTATGATGTGGCATCGAATTGTGCCGTACTGTAAGCTGCTCTGAGTCCCCCCTCGGGGGTTGAGAAGAGCGGGGTAAAATCCTGAAATAAATAAATAATAAATACTACATTGATGGGACTGTAATTTGATGCTTCATGCTTCTTGGGTGCTTACACACCTGGAATTTCACAGTGGGTTGCTGGTACATAAGAGTGAGGGCATTCCTTATGCCTCCATTTATGAAGAGAGTTGGAAATGATGTCCACGGTGGGAAAAATCCCTGACACAAGAAAAGGTTTAGCTAGGGAGAGGCTCTCTTTTTACTCTGGAGTGTTTGCATGCTCACAAACATGGGGGGTTAGAATGGATGAGTTTTGGAAGCAAGTACTTACACACAGAAGGTGTTCCTTAAATGGCAGTTGTTAATTTAATTGGCCCCTTCAGCTATGAAATCAATCTGTATAATTCATGTAGATATGCTTTAATTTAAGGAACGCAGCACATTCAAGTCTGTTCATCTCTTGCAGTGTGATGCCCATCTGGGCCATGTGTTCGGTGATGGTCCCAAGCCATCTGGGCAGCGGTTCTGCATCAACAGCATTTCATTAACATTTAAACCGAACTCAAGCCAATGAGGCTTGGATCTTTACATCCTGTGTATTAAACGTGCTTTAATGCTGAGGATTCTCTTGCCAAAGAGGACTACCTTGAAAACAGATCAGGAACCAGGTGCTTGTAACTAATGTCTCTATTTTATGTAAATATAGTAAAGTCAGTTAATTAGCATGCATGTAGCCAATGTTGAGCCATTGATGTGCGATGTGCTGCGTTTATTCTGTAATGGAATATGCTTATTTGATGGATGTCACTGGCCCAGTCTGTGCATTCTCTGTATGCATGCAGAGTACTTTCAGTCATGGACTGTAACATTAAATCCTGCACAGACAACAAAGAGCAAGCTGTATCTGCTATATATCCCCATATGTAGCAACACTATATATGTACTCTCATACATAGGAATGTAATTTTTTTAAATCAATCAAAAATTGTTTTGATTGCTGAACTTATTCTGAACAGTGTAATCAAGCAGATGTAAATAAATATAGCAGTTTCCCAAACTCAAATGTGTTTTAAATTATAAAATTATAGTTATAAAGGTAAAGTCTAGTCAATCCAACTCTGGAGAGTGGTGCTCATCTCCCTTTCTAAGCCAAAGAGCTGGCGTTGTCCATAGACACCTCCTAGGTCATGTGGCCAGCATGACGGCATGGAGCGCTGTTACCTTCCTGCCAAAGCAGTACCCAGGGATCTACTCTCATTTGCATGCTTTCAAACTGCTAGGTTGGCAGAAGCTTGGGCTAACAGCCGGAGCTCACCCCACTCCTCAGATTCGATCTGCCAACTTTTTGGTCAGCAAGTTCAGCAGCTCAGTGGTTTAACCTGCTGCACCACTGGGGGCTCCATTCAGTCTTTATATGTGTAAATAAATTTAAAGATTAGCAAATGCTGAACGTCTCCAGTGACTAATCTCCTTTCAAATCTTTTGGTATCTGGAGTTCCTTAAACAGGTGTGTGTAAACATGTAGAGTGGCAATATAAAGCTGTAATGTAGTCATGATAACAAGCATAATAGCAGAGCAAAAATTTCCAAACTCAAGTGAGAAGAGGAAGCTGTTTGAGATGAAATTAAAAACACCTGCATGTGTCAGTGGCCTAAAAATAGGAATTTGGAATTTTCCAAAAATATAAATGTGCTTTGAATGAGTCAACTATACAGTGAGAGTTTCAGAGTTAAGACTGTGTTAAGGTATAATATAATTTGAGTGTCGGATTAATACAGGGTTGATTCCCCACTTGGCCATAGAAACATTGGGTGTTCATGAGCAAAATCACATACTCTTAGTATCAGAAACTCTGCTTTAGTCATCAAACTCAGAAATTACTTGAAGGCACACAACAACGTACACAGTTCTTGTATTTTCTAATTTCCAGTCTCTCATATACAAACAAATGAAGAAATTACTCTTGAATGAGGCCAATTTATAGACAACCACAGCTCCATCACAGTTCAACAAAATACAATGAGGGATTTCTTGCAGTCACCACAATTGGCTATTACAAAAAAACCTGGGAATTTCAGCTGCATGCAATCAGGAAAGAAGAAATGCTGGGAACTTCGCCCAGCATTTCTTCTTTCCTGATTGCCTGCAGCTGAAATTCCCTCGTCTACATATTTATTTATTTATTTATTTATTAATTATTCGGTTTTATATTCCGCTCCTCCCTGCAGGCTCGGGGCGGATTACAACATAAAGCATACAATAAAACATACAGTAAAACATACAATAAAAACATGCAATAAAAACACGATACATGACCATAATGATGACAGGATTACGGTTCTTTGGCTCAGACGAAGCACACCGATTTCACTCGGTTTTAGCCAAACGCCAGCCTAAAAAGAGAAGTCTTACATGCCCTTCGGAAAGGGACAAGTTCGGGGATTGCTCGAATGTGGTCAGGGAGCGAGTTCCAGAGTACAGGAGCCACAGCGGAAAAAGCTCGCTGTCTCGTACTGGACAAATGACAGGAGCGGGACGATGGAACAACCAGCAAATGACATAAGCATTAAAGGTACAAAAGCGCACTCTCTCTTGTTCATTCTGGCTGCCCTAGGCTGTAGTCTGGAACAAAAGATGATTTTGGTGGGGTGAAACATGCTGTCCTGGTACATGAGGATAAAATATTTGTGTCGGGTTTATGCTAACAACAGTTTATACCAGACATGGGCAAACTTCAGCCTTCCAGGTGTTTTGGATTTCAACTCCCACAATTCCTAACAGCTGGTAAGGTAAAGGTAAAGATTTTCCCCTGACATTAAGTCCAGTCATGTCCGACTCTGGGGGCTGATGCTTATCTCCATTTCTAAGCCGAAGAGCAAGCATTGTCCATAGTCACCTTCAAGATCATGTGGCTGGCATGACTGCATGGAGTGCCGTTACCTTCCTGCCAGAGTAGTACCTATTGATCTACTCACATTTGCATATTTTTGAACTGCTAGGTTGGCAGAAGCTGGGGCTAACAGCAGGAGTACACGCTGCTCCCCAGATTCGAACTTGTGACCTTTCGGTAAGCAAGTTCAGCAGCTCAGTGGTTTAACCCACTGCACCACCAATAGGCTGTTAGGAATTGTGGGAGTTGAAGTCCAAAACATCTGGAGGGCTGAAGTTTGCCCCTGCCTGGTTTATACTGTCTGCAAATGTTGTGGTTCACTCTGATCTACTGACCTCATATTGGCTAGGTTTCCATGACACTTCTGCCCATGGTGGTAGATCTTTTTAAGCTATGTGTGAATGATGCAGCATGGTAGTTTGAGTCTTAGGCTATGGCTGGAGATGAAACTGCAAATCCTTGGGCAAGTCACACACTCTCAGCCTCAGAAGGAGACAAAGGCTAACCCCCCACTGAACAAATCTGGCCAAGAAAATCCCATGATAGGGTCTCCTTAGGGTTGTCATAGGTTGAAAACAACTAGAAGGCACATAGTAGTGGCAGGTTATCTTAGTATAAATCATAAAAATTGCCTCTGCTCCCTACCTATAAAACGGTTGCAACATTTCCCACTAATCCTGAAGCACATCAAAAGTGCTATAGAAAGTCAACAGTGACTCGCTTGAGTCCAGAACCCCGTAAGGGGGCTGAGCATAGAGTTGGCATTAACACCATGCTGTTCATAATTCCTCCAAAGAGATTCTAATGCCACATTTGTTTCTTTGCCAACAACCTCTTGAAAACAAATGGACTTTAGGGGTGCAGATTAAAGCTACAGAGCAGGTGGCAATCTAATTGTGATCAATCTTGTATCTGCATCCCTTATTTTGTTACCAGAACTTCCCTACAGCTGGCTCTCAACTCTGATTACCTTCTGTGTTAATAGTCTCAGGTTCAAAGGAGATACAGGCAGGCGTTAGGTCCTTGATTTGCATGCTGCATGGAGCCCAGAACCGAAAGATTTGGGAGATAGCAGAGAAGAGGGAGGGGCTTGTACAGGGGCCACGTTTTGAATGAGGAAGAGTCGAAGCTAAGCGTGCAGTGAGCTGTCAACCAAGGTTCCAAAGTAAGTGCCCCCTTTTCAATCTATTCACAGGAAAACATTCATTGTACAATTTCGTATTCATCATCTGACCTAGCTAATGGGTACAAGCCTGACACTTCCAGCGAGGAAAAACAGCTGAAGAGAGAGGGATAATGCCAAACGAGATGGCAGATCCTCTATGGTGCCAGGAAGGAAAATGAAGGGGCAGCATAACAAATGGACTACGTTTGAGTGCCCCATCCACCTACCTTCTATTTGCACTCAGAAATAATAAAAACTAGTTTCAAAGTCATAACAGATGTTAACCACAGCTTGTTTCCAGAGTTTTAAAAACAGTCTTATTATGACAGTTATTTTTTTCTGTTCTTTATTTTCTCCTGTACCTAGATAAGAACTTGCATTGAATTCTGGAAAATTTTCAGATCACAGTGTCAATTTCAGCTTATTGAGGATTTGATTTACCTTTTTATTTTAATTTTTTTTTGCATTTTCTGATCTCAATAGGAATTCCACTATGTCTCCAAAACGGAACCAACTCCAGCAAAATGACAACCAGAACGGAACATTTTGTCCTAATTGTCTTTCATTTGGTTGGGGTAAAACAATATCCCAACAAGGAAACAGCAATAGGGGAAAGGGGATATCCTTGTGACTGTCTGTCTGTCTATCTATCTATCTATCCGTCCATCTATCTAGCTATCTATCTATATCTATCTATCTATCTTACTGGGTTGCTGTGAGAGAAGGAGTCTATTGCTCAGCCAGAAAGGAAAGATGGAAAAGTTTGGCAAAGAAGAAGGCAAGTGGGTTGCTGTGAGTTTTCCGGGCTGCATGGCCATGTTCCAGAAGCATGCTCTCCTGACATTTCGTCCACGTCTATGGAAGGCATCCCCAAGTTGTGAGGTCTGTTGGAAAATAGGCAAGTGAGGTTTATATATCTGTGGAATGTCCAGGGTTTGAGGAAGAACACTTGTCTGTTTGAGGCAAGTGTGAATGTTGCAATTGGCCAGCTTGATCAGCATTGAATAGCCTTGCAGCTTCAAAGCCTGGCTCTTCCTGCCTGCTTCAGTCATTCACACACACACACACACTCTCTCTCATATATATATATATATATATATATATATATATATATTAAAAATTTCAGTACAGGCATGCCAAAGTCAACAAAGCAACTCAGAATACCTCCAATAAAGCTTGAGGCCTGACATGCCTAGAACATTCCTCTAAGCCAGGGTGGGCAATTACCGGCCCTCCAGGTGTTTTGGACTTCAACTCCCAGAAATCCTAGCCAGTTTACCAGCTCTTAGGATTTCTGGGAGTTGAAGTCCAAAACACCTGGAGGGTTGGTAATTGCCCACCCCTGCAAGTCTAAGCTTTTTTCCAACCAACTTAAAGTGTGACAATTTATTTATTTATTTATTATTTGAACTTGTATGCCGCCACTCCCCGAGGGCTTGGAGCGGCTTTACAGTTACATAAAAACATACTACAATCAAACAGCATTTAAATTGACCAAAAATAGTTACATAATTTAGCAGTCAAGTGCTAACCAAAAGAGATAAGTATGTATTTAAGGTATGTATGGCTGATACGAAACTGGTTCTCCAGGCTTGACAGGGAAGGCAAAGCAATGACAGGCCAAGAAATGTATCTATTCCTTTTTAACACAAGAGGGCACCAAAGAACCAGTTTAGCTCCCAAAGGCATTCTTGTATTCTTCACTATTTTTAACAGGAGGTAAACGGGGGGTTGGGGGGGGATTACATTGTGTTATGATAGTGTTTTTTATGTTACTTACTGCTTGACAAATATTCTTTCTTTGGTAAAGAGAAGATGTGTTAACATTATGTTACATTGGTGGAAGCCTCTTGCATAGCTTTATCTTTATAATATCACATCACATTTTTTAAAGCTTGATAGTATAATTCTAAAGCCTTTGACTGTATGGATCATAATAAATTGTGGCAAGTTCTTGGTGGTATGGGAATACCAAGTCATCTTGTCTGTCTCCAGAGGAATCTGTATAACGACCAAGTTGCAACAGTAAGAACAGAGCACAGAACAACAGACTGGTTCAAGATTGGAAAAGGAGTACGGCAGGACTGTATACTCTCACCCTGTCTATTCAACTTGTATGCAAAATACATCATGCCATGTGCGGAGCTTGACAAATCCAGGGCTGGAGTTAAAATTCTTGGGAGAAACATTAACAACCATAGATATGCAGATAATACCACTTTAATGGCTGAAAGCAAGGAGGAGCTGAAGAGCCTTCTAACCAAAGTGAAAGAAGAAAGTGCAAAAGCTGGGTTGCAGTTAAACATTAAAAAACCCAAGATTCTGGCAACCGGACTGATTGATAACTGGCAAATAGAGGAGGGAAACGTGGAGGCAGTGACAGACTTTGTATTTCTAGGTTCAAAGATTACTGCAGATGCAGACTGCAGCCAGGAAATCAGAAGACGTTTACTTCTTGGGAGGAGAGCAATGACCAATCTTGATAAATAGTGAAGAGTAGAGGCATCACACTGGCAACAAAGATCCACATAGTTAAAACAATGGTAACATGGTTGCGAGAGCTGGACCATAAGGAAGGCTGAGCGAAGGATGATTGACGCTTTTGTACTGTGGTACTGGAGGAAATTTCTGAGTGTGCCTTGGAAGATCAAACCAGTCTATACTCCAGGAAATAATGCCCGACTGCTCATTGGAGGGAAGGATATTAGAGGCAAAGATGAAGCATTTTGGCCACATAATGAGAAGACAGGAAAGCTTGGAGAAGACAACGATGCTGGGGAAAATGGAAGAGGGGCAGACCAAGGGCAAGATGGATGGATGGTATCCTTGAAGTGACTGGCTTGACCTTGAAGGAGCTGGGGGTGGTGGCGGCCGACAGGGTGCTCTGGCGTGGGCTGGTCCATGAGGTCACAAAGAGTCAGAAGCAACTGAATGAATAAACAACTAAGTATAATTGCATCTCCTACCACCTTGGTTCATTCCTCATCTTTTAAAAAAACATACAATTTGACTCCATTATATTATTACTTTTTCCTGCACCTCGTTTCTCCAAGTAGTTACAAATTCTAGGAAAGCACAAAAAGGTTAAGTTTCCTTTGGGTGAGAGAAAATTGGAAACTCAACCTACCTTTTTGATATTTGCTGTATTCTTCAAAGGTTGGCATGGGCAAACTCTGGCCCTCCAGTTGTTTTGAACTTCAACTCCCACAATTCCTAATAGCCTCAGGGCTTCTCTTGCTTATTAAACAATATTTCATCTGATGAAGAGGGCTCACCTTAGAAATTCCCTCCAGAGTCCTGGTCCCTATTGATGCCAGTCTCTTGGGCCGAGGGCCAACAAGGGGTCTAGATCTCAGCCAAAATGATGCACAGTATAAATGGGCTGGAGCAATATGCTCCAGTTCAGTTATTGCCTCAAGGCCTCCCATGTTAGTCTGGAGAAGCAGGACCACACATGAACAGATGGGAAAGATCCTATTCCATTTTTCCACAAAGAAGCCATAACTTGGAAGGAGCATCATAGGACATCAAATCAAATCCTGTGCCATGCTCAATGGAAGAGTTTATCATTCTCATTACCCTTCTCTAAACTTGCTCCAACTTATCTATATCCTTCTTATAAAAAGTGTGAAGAACTGAACACCATACAGAGGAATCCTGACTAGCACGTAATATAGTGGGGCTATTCCTTCCCTTAATTTGGAAATAGTATTTGCTAACTGCATAACAATGAAAGATATACAAAAGATTCAGGTATAGTTTCCACCAATTTATCCACAGCTAAGGATTTAACTCTCTGGGATAATACAAGTGGTGGTATAACCTGGTTAAAGACTTTTTTGTATATAGGTAAGGCAAAAAGGAAAAAAAAGTCTGAGTTGCTGTGAGTTTTCCAGGCTCTATGGCCATGTTCCAGAAGCATTCTCTCTTGATGTTTCGTCCACATCTATGGCAGGCATCCTCAGAGGTTGTGAGGTCTGTTGGAAATGAGGCAAGTGGGGTTTATATATCTGTGTAATGTCCAGGGATGGAGAAAAAACTATCAACAAAGGATTCCCCCTGTCAGGAAGCAGCCAGAGTTTGATTTTGTAAGGGTATTCCCTAACCCAACCCACACCGTTTTGTGAACCCTTGCTCACTTGTACACAAATGTGGATCTTAGATTTATGTTATTATAGAATTTTGTCTGATTATGTGTAGTTTGATTTATTGTTGTCAGGATTACTGATGTTAGGTCTTACTTTGATGTTATGCTTTAATGTTACTTTTATATGTGGGGGTTTTATGTTAGTACCGTGTGTTTTATGTAGGCATTAAATGTTTGCCATTGTTATGTTGGAATCCGCTCTGAGCCCCCTTGGGGAGAAAGGGCAAAATACAAATAATTTTTTTTATTATTATTATCTTTCTCCCACTCTGGACATTACACAGATATATAAACCCCACTTACCTAGTTTCTAACAACCTCTGAGGATGCCTGCTATAGATGGGGGTGAACCTCGTTTGGTTTCTGAGGTTTGCACCTCGTCTGTTTTGGTAACTTAATATAGATGGGGGTGAAATATCAGGAGAGAATGCTTCTGGAACATGGCTATACAGCTCGGAAAACTCACAGCAACCCAGTGATTCCAGTCATGAAAGCCTTTGAAGACACACAGAAAAAAGTCTATTTAGCACTGGGGTATTGGTGCTTGATTTTATTTTTTTAATTATAGCTTTCTGTAATATACCTCTCTAAGACAAGATACTTGAGAAATTCAACAACTGGAATCCAATTCTTCTTTCCCCAGTCTGTTAAAGGATGTCATGTTTCCACTCCCAAATAGAGAGCAAGACCAGCTTCTGGTGCATAGATCAAAAGGAGACCATCTTCTCCTGCCAGAGCTGACAACTTTGTGGTCTTATGTTCATCTGCAGATGCTCATCAGGGCAGAGCATTGAGCTATAATGCGATTAGTCTTCCAGAAATTTGAAACCAGATCCGCATTTGATTGGCCTGCCCTAATTCTTATTTAAAATTTTGAATCTGTGCCAAAATCCTTGGAAGGGTTCCCAGCTGGATTAAGCTTTCCTGGATGTGAAGCTCCATCAAGCTACTGGGAAAGTTAGTTTCCTAATCTGTTCATCATTTAATATTTCACAGCTAAGTGGTGGAAGCAAAAAAAAAGACATCTTATTTGACAGCTTTTTTACAAATGGTAAGGATTTGCTCTTAAGAAGGCAGGAATATGCCAACCCTCTGGTCTAACAATGCCAAGCAGCCATGGCATTGTTCCAAGAGGAAAGGAAAAACCCTGTGTGAGAAATACCCAGCAGAGGGGATGATAAATTAGGACACAAGCTGTACAGAGCTAGGCAGTGCCCAATGCGAACCCTGGCACCACACAAAGAGGGCACTGGATTCACACCCTTTCTCTAAGGCTTCATATGCCAGCTCAGAAGGCTTGCCTCTGCTCCCAAAGCCACATAGCTGCAATGAACAGGTGCAGCCCCACCCAAACAACAACATGGGAGGACAAAGGAGAACAAATAAGCATTAAATCCTGCCACAGTGGTACTCATCCTAGTAAGCAGAGACAGGTGGCATGAGATAATTCTGCCAGCCTCCTTGTTGTACATATTGGTACAGTATACACTGTAATTAAATTATTAGGACTTACAGTTAGTATTTACATGGGGAGGTGATTTCTGTGACCCAGCAAATCAAAATGTAAGTGACGTGGGGTAGATATTATCTGAGTAATCTTGATGACCAACTAAAAGACTTTCACACTACACAACTGCACCACTTTGATCCCACTTTAACTGGAATGTCTGCATCCTAAGGAATTCTGAGATTTGAAGTTTGACGAGGCATTATAGTTCTTTGGCAAAGAATTCTAAGTGTTGCACTAAACTACAAACGTCAGGTTTCCATAGGATGCAAGCATGCTAGTTAAAATGGGATCAAAGTGTTGCAATTGTGTCTCTGGGAGACTGATCCATAATTCCACAAAATCAAAATGGTTGCAATTAACATCTTTAGGCTGCAATCATGCACAGTATTTTATGTTGGTCATGGGGATTCATTGTGGGAAGTTTGGCCCAATTCTATGTTGTTGGGGTCCAGAATGTTCTTTGATTGTAGGTGAACTATAAATCTCAGCAACTACAACCCCCAAATGTCAAGGTCTATTTTCCCCAAACAGTGTTCACATTTGGACATATTGAATATTTAGGCCAAGTTCGGTCCAGATCCATCATTGTTTGAGTCCACAGTACTCTCTAAATGTAGGTGAGCTACAACTCCCAAACTCAAGGTCAGTACCCACCAAACCTTTCCAGTATTTTGTGTTGGTCATGGGAGTTCTGTGTACTAAATTTAGTTCAATTCAATCATTGGTGAAGTTCAGAATGCTCTTTGATTGTAGGTTAACTATACATCCCAGCAACTACAACTCCCAAAGGACAAAATCGATCCCCCCCTCCCCAACACCACCACTATTCAAATTTGTGCCAAATTTGGTTGAGTGAATGAAAATACATCCTGCATATCAGATATTTACATGATGATTAGCAAAATTATAGTTCTGAAATAGTGATGAAAACAATTTTATGGTTGGGGGTGACCACAACATGAGGAACCGTATTAAGGGATCGCCACATTGGGAAGGTTGAGCAACACTGAATTAGGGAGTTTTCTTATGCAAGAAATACTCAGAGGTGGTTTTGTCTCAGTTACTTTCTCTGAAATATAAATGTCTGGCTGGGAGTAAATCCGTTACAATTCAATGAGGCTTATTCCTTAGAAGACATGCATAGGATTTCCCCATTAATCCTATTAGACATGACGCTGTGTGCATATATGACAAGCTGGTCCACGCTATGTTTATTAGTGACTTCACCCGAACTCTGAAACGTGCAGCACTACACACCATTAGATTTTAGTGGAGTGGAAAGGAATACCCTTTGTCTAGCTTGCCATAGAACAAAAGCTGAGGAGATGTTTTCAAAAAAGAAGAAACAAGGCCACTATGTGCAAGGCATGTGGCTTTGGCTACAGGCTGCTGTTGACCAGTTCAACAAGCTGGAATAATGCCATCTTTAGTATAGTCTGGGCCCAGTCAATAGATCAGGAGTCACAACCTTTGTCCTCCAGATGTGACCAGACTCCCATCATCTCTAGCCAATGGTCAGGAACAATGGAAGGAGGACAGACATAGCAAACCTATAAACCAGCATCAGTTCTTGAAACATTGTCAGATGGAGACAATGCTGTAAGAGGTTTCTGCGGGTGACAATAAGAATAGTTAAATACCAAAATGTATACAATTTGGGTGTGTTTTAATTATTTTACAAGGGTGGGTACCTCTGGCCAGAAGATCCAGATGGGCTAATTAATATATCCAACCCAGGCATATGCAAACTTGGGCCCTCCATGTGTTTTGGACTTCAACTCCCACCATTCCTAACAGCTTCAGCCTCTTTCCTTTCCCCCTCATTCCACACATATACACACCCAAAACTGAGATAGGACTTCACCTTGGGGTCCCCATCAGTCGCAAATGACAAAGGATGCCTGCTTGCCTTTTGTGCCCCACTGAGGGGAAAGAAAGAGGGTTTGCATTGAAGTGCAGTTGCTCAACTCTGCTAGGGATAGGTTGTTGTGAGTTTTCTGGGCTGTATGGCCATGTTCCAGAAACATTCTCTCCCGATGTTTTGCTCACATCTATGGCAGGCATCCTCAGAGTTTGTCAGATCTGTTGGAAACTAAGGAAAAGGATTCCTCCAGGCAGTAAGAAGCCAGACTTTGAAACTACTAGGCCATTCAATGCTAATCAAGGTGGCCAATTGAAACATTCACACCTACCTCAAACACAAGAGTTCTTTCTCCCACCATAGACATTCCACAGATAAAGAAACCCCTTTTCCCTAGTTTCCAACAGACCTCACAACCTCTGAGAAAGCCTGCCACAGATGCAGGCCACAGATGCTGGAACATAGCAAAATGATTCAGGCCATGAGCAGCCTGGAACATAGCCAGGATTTTGTTTCGGAGGGGCTGAGTTTGGTTCGGGGGCCTGGAAAACCCTAGCAAATCTTTTGTATTGTTATCCCAACCCTAGTGATTGAGCATGGTGATCAGCATGATATGAATAAACATAACAGTTTAAATAATGTACCAGTAAGGTGACAATACACATGCCTGCCTGTGACAATACACTGCTGTCACTGCCAAGACCCAATGCTATTGAACTACAGGAGATATGGTTTTGCAAAGTCTTTATCCTACTCTGAGAAGGAATATAAGTGCCTCGTCAAATGACAAATCCAGTGATGCAACAACAATGAATGAGCCATGGAGATTAAAGTGGCATCAAACTGCATCCAGTGTAGGCAGCCAGAGCTCCACTGCCATACAATGCTACTTAATCTGCAGGCCTGGGCCAACTTGGACCCCCCCCCTTTTCTGCCTCAACCACTTAAAAGAAGGGGCCTGACGCTGTTAGGAATGGTGGGAGTTGAAGTCTAAAACACCTGGAGGGCCCATGTTGACCCAACCCCTGACAATTACCTACTCTGATCCACACACACACAAACACACAATTTTTCAGTTACACATGGTTTCTTAATGCCATAATTTAGGGTCATCTAGCTGTTATTAAATAAAGCTGCAAATCATCCAGAGATTATTCCCAGTTTTACTCAATACTAACTCTTCCTCACTGGGATCTTTCCCCCATTATGTTGGGATAAAACCCAACCACACTTAGAAGTGAAATTCTGAAATTGACATCAATGGCACATCCAATTTATTGATCTCTATGGGTCTGCTATAAGCTTAATGAACTCCTGATCCAGCGCATTTATCACCATGTCCCATTAGTTCCAATGGAATACAAGAAGCTGAAGGACCATCTTAATGATTTGGTTGGTGTTCCTCACAGTGCCACTTCCTTCAGCAGTCTCATTTTAGAGAGAAGTATTGCTGGGACAATTTCCCCATGAAGGCCAACCCTTCATGCGCAGGAGTACAATAGAAACTTATCATCATCAACAACATCATAATCATCCCTGAGAACTAATATAGAACCACAATAGTTTTTAAAAAAAGGATTTTAGTTGAAATAATTATGATGCTGGTGCTGCAGCAGGTTAAACGGCTGATCTGCTGAACTTGCTGACTGAAATGTTGGCAATTTGAATCCTGGGAGTGGGGTGAGTTCCTGTTGTTCGCCCCAGCTTCTGCTAACCTAGCAGTTTGAAAACATACAAATGTGCGTAGATCAATAGGTACCGCTTCTGCGGAAAGGTGATGGCGCTCCATGAAGTTATGCTGGCCACATGACCTTGGAGGCATCTATGGACAATGCTGGCTCTTCAACTTAGAAAAGGAGATGGGCACCACCGCCCAGAGTCGGGCACGACTAGACTTGATGTCAGGGGAAACCTTTACCTTTATTAATTATGCCAAATGAAATCCTGATGTTTGTAGTTTGGTCAGGAAGTTGTATTGCAGAGAGTTCTGTGTGTTCATTGCCCTTGAACTGCAGCGCTAGATATAGTGCCAGCAGTGGAAAATTCTCAGTTCCCCACCAAACTACAAATCCCAGAATTCTACAGAACTCAACATTGTGTTGTTAAAGGCTTTCATGACCAGAATCACTGGGTTGCTGTGACTTTTCTGGGCTGTATGGCCATGTTCCAGATGCATTCCCTCAGTTTCAACATTATTAAAAGTGATATCAGACTCATACAACTATGTGGTGTAGATGCACCATGAATTTCAATCACTTTTCTCTCAAACTCTTTTCCTCTGTCTCTCAGCTTAAGCGACTGAGGGGGAGAAAGGAAGGGGCCTGAGGCTGTTAGAAATGGTGGGAATTGAAGTCCAAAACACCCAAAGGGCCAAAGTTTGCCAATGCCTGCTCTAGAGCAGCAGAAGACAAACTTGGCCCCTCTATTAAGCATCCAAAAATGGAAACATGGCTATCATGTCCCCTCTTAACTTACTCTAGATCTAGTCCTGCTGGAGTTGGTCACCTCTAGGTTCGGCAATGTGCTTTTGCTTCGCCCTGAAAAGCTGCTGATTGAATATCTCTCTGGCCCCATCTACACTGACCATTTGAGGCAGTTTTAAGCTGGCCTTATATTCTGGGGAGCAGACCACAAACTCCCTCAATGTCCACCTGTAGTTTGTGTAATCACCATCCTGGCCTCCAACTGGTTCCAGGACTGCCTATCTACCTGGTGAAAAAGCTTTCTTCAATACTGGCTCCACACTGCATTAAATGGTTAGTGTGTCCAAATCTGGCAATTAAGAGCTACAATACCACGAAGACACAAGAGTAAAGACAAAGGTCCACCCAGAGGAAAAGTGTTCGTACCATACATCAAGGAAACCACTGACTGCAGAGGGAAGCTGATTAAGAAGAACAACATACAAACGATCTACAGACTTACTAAGAAAATCCAACAAATGCTACATTCAGCAAAGGACAAGAGGGATCCTCTCACCTCTGCAGGAGTACCCTATACCACTGTTTTCCAACTGCTGTTCCATGGCACACTAGTGTACCGTGAGCAATCACCTGGTGTGCCACGGGAAAACCTCTCTTCCCCCCTTTCTTCCCCCTCCTGCCGAAATCCTGCTGCTGCTGCTGCTTAGGGGAGGAGGAGGAAGGGCCGGGTGGTGGCGGCAGCGGCAAAGAAGAAGGGCCCGGGGGGCCGCCTCCTTTGGCCGTTTCCCCAGCCAGCCAGCCTCCAATCGAGGGAGGGTAGGGAATGGAAGCAGAAGTGAGGAGTGCAGTCCGAGGCAGGCCCACTGGCTTCTTCTTTCGAACTGCAGGAAAGAAAGAAGGAAGGAAGGAAGGCAACCATGGACCAAGTGAGTGCCTTCCCTTCTGTGTGGGACGTTTGGCCCAGTTCTATCATTGGTGGGGTTCAGAATGCTCTTTGATTGTAGGGGAACTATAAATCCCAGCAACTACAACTCCCAAATGGCAAGGTCTATTTCCCCTGAACTCCATCTGCGTTCATATTTGAGCATATTGAGTATTCATTTCAAGTGTGGTCCAGATCCATCATTATTTCAGTCCACAGTGCTCTCTGGGTGTAGGTGAACTACAACTTCCAAACTCAAGGTCAATTCCCAAGCAAACTCTTATAGCATTTTCTCTTGGTTATGGGAGTTCTGTGTGGAAAGTTTGTGACTTTCTGCCATTCCTGCCAGGATATCTATGTTGCGTTCATCAAAACAGGCCCAGGTTTCACACTGAGTGTATAAATACATTTAAAAACATATTAACTATATGTATTACTGTGTTAGGGTGTCATTTTGGTTGGTGGTGTGCCCCAGGATTTTGTAAATGTAAAAAATGTGCCACTGCTTAAAAAAGGTTGGGAAACACTGCCCTATACCATGCAGCTGTGGACAAGTCTACACAGGGACCACCAAATGCAGCAATGCCCAAATATGAATCAAGGAACACGAAAAGCACTGCAGACTAATTCAACCTGATAAGTCAGCCATAGCAGAGCACCTGATGAACCAACCTGGACACAGCATATTATTTGAGAACACAGAAATGCTGGACCACCGCTACAACCACTATATCAGACTACACAGAGAAGCCATTGAAATCCACAAGCATGTGGACAATTTCAATAGAAGGGAGAAAACCATGAAAATGAACAAAATCCGACTACCAGTATTAAAAAAACCCTCTAAAACAATAAATAATAACGCTCAGAAACAAGAGAACTCCAGACAACAAACAATCAGGGGCCAGTTAACACCTCCGAAACAGAGGATGCCTCCAGGCAACAAGGCCAGGCTACCTCTATGCAGATACCCTTACTGATTGACTTTGCAAACTATCAGTATTAATGTAAAATGTAAATTTAAAGGTTTTCCCTGACACTAAATCTAGTTGTGCCTGATTAGGGGCAGTGGTGCTCATCTCAATTTCTAAGCCAAAGAGCCAGCGTTGTCTGTAGACACCTCCAAGCTCATGTGGCCAGGATTGACTGCATGGAGCACTGTTACCTTCCCGCCGGAGTCAGGCATGTAGCCGGGGGGCTTGAGGGCTCCAGCCCCCCGAAATTCTCAGGGTGGTCTGCGAGAAGGTCTTACTGGTACATTATTTAAACTGTTACGTTTATTCATATTATGATCTGATCACCATGCTCAATATATCCCATATGCATGGGGGTATTGGGATAATGATACAAAAGGTTTGCTAGGGTATACCCTCTCTCACTCAGACTCAGCCCCGCCCCCCGCCCTCCATCCCCCCGGAATCAAACTCAGCCCTCCCCGAATCAAAATCCTGGCTACGGCCCTGGCCAGAGTGGTACCTATTGATCTACTCACATTTGCATGTTTTTGACTGTAAATAGAGAGCAACAATCAAAAAGCAGGGGGATTCCAGACAAGAATCAATCGGGACCATTTAACACCTCCCAACAAAGGATTCTCCAGGCAGGAAGCAGCTAGGCTTTGATGCTGCAAGGCCATTAAATGCTAATCAAGCTGCAACATTCACTCTTGCCTCCAACAGACAGGAGTTCTTCCTCCCACCCTGGACATTATTCCACAGATATACGTATAAATCTCACTTTGCCTAGTTTCCAACAGACCTCACAATCTCTGAGGATGCCTGAGGATGTGGGCGAAACGTTAGGAGAGAATGCTTCTGGAACATGGCCACACAGCCCGGAAAACTTGTAGTAACCCACTGGCAATGATCCTCGAGGCTTTCCCCTTTTCTTTTGACTCGGAAGAAGAAGAAGCCACAACTGCTAGCCTTGTTCTGCCTTGACAGGAGCAACCCTCTTTTTTGCTCTTTTATTTGTTTTGGAAGCAGGTGCCAAAGTTGGATCCAAGTGACAAGAGAACCTTGTAAAAGTGCCGCCCCCCCCCCTTCTTTTCCTTTCTGTTTTGGTGCGAATCCCAGCATCAAACAAAGGTAGGAGGGGTGGGGGTATTTTTGAGGAGGGGAGAGGAGGCATGCGGAGAGGCGTCCAACTCCCCCCAAGACTCCCTTGTTGTTGTCTTCGACGTCTGGGGATGCTGTGGTCCCTTTTCCTCTCCCTTTTCTTCAATGGGAGGCAGGCGGGCGGGGGGGAGCAGCAGCAAAGACGGGGCACAAAAAGATACCTGTTCGGGTCGTGAAAGGCCCGGCGATCACCCGTGAGCGACCATATATAATTTGATTTGCCAGGCAATCTGCGAAGCGATCGCCCCATCATTTATTACGCTCGTGGAGCAGCGCGCTCGATTGTGCCTTTCTCTCCCTTTTTGTATAGGACGCGCGGGCCCCCCTCCCGGCTGCCGGGCGCACAAGTGGCCAGATTCCCATGGACCAGGCCCCGGATGGCCGCTTGGCGAGCTTTCCCAAGCCATTGGGGCCGGAGGGGGCGGGGGAGGGGCGGGGGGAAGCGCTCCTAGCCTCAGGCCAGTGGGGAGCGGCCCCCTCGGGCTCCCTTGGGCATGTGCGCACGCGCGCGAGGGAGGGAGGGAGGGGGCAGGAGGGGCGGGCGGGGGGAGAGGAG
Organism: Anolis apletophallus; assembly: GCA_030556195.1. Lineage (NCBI taxonomy): Eukaryota > Metazoa > Chordata > Lepidosauria > Squamata > Anolidae > Anolis > Anolis apletophallus. The sequence goes on along the minus strand of JARBWK010000008.1, from coordinate 31,206,602 downwards.
GAAAGTGGCCAAAGGGAGTCCTGAGGGGAAAGAGGCTCCCTCCGGCAGGTAGACCAGGGTTAGGCTATCTCCCATCAGAAGTATATGAAACCTTGTAGTTCAGTGTATGAAACCTTGAACCTTGTAGTAACCTTTGTCACCTCGTAGAACTCTTCTCTGGCACTGTCACAACTTCGTATGCAACCAATGGTCCTTCATGATACCTTAAATTGACTTCTTGAATCATAAGACATATTTATTTATGTCTAATATTTATACCCCGCCAGGGCCGTAGCCAGGATTTTGAATCGGGGGGCTGAGTTTGGTTCGGGGGGCTGAGACTGGGTGGAAGAGGGTCTACCCTAGCGAACCTTTTGTATTGTTATCCCAATAACCCCATTCATGTGGGATATGATGAGCATAGTGATCAGATCATGATATGAATAAACATAACAATTTAAATAATGTACCAGTAAGGCCTTCTCGCGGACCACCCTGAGAATTTGGGGCTGGGCCCTTAGCCCCCCCCGGCTACATGCCTGTACCCCGCCCTTCTCTACCCCTGGAGGGAGACTCAGGCGGCTCACAACCAGTAGCGATTTGATACCCACATACTGTATACCAGTGTTTCTCAACCTGGGGGTCGGGACCCCTGGAGGGGTCGCAAAGGGGTGTCAGAGGGGTCGCCAAAGACCATCAGAAAACAAAGACCATCAGGGGTTCTGTGTGGGAAGTTTGGCCCAATTCTATTGTTTGTGGGTTTAAGAATGCTCTTTGATTGTAGGTGAACTATAAATCCCAGCAACTACAACTCCCAAATGACAAAAAATCAATCCCCCCTCCCAATCCCACAAGTATTCAAAATTGGGCATATTGGATATTTGTACCAAATTGGGCATATTGGATATTTGTGCCAATACATCCTGCATATCAAACATTTCCATTACAATTCATAACAGAAGCAAAATTACAGTTACAAAGTAGCAAAGAAAATATGGTTAGGGGTCTCCACAACATGAGGAACTGTATAAAGGGGTCATGGCATTAGGAAGGTTGAGAACCACTGCTGTATACCATCAATAAAAACAACAATTACACAATAAAAACCACATTAATCAGATTCAAACCCATTAAAAATACAATTAAAAATACAACTATACAAATAGTCCGGGTTCTGCAATAACACCGTCATCATTCTATTGTCCGCCTGCTACCCAGTTATCTAACTCAGTGTTTCCCAACCTTTTTTGAGCCACGGCACACTTTTAAAAAATCCTGGGGCAAAACCAAAATGACACAAAATGACACTCTAACATATAGTTAATTGACCTTGAGTTTTGGAGTTGAAGTTCACCTACATCCAGAGAGCACTCTGGAGTCAAACAATGTTGGATCAGGACCAAACTTGGCATGAATACTCAGTATGCCCAAATGTGAACACAGATGGAGTTTGGGGAAAATAGACAGGGAGCCGGAGGGAGGCCGAGAGCGGTTTCGCGTGCACTGAAGAGGAGAGGGGGAGGGGCAGGGCCCTGCGGGGAGTCATTCTCCCGGTTTGCGACTCCGTCGGGCTTGGTGGAGCCATGAACCGGGAGAAAGGCTCCCCCCAAGGAAATGGAGGAGATGGATCTTGGGCTCCGGCTTTGGAAGCGCGCTTTGTAAGCAGCCAGGGCTTGAGATTTCCTCTGTTTCCCCAGGCTCTCCCTCACAAGCGGAGGGAGAGCCTGGGGAACAGGCCCTGCCTGGGAGTCGGGTTTGGCCGGCTCGCGTCTCCCGCCGGGCTTGGCAGAAGATGCGAGACAGCCAAACTCCAAGGCTCCCCGAGGTGCCCAGGCCCTCCCTGGCAGCTGGGGTGGGCCGGCCGGCTGGCACGCGGAGAGGAAATGGCCGAAGGAGGCGGCGCCCCAGCCCCTTCTTCTTCACCGCCGCCGCCCGGCCCTTCCTCCTCCCCCAAGCAGCAGGCAGGAGGGGGAAGAAAGGGGGTGGGGAGAAACGTTTTCGCAGCACACCAGCTGATCCGCCACGGAACAGTAGTGTGCCGCGGGACAGCTGTTGGGAAACACTGATGTAAACAAGTGCCTGGTCTCATAGCCACATCTTTAACTTTTTCCTAAAGGAAAGGAGGGAAGAAGTTGACCGAATGTCATTGGGGAGCGAGTTCCACAGGCGAGGGGCCACCACCGAGAAGGCCCTGTCGCTCGTCCCCACCAAACGTATTTGTGACAAAGGTTGGATCCTGTCAATATATTGGAGTATTGTGTTTATTAAGAGGAGATGGATGTCTCCCATTTGAAATTTATGTGAACACTGACATTTGTTTACGACTAGCTGTTCCCCTGCCATGCGCTGCTGTGGCCCAGTCAGGTGATCTGGAAAATAAAGGCATGAGAAAGTGTTGGTTTCTGATATATGTAATTTCTTTATGCTTGTGGGTAAACAGTACTTCTTGTTGTTTCTTTGTCAGTGTTAATGTAGAGATTGTCTAATTTGCCTACTCTGGAACATGGAACATTTTATTGTCCTTCTTTAGGGGTACCTTTCAAATCTATATTACATATGACATATACAGTACATGTGTGTGTGTGTGTGTGTGAATCATATACAGCAGGGGTGCCCACACTTTTTCAGCACGCGAGCTACTTATAATAAAACCAAGTCAGAAAGATCTACCTACCTCCTCAAGGCTGGAGAGGGGAGGGGCGAGGGCAGGACTTGACGCGGCCTGGCTCCGCCCCCTCTGGCTTCAGCTCTACCAGCAGCTTCTCTAGGCTTGAGGATGGCAATGCCAAGCCAGCCTTGTGCTAGCTATGCCACCACTGGCTTGGCATTGCCATCCTCAAGCCTGGAGAAGCTGCTGAGAGCAGAATCCAGAGGGGCGGAGCCAGGCTGTGCCAAGCCCGCCCCTCTCCTCTGGCTTTGGAGCTCCCAGCAGTGAGGGAACACTGTATATCTATCTATATCTATACTGGACGGCTCTTTGACAGGAGGGCTGTCATTATGTTTTCTTGCCCTGGTGAAGGGAGTTGGACTGGATGGCCTTCTGGCAGCATTTCTCAACCTGGGGATCGGGCTCGCGGGGGGGGGGGGGATCAAGAGGGAGTAGCAAAAGCGTCGCAAAAGACCACCAGAAAATACAGTATTTTATGGGATCAAAGTGTTACAATTGTGCATATGGACTCTGGGAGACTGATCCATAATTCCACATAACTCCATAATTCCACAAAATCAAAATGGTTGCATTTAACATCTTTAGGCTGCCATCCTACACAGGATTTTCTGTTGGTCATGGGGATTCATTGTGGGAAGTTTAGCCCAATTCTATCTTGGTGGGGTCCATATAGGGTTGCCGCATGAATAAGGGACAGGTACCTAAATATAGGGAATTTTTCACAAAAATAAGGGACACTTCATAAAAACTTGAAAATCATCAACTGATTTTCAAGATTTTATGAAGTGTCCCTTATTTTTGTGAAAAATTCCCTATTTTTAGGTACTTGTCCCTTATTCTTTTATCAAAAAGTGGCAACCCTAGGTCCATAATGCTCTTTGATTGTAGGTGAACTATAAATCTCAGCAACTACAACTCCCAAATGTCAAGGTCTATTTTCCCCAAACTCCACCAGTGTTCACATTTGGATATATTGAGTATTTAGGCCAAGTTTGGTCGAGATCCATCATTGTTTGAGTCCACAGTACTCTCTAGATTTAGGTGAACTACACCTCTCAAACTCAAGGCCCACCAAACCCTTCCTGTATTTTCTGTTGGTTGTGGGAGTCCCATGTTCCAAGTTTGGTTCAATTCCATCATTGGTGGGGTTCAGAATGCTCTTTGATCGTAGGTGAACTGTAAATCCCAGCAACTACAAAACCCAAAAGACAAAATCAATTTTTTGAGTGATGGTCACTTCTTGGGGTAGTAGATGTAGTGTGCCCAAATTTGGTGGCAATTCGTCCAGTGGTTTTTGAGTTATGTTAATCCCACAAACGAACATTACATTTTTATTTATATAGAGATAAGATTTGTATATTTATGTTGTATATAATAAACCTGTTATCAAATCTGTTGTCAAATATGATAACATATTTGATGTTTCAAATATAACAGTAGCATACTGTTTCTTGCATCTTGTAGACTGGGAACTCTCCCAAGGAGCTCACTGCTTCCTTGGGATTAAGTCCCACTGAACCCATGGAGGGGCCAATGTATTGTCAAAAGCTTTCATGACAGGAAGCACTGGGTTGTTGAAAGTTTTTCGGCCTGTATGGCCATGGATGGGCCTTCTTACAACCTTCTTTTTTTCATGTCAGAAGCAACTTGAGAAATTGCAAGTCACTTCTGGTGTGTGAGAATTGGTCGTCTGCAAGGATGTTGCCCAGGGGACGCCCAGATGTTTTGATGTTTTACCATCCTTGTAAGAGCCTCCGGTGGTGCAATGGGTTAAACCAGGGGTCCTCAAACTTTTTTAACTGTTAGAGGGCCAGATTATAATTGGGAAAAAAACATGAATGAATTTCTATGCACACTGCACATATCTTATTTGTAGTGCAAAAAAACCCCACTTAAAAACAATACAATAATTAAAATGAAGAACAATTTTGACAAATATAAACTTATTAGTATTGCAATGGGAAATGTGGGTCTGCTTTTGGCTGATGAGATAGGGTTGTTGTTGTTGTTGTTGTTGTTGTTGTTGTTGTGTGCTTTCAAGTAATTTCAGACTTAGGTTGACCCTGAAGGAGGGCCAGGTAAATGACCATGGAGGGCCATATTTGGCCCCCGGGCCTTAGTTTGATGACCCCTGGGTTAAACCCTTGTTCCAGCAGGACTGAAGATCGGACAGGTCAGAGGTTCAAATCTGGAGAGAGCGTGGATGAGCTCCCTCTGTCAGTTCCATCTCCCATTGCGGGGACATGAGAGAAGCCTCCCATAAGGATGGTAAAACATCAACATATCCAGGCGTCCCCTGGGCAGCGTCCTCGCAGACAGCCAATACTCTCACATCAGAAGCGACTTGCAGTTTCTTAAATTGCTCCTGACACGGAAAAAACCCCCCACCATCCTTGTAGGAAGCTTCTCTCATGTCCCTGCATAAGGAGCTGGAACTGACAGAGGGAGCTCTGTTGGTCATCAGTCCTGCCCGCACAAGGGTTAAACCCAGTGGTTCCCAAACGTTTTTGGCCTACCGCCCCCTTTCCAGAAAAAAATTTACTCACCGACCCCCTAGAAATTATTTTTAAATTTTAAAAATATCAATTAAACAGAAAGATATATGTATTAATGTTTCTACCTTTTTCGTAAAATTAAATGTTTTAACGTGTTTTAATTTTAATTTAAATATTATTTTAATTGCATGTTGTTTTTATGGCATTGAAAAAAGAAGGGGCCGGCACTGGACAAGCAAGGCCCACCTTGAAAAGCGCCTCCTGCTCACCCCGCCCCATGACGGGCCTAGCAAGGCGCGCTTGCAAGGACATCCCCATTGGAAAAGAGGCAATACACAGGACTGCGCCGTGGGCGAGGTTGACGAGAAGGAGGAGGTGCGCGCTGCAGTTTCCACTGCAACGCCTGCTCGGGGATTGTGCGCTTGTGACTGTGTCCCTGCAAGTTGCTGTGGGAACTGCAGCACGCACCTCCTTCCTCTCAACCCCGCCCATGGCACAGTCCTGTGTATCGCCTCTTTCTTCCATCGGAAACGTCCTCGCAAGCACGCGACCCTGCAAGTGGCAAGCAAGGCTGGCTCACGCCACCGCCCCCTTACAGGGGTTCAGTGCCCCCCAAATTCTCCTGAGCCTCCCAGCACCCCCTTGGATTGCCCCACCACCCACCAGGGGGTGGTACCGCCCACTTTGGTTTAACCCATTGTGCCACTGGGGGCTCAGATGGGACTCTCTGAAATCATTTAACTCCTGGTTTGACTTCACTCTTTCTCAGTTTCAGAGAAAGACAATGCCAAACCCCTTCTGAAATACTCTTTTGCTAGGAAATCCCTGTGAAAAGATTTTCTTTCAGTCTGAACGGCTCCAAGTCACATCTCAAGTCCCAGTCTAGAACAAATCCTGGATCATGGAAGCATCCAATAACCAGCTTTTCCCAGTCTGCAACTATTGGATATATAGGGTGTATGGAAGCGTTGACTCACCATTTGACCACAATTTCAGGAGTTGTTAGTGTTGGGAACTGTTAGGCTCAAAAATATCCCTCACTTGGGGCGATTCCACCAAAATATAGCAGAGTGCCAGACACACACTTCATAAGCAGCAGAAACTTAGGTGTGGTTAGTTTCTATTGAAAAGAATGGTACAGGATTGCAGAGTCACAAGTTTAGGTTCAAAATATTTATTGGAGTAAAAAGTAATCCATTCTAGATAGAAAAGATCTTGGAGCTAACTAGTTTACTAAACTCATCTTCTAAGGAAGGAAAAAGTGATAAAATATCAAAAGTATCCATGCAGCTACATTTTGCCTGAAGAATGGCAAAATGCATCCTCACTGGAAGGAAGACAAAGGCAGAAGGCCAAAATGGAGAATGAGCACATGGCCAAACTTGAGCAGCCCAGGGATGAAACCCAACAGTTAGGGCTACCGCTAGAATGAGGCTCAATAAAACTAGGCTGCTTTACCCTTTCTTTTCAGCTTGTTTGCTACGTTTTCTAGCCTTTGAAGTTTATTATTCACACGGTGTTGTTTGAAGCCTTTCATGACCGGGAATCACTGCGTTGCTGTGAGTTTACCAGACTGTGTGGCCATGTTCCAGAAGCATTCTCTCCGGATGTTTCGCCTGCATCTATGACAAGCATCCTTAGAGGTTGTGAGGTTTTACTCACAGTTTTAAGTTTGCCAGGTGGCTTTGCTATACGTCCTTCCTGAGTTCTTCAGGAAGAGAGAGAGGGGGGGAGAGAGGAAGGGATAGGGAGGGAGGGGGAAGAGAGAGGGGAAGGGAGAGGGGGGGGGAGAGCGAGGAAGATGGAGAGAGAGGGAGGGAGAGAAAGAGGGGAAAGGGGGAGAGGGAGGGAGGAGAGGAGAGAGGGGGGAGAGAGGAGGGAGGGGGGGACAGGGAGAGGGAGGGAGAGAGAGGGAGAGAAGGAGGGAGAGGGGGGAGAGAGATGGGGAGAGAGAGGGAGAGAGAGAGAGAGAGGGAGGGATAGGGAGGGAGGGGGGAGAGAGAGGGAAGGGAGAGGGAGGGAGAGAGGGGGGGAGAGAGGGAGAGAAGGAGGGGGAGAGAGGGGGGAGAGAGATGGGGAGAGAGAGGGAGAGGGAGAGAGGGGAGGATAGGGAGGGAGGGGGGGAGAGAGAGGGAAGGGAGAGGGAGGGAGAGAGAGGGGGGGGAGAGAGGGGGAGAGAGGAAGATGAAGAGAGAGGGAGGGAGGGAGAGAAGGAGGGGAAAGGGGGAGGGAGGGAGAGAGGGAGGGGGAGAGGGAGAGAGGAAGGGAGAGAGAAGGGGGGGAGGGGAGAGAGGGGGAGAGAGATGGGGAGAAGGGGAGGGGGAGGGAGAGAGGAAGAGAGAGGGGGAGAGAGAGGGGAGAGGGAAAGGGAGGGAGGGAGGGAGAGAGGGAGGGAGAGAGGGAGAGAGAGGAGGATTTGAATATTTATTTTTATTTCTTGAGAGGGCTTGATCGTTTGAAAACAAGGCACCAAAAGAAGGGATGTTTTCATACCTCCCCCAAAGCAGAGGCAACTTTGGGAATGGTGCTCTTCACTTTAACCCCCCTAATCCCAGACCCAAAATCGAGAGATAGTTCAACCCAGGCTTCCTGTAGTCCCCGCTGGCGCAGTGGGTTAAACCACTGAGCTGCTAAACTTGTTGACCGAAAGGTCGAATCCAGGGAGCGGCGTGAGCTTCCGATGTCAGCCCCAGCTTCTGCCAACCTAGCAGTTCGAAAACATGCAAATGTGAGTAGATCAATAGATACCGCTCCGGCAGGAAGGTAACTGCACTCCATGCAGTCATGCTGGCCACATGACCTTTGAGGTGTCTACGGACAACGCTGGCATTTTGGCTTAGAAATGGAGATGAGCACCACCAACCCCCAGAGTCGGACACGACTGGACTTAATGCCAGGGGGAAACCTTTCCTTTTACCTAGTCCCCACCTACCCTGGCCAGGGACCATTGCGAGGACTGAGAGGGGCCTTTCCTTTTGGAAAGACCCCCACCTCCCCAAAGACCTTTGCAAAGGGACCCCTTAGTTGGGCTCGTTAAGCTTGAGGCGAAAAGGGGATGCGGGCGGAGGTTTGAGGAGCTCTTCAACGGGGGAGGCGAACTCCGAGGAGCCTGCCTGCCTGCCTGCCTGCCGTCCTTCCTTCCTTCCTTCCTTCCTTCCTTCCTTCCTTCCTTCCTTCCTTCCTTCCTTCCTTCCTTCCTTCCTTCCTTCCTTCCTTCCTTCCTTCCTTCCTTCCTTCCTTCCTTCCAGCCAGCCAGCCAGCCAGCCAGCCAGCCAGCCAGCCAGCCAGCCTGCCTGCCTGCCTGCCTGCCTGCCTGCCTGCCTGCCTGCCTGCCTGCCTGCCTGCCTGCCTGCCTGCCTTCCTTCCTCCTTCCTTCCTTCCTTCCTTCCTTCCTTCCTTCCTTCCTTCCTTCCTTCCTTCCTTCCTTCCTTCCTTCCTTCCTTCCTTCCTTCCTCTTCTCCCCTCGCGTCCCACCCCGTGGTTTCCTTTGCCCCAGCGCCTACCAATCGATGGCGTCCCATTTGTTCCCCGGCCTCCCCCTCCCTTCCCTGGCGGCGTCTGCGGGCGCACAAGTGGCGAGATTCCCATGGAGGCGGCCCTGGCTGGCCAGCTTGGCACGGGGGAGGGGGCACCGCATCAGACACGGTGACCCCGGCTTGAAAGGCCTTGAAAGGAGGCTCTTTACGGCGCATTACCAGCCCAGGGCGACCCAGGTACCAGCTCGCCGGGCCCGTGCGGCTGCAGGTGCGCTCGCCTCCGCGCCTTTGTGGGGCCTTTCTGGTCTTTCTGCCGGGCTTTTGTCCCCCTGCCTGGGCTGCGGATGGCGCTGCCCGTTTAGTCCCGCTTTCAAAGGAAGAAGGAGCCGGTGGGGAACAGCGGGACCCCGTTCCCCTCCTCGGCCCCTTCCCAAAGGAAGAGAACTCTTCCCCTTCTCAAGTGATATACATCACAGCGGCCCCAGGTTAAAGACGCATTCTGTGTTTGCTTTAGGGCAGGCATGGGCAAACTTGGGCCCTCCAGGTGTTTTGGACTTCAACTCCCACCATTCCTAACAGCCAGTATTCTAAGGAAGGTAAAGTAAAGGTAAAAGTAAAGGTCTTCCCCTGACCTTAAGTCCAGTCGTGTCTGGTGCTCATCTCCATTTCTAAGTTGAAGAGCTGGCGTTGTCCGTAGACACCTCCAAGGTCATGTGGCCAGCATGACTTCACAGAGTGCTGTCACCTTCCCACCGAAGCGGTTTTCGAACTGCTAGGTTGGCAGAAGCTGGGACTAACAGCGGGAGCTCATGCTGAATTCGAACTTGCGACCTTTCGGTCAGCAAGTTCAGCATCTCTGCACTTTAACCCACTCTGCCACTGGGGGCTCCGTGGGTTAAAAGGATAAAAATTAGAAGGTAAAAAATGATAAAAATTCAAAATATCCATGCAGCTACTTTTTGCCTGGAGAAAGGCAAAATGCATCCTCACTTGAAGGGAGACAAAGGCAGGGGGGGAGAGAGCAATGCAGAATGACCACATGGCCACAACCCAAGGCAATAACAATACCTTTGAAGAGGAAGTTACCTCATACCTACATCTTAAAGTGGGAGGAGAGAGTGGCAAGCAAGAAGACAAAGCCCTTTCTGGGATAAGCATGCATAGGAATGTTGGTTTCCCCTACCAATCCCAGAGGTCACTTCGTTCCGAACAAATGACCCTCCTTGAAGTACCGACCTTCAAACAATCCGTCTTACATCGAACCGACGCAGAGCCTTTTCTGTAGTGGCGCCGTTAATATGGAAAACTCTTCCTAGCGATGTACGGGCCATGCAGGACATTCTCTCCTTCTGCAAGGCCTGCAAGACTCATCTTTTCCAGCTAGCCTTTGATTGCTAGGCCAGAATTTTTTTTAAAGCTAGTTTAATATGTATGCTTTTACCTCTGTGTGTTTTACCCGATTGTAAGTCGCTCCGAGCCCTCGGGGAGTGGTGGCGTACAAGTCCAAATAATAAATAAATAAATAATAGGAATGTGTGGGGAGGAATCACTCTAACCCTACTTAGTCTAGCTACTCATTGAGGACTGGAGACTTGTGCAGTCCAGGGATGAAACAGTTTTGGACTTCAACTCCCACCATTCCTAACAGTCTCGGGCCCTTTACTTTCCCCCCTCAGCTGCTCAAGCATCTGAGGGGGGAAAAGGAAGGGGCCTGAGGCTGTTAGGAATGGTGGGAGTTGAAGTCCAAAACAGCTGGAGGGAGGCCCCAAATTTGCCCAAATTAGCCAATTGGAAACTATGCCATTTCTCCTTACTGTTTCTTGATGGTAGCCTTTTGTCTTGAGCATCAGGACAAACATTGTAGCACACCCACTATTTTCAGAGGGAACCTTAGTTTTGCACACAATCAAATACTTTACTGTAAGCTATAAAACACAGGTTTTAACCAAAATGTACATACAATATAGGTTAACAATTATACACATTTACAATCAGTTAGTGGAAACTTGGAAGGTTGCTATTTTCAATACTTCCTGTTGAAGAACATCAAGTTGTTTGTTGTTGTTGTTGTTGTTGTTGTTGTGAGCTTTCAAGACTTATAGTAAACCTTTCACAGGCCTACTCAAGGTCACCCAGTGGGTTTTAATGGGGATTTGAACCTTCCAGAGTCCAAGGCTCAAACAACAATGCCTATAAGTGATGGCTTATTTGCAAGAGTTTCTAACAAAAAGAAGCAGGCAGACTCAAACCAGGTTGGAAGTCTCATCTTTGCCTTGCAAGACGAAGTCCGGATCCCAGATTAAAGATTGCGTACTAGGCATGGGTAGGTTCAGTCGGAATCATCATAATTCGGAATAAATTCGGATCAAATGCCTTTTTGAAGCGATTTGGGAACCCAGAAGTATTCTTGCCATTTCAAAGCTTTTTCCGCCATTTCTCTTATGAATCAATAAGTGAGTCAGAAATTTTCAAACCAGTATGGATGGATTCCCTTTGTTTCCTTTCCCTCCCACGTCATTCCCAGATGAGAGCCGCTGTTTAACCCAGTTTGGATGGCTTTCCTTTGGTTTCCTTTCTCTCCCGCGTCAGTCCTGGGCAATAGTCGCTGTTTAACCCAGTTTGGATGCAGGCCCGGATTACCCATAAGGCCAACCTAGGCCATGGCCTAGGGCCGCAAGCAAAGGGGGGCGCAGTTCACGGACCCAAAAAAAAGTTAATTTTTGAAAAAAGAAAACCTCCGTGGCCAGCCCTTGGGAATGGTGGGAATTGAAGCACAAAGGCCCCGGAGGGAGGGAGGGCCGCACCTGGTCTCAAGGCAGGACACGCAGGGCAAGGAGCAGCAGAAGCAGCGGTGGCTTCCCTCCCTTCCTCCCTCCCTCCTCCCCACTACTCAGCCAGGGGCGGGGCCTCCCGGGGTGACATCACTCCCCCCCCTCCTCCACCAGGCCCACCTTCTTTATTTGCTCCATCGCCTCCCAGGGTGACATCACTCCTTCCCTCCCTCTCTCCCTCCCTGGGAGGCGGGGAGTGGGCGGGGCCAGGAGTGAGTCCTCCGAGCTCGCCTCCAGGCCCCACCTCCCGTCTTGTGAAACCCATCGATCAAAGCTGAAGAGCGGCAGCTGGTCTCCCAGGCGGGCGTGGCTCCGCGGAATCGGCCAATAGGAAGGCGAGGGCCTGCTTGGAGGCAGAAGTCCACTCCAAGGAGGCTCCCCCCTGAAGGAAGGAAGGCCTCTCCCCACTATTCTCCCTCCCAGGCCTCTCCCCATACTCTCCCTCCCTGGGGCGCGGGGATCCTAATCAGCCCTGGCAGATGGCCACCCCGCCACGGCCCCAAGCCCCCAGGCAAGGAGGGAAGGAAGGAAAGGCAGGCACGGCTTGGGCCCCACCCTCCCTTTCCGGAAACAACAATTTTCAGTGCCGGTAGTAGAGGGGGTGTAATTCCAAAGTGTGGCCTAGGGTGCAAAAAGTTGTTAATCCGGGCCTGTTTGGATGGCTTTCCTTCGGTTTCCTTTCTCTCACACATCGGTCCCGGGCGAGAGAAGCAGTTGAACCTAGTGTGGATGGATTTCTTCCCTTTGCTCCCCCCCTTTCTAGAATAAAACAACTACTTTCAAAGTAAAGACCACCCAATGAATCAGGAAGTAACACTTTGAAACCATTAACTAAGGATTCAGAAGTTTTGAAAAGTTTTGAACTTTTTTTTCTGTGAAAATCGGAATTGACTTTAGATCTGAACCAACGGTGCCACCTACATCCAAAACAAATTTTGAACCATTTTTTAAATCAAACAAGCCTATTGCATACCTCTACAGATATACAGATTGAATGCCTTAGGATTAGTTCTAGAAGGTTTGCGTTAATGGTCACTATGGGCAGCTCTGGTCTTGAAGGCTGCAGCACAGAAGCCGTGCTGGCTGTTCTGTTCCTGCTGGTAGGATCTCCCATATCTGACAGGCTTTTGCTGGTTAGCCAGACTAAACATGCCAAGCAGCTACAGGGGAGCCGAAGAAGGGGGTGGAGTGAGAATTATGAAAGATCTCTCAAAGACAAAAGCAGTTGCACCAGAGCTAATATTTGCTAATATTGTATCTTTTTTGTTGTTGCTAATATTGTGTCAGTGTCTTTTACCATGGAAACTCCCAGTGGCGTGATGGGTTAAACCCTTGTGCAGACAGGACTGCAGGCGGCGGTTCAAATCTGGGGAGCAGGGTGAGCTCCTGTCTGTCAGCTCCAGCTTTTCATGAGAGAAGCCTCCCATAGGATGGTAAAACATCAGTTGCTCCTGACACGCACACACACGCTTCAGCCCCCCAATTCTCAGGGTGGTCTTACTGGTACATTATTTAAACTGTTATGTATATTCATATCATGATCTGATCACCATGCTCAATATATCCCATATGCATGGGGGTATTGGGGTAACAATACAAAAGGTTTGCTAGGGTAGATCATCTCTCACTCAGATTCAGCCCCCCACGGAATCAAACTCAGCCCCCCCCCCCCCGAAACAAAATCCTGGCTACGGCCCTGCTGTAATGAATTCCCTACCTGGGAGGCTTGGTAAAGCCTGAAAAAGTACGCCCAAGAAATTGGCAGCCATTTTAGATAGTGGCCAGGGGGCATCTATCTTGGATCTCATTTCCTTAAAGGGGTGTGTCTAGGAGTAAGCTTGGAGGGAAATGAGAGGAGTTAGGATTGGCTGGTAGAGAGAGGGCGGAGCATAACTTAGAGAAAGAAAAAAAATGACTTGAAGGGGGCATTTTTAAAACCTTGTCAGTTTGTGGGAGATAATGTTAGAGAGTAGAAGCCTGAAAGTTGGTCAGGTAGCTAGCAGAGTTAGCTAGTGAGAGGACTCTATCAAGGGAAGATCGTTGGTAGAGGAGTGGAGCGATAGATGGTAGTGGAGTTAGGATTTGCTAGGCAGAGAGGAAATCCTGTCAGTAAATTCCTGGAGGGAGAAAGGAGTGGTATTTTGTAACAAAGGTTTGAACTGCTTAAAGCAGGGCTGCCCAGGATCCCAGGACCGAAGGAGGTCGATCCCAGCTGGATGAGGCACTTCTAGAGGGGGTGGAGCCATGCTGCATCAAGCCCCGCCCCCTCCCCAGCTTCAGTGCTACCACAGCTTCTTCAGCATTGAGAAGGGTAGTGCCTAGCCAGTAGTGGCTAGCTATGCCACCACTGGCTTAGCACTACCCTCTAGCCTGGAGAAGCTGTGGTAGCGCTAAAGCCAGAGGGGGGGGTGGGGGGTGGAGCCAGGCCGTGCCAAGCCCCGCCCCCTCCCCCTGCTCTGCCCTGCTTCTCTCTAGGTAGCTCTTTCTGACTTGGTTTTATTATAAGTAGCCCGCATGCTGAAAAAGTGTGGGCACCCCTGGCTTAAAGGAACCATAAGCTTTTATGCCAATATTTCTAAACCACTAAGCTCAATGCCTATTTTGTAAATCCTCTTAAGTAAACATCATTGTTCTATTGTTCAACACATCTGCCTCTGTCCAAAGGAAGTTTTTAAAGCAGATTCCTGCAGTAATCAAAAGTCTAATGGTGGCAGCGTACATCTTTAAGAAGTAATATCCTCAGTGTTACCTCAGTGCACGGGCCTGAATGCAAGTCCAGAGCATTCTTGCCTAAGGTACCTCTAGTAAGCCAAAAGCTTAATATTGATTATAAGTCTGGTGGTGGCCAGTGATCTTTCAAGAGGTTTTCCGGCCAGAAGATTATTCCAGCTTTATCACAGTTTTGATTTTGGGGGTTTCAAATATATATCCCTTATATTTGGTGGCAGTGGTGGGATAGATCAGGAAAGTTCCACCCTGCCTCAAGCAAGTAAGTTATGTCATGTATTAGAACAAGCATGGGCAAACTTGGGTCCTCCAGGTGTTTTGGACTTCAACTCCCACAATTCCTAACAGCCTCAGGCTTAAGCGGCTGAGGGGGAAAAGGAAGGGGCCTGAGGCTGTTAGGAATTGTGGTAGTTGGAGTCCAAAACACCTGGAAGGAAGGCCCAAGTTTGCCCATGCCTGGTCTAGATGCCCCCTGAGTCGCAGGAACCTCTCCAATGGCAATTCACATTGATAATAATTGAACTAATTGATTTAGGCCACCGATCAATCCCTGAACGCTTTCACCCTTGGCGTGTTTCTGGGTTTCTTCTCTCCTTTGGGGCAGATTGGTCCAAACCCCCCAGAACGCGCCAAGAATCAAGCCTTTGTTTGCGGCTCCTGGGCTTGCTCCCCTGCCTCGCCGCCACTCCGGGTTATCTCCCTTGCAGGAGGCTTTGAAGTCGGGTCATTTATTACCCCTTGATCATGAGGGAGGGAGGCGCTTTAGGCCTTCGCTCCTCTAAGGCTGAACCCAATGGCCCGTTCCAAAGCGGGCCAGGCTTTGCGCATGCGCGGGAAGGACTCACTTGAATTCCAACCTCATTTGTTGGGGATGGGGGTATTATTTAGTCTCATGGACATCAACCCCCTCAAGAAGCAACAATACGCATTTTTGTATTGTTGAAAGCTTTCATGCTCCAGAAGCATTCTCTCCTGACTTTTTGCTCCTGTTGGGAGTTCACCCCCCTTTCCTCCGTTAGAAGGAGCAGCAGAGTCTGAATTTCAGGGGGGGGGGGGGGAGCAGATGACCAGGGTGGGAAGACTAAAATCCGATATGTTCCCAATCGATACCCACCCGATCACAAGAAGCTGATTTAATTTGCTCTGATGTTCGAAGGGAAGGATGCTCTTAACTTTGGCTGTCACCAAAACACTCACAATAGAGTCGATAAATCAACGCTTCGGTGGTTAAAAAAACATGGTTAACAGCTTCATTAATTCTCCAAAGCCGGCTTAGGTAGAGATAGAGGCAGAGAGGGAGAGAAAGGGAGAGGAAAGAGGGGGAAAGCAGGCCAGGCACACACACTCTGCCCTCTCGCTTCTGGTATTGGTGGAAATGGGAGAAAAATGATCCAGGCACTCCAGATCATATTAGAAGGATAGATCTTAGGCAGGCCTGGGCAAACTTTGGCCCTCCAGGTGTTTTGGACTCCAACTCCCACAATTCCTAACAGCCGGCAAACCAAACATTTTGGTTTGCCAGAGTGACTGTACTGCTTTGGTGTGGGAGGGGCTTCAGGCACATAACTCCATTTTTGTTATACAGTTTGCATCAGACCTCAGTAGAAGTGGATGCATGTTGCTGATTGGACTTTAATAGAGAAGTAGGACTTATGGACTTCAGTGAGTACAGCTATACTTAAAGATTATGGACAATTGATTAAGTATCATATCCTGTGTACTCAACATAGAAAAGAAATTACATCTTCTCTAACAGAACTCTAATAAGAAATATGCCTGTATGGTATATTAATACAAGTTGTTTATGAGTAAACAAGACATGGTTTGTTTTTTTTTCCAAAGAAGACTGGGTTTTTTAAATTTTTGGTAAGAGGTTTCAAGGGAGTGTATGTCTTTTGGGCAATTGCAACTGCAAATTTCATCTTCAAAGAAACAACCATCCTCACACATCCTCTCTCTCTCTCTCTCTCTCTCTCTCACACACACACACACACACACACACACACACACGTAGTGGCATGTCTTTATCCTTGGCAGTTGAAAGACATGGTTCTTCAGTGTAACAGCTAAGTTGCCTGTGTGCTATTACATGAATGCTTATGAATAGACCTGGGTGATCCAAAAAAACCTCATTGTGGATAAAGGGGGCACTGGCACTTTGAATGTGAATAACTTCCCAAATTTCCCGAAAAATTGCGGAAATTTAACAATTTTTTCAGAAATTTCATAATGGCTTTGTTAATGGCAGACACGCATGAGCAGTAAGAAAAAAAGAGCACTGGCAGTAGGAAAGAAACAGCACTGGTAAACAGGGCACCCAGTTTGGATGGGATGTCTTTCCCTCCGCGTTAGGTCTAATGTGGAGGGAAAGACATCAGTGTCCAAACCGGGTTAAACACCCAGCTTGGACACAGATGCCTTCCCCCTGCTCAGAACTGAGGCGACAGCCACGTTAAACACAGCTGTCGCCCCAGTTCTGACCAGAGGGAAGACGCCTGCGTCCAAACTGGGTGTTTAACTCGGTTTGGACGCAGATGTCTTTCTCTCCGTTCAGAACTGGGGTGACAGCCGCACATGGAAGGAAAGGCCAGGGAAGGGAAACCCGCCGATTCCTTTCCGAAAATGGCGGCAGTGGCTTCGAAATGGCAAATTCACTTCCGGGTTGCTTACACCCCTTCAAAACCGCTTCAAAGATTAATTTAATCCAAATTCATTCTGATTTTAAGAGCATTCTGATGGACCTACCCAGGCCTACTTATGAATATCACTTGTTCAAAGAGTTGACTTCTAAGAAGTTCATGCTTTTCTTGACTAGTGGTTTTCAAAAGGTGGTCTCCACATGTTCATGGAGACTGACATGGTAATCGAATACCAGACTACCATGGGTAGGGGCATGTGCAGTAAAGTTGTGGTTGCAAGGACAGCGCAGATGGAAAAAGTGCAAGAACCAGATGATAGTTTGAAATGACTAGGAAGCAACTCCCCTCAAAGAAGGCAAAACCAATGGTCAGGGGACTTTAGGGTCTCACTGGTGTGCCACGGATACGCTCCTGACCTTATGTTAAGAAGGGGGTTTCCTTCTTCATCTTTGCATGCCACTCCCCCCTTCCCCTCTTTTGAATACCTAGGAATGTGATCTCTTTAGGGAAATGTAACGTCCTCTTTTTAAAAGTATTTTTATTGCCCTGGGCTGGCCATGTGGCCTGTCTCCATTTTCTGGTCTCTTCTCCTTTGGCTGCTCTAGAGTTAGGAAACATCTTGCCATTGTCTAAGGCAAGATGACATAGTTATTCTTATTATTTTTCCTTTTTTCTTATCCTCAGAAGATAGCTCAGTGAAGCTAGTTAGTAGGCCTGGGTGATTAAAAAAATGGTTCAGAACTCATTCCGGATGTAGGGGGTACTAGTGCTTTGAATCTGGTTGACTTCTGAAATTTTTTGAAAAAAATTCAAAATTTATTTAGAAAAAAATTCAAGTGGAGGGAAGAAATACACATGGAAGGGAAGGCTAGGCCAGGTAAGGGAAACCCGCCAATTCCTTTCCGAAAATGGCGGTGGTGGCTTCGAAATGGCAAATTCAATTCCAGGTTGCTTACATTGCTTCAAAACCACTTCAAAAGTGAATTTAATCCGAATTTATTCCGATTTTAGAAGCATTCCGACGGACCTACCCAGGCCTATTAGATCAGTGTTTCCCAACCGGTGTGCTGTGGCACACTAGTGTGCCGTGAGCGATCATCAGGTGTGCCGTGGGAAATTGGAACCTCCAATACCCTTTCTTCCCCCTCCTGCCGAACACTTTTTCTTCTCCACTCGGGCTCCCTTCTTCCCAGCCTAACTCTGCTTGCTTTGCCTCGCTTTGCTCACGCTGCCGCTTCTGCGGGAGGGGGGAGGGAGGAAGATGTGACCCGTGCGGGCACTACTGTGCAGACTCGCCCTACGTCTTCCTCCCTTCCCTCCACAGTGCTCTCTGGATATGGGTGAACTACAACTCCAAAACTCAAGGTCAATGCCCACCAAACTCTTATCGTATTTTATCTTGGTTATGGTAGTTCTGTGTGGGAAGTTTGATTCCATTCCATCATTGGTGGAGTTCAGAATGCTCTTTGATTGCGGATGAACTATAACTCCCAGCTGTTGAGCAAAATCTTCGTGTGTGTCTTTCTGCCATTCCTGCCAGGATATCTATGTTGTGTTCATTGAAACAGGCCCAGGTTTCACACTGAGTGTATAAATGCATTTAAAAACACATTAAATATATGTATTACTGTGGTAGAGCGTCATTTTGTGTCATTTTGGTTGGTGGTGTGCCCCA
Source organism: Anolis apletophallus (assembly GCA_030556195.1). Lineage (NCBI taxonomy): Eukaryota > Metazoa > Chordata > Lepidosauria > Squamata > Anolidae > Anolis > Anolis apletophallus. The sequence continues at coordinate 31,188,112 of JARBWK010000008.1, read as the reverse complement.
GGATTTTGTAAATGTAAAAAATGTGCCGCGGCTCAAACAAAGGTTGAAAAACACTGTACTAGATAAGCTCCAAGAACCTTTCCTATGTAGAATGGATTTCTTTTATCTTTAATAAACTATTATTTTTGATCCGATATTGTTGTGGGTCTGCAATCCTGCTCCATCCTGTTGAATGGAAGGCAATCCTTGCTCACTAGTTTCTGCTGCTTTTGAACTGTGCATCCAGCACTCTGCTATATTTTGGTGGAATCACCTCCAGAGTGGGTTATTTGTGAGCCTAACAGCTCCTGATTCCCAACATAAACCCTTGTGCTGGCAGGACTTTGTGCAGGTCGGAGGTTCGAATCCAGGGAGAGCGCGGATGAGCTCAGGGGCGGTCTAAGGTAATTTTAAATGGTAGGCGAACATTATTTTGGTGCCCCCCCCAAAACGTTATTTTGCCCCCATGTAAAACAAAAATACAATTATAATTTCACAATACCATTAGTAGTGTTATATTGTATCAATGTACAGTATATACAATATATTATACCATACTCATACTATATTATATCATAATTATATAATACTACATTACAATATAATTATATTATAATATATTGACATTATAATATAATGTAAGATTCTATTATATTATTATTATAAAATAATAAAATTATTTATTTAAATAAAATTATCCTCTACTAAATATTTTCATTACTCCTATAAAACTCAAATAACCCAAAATAAAGTAAAATAAAATATTATATACTACTATTTTGTACAATACCACTATACTGCAATATTGTTTGTAATATTACATGTAATATAAAATATATCATTATTCTATTGTTATATTGTATTTGTATTATATTGTATGGCAATATTAAGCAGAACTGTATAATAATAAGAAATGCAATGCAAATGCATCAAAATCAGAATATATTACCTCTCACCCGACTCATAATTCATAGGAGTCTCCCATAAGTCCAAAATTAGGATCCCAATGTAAATGTAAATAGAAAAACAGCCAAAATGTTCAAATGAGGTCGAATACAGGCAGTGCGGCCTGGGCAAACTTGGGCCTTCCCTCCCTCTAGGTGTTTTGGACTGCAACTCCCACAACTCCTCATAGCCTCAGGCCCCTCAGGTCTAGACAGAAATAGAGCCGAAAAAAGGAAGGAGGGAGAGAAGAGGTCACAGAGGAGGAGGAGGAGGAGGAAGGCCCTTCATTCATTCCTTCACTTACACTTCCTTCACGGATTCTTTTCTCCTTCCCTGCAAATGTCTTGTGGACACAAAGGGAGAGGGAAGCACTCCCTGCCTGCCCGATAGGGAGTGCTTTGCTTACAGGCTTCTGCGCAAGGAAGCTACTGGGCATGTGCGGAAGTTTTCCCGCATGTGCAGTTGCTCCTGTGCTCAACTTCAGCTCCGGAGCAACTGCGCCTGCGTGAAAACCTCCGCGCGTGGCCAGAAGCGGCGTCGGAGCGCACAAGGCCGGGGTCAAAAAGCAGGCAGCTACAGCACTGTCTGAGGAACATCGGCAGGGCCAGGATGGCGCCCCATGCGGCCAGGATGGTGCCCCCTTCCCAGATGGCGCCCTAGGCGGCCGCCTACTTCGCCTATCTTGTAGGACCACCCCTGGATGATCTCCCTCTATCAGTTCCAGCTCCTCATGCGGGGACATGAAAGAAGCCTCCCACAAGGATAGTAAAAAATCAAAACATCCGGCCTTCCTATGGGCAACGTCCAATTCTCTCACACCAGAAGCGACTTGCAGTTTCTCAAGTTGCTCCTGACAAGGAGAAAAACAAAAACTCCCAAAGACAGGAAGACAGGTAGCAAGCGCATCAGGGGGGACTCCTCAGCTGCAGCATCCCTCCTCCTCCCCCTTTGAGGGTGAGTGGCCTAGGTGTGCGTCATGATGAATCCCCGCTCTAATGAGTAACGAGGGGGTGCCTTTCCCGGCCGGGGGTCTCTGATTGGCTGGCGGGGCGGGCTGATGGCACGCGCCCGGGGTTGTCCCTATAAGAGGCCTCGCGTGCCGGCCCTCAGGCCCTGCGAGCCCCGAGAGAGAGAGGAAGAGCCCAGGGAGCGCAAGGAAGCAGGCAAGGCTCAGCAGGCGGCAAAAGAGGGACAGGACCGGCTTTTCCTACCCCTCCCGCCATGGAGGCCGTCCTGCTGGAGCACTTCCCCTCCGGCCTCGACGCCTTCTCCTCGGAGCCTTACTTCGACGACGAGGACTTCTTCACGGACCACTCTTTGGACGGCGACGAGCTCTTGGAAGGCGAAGAGGGGTTCTCTGAGCCGCCCTTCCACGCCTGCTTCCGAGGGGGCGCTTCCGAGGGCTTCTCTCCTTCCTCGCCGCCCCTACTGCCGAGCTTCGAGGAGTATTCCCCCGGAGGAGGAGGCGGCGGCGGCAGCGGAGGCCTGAAGGCGCTCAACGCGGCGGCGCGGCGTCGGAGGAGAGTGCGCTCCGAGACGGAGCTGGCCCAGCTTCGCCAGGCGGCCAACGTGCGGGAGCGGAGGAGGATGCAGTCGCTGAACGACGCCTTCGAGGGCCTGCGCGCCCACATCCCCACGCTGCCTTACGAGAAGCGCCTCTCCAAAGTGGACACGCTGCGCCTCGCCATCGGGTACATCCACTTCCTCAGCGAGCTGCTCCACGCAGAGGCGCCCCTCCGAGGACACGGCGCCGGGACCAGCCCCTGCCCGCCCAGGAAGGTCATCATCTGCCACCGAGGAACCAGTGAGTGCAGCAATACCATGGCTCTGCACCGCCCGGGGCTCCACAATGCACTCCGAGAGGGGTCTAAGGCAGGCCTGGGCCAACTTGGGCCCCCCAGGAGGTTTGGACTTCAACTCCCACCATTCCTAACAGCCTCAGGCCCTTTCCTTTCCCCCCTCAGCCGCTTAAGCGGCTGAGGGGGAAAAGGAAGGGGCCTGAGGCTGTTAGGAATGGTGGGAGTTGAAGTCCAAACACTTGGAGGGCCCAAATTGGCACTGGCCTGGTCTACACTGCATTGTATGGCAGTGGAGATCCAGCTGCCTACACTGATGCAGTTTGACGCCACTGTAACCTCAATGTTGTTGCATCCCTGGACTTGTCATTTGGCGAGGCACTTATATTCCTTCTCAGAGTAGGACCAAAACTTTGCAAAACCATATCTCTTGTAGTTCAATAGCATTGTGTCTTGGCAATGCAAGTGACGTCCACCTGCCTTCATTCTGCACCCCTAGCAGGTGTATTGTCGAAGGCTTTCATGGCCGGGCTGTTGTAAGTTTTCCGGACTGTATGGCTGCTACGTTCCAGAAGCATTCTCTCCTGATGTTTCGCCTGCATCTGTGGCAGGCATCCTCAGAGGTGGTGAGGTCTGTTGGAAACTAGGAAGTTCAATTTTCGGGAGAGAATGCTTCAGGAACATGGCCACAGGCAGCGCGGAAAACACATCCCAATGTTGGGAGTTGAAGTCAACCGACCCTACAGTTGAGCAATCGCGCTTCAATGCAGACCCTCTTTCTTTACCCCTCAGTGGGGCGCGAAGGGTGAGCAGGCCTCCTTTGTCATTTGCGACTGATGGGGACCCCAAGGCGAGGTCTTATCGCGGGGTTTTTGGGGGGGGGGGAGTGGGGTGGGGGGAGTGGAACGAGAGTCTGTTTCTCTGGCTGAGTGGGGATTCAAATCCAGGTCTCTGGCTGGATATGATCCAATGCTTAAACCCTTCCATACACGAAACACTCCTATCCGAGGTTCTTTCAACCAGGGTCGTAGCCCGGGGGTTGAGGGGCTCAGCCCAACCCCGAAATTCTCAGGGTGGTCCACGAGAAGGCCTTACTGGTACATTATTTAAACTGTTATGTGTATTCATATCATGATCTGATCACCATGCTCAGGGCCTTAGCCAGGATTTTGATAAGGGAGGGGCTGAGTCTGAGTGAGAGAGGGACTACCCTAGCAAACCTTTTGTATCGTTATCCCAATACCCCCAATGCATATGGGATATATTGAGCATGGTGATCAGATCATGATATGAATAAACATAAGTTTAAATAATGTACCAGTGAGGCCTTCTCCCAGACCACCCTGAGAATTTCGGGGGGGTGAAGCTCCTCAAGATCCCCTTGTCCTTTGCCCATTTGTTCCTTAGTAAGTCTGTAGATCGTTTGCATGTTCCTGAGAATTTGGGGGCTCAATATATCCCATATGCATGGGGGTATTGGGATAACGATACAAAAGTTTTGCTAGGGTGGATCCTCTCTCACTCAGACTCAGCCCCCTCCCCCAAATCAACCTCACCCCCCACCCCCGGAATCAAAATCCTGGCTACGGTGCTCTCAACTCTTCCGGTCTCAATGGGTTCTCCAAAAGACACAGGGATTCAGATCTGTTCCCTTTAGGACCTTTTTGCGTGTGTGCAAAGTGTCCCTTTGATCAATAAACAGGTTTGAAGAGATATATATAGAGAGAGAAGGGGGGGAGGGAAGGAGGGAGGGGGGGGACTAGTTCAAACCAAAGGAACCAAACCCCCATTGAAAGGCAAAAGCATCCAGTTTTTGGAAAGGCTTGGTCTAAAGCAGGCATGGGCAAACTCTGGCTCTCCAGGTGTTTTGGACTTCAGCTTCCAGAATTCCTAACAGTCTCAGGCCTTTTCCTAAGGAAGGAGCCTGAGGCTGTTAGGAATTGTGTAAGTTGAAGTCCAAAACACTTGGAAGGCCAGAGTTTGCCCATGCCTGGTCTAAAGGAATGTGTCCCTTTACTTGGGACCAGTCCCCCACCCTTCAAGTGCAGTGTACCTGAAGGAAAAATAGCTTTCTGAGTGTAAATAATACCATTATTTCTCCTTATGAATTGCTGGCTAGAATTAGCTTGGCATGCAACAGGCATTGAATGCTCATAGGGCCGCCTGCTCTGCTCTCCTAGGACCCAGCAGGGAGAAAACAGGTGCTTTTGTGCAGCCGCTACTGATTCCTTTCTTTTTCCCCCTGTGTCAGAACTGGACCGAGGGTACAGTTGTAATGTATTTAAAAACACAAACAAAGTTTAAAAAAATGTCCTTTGACCAGTAGCCGGTCACTTGGAGTGCCTCTGGTGTTGCTAGAAGAAGGTCCTCCATTGTGCATGTGGCAGGGCTCAGACTGCATTGTAATAGGTGGTCTGTGGTTTGCTCTTCTCCACACTCGCATGTCGTGGACTCCACTTTGTGGCCCCATTTTTGAAAATTGGCTCTGCATCTCGTGGTGCCAGAGCACAGTCTGTTCACCTTAGAATCATAGAATTGAGTTGGAAAGGGACCTTGTGGACCATCCAGTCCAACTCCCTGCCAAGAAGCTGGAAAATTGCATTCAAAGCATCCCCAACAGATGACCATCCAGCCTCTGTTTAAAAGCCTCCAAAGAAAGAGCCTCCACCACACATGGCCATCATGTCATCTCCCAGCCTCTCTTCTGCAGGCTAAACATGCCCAGATCTTTAAGTCGCTCCTCATAGGGCTTGTTCTCCAGACCCTTGATGATTTTAGTTATCCTCCTCTGGACACATTCCAGCTTGTCAACATCTCCCTTCAATTGCCTTCTAAGTGGTCCAATTTTCTGTTTGCCAGGGTGGGGTGGGGGGTATCTAATTCGGTATCAGCAATGGCTTTAGGTTCCGGGTTTTAGCCTGCCACTTTTGGACTTTTGAACACTCGCTGAGGTGTTCCTGCAAGTATCTCTGTAGATCTTAGAAAATTATTTCTTGATTTAAGGCATTGGTGTGCGGTGTGTCCAAGAAACGCACTGGGATAAACAACAGAAATGACCAAAAGTTCCAAGATTGATTTTTATTCTGGGTGATAATATGGAGTATTTGACTTCTCTTTTGTCCTCTTCTCCCCCCCAGGATCCCCTTCCCCAAGCGACCCCGACTATGGACTTCCTCCCTTGGCTGGCCATTCGCTCTCTTGGACTGATGAGAAGCAGCTCAAGGAACAAAACATTATCCGAACTGCCAAAGTGTGGACCCCAGAAGACCCCAGGAAGTTAAGCAACAAGCCTTCCCTCAACAACATTGAGAATGAGCCACCCTTTGACTTCATATCATGAAACCTGAATGTTATTGGACTGTAAATAGCAAGTCTTTCTACTAGTGTACATTTGTATTTAAAGACCATATTTTCCAAGATTTGCTTTTGAATGAAAAAAAAGACGTATTCTAATGGCAATCAACTTTTTTATTTATCTATTTATTGCTTAGTAAAGTTAGGGGAATAGAATGGCCCTTTTGAATGTATAATTTATATAATTTATCTTAATTTAAAAAGATGCAATAATTTGAGATTTTCCAGCAGCACCTTTGTTGGAAAAAGGAAACACTTCCCAGGAAATGTGAACATAATTTATTACCAGTTGTTGAATGTACCAATTATATTATATCAATAATAAACTTTGATTAAAAACAAGGTGGTTTTCTTTGAAGGAAGGTGGGTCTGTGTATGAAGGGATGGAAGATTGGTTCAGAGTCACCTCAAAATCCAAACGAAAGTCTGGAATGGGGTTCAACGTGCATTTAATAACAATGGAAGCATCATTGGGTTACTTATGGTAGCCTTTAACTCAGGCATGGGCCAACTTGGCCCCTCCAGGTGTTTTGGACTTCAACTCCCACAATTCCTAACATGCCCAGTCCGCACTTAAGCAGCTGAGGGGGACAAGGAAAGGGCCTGAGGCTGCTAGGGATTGTGGGAGCTGAAGTCCAAAAACCTGGAGGGCCCAAGTTGGCCCATGCCTGCTTTAACTAGAATTGTCCTGCCAAATAAGAGTCACAATTTGGACTTTACTGGTGTTACCACCTTCACTGAGGAGAACAAGTGTCTGTGTATCTACTTGGTAAAGAGATAGAAGCAATATATTTCAGCTGATATCTGTTTCTCAGAGACCCACTCAATTGTTGAAAGGTGAGTCAACACATAGATAGCATATAGATTTTTGGAAAATTGAAATCCCCATAACATTTTGGAGATTTTATAATCTTGACCTTGTTAGAAGTCAAAGCCTTTTGAAAAAATGATGCCATAACCTCTTGGTAAAAAGCATGACCGTTTAGAGTCATAAACTTATGGGAAAAGGCATTCATGATAGGCAATTAGGTTTCTCAGCTGTTAAACTGATGTACTGTACCTAGATATTTCTTTGAACTGTTAGTGATAAAGATATGCCAATGTACAAAAACATACATATATGGTGCCCTACCTCTCCGGTGACGACCTGGCTACGGTAATCTAGGCCATGGTCATCTTGAGACTGGACTACTGTAATGCCCTTTACATTGGCCTTCCTTTGTCGGTAATCCGGAAACTTAAGCTGGTGCAAAACGCTGCGGCTCGACTTCTGGCTGGAGTGACATTATCATGCCATATCACGCCAGTCTTGCAGCGTTTGCACTGGCTCCCGATTGATGATGCTAAACTTTAAGGCCTTGCATGGTCTGGGGGCAGTGTACCTGAAGGACCGTCTTTCCCCGCACATTCTCCAGAGGCCACTATGGTCCATGGATCGAAATCTATTGGAGGTTCCATCTCTCAAGGTCTGCTGCTTATCATCGACGGGGCAGCGCGCTTTTTCTGCAGTAGCGCCTGTTCTCTGGAACGCCCTTCCTGAGGAGATCCGATCAATAACTGATCTGCAGGCCTTCAGGAGGGCCTGTCAGACCTACCTTTTTCGACAGGCGTTTAACCTTTAAATGCTGCATAGTCCACTCTGGTCTAAAGCTGTTTTTATGTTTTAATACTTTACTGTGATTGCGTTGGTTGTTGTTATAAACCACCCTGAGCCTTCCTGGGAAGGGTGGTATATAAATTGAAATAATAAATAAATAAATAAATAATATATAGCAGAGTTTCAGAAGTGTTCCTTTTAGTTGTTCAAAAACTTAAAATATATTAACTTTTAAATCATTCCTTAAAATATATTTACTTTTAAATCATTCTCTCAAGAGACAAAATAAGCAGACTTCTTTAAAAGTAACATAGTTGGTGTACTCGCAAACATCATGTATTCAGCATACAGGTACTTAGCTTATCAATCCAGTTACAAATAGGCTTTGAAGTAGTTTCTTTGCGTAGGTAACACAGGGCATCTTTCTTAGAAACAGTAGTCCATAGTTCAAAGCATCTCTCAGTTCTGAGAGTCTGTTTCTAGTCTGAAAGTCCAATGAAGTCTCTAAACACACTGTTCCTACATTGAAGTCTAAACTGTACTGTTCAAAAATGGAGTCTGAGCCCTGAACAAGCCCAGACCTGATCACATGGTCTGCAGCTCCTACCACTGCAAAGAGTTAAGGTAAAATTGCAAACCAATATACACATATACAGTAAGCAATTATATGCATAACAAACAACTAGCAGAGGCTTGAGGAAGTTGCTATTTCCAAAAGTTTCTCAGAAACCCACTGAATTGTTGAAAGGTGAGTCAACACATAGATAGCAAATAGATGGTTCAACGAATAATAAAATCATAGAATCATAGAGTTGGAAGAGACCTCGTGGGTCATCCAGTCCAACCCCCTGTCAAGAAGCAGGAAAATTGCATTCAAAGCACCCCGACAGATGGCCATCCAGCCTCTGTTTAAAAGCCTCCAAAGAAGTCCGGGGCAGAGAGTTCCACTCCCAAAAGTTACACTGTTTATATCTTAGGATGCAGTTCTAGGTAACTCAAAGATGGTTCAATGTATCTTACTCTACCTAAGACTAACAGTAGGATTTATACTAGTGAGATAAATGCCATATAGACATTAGGACAAACCACAGAATCATAGAATCATAGAATTGGAAGAGACCACAAGGGCCAACTAATCCTGCCGTTCAGGAGCATACAATCAAAGCACTCTCGACAGATGGCCATCCAGATTCTGTTTAAAATCCTCCAGAGAAGGACACTCTATGGCAGCATATTCCACCACTGGACAGCCTTGACTGTCAGGAAGTTCTTCCTAATATTTAAGTTGAATCTCTTTTCCTGCAGCTTGAATCCATTTGCTCCTTTTCTTAAGTTTCCACAGAAGTAGAAAACAAGCTTGTCTCCTTTCTCAATATGACATCCTTTCAAATAAATATCGTGCCCTCTTTTAACCTTATTTTCTACCTAGCTCGTTAGGCTGCTCCTCATAGGGTTTGGTTTGTAGACCTTAGACCAGGGGTGCTCACACTTTTTCAGCATGCGACCTACTTATAAAACAACCAAGTCAAAATGATCTACCTACCCACTACTCAGAGAGCCATAAAAGCAAAATATTTGGAAATTTATTTCAGCGAGAGCCATTGTGGGGTCCCTCAGGGGGCCATTCTCTCCCCGCTGTTATTTAACATCTACATGCGACCACTCGCCCAATTGGTACGGAGTTTTGGGCTGGAATGTCACCAGTACGCTGATGACACCCAGCTCATTCTGAGGATGGACCCCGGGGTGGAATCTGTACCCGATAATTTCCATCTCTGCCTAGAAGCCGTAACTGGATGGCTGCGAGCCAGTAAGTTGAAGGTGAACCCAACGAAGACGGAGATCTTGTGGCTGGGCCGCCCGGGGGGGTAGAGACCCAGTTGCCGACGTTTGATGGTGTGGCACTTCGCCCACAGCCCCTAGTTAAGAGCCTTGGGGTCCAGCTAGACACCCAACTGACGATGGAAGCGCAGATTGCCTGCGCTTGCAAGACAGCGTTCTACCATCTGCGGCAGGCGAAACGTCTGGCTCCTTACCTCTCCCGCTGCGACCTGGCCACGGTGATCCAAGCCACGGTCATCTCGAGGCTTGATTACTGTAATGCGCTGTACATTGGCCTACCCTTGTCGGCGATCCGGAAACTTAAGCTGGTGCAGAACGCAGCAGCGCCTGCTGTCGGGAGCCCCAAGATCTGTGCATGTGACCCCACTCCTGCGTGCACTGCACTGGCTTCCCATCGAATTCGGGTCTCCTTCAAGGTGTTAGTTCTAACTTTCAAGGCCTTGTATGGTTTGGGGCCAGTGTACTTGAGGGAGCGTCTTACCCCATACAAACCCAGAAGATCACTGCGCTCAGAGGGGCTTAATCTACTAGAGGTCCCTAGTATTAAGATCTGTAGGGTGTCGAGCACCCGGCAGAGAGCATTTACAGTGGCCGCTCCGACCCTCTGGAATTCTCTGCCGGAGGAGATACGAGCACTACGGGGTTTGTTGGCCTTCCGCAAGTCTGTGAAGACTTGGCTATATAGGCAGGTATTTGGTCCCAACTGATGCCTCCTTAGTTGCCAGCTGCCAACATACCGTCCTGCCATGTATTGCCTCTGCATATTATTGCTTTCCGGGATCATTTGTGGGGAGGGGGGCTTTTGGGTATATGTCTTTTATCTGTTTATTGATGTTTTATTGATTTTATGCTGTAAACCGCTCTGGGCTCCAGAGAGAGCGGTCTACCAAATCGAATTTATAAATAAATAAATAAATAAAATAATATATTTTAAGACTGAATTCAACTAAATGTGAGTATAATAAGCCCCTGAATTTATTCATAATAATAATGATGATAATATTCATTCAGCCTCTGCTCCTACTACTACTAATAGTAACAACAACAACAACAGGTTCCTAGAGTAGAAGGAGACCTCCAAGGGCCATCCAGTCCAACCTCCTTCTGCCATAAGGGAAAAACACAATCAAAGCATTCCTCACAGATGGCCATTCAGCCTCTGATAATAATAATAATAACAACAACAATGGGTTCGTAGAATAGGAGGATACCTCCAAGGGCCATCCAGTCCAACCTCCTTCTGCACCTGGGCGGCAGCGGGAGCTTGCGGGGCGGGACTGAGCCTTCCTCCCGCCCTGCCTGCGATCTACCAGGACGCCCTATGCGATCTACCAGTAGATCGTGATCTACCTAATGAGCACCCCTGCCTTAGACCATTTTGGTTACCCTTCTCTAGACACGTGCCATCTTGTCAATATTTTTATTGAATTATGGTGCCCAGCAGTATTCCAGATAAAGTCTGACCAAAGCAGATCCCTCGACCTGACACTATACTTGTATCGATGCAGCCTAGAATTGCATTGTTTTTTTTAGCTGCCACATCACACTGTTGACTCATGTTCAGCTTGTGGTCTCCTTGATAGCAGCAGCTCTGGCATTGGCTACAAAGCAATCTGAAGGTCTGTGTTTATCTCTAACCATGATTATCTCGCAGTAGAGTTAAGGGGTCTTTCCAACTTTAAACTTCTATTTGATGGACAGAGTATTAAACAATTATCTGGGAAACAATTAGATAGCCCATATTAATATCAGAATCAAAAGTTTAAATAGGAGAGTTATTTTGTAGACTTTTCATTAGTTGACCCATGGGACTCGCGCTGCCCAAAGCAGTATGTTACAACAGCCCCCTCCTTCATGCATAATGTTATATTGGAAGAATTCCTTCATCTAGAACTTCAAAAATATTGGGATTTCAAATGCTTGGTTTTTAAAGATACTCTCAGGTTTTTGTATTACTGTGTTGTCGAAAATTTTCATGACCAGAATCACTTGGATGCTGTGAGTTTTCTGGGCTGTATGACCATGTTCAAGAAGCATTCTCTTCTGACATTTCACCTGCATCTGTGGCAGACATCCTTAGAGGTTTGTTCAAAGGACCATTGGAAATGAGGCAAGTGGGGTGTATCATATCTGTGTAGTATCCAATTACACTGTAATTAAGACAGTAAATAAAGAACACCGCTCAGAAATGGGAATTCCAGACAGCAAACAATCAAGTGCCAGTCAACACCTTCCAAACAAAGGATGCCTCCAGGCAGCAACAGTTGTGAATGTTACAATTGGCCAGCTTGATTGACACTGAGTGGCCTTGCAGTGCAAGGCCTGGCTTGCTGCCTGGAGGCATAATAATAATAATACTTTATTTATACCCCACCACCATCTCCCCAAGGGGACTCGGAGCGGCTTACATGAGGCCAAGCCCGATAACACATAATAAAACAACACAACAGCAAATAAAATAATACAATCAATATAACTTACAAATAAGCAAAAACAACACAGTTTAAAAACATTATGGCCGGGCCAGATGTGACATATTATCCTTTGTTTGGGACGTGTTGACTGGCCCTTGATTGTTTGCTGTCTGGAATTCCACTTTTCTGAATGGTGTTCTTTATTTACTAAAAATAAATAGGAGCAGCTGCAGCAATAACCAACAGAAAAATAATCTCTCCTGTGAGCTTTTATTTAGAAGGAGATTGAAAACAAAACACTTCAAAGAGTCAATATGTGAAACAGTTTACTCCATATATGTGGTGTACAAGGCAATTCCAAAAAAGGTATAAAAGAAACCTAGTGTTGATTCCACACTGGATTTAATTATAGGATTATAGAATTATAGAATAAATTCCAGCCCAAACAGATGCAGAGCTGTTTGGGCTGGAAGTCAGCCTGAAGAAAATGGAAGTCCTCTACCAGCCCGCACCACAGGAAGAACACCATCATCCCCATGTCAGCATAGGCAAATCTGTGCTTAAGTCCGTTCAGCAGTTCACCTACCTGGGAAGCATCATCTCTTCAGATTGACAAAGAGATAGATCACAGATTATCAAAGGCATATAGTGCATTTGGAAGGCTTGACAAAAGAGTCTGGAGCAACAAGCACCTGAGGCAAAGCACCAAAATCAGTGTGTACAGAGCTATCATACTTTCTATTCTCCTCTATCGGTCTGAAACATGGGTCACCTATCGCCAACATCTACGACTCCTCAAACGCTTTCATCAGTGCTGTCTTCGCACAATCCTAAATATACACTGAACCGACTATGTGACGAATGTTGCTGTCCTTGAGCAAGCAGGGATCACCAGCATTGAGGCCATGCTATTGAGAACACAGTTGTGCTGGGCAGGGCATGTCTCTAGGATGGAGGACCACCGCCTCCCAAAGATACTACTCTATGGTGAACTCGCCACGGGTCAGCGCAAGAGAGGCACCCCCAAAAAGAGATATAAGGACTCCCTGAAACAACATCTCAGGCTCAGCCAGATTGATCACCAACAATGGTCCACCCTGACCTCACATCGGGAGGCATGGAGACGCACTATCCATAATGCTGTGGCCTCTTTCGAGAAGACTAGCCGAATGGGTCTCGATGAGAAATGACAACACAGAAAGAACCGCAACTTGGAAACAACATCACCCAAGGAGACTTTCTGCTGTGCTTTCTGCAACCAAACTTGCCTATCTCAGATTGGCCTTTTTAGTCATCAACACACTTGTAAACAGCATGGGATGAGTCCTTCCTAAGAATCTTCATTCGCGAAGTAATGCCGAGAGAAATTCAAAAAATAAGAATAATTTACTTTCAAAATAGGATGCTGTTTTTTTCACATGTGTTCACAGGTATCTTGAACATTACACAGTAATCAGGACATATACATCCCACTTGCCTCATTTCCAACAGACCTCTGAACAATTCTCTGAGGATGTCTGCCACAGAAGCAGGTGAAACATCAGGACAGAATGCTTCTGGGACATGGCCATACAGTCTGGAAAACCCACAGGAATTTACTGATTCTATATTCCCAATATTTGGGAAATGAACTACCGTAGAGAATTTCTTCAGAAGAGTATGCTCTTTAAAGTGTGGTTACAAGCAAACATATCTAACCAGAAGTCAATGTAAATGTGTCAAAAGCCTCCTAGTATGGTATAGGTTTTTGAGTGTAGTACTACTGTTCAGGGGATCAGACTTAAAAATTTTCTTGGCCATGGAAACCTATAGGGTGACCTTGAGCATATCATACCCTCTTAGCCTCAGATGAAGGCAAAAATCAAACCCTTTCTGAAGAAATATCCCCATGACAGGCTTCCCTCAGGGTCTCAATAGAACAAAAACTACTTGAAGGCACCCAACAAAATGGTAGCAGGTGATTATTGCCATTTCACCCAACTAGAAAACTGGGTACTCAGTTTTGGGCCTCTTAAATCAGATCCAGGCTGGATGTACACTGTCCTATAATCCAGTTTCAAAATGCATTGAGCGGGATTGTATCAATCTACATTGCTCTATAATCCAGATCAATGCCCAAGTTTGCCCATGCCTTATCTACACTGTAGCATTAATTCAGTTTGACACCACTATAACTGCCATGGCTCAACGCTACGGAATCCTAGTATTTGCAGTTTGGTGAGACTCTAATAATAGTCCCTCACCAAAGGCTCCTAAATAAGCTCTTCAGCCATGGAATCAGAGGACAGGTCTTGTCCTGGATTGGAACCTGGCTAAACTGTAGGAAACAAAGGGTGGTAATAAATGGACACTTCTCTGGGTGGAAAGAGGTGGGAAGTGGCGTACCCCAAGGTTCAGTTTTGGGTCCGTTACTTTTTAATTTATTCATTAATGATCTGGATGTAGGAGTGAATTCTGAGGTAGCAAAGTTTGCAGACGACACTAAATTGTTCAGGGTAGTTAAAAATGAAACTGATTGTAAAGAGCTCCAGAAAGATCTCTTGAAATTGAGTGAATGGGCAACAAAGTGGCAAATGCATTTTAACCTAAACAAGTGTAAAGTCATGCACATCGGGGCAAAGAACCCCAACTACACCTACCAATTGATGGGGTCAAAGCTTTCCAGAGACAAACCAGGAAGGGGATCTTGGGGTTTGGTGGACAGCTCAATGAAGATGTCAACCCAGTGCGCAGCAGCAGCGAAAAAGCAAATTCTATGCTTGGCATGATCAGGAAGGGAATCGAAAATAGGTCGGCAAATGTTGTATTGCCTCTCTACAAATCTATGGTAAGGCCACATTTGGAGTACTGTGTACAATTCTGGTCTCCGCACCTTAAGAAGGATATAACGGAACTGGAAAAGGTACAAAGAAGGGCAACAAAAATGATCCAAGGGATGGAGCAGCTCCCTTATGAAATCAGGTTGCAACGCCTTGGTCTTTTCAGCCTTGAAAGACGGCGTTTAAGAGGTGACTTGATCGAAGTGTATAAAATCATGCATGGGATAGAAAAGGTGAATAAAGAAAAAATATTTTCTCTGTCACCCAACACTAGGACTAGGGGGCACTCCCTAAAGCTCCAAGGTAGGAAAATTAGGACTAATAAAGGGAAATATTTCTTCACCCAGAGGGTCATTGGGTTATGGAACTCACTTCCAGAGGAGGTTGTGACAGCTGTCAGCCTGGACAGCTTCAAGGCAGGATTAGACAGATTCATGGATACCAAGGGAATCAGTAGTTACTGAAATGGACATCCAAGTGCCACCTCTGTGTTGATGGAGGCAGGCAGGATTTTCCCCGGGTACTGGTTGTGGGGGGTCGGGAGCAGGTGAGGGTTTTGCCCTCCTTTCTGCTAGAGATCCCTGTGTACAACTAGTGGGCCACTGTGTGACACAGAATGCTGGACTAGATGGGCTGAGGCCCGATTCAGCATGGCTCTTCTTATGTTCTTATATGTTCTTAATAATAATAATACTGCTTATTTCTATTCCGCTCTTCTCACCCTGAAGGGGACTCAGTGTGGATTACAATACACATACGACAGACAGTCCCTATCGGAAAGACATACAATTACACATAGACAAATACAGTGCAGTTTTTTAGAAGGACTTCTTCTTTCCTGGCTGCGTCATACAAGTGGGAGTCATCAGGTGTGAATGCTCCATTACATCATTGTTGTTATGTCCCTGCGTCTTTGTGCCATCACGTCACAAGGGGGTGCTGTTGTTCCATCCTCATGACAGGAGCCTCTTGTTTCCACCACTTCCGCCTCTCCCTTCTCCGTCAGCCTATTTCAGACAAGTCTGTGCAAAAGTCCTTCCCCACTTTTATGGTCCCCAATTTGTTGTTAATTCACAGCTGGGCTGTTGAACTGCTTGGGTAAACAGTAGACAGGGCTCACAGCTGGCGTCTAACTCAGCCCGGGATTCGATCCTGCAATCTTCAGATCTTCAGATTGCCAGCACAGCTGTTGTTACCGCTGTGCTATCTCTCCGGCCCCACTCTAGCACAGTGTTTCCCAACCTTTTTTGAGCCGCAGCACATTTTTTACATTTACAAAATCCTGGGGCACACCACCAACCAAAATGACACAAAATGACACTCTAACACAGTAATACATATAGTTAATATGTTTTTAAATGTATTTATACACTCAGTGTGAAACCTGGGCCTGTTTCGGTGAACACAACATAGATATCCTGGCAGGAATGGCAGAAAGACACACACGAAGGTCTTGCTCAACAGCTGGGAGTTATAGTTCACGTGCAATCAAAGAGCATTCTGAACTCCACCAATGATGGAATGGAATCAAACTTCCCACACAGAACTACCATAACCAAGAGAAAATACTATAAGAGTTTGGTGGGCATTGACCTTGAGTTTTGAAGTTGTAGTTCAACTATACCCAGAGAGCACTGTGGACTCAAACAATGTTGGATCAGGACCAAACTTGGCATGAATACTCAGTTTGCCCAAATGTGAACACAGATGGAGTTTGGGGAAAATAGACCTTGACATTTGGGAGTTACAGTTTCTGGAATTTATAGTTAACACACAATCAAAGAGCATCCTGAACTCTTGCAACAATGGAATTGAACCAAACTCATTACCAACAGAAAGTACTGAAGGGGTTTGCTTGGAAATTGGCCTTGAGTTTGGAAGTTGTAGTTCACCTACGCCCAGAGAGCACTGTGGACTCAAACAATGTTATGTTATGTTGTTATTTGTTTTCTATCCAGAATCACAATGTTGGAAGGAGTCTCACCACTTTAAGGTCCCTAAAACGGGCATGGGAAAACTTTGGCCCTCTGGGTGCTTTAGACTTCAACTCCCAGTGGCTGAGGGGGGGGGGGAGGAAAAGGACCTGAGGCTGCTAGGAATGGTGGGAGTTGGAGTCCAAAACACCTGGAAGGTCCAAGTTTGCCCATGCCAGCTTTCGACAAAGACCTCTTCCTCCCCCTTCGTGCCCTTTCTTCCCCCTCCTGCCAAACACTTTTTCTTCTCCACTCGGGCTCCCTTCTTCCCAGCCTCGCTCTGCTCACTTTGCCTTGCTTTGCTCACGCTGCCGCTTCTGCCGCCATTTTGATCTGAGGGGGCAGCATGAGCGTGTTCAGGAGGGGAGGGGGGAGGGAGGAAGACGTGGGGCGAGTCTGCGCAGTAGCACCCACACAGGTCACGTCTTCCTCCCAACCTCCCCTCTCCCCTCCTGAAGAAGGGAGCCCGAGTGGACAAGAAAAAGTGTTCGGCAGGAGGGGGAAGAAAGGGTATTGGAGATTCCAATTTCCCATGGCACACTGATGATCGCTCACGGCACACTAGTGTGCAGCGGCACACCGGTTGGGAAACACTGCTCTAGCATTTTTTTGGCAGATAAAGCAAAAGGCCTTGTAAAATTATGACTCACATGATTCCATAGAACTGTCACGGCAGTTGATGGGTGTCAAACTGCATTCATTCTTTAGTGTTTCGCCAATGATTAGGGCTTCTAAGAGTTGAAGTTCAAAAGACAAGTTTGAAAATCACTTCTACACATGCTAAACTCAAGTCCCATTTTCACTGCCATACAATGCAATTTGAAATTGCTGAATATGGTCAGTGTAGAATAATATAATGTCATTTAACAGCATTATATGCATTATATTAAACCGGGTAGGGCCTAGGGCCCATTCTACACTGCCATATAAATCTGCATTATCTGCCTTGAACTGGATGCCATGGCAGTGTAGACTCAGGCACCTTCTACATTGTCATATATTCCAGATTGTCAAAGTAGATAATCCACATTATCTGCTTTAAACTAGATTATATGAGTCTACGCTGCCATATGACCTAGTTCAGAGCAGATAATCTGGATTTTACATGGCAGTGTAGAAGGGGCCTCCTATAATCCAGTTCAAAGCAGATAATGTGGATTATCTGATTTGATAATCAGGATTATAAGGCAGTGTATAACGGGCCTAGGAGTAACTCCTATCAGTGGCAATGGATGGAAAATAACCCTAAATCATCCTTTCCAACCTTTCTTTCCCCCCCTTGATCAATCATCACCTTCTTAACTGTGATAGGAAATGAATGTGGAGGAAAAGAGATATTTGGCTGAGCTGGAGATTGAGCTCTCAGGGTCCATCTACACCGCTATATAATTCAGATTATCAAAGAAGATCATCTGAATTCAAAAACTGGGTTATATGGCAGTATAGATGGGGCCTCAGATGTGAAGTGTATTGAGTCAGGCCCCACTTACACTGCCACATCAAATCCAGATTATCTGCTTTGAACTGGATTATATGGCAGTGTAGACCCATATAATCCAGTTCAAAACAGATGATCTTAGTTCAGAAGATAGATTATATGGCAGTGTAGAAGGGGCCTCAGATGTGAAGTGTGTTGAGTCCAGATTGTCTGCTTTAAACTGGATTATACGGCAGTGTAGACCCATATAATCTGGTTCGAAGCAGATAATCTGGAACCAGATACTGAATATATGGCAGCGCCAGGAGCCTGCAAAGAGCACGAAAATAGTGCTGGAAGGGTTAATCCCAGGAGGCTTGCATATCCCAGGACCATTCATTCCTCTGTGTGTGTGTGTGTTTGTGTGTGTGTGTTGTGGATCCCGCTTGTTCATCTGCCGGCCCACGATAAACCCGTCCTGGGATGTGGGCCTTGGGGGCTTCTGCTCCGGGGCAGGTGCGGATTTTCCCGTGGTACCCGCTGCTTGCTCAGATGCCCAGGCCAGACTCGATTCGGCGCAGTTTCCGAGCTGGCCCCCAACCTGGGGACTGCCCATCCAAGCGGATGGAAACCTGTCCTGCCAAAGCCCCCAAAGTCTATAATTACCCCTCCCTTCCTCCCTCCCTTCCCTCCCTCTCCCCCTCTCCCCCTCCCTCCCTCCACCCGGGGCTTTCGGGGAAGGAGGCGCCTAATTGCATTAACCTAGTTAGCCCAGCCTGGCATGGATGCCTCCCAAGAGCAATTTAGGACCAGGCTGCCATTGCCCCTTTCCTTTGGGCCTTGGAAAGCCACCGTTCCCATGAGTGGCAGTTTGGTGAGGCACCCCCTCCCTCCTTGGCAGAGAAGGATGGGGGCCTTGCAAAACTACAACTTCCATAGATCCACAGCTTTAAGCCATTGCAAGTGGTGTCAGGACTGCTTTAATTCTGAAGTCTAGATACACCCACCCACTGAAGAATGATTGCAGTTTGACACCCCTTGAATTGCCCTGGCTCAAGGCTATGGCATCCAGGGAGTTGAAGTTTGATGAGGCACCAAACCCCTATGGCAGAGAAGGCCTTGTAAAGTTACATCTCCCAGGATTCCATAGGATTGAGCCACATGGCAGTGAAACTGGTATCAAACTGCATTTCTTCTGTGTGGAGAAGGCATGGGCAAACTTGGGCCTTTTAGGTGTTTTGGACTTCAACCCCCACAATTCCTAACAACCTACTGGGTGTTAAGAATTGTGGGAGTTGAAGTCCAAAGCACTTGGAAAGCCAAAGTTTGCTCATGGCTGGTGTATAAGCACCACAAATGTCTCTTTTGAACACATTTCTGGTTAGAGCTGTCTAGAGCTTGGAATAATTGTTTTTTCCCCCACCACAACTCCCAGAATCCACTCTCTGTCTGGGGGATTCTGGAAATTGCAGTTCCCACCAAGTGGGAACTACACCCTACTTTTTAGGAGCAGCTTCCCAGTGAGTCCAATATGATAGTCACACACACATCATTTTAAATTCCTCTTATTGAAATGCTAGCATTGACATTGGAGACCATGGGTACATCTCTACCTTTGAATTAATGTAGTTCAAAACCATTTGAACGTCCCTGCCCCAAGGCAATGGAACCCTGGAAGTTGTGAGAATGCTAAACTCCTTGTAAAACTACAACCCCCAGAATTCCATAGCAGCTAAAATGATGTAGAATTGCATTCATTTAACAGTGTAGATGAACTCCTAGACACCAAGCCCCAAAGACCTTCATCATCTCCCCTTAGGACAGTGTTTCTCAACCTGGGGGTCAGGACCACTGGGGGGGGGGGTGTCATGAGGGGGGTATCAGAGGTGTTGTCAAAGACCATCAGAAAACAGTATTTTCTGTTGGTCATGGGGGTTCTGTGTGGGAAGTTTGGTCCAATTCTATTGTTGGTGGGATTCAGAATGCTCTTTGATTGTAAGTGAACTAATAATCCCAGCAACTAAAACTCCCAGATGTCAGCATGTTTCCCCCAAACTCCACCAGTGTTCAAATTTGGGCATATTGAGTATATCCATGCCAAATTTCATTCAGATCCATCATTGTTTGAGTCCACGGTGCTCTCTGGATGTTGATGAATTACAACTCCAGAACTCAAGGTCAATGCCCACCAAACCCTCCCTGTATTTTCTGTTGGTCATGGGAGTTCTGTGTGCCAAGTTTGGTTCAATTCCATGGTTGGTGGAGTTCAGAATGCTCTTTGATTGTAGGTTAAATATAAATCCCAGCAATTACAACTCCCAAATGACAAAATCATTCCCCGCAACCCCACAGATACTCAAATTTGGGAGTGTGGGGCATTTGTACCAAATTTGGTCTAGTGAATGAAAATACATCCTGTATATCTGCCCTTAATTGGGTGGGCTCTTTTCTTTGGAACCACTGGCAACGAGTGGAATGGAAGGGGACATCCTCTGGAAAATCACCACTTACATGTGGAGTTCCTCAGGGGGCCATTCTATCTCCACTGTTATTTAACATCTACTGTATAAGCAACCACTCACTCAGGTAGTTCCGAGTTATCGGCTGGAATGTTATCAGTATGCAGATGACACCCAGCTCCTTCTACAGATGGACGGCCGACCGGACTCGGTTCTTGATAACTTCACATCTTGCCTTGAGGCCGTAACAGGTTGGTTGCGTTCCAACAGACTGGGGGTGAATCCAGCAAACATGGAGATTTTGTGGCTGGGTCATTCAGGATTAGATGAGAGTAGGTTGCCTACTATAGACAGTAGGCATGCTAAAATTGAAACGGAAATCTAATTGATTCGTTAGAAATTCGTAATTAATGGGACTTTTGTTGTTTTACGGCTCGCTGTCGTGAACCCGGAAGTAGACTTCCTTTTACGGCACTTCGCGGCGCCATTTTTGTATCTGGGCCGTAAAGCATTCGTATGGCTTCGTTGCCCTTTTTAAGCGTGTTTGTCATTGGCTGAGGAGAAAGGCCCCCGCGCGCCTCTCTGCCTCTCTCTAGCCTCGATCCAGGCTAGAGAGAAGCAGAGGGTGCGCGGAGCCTTTCAGCTAAAATATAAGCCGACCCAGGCTTGGGTCGGCTTATATTTAGCTGGAAAGGCGCCTGCGCACCCTCTGCTTCTCTCTCAGCCTGGATCCAGGCTAGAGAGAGGCGGAGAGGCGCGTGGGCTTTTCCAGCTAAAATATAAGCCGACCCAGGCTTGGGTCGGCTTATATTTTAGCTGGAAGAGCGCCCGCGCACCCCTCTGCTTCTCTCTAGCCTGGATCCAGGCTAGAGAGAGGTGGAGAGGCGCGGGGCTTTTTCAGCTAAAATATAAGCCGACCCAGGCTTGGGTCGGCTTATATTTTAGCTGGAAAGGGGGCCCGTGCGCCCTCTGCTTCTCTCTAGCCTCGATCCAGGCTAGAGAGAAGCAGAGGGCGCTGGCCCCTTTCAGCTAAAATATAAGCCGACCCAAGCCTGGGTCGGCTTATATTTTAGCTGGAAAGGGGCTCAGCGCGCCCCTCTGCTTCTCTCTAGCCTCGATCCAGGCTAGAGAGAAGCAGAGGGGCGCGTAGCGAGCCTTCTTTTCCAGCTAAAATATAAGCCGACCCAGGCTTGGGTCGGCTTATATTTTAGCTGGAAGGGGCCCAGCGCGCCTCTCTGCCTCTCTCTGGCCTCGATCCATGGATCGAGGCAGAGAGAGGCGAGGGGGTGAGCGAGGCACTGGCGAGAGGGGGGAAGAGGGGCGAAGAAGAGAAAAGAAGGGATGGGGAACCAAAGAGCAAAGGAAGGAATGAAAGAAGAGGGTAGAGAAGGAAGAAAGGAGGGAAGGGGAAATAATAAGGGCGGGGGAGAATCGTACTTCACTTTCACAATTGTCCTGAGAGCTAGTACCTAGTAGCTACTACCTCTTATATTTATGTTATACATTACAGCTCCACTTAATTGCACTGCAGAGGTGAAGGGAATGTTCCCCTTGATTTTTAACTGTTTCCCTGCTTTTCCTACTTTAGAACCACTTTAGAATTTCTTTAGTACTTAAGTTGCATTTTAGCACTTTTTGGAAAATTTTTTGTAAGTCTTTGATATACTAATCAAAAAAAAATCCCCCATTTGATTTTAGAATCCCGATTTTAGGATTCTAAACCAACCCTAATAGACAGTGAACCTCTATCTCCAGCTATCAGTCAAAAGCCTTGATGTCATTTTTGACTTGTTATTGACAATGGAAGCCCAGGTCTCCGCCGTTAGTAAGTCGGCCTTTTCCCATCTTCGACAGGCTAGGCAGCTGGCACCCTACTTGTCCAGGGATGACCTGGCCACAGTAGTTCATACCACAGTAACCTCAAGACTTGACTATTGTAATGCACTTTATGTTGGCCTTCCCTTGTCGGTGACCCGGAGACTTCGACTAGTACACAATGCAGCGGGAACCTGTTCTATACCAAATGCACTGGCTTCCGGTCGAGTTCTGCATTACTCACAAGGTGCTGGTTCTAACCTTTAAGGCCTTGCATGGCCAAGGGCCAGCATACCTACGGGAACACCTTTCTCCATGTCGACCCTTGAGATTACCTCGACCAGACCATCAGAATCCGGGTTGATGCCAAATGGGCATCCTTAGTGCATGGGTCATGGCATTAGAAGGGTGAGAAACTCTGCCTTAAGACATTCCGAAAAAGGATGCGGGATAGCCAAGGATATGATGGGGGGTTGTAGTTTACAAGGCGGCCTTCTATGCCAAAGAATGGTGGTATCTCACAAGACTACAACTCCGATGATAACAGCATTGAGCCATGGCAGATAAAACAGTGTCAAACTGCATTCATTCTACACTACAGATGCACTCATTGATGCCAAGGAGCGACCCTAGGGCTGGGGTGTGAGGAGGAAGGAAAACAAGAAGAGGAACTGGAAAGAAGCAGGGACAGGGCCCAACTATAATTTGATTTGGCCCTGTATTAGGGTCTCATTAGACACCGAAAGTGGCCTTGGCACCAAGGCATGTAATCACATTACGCTCATTAGAAAGTCAAATGGTTGTAGTTGGGAAGTGAAGGCAGGGAAGGAACAATCCCTTTGCCCTCTGGGAGTGTGTGTGTGTGTTTTTGTATGTTTGTGTGTTTATATATGTTAGTGTGTCTAGGGAGAGCTCCCTCCACACACACACACACACACACACACACCCCAGCTTCCCTTGGACTTGCTACCCTAACACTCCCCCATTCAAACCTTCCATTGTAAAGGGGGAACTGTTTCTTCTGTGGTGCCACTTTTGTGTCTCTGTGTGTGTTTGTCCTTTAGTGTGGTGCAGATCAAGCGGAAGAACTGGAGGAAGGGGGGGGGGGAGAAAACACCCGGGTGTGTATCTTGTCACTTTTCTGTCTTGACTTGGCATTAAGTCCCTTTCAAACACATATCTTCAGTCTCTTGGGTTGGACTCACTAGCCATGGCAGCAGTTTGTAAGCACTCACAATACACTTTTAAAAAGAGGGGGGTGTCTCCCTTTTGCACCCCCAAACCAAGGTATCAAATAAGGGAAAACACCCCAAAATAGAGCAGAAGTTTTAGGGGTGGGTGGAGGGAGGGAAATATGACTTGGCACTGGAAGGAACCAGCGTGTGGGCTTACATGAGTGACAGCCATTCAGGCCTTTGAAACCAGCTTTTTCTCTTCTCTGCTCTGCTTTCCCCAATCTGAGAAACAATAACAATATTCATAGAAATGCACCTCCCCTTGGGTTGTATTCAAATGAATTGGGCATTCATCTGGCTAACTTCTCCCTACAAAAGCTGTCTGATCAGAAGCAACTAGTATATTTATTGTGCTTCCACAGGGTGGGAGGGAGGAAATTCATTACATGGCAGTGTAAATGGGGCCTTAGGTAACATCTACACTGACCATTTAATGCAGTTCGAAGTTAATATCAAACTATAGGGGTCCAGACAGCAACTCCCACAAAAGTGTTCAAAAGAAATCCCTTAATGTGCATCAGTGTGCTGTGGTGTCTGTCCTTACCATCTGGGCCTCAAACCGCTTCCAAGATTTCCTCTATAATCAATCATATGTACAGCAAAACCATTTTATTCTATACCAGTTCGAAACTACATTAAATGGTCAGTGTAGATAAGGCCATTGGGAGCACCCACATTGTAGAATCCAGTGTTTTTCAACCTTTTTTGAGCCGCGGCACATTTTTTACATTTACAAAATTCTGGGGCACACCACCAACCAAAATGACACTCTAACACAGTATTACATACAGTTAATATGTTTCTAAATGTATTTATACACTCAGTGTGAAACCTGGGCCTGTTTCGATGAACACAACATATATATGACTTCCTCTCACATATTTATACGTGGCAATCATGTCTTCTCTCAGCCTTCTCTTCTTCAGGCTAAACATGCACAGCTCTTCAAGCTGCTCCTCATAGAGCTTGTTCTCCAGACCTTTGTGAAATTTCACCCTGAGTGAAACTTGCTTCCAGTTAACTATGGATGCCATGAAGCTGTTATAAACAGTTCCTTGGGGGGGAGGCAACTCTCAAAAAATCCAGTAAAATAGTAAAAAAAACCCCAACATTTGCAAGTGGAGAGGCTCAATTTGTTTCTTGGAAACCTTTGAGGGGGCTGCTAGGAGGGGGGAGAGTGCCAATTTTCCACGGCACACCTGATGATCGCTCATGGCACACAAGTGTGCCATGGCACACTGGTTGAGAAACACTGGTATAATCAATGCAGTTTGACACCACTTTCACTGCCTTGGGTCAAGACTATGGTATCCCGGGATTTGTAGTTTTACTCTGTCTCTAGCCTTCTCTGCTAAATACTGACCGGCCCCCTCCTACACTGCCATATAATGTAGATTATCAGATTTGAACTGGATTATATGAGGCCCCATTTACACTGCCACATAAAATCCAGATTATCTGCTTTGATCTGGATTATATGGCGGTTTAGACTAATATAATCCACTTCAAAGCAGATAATCTGGATTTTATATGGAAGTGTAGATGTGGCCTGAGTCTACACTGCCATATAATCCAGTTCAAAGAAGATAACCTAGATTTTATATGGCAGTGTAAAAGGGGCCTGGGTCTCACCAAACTATAGCTCCTGAGATTGTGTAGCATTGAAGCATGGCAGTTACACGAGTGTTAAGATGCATTCATTTGACAGTATATTTGCATCTCAAAAGGCATTTTATTGTTGTTGTTGTTTGCTGTTGTGTGCCTTCAAGTCTTTTCTGATTTATGGTATTCTTATCACAGGACTATCTTGGCAAGATTTGTTCAGAGGGTGTTATGCCATTGGTTTCCCTTGAGGCTGAGAAAGTGTGTCCTGCCCAAGGCCACCCAGTGGGTTTCCATGACTAAATGAGGATTTGAACCCAGGGATGCATCTACACTGTAAGTTTAATGCAGTTGGGTACCACTTTAGCTGCCAGGGTACGATGCCATGGGATGCTGGGAGTTGTAGTTTTCCAAGGTCTCTAGCTTTCTCTGCCAAGGAGTGCCCACCTCACTAAACTACAGCTCTTTGTATTCCACAGCATCAAGTCTTTGCAATTAGAGCAGTATCAAACTATATAAATTTTACAGTGTAGATGCACCTCTTGTCTCCAGTATCTTAGTCTAGCACTCACATCACTTCAATGTGGGATCTAAAATAGTGTAGGTATGTGTGTTGTTATGATGGTTGGACCCACAAAACATCATAGCATGGGGCGGGGCTACAATCCCCAGCCAGCATGGCCATAGTAGCCTCATTGTTAGTGGATTCTAGGACTTTGTAGTCAAAAAACCCCAATCCTTCCAAAGTCTAGATGGGAGCTCAATAGCCAGAAATGAGTTCAAAGGTGACACTTTGGTTGCATCTTCACTGTAGAATGAATTGCCATGGCTCAATTCTGTGGAATTATTGGAGCTGTAGTTTTACAGACTTTGGGCTTCTCTGCCAAAAGGTGCTGGTACCTCACTAGATAACAACTCCCATGACACCATAACATTGGAGTCCAAGAGAAGTCTAACTGCATTAACTCTACTGTGTAGATACACCCCAAGAGCACTCCATAGAAAGAGCTATTCCATCAAAAGAGTGGAAGGGAGGAGAAAGAAGAAGAAAATGAGGAATCTAGACAGAAATGTGGATTGACACAGAAGGTATGCCTACACTGCAGAATGGATGCAGTTTGAAACCACTTCAACTGCTAGAGCTGAGTGCAATGGAATTCTGAGAGTTATAGCTTTACAAAGTCTTTAGACCTCTCTGCAAAAGTGTGCTGATGCTCACCAAACTACAACTCCCAGAATCCCATAGCAATGAGCCATTGCAGTTAAAGTGGCGTCAAACTGGATCAATTCTGCAGTATAGATGCACCCAGAGAAGGTTTTGAACTGATATGGAATGTATCTATATTGCAGTTTGACAGCACTGTAACTGCCATGACTCAATACAATGGGATTATGAGAGCTGTAGTCTTGTAGGCTTTCTGCCAAAGAGTGCTGGTGCCTCACCAAACTACAACATCATATTTCCATGGTTTTGAGACACTGCGTTCATCCTGCAGTGTAAATGTGCCCAGAGAGGGTTTAATAGAAGCAGGATACAGTGTTCCCTCATTTATTGCAGGGGTTCCATTCCAGGACCACCCGCAATAAGTGAAAATCTGCGAAGTAGGGACACCATATTAATTTTAATATTTATACATTATTTATTTTATAGATTATTTTATTTATTTATTTATTATTTCAATTTGTATACCATCCTATCCAAGTTGGCTCAGGGCGGTTTACAGCACATCGACTGAAAACAGTTTAAACAATACAACAATAAAAACAGTATAAAATCAGAACAGTTACAAATAGTATTGTCATCCACAACCAGGGGTGGCTAAAGGTTAAATGCCTGCCAAAAAAGAGAAGTTTTACAAGTTTTCTGAAAGGCCGGCAGCTCATTAATTGCTCAGACTTTGGCTGGCAGAGCGTTCCACAGGCTCGGTGCCACCACAGAGAAAACCCTCTGTCTAGTTGATGACATGTGGAAGGTTTGTATGGAGGGAATCTTCAGGAGATTTTGATCCTCAGATCGAAGAGGTCTCTGGGGAACGTATAGGAGGAGATGGTCCCTCAACATGGCCTTAAAGGTCAAAACCAACACTTTGAAGATGATCCAGTGCCCGATTGGCAACCAGTGCAGTCGCTGCAAAGTTGGAGTGATGTGAGTCCTGGCCGGCACTCCAGCCAGGAGTCTCGCTGCAGCATCCTGCACTAGTTTGAGCCTCCGGATGACCGACAAAGGAAGACCAATGTAAAGGGCGTTACAGTAGTCTAGCCTCAAGATGACCGACGCCTGGATCACCGTGGCTAGGTTGTTATTGGTAAGATAGGGCGCCAGCCGCCTAGCCTGTCGTAGGTGGAAAAAGGCAGATCTGCTGACAGCAGAGACCTGAGCCTCCATTGTCAGCAGCAGGTCCAACTGGACCCCCAGACTCTTTACTAGAGACGACAGGTGTAGTGCCTCGCCGTCCAGAGTAGGCAGCTGAAGTCCACCCCCCCCCCCCCGACGACCCAGCCAAAGGATCTCCATTTTCGATGGATTCACTCTCAACCAGCTGGCTCGTAGTCAACCAGTCACGGCTTCAAGGCATAGTTGGAAACAATCGGGTACAGAGTCCGGCCGGCTGTCCATCCTCAGCACCAACTAGGTGTCATCAGCGTACTGGTGACACTCCAGACCAAATCTCCGTACCAATTTGGCAAGGGGCCGCATATAGATGTTAAATAATAAAGGGGAGAGAATGGCTCCCCGCGAGACCCCAAAATTAAGGGGGAGCCTCTCAGAAGCCATACCTCCCCTCTCCACTCGCTGCCCCCGGTCAAGGAGAAAAGAGGACACTCATTTAAGAGCAGCCCCCCCCATCATGGCTAGGCGGTGGGTTAACAATGCGTGGTCTGCTGTATCAAAAGCTGCCATGAGGTCCAATAACACGAGCAGTGCTGATTCACCTTGGTCCAATTGGCAACTGAGCTGGTCTGTGATGGCGACTAGCACGGTCTCCGTCCCATGTCCAATACGGGAGCCGGACTGGTAGTGATCTAATGCGGCTGTGTCATTTAGGAACTGCTGCAGCTGGGCCGTTACTGCCCTCTTAATCACCTTACCCAGAAACGGCAAGTTCAAAACTGGGCGGTAACTGGAGGGAACCGAGCGATCTAAGCCTGGTTTTTTCAGTAGCGGACTCACCATCGCCTCTTTCAGTCCCTCTGGAAACACTCCTTGCTCAAGGGAGCAGTTAACTATTTTCAACAGAGGGCCACGTAACCCTTCCCAGCAAGATTTGACCAGCCAGGAAGGGCACGGGTCAAGGGAGTTATGCTGGACATAGAGGCTGTCGAGCCTCTATGTGGTTGGTCTTGCTGCAGTCATGATCCTATCGACAGCCTCTATGTCCAGCAGCTGGAACTGATCAAGAGTGGGTCCATCAAATGGCCACGGAGTCTCAAGTTCACTAACTGTATCAACCGTGGCGGGGAGATCCCGGTGGAGCAGCGAGATCTTGTTTGCAAAAAAGCTCTGAAAAGCCTCAGCTGATGGGGCCAAGTCATTGTCATTTGGGATGGTAGGGACCGTCGTTAAGGACCGAATAATATTAAACAATTTCACTGGGCGTGAGCTGGCAGACTCTATCAAGGCGGCGTAATATAATTTTTTTGTCTCCTTGATAGCATCCTCATAAGCTTTTTAAATAGCTTATAAGCTGATCTTGTTGCTTCGTCACGGATCTCTCACCGCACACCTTCTAGCCGTCTCTTATCCCGCTTCATCACTCATAACTCCTCGGTAAACCAAGGAGAGCAGTTTCTGTGGGGTCGGAGAGGGCATCTGGGAATGATCTCGTCGAGTGCTCTGGAGAGCCCAGTGTTCCAGGCCTCCACCAGCAGTTCGACTGAGTTGCTGACAGGTTCCAAGTCCCTTAGAGCATTCAGGAACTGTGAAGGTTCCATAAGTCTCCTTGGGCGAACCCAAATTGGTTCGGCGCCCTTACAGGGAGGGGTGGTAAGTTCTAACCGGATTCCCAGGACGCAGTGATCCAACCATGGCACCTCTATACATGAGGTAAGGGTCACTTGGATACTGGCACCGAAAACCAAATCCAGGGTGTGACCGGCCTGGTGTGTGGGCCCAGAATTACAAAGAGAGAGTCCTAGCTTCGCCATGGTTGACACTAGGTTCTCCGTTGCTCTAGAAACGAAAGCGGACTCGGCATGGACGTTGAAGTCCCCCAAGACACTAAGTCTAGGGAACCTCAAGGCCCACCCCGATACCGCCTCCAGCAGCGTTGATAGATTCTCTGCTGGTGTGTTAGACGCACGGTACACCAGCAGAAAGGCTATACACTCCTGCAAATCCCACACAAGACCAACACACTCAATCCCAGAGATGTTCAGAGCTGGAATCCTCCTGAGAACAAACTTGTCTCGGGCGAGCATTACCACACCCCCCCTCCCCCCATTTTCTGGTCCTCATCTGGTGGCTAACTACATAATCCGGAGATGCTAACTCTTGCAGGATGACTTCATTGTCCTCCTGCAGCCAGATCTCTGTGATACTGATCAGATCAGCATTACTATCCACGAGAAAATCTCTAATAGTAGCGATCTTATTCCTGACTGATCTAACATTCATTAACACCAGAGAAGGTGGTGGTGGGGGTGGGGGATTTGGAAACCTGTCACTTGTGTGCCTGGGGATAGTTCGCAGGTCAGAGGGGGGAAGAGTCTTTTTCCGACTCTGCCTCCCTCTAGCATTTGGCCTGTGACTACCTCCCATTCCCAGAAATCACCGAGACACCCCCCTCTATGTCCTCAGTAGTTGCACCAATTATTAAGTGCCCTGTCTTCTGCCCACCTCCTGAAAAGGTGGTGGGTGGGGGCTGATCTTGGAGCCTCTCAACATGATGGTAGGCAGGCAACGTTTGGCTGGTGTGAAGTCCACTTCTGCAGGCCTTCGCACATGTCTATTTGAGGAGACCATCTTAGTCTCCTGATCAGGAGATCTGAGGCAATCTGAGATCTGAGGATCTTAGTGGGTTCAGAAGAATTCTGAGTCTTAGTAGGTCCAAGGTAGTCCTGGGTCGGCTTGAGGGAGGAGTTGGACCATTCCCTATGGTTTACCCTGGGGCCAGGGGAACCAGACCTGGCCCAACTCCCAACTTTCTTACCTGCGCTGCCACATTTCTGGGATCCCTGGCCCCCACTGGATGTAAATATTTTATATTATACTGTATATATTTTATTAATATTTTTCAAAAACCCACAAAACAGCAAGTGTGCATAAAGCGAACCACGAAGTAGCGAGGGAACACTGTATTGGGTCTGTGACGGAAGGGATACCTTTCACCTTTTGGGAGCGTTATGAATAAATTATTGAGGGTTATATCTTGAAACTCTGTTTAGTATACTTTTGCTGCTGTTTTAAACCTAACCCTGGTTTTATCTATCAAGGAATATGCAAGTATCTATAAAGCCATGCATTTTTAAAAAATGAAAGAACCCACATACCAACCAGCCCACATTGGTCTCCATTGGCATCTACATCAGGCATGGGCAAACTTCAGTCCTCCAGGTGTTTTGGACTTCAACTCCCACAATTCCTAACAGCCGGTAAGGGCCTGAGGCTGTTAGGAATTGTGGGAGTTGAAGTCCAAAACACCTGGAGGGCCAAAGTTTGCCCATGCATGATCTACACTGTAGAATGAATGCAAATTGACCCAATTGATTCAATGTTATGGCATCTTGGCCAAGCACCAGATGATAAGGTTGAAGGTTGAAGAGAAGGCTGGAGACCTTGTAACACTACAACTCCCACAATTCCTTATCATTAAGATATGGCAGCTGCAGTGATGTCAAATAGTATTATTTCTACAATGTAGATGTCCCCAAGGAAAATATTTTGGATATGAGGAGCGGCTTAAAGAGCTGGGCATGTTTAACCTGCAGAAGAGAAGGCTGAGAGGAGACACGATGAGGGCCATGTATAAATATGTGAGGGGAAGTCATAGGGAGGAGGGAGCAGGCTTGATTCTCCTGCCCTGGAGACTAGGATGCAGAACAATGGCTACAAACTAACTTAGGAAGAACATTAGGAAGAACTTCCTATCTGTGGGAGCTGTTCAGCAGTGGAACTCTCTGCCCCAGAATGCAGTGGAGGCTCCTTCTTTTGAGTCTTTTAAACCAGTGCTTCTCAACCTTCCTAATGCTGTGACCCCTTAATACAGTTCTCCATGCAGTGGTGACCCCCCAACCATAAAATTATTTTTGTTGCCACTTCATAACTGTAATTTTGCTACTGTTATGAATCGTAATGTAAACTCTGATATACAGGATGTATTTTCAT
This sequence comes from Anolis apletophallus, assembly GCA_030556195.1. NCBI lineage: Eukaryota > Metazoa > Chordata > Lepidosauria > Squamata > Anolidae > Anolis > Anolis apletophallus. The sequence goes on along the minus strand of JARBWK010000008.1, from coordinate 31,156,540 downwards.
TCAATGGGCCAAATTTGGCAGAAATATTGGGGGGGGATTGATTTTGTCATTTTGGAGTTGTAGTTGCAGGGATTTACAGTTAACCTACAATCAAAAGCATTCTGAACTTCACCAATGATGGAATTGAACTAAACATGGCATACAGAACCAATAGAAAAGACTGGAAGAGTTTGGTGGGCATTGACCTTGAGTTTAGAAGTTGTAGTTCACCTATATCCAGAGAGCACTGTGGACTCAAGAAATGATGGACCTGGACCAAATATTGAATATGCCCAAATGGGAACATTGGTGAAGTTTGGGGAAAATAGACCTTGACATTTGGGAGTTCTAATTGCTGGGATTTATAGTTCACCTACAATCAAATAGCATTCTGAACCCCATCAAATATAGAATTGAGCCAAACTTCTCACACAGAACCCCCATGATCAACAGAAAATACTGTGTTTTCTGGTGGTATTTGGCGACCCCCCCCCGACCCCCCTCACGACCCCCCCAGGGGTCCCAACCCCCAGGTTGAGAAACACTGTTTTAAACAGAGACTGGGTGGTCATCTGTCAGGGGTGCTTTGAATGCGATTTTCCTGCCTCTTGAAAGGGGGCTTGATGGATGGCCCACTAGGTCTCTTCCAACTCTATGATTCTATGAGGAAGGGAGAACTACATATAGATTTGGGGACCTTAATACATTCATTATTAAGAGGATATAATATTTTTCTATTGTGTTTAATGAAGCCATTTTGCTGATTTAAACTTACACATGGCTGTCTGTCTCTGTCATGGTCTATCAAATACCTGTGAGGCCATTCCTACTAAAAACCAAAGAGTCCACCGTGAGACCCAATAACACAATCCAGCAAGTGAATGCATTGGGAACAGGGTAGGCTGAGTGGTAGGATTCCTGAAGGTGTGGGGGCCAGGTTGAGTTAAGGGGCGTTTCTCAACCTGGGGGTTGGGACACCTGGGGGGTCGCAAGGAGGTGTCAGAGGGATCACCAAAGGCTATCCAAAAACACAGTATTTTGGTCATGGGGGTTCTGTCTGGGAAGTTTGGTCCAATTCTATCGTTGGTGTGGTTCAGAATGTTCTTTGGTTGTAGGTGAACTATAAATCCCAGCAACTACAACTCCCAAATGTAAAGGTCTATTTTCCCCAAACTCAACTGGTGTTCACATTTAGGCATATTGAGTATCCATGCCAAGTTTGGTCCAGAGCCATCATTGTTTGAGTCCACAGTGCTCTCTGGTTGTAGGTGAACTACAACTCCTAAACTCAAGGTCAATGCCCACCAAACCCTCCCAGAATTGTCTGTTGGTCATGGGAATTCTGTGTGCCAAATTTGGTTCAATTCCATCATTGGTGAGGTTCAGAATGCTCTTTGATTGTAAGTGAACTATAAATCCCAGCAACTACAACTCCCAAATGACAAAATCAACCCCCCCCCCCCCACACACACACACAACCCCACCAGTATTCAAATTTGGGCTTATCTGGTTTTTGTGCCAAACTTGGTCCAGTGAATGAAAATACATCTTACATGTCAGATATTTACATTATGATTGAAATCAATAGCAAAATGACAATTATGAAGTAGCAATGAAAATGGTTGGGGGTCACCACAACATGAGAAACTGTATCAAGGGGTTGTGGCAATAGGAAAGTTGAGAACCACTGATGTAGAAGCTCCCAATGCCAACTAATTGTGTATTTATCCACTGCCTGCATCTTTTGGAAATACTTATGTGACAAAATGGGAGAATATAGAAACAGGGAAAAAAATACCAGTCTATTTCATTAGGAATGTTGAGAACCACTGGGTTAAGGGGTCTGCCCCATATCTTTTTCAGGAGATGGGCCATGAAAGCATTAATCTCCCCCCAACCTCTCTGGGAAAACCTCCTCCATGCAAGGAGAAAGAGATGGGAATCTCCAACAGGCAGGGAGGGCGCAGAGAGGCAGAGACTTGAGAACCTGCCCCTTTGGGATTCCCAGGCCTTCTAATCGGCCAATATTGGGATTAAATCCCCTATAATATATGGGGTGTGAAACCTCGTCCGGGCATGAACTCATCCCATTTTCATTAAGGTCTCTTTGGCAATGGCACCATGGACCAGCTGCCAGGGGGAAACAAACACCAGTTGAGTGTGTCCTCAAATCCCTTCCCTCCCACCCTCTCTCTCTCTCTCTCTAGTTTTGTTGTTGTCCTCTTTCCCCCTCTCTTCTCCCCCCCCCTCCCTTTGAAGCCTGTGGGAATGGGTCCGCGTTCATTCCACAACAAATCGCCTTTTCGAAGATCTGGAAGGATGGACAGGGAATGATTCCCACGATGGGATGTGAGGTCTGGCCAACAGGTGTTCGGATTTGGCTATAGGAGATACAGAGAAAGGGGAGGGGGGTGGTGAGAGAGGAGAGTGAGTGAAAGAACTTGACTGCCAGGAATTGAAATAAATAAAATACAACACAACACAACACATACACACATACACAAAGGCTGCCTGGGTCCCTCTTGGTGTCCCTGACATGGCGTGGAAGGCCCAGACAATCGAAATGATATCTTTATTGCTAGGTTCATGTCCTGGGCTATAACATATCAATCCCTGTCGGGGTTTCTCTCGGATGCACCTGGTATTTCAAACTTGTTCTTTTTGTTGTTTTGGCCTTGCAGCTGCCTAAAGCAAGCAAAGGGAGAGAGAAAGAGGAGAAAAGAGAAAGAGAGAGAGAGAGGGAGGCCCTTACAATGTCTCCAAGACGTGTTGGCATGGTTTGCTTAGTCTTTAATGTACCATTAAGCATTGTCTTGACACAATATGGGAACTGTAAAGCATGGCATGTGTTATAATAAAACACATTTTCCAAGGGGGCGAATACACTTTGCAGTGGGAAGCCAGGCCATGCAAGCAAACAAGTAGTAGGCCCAAGTCTTGGGGCTCTTGTTCTAATTCCATTTGATTATTGTCTCCCTTTCGCTGAGCTTTCAACTGGCAATTAAACTTAAGGCCACTGCTTGGCGCCCCCCCTCCCCCTCCTCCTCCCTGATCAGCCAATTAAATTTTATGTCTCCTAATTTTTCACACAGAGGGAAAAAACTGGCCTCTAAAAGACATTGATTTTCCTGCTATCACCTGGCGTTCAGACCTTAGTTCCATTTATCAAGAAGGGGAACGTCAGGCGTTGCATAAAGTGACTCTCTTACCATAAGGCTCTCACCATCCTGGCCTATTGTTTTCCCTTGTTAATAACTCATTACCAGGATTTAACAAATCCACCATTACATATGTTTTGTGTCTCCATATTTTGATCCGTACGATTAAGCAGATGTTACGATTGAAAATTGAAAAGTCCAAGGCTCCTCTCGGCTGAAAGAAAGAGGGCAGCCCCAAACAACGAGCGAACAATGAGATTCAGAAGATCCTCAGAGAAACATTTACCAGCCAATAAACAGGCCCCAACCTGCTCCATTTCAACCATTGTGCCGGCCTGGGCGGGGAATAATTAAGTTTAATAGGGAATAGCTCCGCGTGGTTTTTTCAATGCCAAGATCACAGGTGCGGGGTGGCACGCTGAATGATTCGCCTGATTTTTGCCAAGCTCAAGGGCCCTTCTCTGGGGCTCGCGAGCCGGGGGGGAAACGTGGCCCTGTCTCTTAATGCGGAGCATTACTCTTAAGGCGAACAAAAGGGGCGGAGGGAGGGGGACGGAGTGCCTGGCGCGGCCAAAGAGGCGCACGAAGCGGGCGAGGAAACACAGAGGCGCTTCAGCCGAGCGCGCCGCCAGCTTGGTGCGCAGGGGCCTCCGAGGGTCTCCTCTAAGCCTCGCCCTTCTCCTCCCAAGAACCCCCCCGGGCCTAAGCCGCCCCCTCACAGCAAACTAGGCAGCCCCGAGAAGGCCTCGGCCAGGCCCCAGAGCGCTTTGGCACCCCTTCCCCAGAGCTGGGCGCCTTTCTGGGCAGCTTGGCCAAACTCTCCTCCAACTTTCAGAGCGAGCGTTTGGGTAGGGTGCCTGTTTGGAGACGCGCGTGCGCCCTCCTCACGCCCCGCGTGTCCTAGGACAGGGAGAACCGGCGAGGAACCGGATTTCGAGACCTAAGGGAAGGGAGAAGCCCCTGCCACCGCCCCAGCCCCCTCACTGGTGCCCACGAGGGTCGGAAAGGCCAGAAAAGAGCTCTCCAAGGAAGGGTGCCCGCCTGGCCATGGCTCCGTTGCGCATGGAGCTCTCCAAGAGGGGACCCAAGGAGGCGGGCTGGCCTGGGGCGGGGGCGCGCGGGGCAGGAGGGGCTCGGCCTTCATGGGCTTCCCGAAGGGTCTACGAAGGGGCCACCGCGCCCTCCGACCCAGAGCCCACCCCCCCAGGCGGCGTAGAGGGGGGAAAGCACGGCTCTCCTGTGCGGAATTGTGCCTCTGGCGTTTGCGCCCAGCTTGGTGCTCGGCCTTGCCCTTGGCTCGTGTAGCTCGCTGCCCAGAAGGGCCAGAGGAGGGAGGGCAATGTGCCCCGGCCTCAGGCGAGACCTGGGAGTCCCATGGAGCCCTGGAAACCCTGGCCTCTCCCTTTCTTCCCCCAACCATTCCTCCATCCCGTTCTCCTTCCTGCGCACCTGCTCGGAGGCCACTTGTTGCGCAGCGCGCTCTCTCCAAGCGGTTACAGCGTTGCTCTCCAACTCGAGGGCTTTCCGAGGCAGGCCACCCTTTCCACGCCAGCCAAAGGCACCTTTCTGGGTTACGTGGCTGGAAAATGGCCTCGAGGGGCGAAGGGAGCATTTCCCCTTGAACTCAAAGTAGGAGGGAGATTCTCGCCACGTTTGGCGCACTGACATCTCCAAAACGTGCCCAAAGTATTCTTGGCGATTGGGAAGAAGATAGCGTTAGGGACAGGGTTTGCGAGGTACAAAGGAAGAACCCGCCTTGGATGGAAAGGAACCCAAGTCATTTTCGATGATGATTTCCCATTTTCTGAGGGGGAAAGAAAGAAACCACCCTGCTTTCCGCACAGTGGCGTTTAGTTTCTTGGCGACGTGCGCACAAACACCGAGGACGACCTCGGCTGAGAAACAACAGTGTGGCCCATGCACATTCCTTCCCAATTAAACCGATCCTTTTTGGGTTGCTTGAGCAACTCTCGGCCTTGGCTTGAATCGCGTCTCTGGGAAACTGGAGTGAGTTTTCGGGGACACAAACGAGGAAAGAGGAAGCAAGGCAGACGTCCTCCCCGCGCGCCTTGGGCGAAGTGGTGCAGAAAGGAAAGCAAAGCAGGGAAAGGATTTGGAAAGAGGCGAAACCCAAGTTTGCCTGACCCGGCCCTTCGTGGCTTTCGGGTCGAGCTTTGGCCCAAGACCTCTTTGCGTTAGCAACGGCCCGTTTCCACGTCGGTGCGAAATATTTGGGACTTTTTGTGTGTGTTGTTTTGTGGAAGGCTGGAGGAGCTCAATGAGCACCCACCAGAAGCTCACCAAAAGGCCCCCCTCTTCCTTCCCAGCGCTTTCAATGGGTGGAAAAGTGAATGGTTGTTGTCAAAGTGGTTGAGGCTTGGAAAGAAAAAGAAGGGGTGTTGTTCAAAAAACAAAACCAAACCAGAAGAATCTCTCACATACAAAAAAACCTTGGAAATGGGTAGATTTCGCAGGTGTAGGGAGCAAGTTAACAAGCATGGCGGGCGCGGGCTCCCCCAGGGCGGCGAGTGTGACAGGGACAGCTGGCTCCGTTTTCCCTGTGAAAACCCCCCCTGGGCGGACCATACACAACGACAGTGACCTTTCTGCAGGGGGAACCAGAGCCGGCCCTTTGACTGAATTAGTCACAAAGGCGTCTTGCTATGACTTTTGTTCCGCCCCAAAGCCGGGAAAGATGGTGTTTAATAGGAGAAGGGTTGTCCCCAGCTTTCTCGTGCTCCTCCAAGAAATATGACCGGTCTCATTCCAGGGAGCTCGTTTCTCTTCCTCACTCTTTTCCAGCCCCCTTCCCCCCCTCTTTCTCTCTCCAAGGAGAGCAGGAGCCCAAGAGGAGCACTTGCTGCCACAGGCTGCGCGCCTCTTCTTTCTTCCCTCTCCAAAAACAGGAGCGCTCTCTCTGTGTCTGGGCGCAGAAGCGGCGACTTTATCCATCTTTTCATGATCTGACAATACTTGGAAATGCATCATTGTCACTGGGGGTGGCTTGATAGATGAGCCCCAGGCGCGGGGCCTTTCTCCAAGGTCAAGTTGAAGATTCTGGTTTGGTGTTTAACTGAAGTTTGGTTAACAATCCCCGCCTGTTAAGTCGCCTCTTATCCTTGGAGAGAAATCCTTCCCCAAACGCCTTTTCTTCTTGATGTCTCTCTTTTGGAGATTTGGGAAGGGGGGAGTCGTGGGGGGGGGGGGGGGCGCGAAGGGAGGGAGAGGTCTCTTTGCTTAAGCTCTGTCTCCAAGGAAAGTGGAGGACTCAATCCCAGGGATTGGCGCCTGAAAAGACTTGCCTTCTCAAGTAGGCAAGAGTTCTTTCTCCCACTCTGGACTTTCCACAGTTTCCAACAGACCCCACAACCTCTGAGGATGCCTGCCATAGATGTGGGCAAAACGTCAGGAGAGAGTGCTTCTGGAACATGGCCATACAGCCCGGAAAACTCACAGCGACCTACTTGCCTTCTTTGCCAAACTTTTCCATCTTTCTTTTCTGGCTGAGCAATAGACACCTTCTTTCCCACTTTCCTTCTCTTTTTTTTAGGAACCCAAAACTGGTTTGTGGCAAAGACAGCCTTGGGAGGCAACACTTCATTTTTAAAATACTTGACTTGAATCTGTTGTCTTTTCTTGGAAATCAGAGCTGTTGGGCTTTAAAAAAACCCCCTCACTTTGGAGTGATTCCACCATAGATATAACAGAGTGCCAGAAGCACACTTCATAACCAGCAGAAACTTACTTGTGGTGAGTCAGAATTAGCTTCCATTCAAGAGGATGGAACAGGATTGCAGAGACAGAACTTTAGGTTCAAATATATATCATTCTAGATAGAAAAGGGTCTTGGAGCCAACTAGCTTGCTAAGCTCATCTTCTAAGGAAGGTGAAATGATAAAATATCAAAAGTATCCATGCAGCTACATTTTGCCTGGAGAGTGGCAAAATGCATCCTCACTGGAAGGGAGACAAAAGCAGAAGAGAAAGGACCAAAATGGAGAGTGACCACATGACTCAAAGCAAGTGCAATTAAAAAAATACTTTAATATCTCAAAAATACCTTCAAAAAAGTTACTTAATCCCTCACAGAGATTCCATTGCTATATCTCCAAAGGGGGGAAGGAGATAGTGACAAGGAAGAAAAGCAAGACAAAGCCTCTTTTGGGATAAGCATGCATAGGAATGTAGGGGAGAAGAAATCCCTCACTCTAATCTGATATCTACGCCTAGCTACTCATTGAGGACTGGAGACTTGTGCAGTCAGGGATGAAACTCAACTTCTCTTTGCGTTTTCTTTTGCCTCTTTTGGACAACTTTCCTCTGGCTTCCACCTCCTGTTCTCTCTCTCTCTCTCTCTCTCTCTCTCTCTCTCTCTCTCTCTCTCTCTCTGCCTCAGAGATGATTGATATTTGTTATTCAGCCCAACTTTTTTTATTTACCTTGCACAATAAAAAAAATGTTGGGGAGGACCCAATGTGATAAATGGGCGAGATGCAAATCCCATTGAATGGCCGGGCAAGTGTGTCTCGCTGGGGCTGAATGCAGTCGGTCTGCGCGCACTCAGGAGCCCAGGGAGCTGATCAAAGCCCCCTTTCTCTTTCATCCCTGGTCTTCCCCTCCAAACGATTTCGATACAATATGTTTCCATGATGCCCTGAATGGGCTCGGGACACAGAACTCATTACAGCCCAGCTAGTTCTGCCGATCCCTTTGTTCGGAGGCAGAAAGTCAAAGAGAGCAAGAGGGAGCTTGGGGAGGGAGAGCCCAGCCCTTGGAGCAGCCTCTTGCCAGCTTCTCTCAAATGCAAAAGCCTGCGTCATTTTTCACAAGGTCTCGTCTTGATATCCTCAAAAGACAAGCTGTGCAACCGGCTTTGGCCTTCTCTGACATTCATTAAGCCCCTGTCCAGGCGATCTGTTTTTCCCTATTATATGCATTTCTCAGCAGGGCATTTTTTTTGCTCATTTTTTTGGGCCAGACCTTTATTTATTTATTTTGCAGCTGCCAGTTAAACTATGAATATATTTTGGGGGTTTTTTTTGTGTGGAAAGGAGTAAAAGGGAACTCTTACTGTGCACTCTTCCATTTCAAGGTGCCTCCATGGGTATGAGAAAGAAGAGTTTGTGCTCCCATTTGCCAGGCTAGAATGAATTGAGAAAAGAATCCTGCTTCATCCTGTGATAACGCATTCATTGTTTCCCCAAAGTTTTTTTGTTTGCGTTGCTGTGAGTTTTCTGGGCTGCATGGCCATGTCCCAGAAGCATTCTCTTCTGACGTTTCACCCACATCTATGGCAGGCATCCTCAGAGGTTGTGAGCTCTGTTGGAAACTAGGGAAATTGGGTTTATATATCTGTGGAAAGTCCAGGGTGGGAGAAAGAACTCTTGTCTGTTGGAGCTAGATGTGAATGTTTCAATTGGCCACCTTGATTAGCATTGAATTACCTTGCAGCTTCAAAGCCTGGCTGCTTCCTTCCTGGGGGATTCCTTAGTTGGGAGGCATTAGCTGGCCCTGATTGTTTCCTGTCTGGAATTTCTGGTTTTTTAGTGTTGCTCATTATTTACTGTTTTGATTTTAAATTTCCTTTATTTATGAAAGAGTGTAAATAAAGAGCAAAACTAACAAAAGGGAATTCCAGACAGGAAACAATGTGTGACTTGTTACTGCCTGGGGGAATCCTTTGTTGTTCTGGGGTTTGTAGTTTAGTGAGGCTGTTAAAAGCTCCTCCCTAAACTGCAAACCCCATAATTCTGAAGGAGGCAGCAACCAAATTTAAAGTGGATTAATTCTCTAGTGTGATGAGGCCCCAAGTCCCACTGAACACATGGAGGGGCCTTCTAAGTCCATCCTGTGCTGACATGAGTCTTCATGGAACCCTCCCAGGAAGCATCTACACTGCTAGCCACCATTTCCTTGGGAGTAAGTCCCACTGAACACATGGAGGGGTCTTCATAAGGGAAAAGCCTCTAGGATCATTGCCAGTGGGTTACTATGTGTTTTCAGGGCTGTATGACCATGTTCCAGAAGCATTCTCTCCTGATGTTTCACCCACATCTATGGCAGGCATCCTCAGAGGTTGTGAGCTCTGTTGGAAACTAGGAAAATTGGGTTTATATATCTGTGGAAAGTCCAGGGTGGGAGAAAGAACTCTTGCGTGCTTGAGCAAGTGTGAATGTTGCAACTGGCCACCTTGATTAGCATTGATTGACCTTACAGCTTCAAAGCCTGGCTGCTTCCTGCTTGGGGGAATTCTTAGTTGGGAGGCATTAGCTGGCCCTGATTGTTTCCTGTCTGGAATTTCTGGGTTTTAAAAAAAGTGGTGCTCATTATTTACTGTTTTGATTTTAAATTTACTTTATTTACTAAAGAGTGTTGCTCTTTAGTAAATAAAGAGCAAAACTTTAAAAAGGGAATTCCAGACAGGAAACAATCAGGGCCAGCTAACATCTCTTGTCTGTTGGAGGCAAGTGTGAATGTTGCAAAATGATCACCTTGATTAGCATTGAATAGCCTTGCAGGTTCAAAGCTTGGTTGCTTCCTTGGAATCCTTGGTTGGGAGGTGATTAGCTGGTCTTGATTGTTTCTTGTTAGGAATTCCCCTGTTGCTTGAGCTTCTTTATTTACTGTCCTGATTTCAGAGCTTTTAAATACTGGTAGCCACTGCCAGATTTGTTTATTTTCATAGTTTCCACCTTTCTGTTAAAATTGTCCACATGCTTGTGGATTTCAATGGCTTCCCTGTGTAGTCTGACATGGTGGTTGTTAGGGTGGCCCAGCATTTCTGTGTTCTCAATAATATGCTGTGTCCAGGTTGGTTCATCAAGTGCTCTGCTATGGCTGACTTCTCTGGTTGAATTAGTCTGCAGTGCCTTTCATGTTCCTCGATCTGTGTTTGGTCAATGCTGCGTTTGGTGGTCCCTGTAGGCTTGTTGTTGGGAATCAGAGCTGTTAGGCTCTAAAAATTATCCTCACTTGAGGTGATTCCACCATAAATATAGAAGAGCGCTAGAAGCAAACTTCATAACCAGAAGAAACGTATGTGTTGTGAGTCAGGATTAGCTTCCATTCAATAGAATGGCACAGGATTGTAGAGTCACAACTTTAGGTTCAAAATATTTATTGAAGTAAAAAAGAAATCCAGAGAGAAAAGGGTCTTGGAACGAACTAGCTTGCTAAGCTCATCTTCTAAGGAAGGTGCATGGATAAAATATCAATAGTATCCATGCAGCTACATTTGGCCCAGGGGTGGTCTAAGGTAATTTTAAATGGTAAGTGAACATTCTTTTGGCGCCCCGTGCACACTCCCTCCGTGCATGCCCAGAAGCTCCTGTGCGTAGGCGCAGAAGCCTGTAAACACAGCACTCCCTATTCAGCATGCATGGAGGTTTGCTACGGCGTGGCGTCAGAGTGCACAAGGCCCAAAAGCAGAACATCGGCCGGACGCTGTCTGGCAGGTGGATAAATGCACCCTTTACCCAGATGGTGCCCCACGCAGTGGCGCCCTTTGCCTACCGGTAGGACCGCCCCTGATTTTGCCTGGAGAAAGGCAAAATGTGTCCTTACTGGAAGAGAGAAGAAGGCACACACACACAGAGCGCAATGGAGAATGACCACATGGCCATAACCAAGGGCAATAAAAATACCTTTAAAGAGGAAGTTACCACATACCTTACAGAGAGTCCATAGCTACATCTTCAAAGGTGGAGGAGATAGTGGCAAGCAAGAAGAGTAAAAGCAAAGCCCCTTCTGGGATAAGCATGCATAGGCATATGGGGAAAGGAATCCCAGAGATGAAACCCAACAGTTCATCAAGTGCTCTGCTAAAGCTGACTTCTCAGGTTGAATTCTTCTGCAGTGCCTTTCATGTTCCTTGATTTGTTTGGACATTGCTGCATTTGGTGGTCCCTATGTAGACTTGACCACTGCTGCATGGTATACAGTAGGCTCCTGCAGAGGTGAGGATCCCTCTTGTCCTTTGCTGAATATAGCATTTCTTGGATTTTCTTAGTGGGTCAGTAGATAGTTTGCAGGTTGTGTTTCTTCATCAGCTTCCCTCTGTGGTCAGTGGTTCCCTTGATGTTTTTATTTTTATTTCTTCTGCTGCTGAACCGGTGAGAATAGCAGCAAAGCCCCTCTCTCCACCTGTATCTAGAATCCCACTTTTTGGCCTCAGTTTATAGCTTTCTAGTGGAAAATGGATGAAGTGTTAATTCCTCACTTCATAGAACAACAGCAGGCATAGGCAAAATTTGGCCCTCCAGGTGTTTTGGACTTCAACTCCCACCATTCCTAACAGCCTCAGGCCCTTTCCTTTTCTCCCTCAGCCGCTTAAAAGGAAAGGTCCTGAGACTGTGAGGAATGGAGGGAGTTGAAGTTCAAAACACCCGGAGGGCCCAAGTTTGTCCATGCTTGAGCTACAGTAGGCAATGAGTTCTATGTCGGAAGCACTGTCGAGCTAGCTTCACTGTTATGTGGGACTTCAGGTGCAATGATGTTCACGCAAGCATCTATACTGGAGAAAAAGTGTCTTGTGCCCAGATAAACTAAACTTTGAAATTTACACTATTCAGCCATTTCTCAGAGTGCATCTCATTCGACCTGGAAGAAAAACAGAGAAAACTTTGCCAATCATAACAACCCTCTCTAAAAATCCGTATTTGAATATTACCTTTGCCTTGCTAACCAAAATGGCACACTCATTTGTGTGTACAGGAGGCTCTGGAGATCCACTGGTGGCTGATGCTTCTTGAGTTACTTGGGCAGTGAGTCCACTCTGGAGCTTAGTCTGAACTTTAGAGGAGCTATGTAAGGGGATCAACCCATCCGAGGTCAACATTTTGAGTTCCTATTTCATCGGAGCAATAAAAAGTTCATTACCTTGGATAGCTCCTTATAAAAACTGGACTAAAACATGGAGCAGATTAATTAACTCACTGGGATGGAAACCACTTGGATGGGATTAACTCACTGGGATGGGGCCTTAAGGTGGCACAACATGTTAAAGCACTGAGCTGCTGAACTCGCTGACTGAAAGGTTGGTGGGTCGAATCTGGGGAGTGGGGTGAGCTCCCACTGTTAGTTCCAGCCTCTGCCAACCTAGTAGTTCGAAAACATGAAAATGTGAGTAGATCAATAGGTACCGCTCCATCAGGAAGGTAATGGTGCTCCATGCAGTCATGATGGCCACATGACCTTGGAGGTATCTATGGATACCTCCAATGCCGGCTCTTTGGCTTAGAAAGGGAGAGGAGCACCAACCCCCAGAGTCAGACATGACTGGACTTAATATCAGTGGGAAACCTTTACCTTTATCCAAGGTTCATTATCTGGGATAGCTCCTTATAAAATCTGGACTAAAATATGGAGCAGATTCATTAACTTACTAGGATGGAAACTACTAACCGTTCTCTTAAGGTCTCTAGATCTCTTAATCTGGTGTGTTGTGGTAGGTTGGAGCTTTTTGCCTGATGAAGAATTCTGGAGACCTCCAAAGGTTGCATACATTCTTGCATTGCTTTGACTGACTTCATAAAGGTCTTATCCTAATATGGTCCTTGGCCTGGTGCTGCCTCTCCCCCAGCAACTCCTTGGGAAAAGGCACAGTCACTATCTTGAATGGCTCTGTGTGCCCAGCTCTGCTGCTGGTGTCTCTCAAAGAAAACCCATCAGCTCTATTTCTCTGGTGGGTGTTGCGAGTGAGGACATGTTTGTTTCTGGGGTTGATTGGTTGGTGGGAAAAAATGGCTAGCAGCCAGTTCTGGGAAAGACTCCAGCCCTGACTCCGATTAACCCTCTCTGGTGAAACTCTGCTGGAAACCAACTCACCAGCCATTGCCATTAATCTACTTACTAATTAACCCAATTCATTTCTAAAGTGGGGGGAAAGATCCTTTCTTTGGCCCAAGTGATGGGAGGAAATTTGAAAGAAGCGCCAAACTGTGTAACTGTAATTCAGCCAGGGGACTGCTAAAACACGCTTGTTGATATATAGCAGGAGACTGCAACCAAGTTTCTAGGGCAACAATCCTTTGGACGCGCCTGTGGCACACAGAACAGAAGGAACAGCGGAAGCCTGAATGTCGGGGTTGTGGTGGGCCATTGTGTGCATGGGTCTAAGGAAAACATCTCTCCCACCCCACCCACAGGAGCACAGCCTCAGATAATTCCTTCACTGACTCCAGGCTGGGAAGCAAAGCTGGGGTGGAGGGAACAGCAAACCAACCAAAGTGTTACAAAATTGTGCAAATTTGGGATGTCTCCAGAACTTATTAGGCTGGACAATTAAGAAAATAAAAGAAAGTAAGTTCACACACTTCTATGAATGAGGATAAAAAGTTACATTTTTTTAAAAAAAAAATCAAGATTTTTTCACCAACCAGCTTGTCATTCTTTGCTATAGCAAGGGCATGGCACCTGTGGTCCAACTCTGATCAGGCCTAGGCAACATGGTTAATGCTCAGGGGTGGGAGAAACGTGAGTCAAGCCCCATATGGAAGCCCACCATTTTTATGTCTCCATAGAAAAGAAGAGGATGGTAGTTCATGGGCGGAATTAATACTTTATATTTGGAAAGTCCTGGATTCAGCTCCAGATAAGGGGTCTTGAGGAAGTGTTGGAGAAGACCTTTGTTGAAGTCTGTAGAAACTGTCTGTTGGTGTAGGTCACCCTTCTCTAATCTGTTGCTCCCAGATGTTGATTGATTATATATTTCACCATGTGAACATAGTCATTACTCATTGGATGTAAAGGGAGTCATAGTTTGACACATGTTTTACATTCCAGGAGAAAACTGGGTAGACAGGACTGAACTACAGAGACAAAGAGTGAGAAAACTGTGACCTAGATGGTGAAGGACTCCAGCTGCCATCATCCATCCATGGATACTGGCCATCCAGATGAAGCTGATGGGAAGTGGAGTGTAGTACCTTCAAGTAGGCAATGTACTGTATGTTTCTTATCCCTGGAATAGATTAGTGGCCTGTCTTTGAAGAAGATGGCTGTGAATCAGAAGAAATGGACCGATATCCACAAAAGCTCGGGCCAAAAATAATTAGGTAATGGCTAAGGTGCTGCTCAATTCCTGCTTTACCATTTTACATTGCATTATATTTAATTGTACATTGTAACCACAGACAATTGTAATGGAGTGACTCAAAGAGATGTGGCTAGAGTTACCACTTTACTGAAAGTCATTCATGACTTGATGATAGCACTCAGTTTTCCAGTGAGGATGGACAAGCAAGTGTGTAGCGTAGAAGCATGACCAGGAAAGTGCAAGGGACAAGAGGGATGGCTTCCAGGCCATCCTCGGTGAAAGCATGAATCCTTTCCAGACGGGAGAGCTGCCTAAGAAGATGGTGCAACGGATTTCATCTTCCTTTTTCCTTCTCCCAGCAGGTTGCTCCAGCAATATTATCAACGTGCAAAGGAAAGGGGAGATGGTGCTGGGGCCGATGCTGCAACTTCTTCTTCATCTGCAGAAAAGGAAAAGGAAAGCTGTAGACAGACCAGACCTTCTTGCTGGGATATGGGGCAACCAAGTAGGGGCTCTCAGTAGGGATTCCAAACCTATATATACTTGGGAAGAAAATTCACTGAACTCATTAAACTTATTTTATAGGATTGCACAGCATGAAAGGCAGAAGTGCTATATGTGCCGCCTTTTCCTGACAATTCACCTTCACATTGTGTTACACTTGTTGAATTTGTGTCAGCCAGTTTTGAATAGGGTTACACACCCCCTGAAAGACTGTTCGCAGCTTGGGAGTGCTCCTGGATCCGTCTCTCCAAATGTCAGCCCAAGTAGATGCAATGGTCAGGAGGGCTTCAGCTGATACACCAGCTGCATCCCTTCCTAGATTTGGAGGACCTTACTGATAGTAGTATATGTGTTGGTAACCTCAAGGTTGGACTTCTGCAATGCACTTTAGATTGGGCTACCTTTGTACCAAGTTTGGAAATTCCAGTTGGTTCAAAATATGGCAGGAACATCTAAGAGTGAGGATATTACACCTATCCTAACGTCATTCCACTGGCTGCCAATTAGTTTCTGGGTAAAGTGCAAGGTGTTGGTTTTGACCTTGAAAGCCCTACATAGTTTGGGTTACCTAAATGATTGTCTTCTTCTGTATAATCCACACAGAACACTTAGGTCCTCTGCGGGGTGGTTACTCCAACCAGCTAGAACCCGACTGGTGACCATCATCCAGACGACTTTTTCATCGGCCACTCAAAAACTATGGAACAACCTGCCGGAAGAGCTCTGACAGCTAACTTCTTTATTGTTTACCCATGTGATGTTGCTGTTGATGTGCAAGATGGTGTCATGAGGCTAAGTAGTTAATTAGATGATGTCACAGACATAATGATTAGCAAAATATGGTTGTTCTGCTTTGAACCTTCTGTAGGTTGGGAAGCAGGTGCCCACTATATCTCCTAGGGTATCCCCAATAAACAACCCACTTCAGCCTTCATTGGAGGTGGGACAGGCAATCTGCTTATTCTTTAGAAGCTGGCCACACCCTGCTATTAAAAGGCCTATGGTGTCCCATGTGGAGAGTGCTGCCTCCTGCGTATCTGTAATGTTCAAATCCCTAATTTGGTCCAGATCAATCATTGTTTGAGTCCACAGTGCTTCTGGATGTAAGTGAACTACAACTCCAAAACTCAAGGTCATTGCCCACCAAACCCTTCCAGTATTTGGTCCAGTGAATGAAAATACATCCTGCATACCAGATATTTACATTATGATTCATAACAGTAGCAAAATTACAGTTATGAAGTAGCAATGAAAATAATTTTATGGTTGGGGGACACCACAACATGAGGAACTGTATTAAGGGATTGCAGCATTAAGAAGGTTGAGAACCACTGATATAGAAGCTCCCAATGACAACTAATTGTATTTATCCACTGCCTGCATCTTTTGGAAATATTTCTGTGACAAAATGGGAGAATATAGGAATTGAAAAAAATATCAGTCTTGTTCATTTGTAAGAAATTAGCAGTTTGCAGAAATATATGTGAACTCAAAGGGAAACTGCTTAAAGATTGTTTTTTCTTAAGCTCTAAATAGGAGAATGTGATTATCACGCAATTCTGTATAGAATGCCATGGCATGCCATTATCATAAAGAAAGGAGCCATAAAACAGGAAATCTGCAAAATAAGCATGAAACTTTGGTCTCCCAAGAGGCTTGGATTTTGAAATTAAATCGAGAAACAATACGAAGGACTATGAACGATAATACAGAGAACAAAGTCGGTTTCTTCGCTGCAAGCTTCTGTTGCACTCCATAGTAAAAACTGGACGAAACTATCTTAAAAAGACTAATGACATTTCACAGGTAATGCAATTTAGAAAGAAACACTTCCACGTTTTCTTTTCCAACAATGTGCATTTTTGTAAACTGCTATAAATTGCAATTCAAAAGCACTGATCTCACCATCCCCAATCATTTTTTATACGGATCAAATGAATGCAGATACTCCCCTTTGGGAGGGGCGACATGACATTTCACTTGGCAGTTCTAAACAGGTCACGGACCTTTCACAGACCCTAAGGCAGTGGGAGGGAGCGCTTTACGAAACCGTGTAACCAAATCAAACCAATGGTTACCCCCTTTCAATACCATTGGAACGGCCTGCACAATGCTTATTCACATAGCAGCAGAGGAACTGAAAGGATGGTCATCCAATGGAAATGTCTTTTCCTTTGTTTGAACTTAGCAGTGTTCCAAAAATACACCCCCAAAAGACAAAATACTGGAAAACAATTACATCTGGGAACAACAAAACTCCAAGAAAACGTGCACATATCACCTGCGGCATGGGTGCATTAGAGACTGAGGTGAGCTTAGAAGTTTTAAACTTGCTCTTCTGGCAATATGGAATTGTGTATGGACATTTATGTGAGATGTCGCTTTGTTTGAAGCCATGGGCACAAAGACACAACATGGCTGCCCTGGAGATGACCTATTGCTTTCAAGTTGCTTGAACACATCAGAATTTCCATTGTTAAGGTTGATTAATTGAAACTGATAAGTTACCATGAATAAAGATTGTTTTTCTGTTTAATGTGGTGGGCCTGATTTGGTAAATGCTTCATTCATGTCGCCTTGCAGCGCAGCATATGGGCAGAATTCAGTCAGCATTGCAAACATACACAATTTATTATGCTTGTATGGTCACAGCCAAAAGGCCTTTCTAGTTTAATGTCAACGTCTGAATGAAAAATTCCATTTAAAGTGTCACTAGTAATGTTACGTGTGAGTTTTGTCGTTCGTCTGGACTTTTAAGCTCCTCAAAGCAAATTCAAACCACTGGAGTAACAGACACTTTAAAAGTTAAATTCCAAGAAAGAAGCAGGCAAGAGATGGTGAGGAAATGTAGGCTTTGGCTTTAGAACAAGCAAACAATTTATCTGTGATGTTTGTAGATGTCTACGACAAAGGCACATGTTGTGTCCTGGTGTCACCTTTTGTCACACGCTGCTGATAAAGTTATCACTATAATGTTTCAATAAGATACTGTCACGGCAGCTCTGGGAGCAGACATTCCTGTGCCTTGTGCCGGAAGACAGGCACAAAATAATAAATTTGCTCAGTTAAGAAGAAAAATCTGAAGGCAAAAGCTTATAAATCCTTCAGGTCTGATAGCAATGTCATGTTAGGAGCCACATGCCCTTTTGAAGTTTAACCAAGCTTTTACCAATTAAATGATGTTTGATTTGAAAGTTACCTCCCCAAACAAACCAGCAAATACATATTGCAGTGAAATACAGAAAAGAAAATTATATATTAAGAAATTTTTTTGCATACATACGTGACATGCCAACAAAAGTGTTGTCTTCTCATTTGTTGCTGAATTCATAACTAACTAAGTAAAAGTTTTCCCATGACATTAAGTCCAGTTGTGTCCGACTCTGGGGTTGGTGTTCATCTCCATTTCTAAGCTGAGGAGCCGGCGTTGTCCCTAGATACCTACAATGTCATGTGGCCATCATAACTGCATGGAACATTGTTACCTTCCAGCCAAAATGGTATCTATTGATCTACTCACATTTGCATGTTTTCAAACTTCTAGATTGGCAAAAGCTGGGGCTAACAGCGGGGGCTCATGCAGCTCCTTAGATGCAAACCTGTGACCTTTGGTCAGCAAGTTCAGCAGCTCAGTGCTTTATCCCACTGTACCAACAGAGGCTCTAATTCATAACTAAAACAGCAATAATAACTACTTATTTAAATATATTGAATTAAGTAACCAAGCCAGTATCGTGTAGTAGTTTGAATGTTGGACTAGAAAACTGGGAAACTAGGGTTCAAATCCCCACTCACGCTTTGGAAACCCACGGGGTGACCTTGAGCAAGTCAGATTCAGAGGAAGGCATGAACACGCTCCCTCTAAAGAAGTGACAAGTGGAGTGCTGCAGGCAGGGCCGTAGCCAGGATTTTGATTCGGGAGGCCCTGAGTTTGATTCGGGGGGTGCTGAAACTGGGTGAGGGACAATCTACCCTAGCAAACCTTTTGTATTGTTATCCCAATACCCCCATGCATATGGGATATATTGAGCATGGTGATCAGATAATGATATGAATACACATAACAGTTTAAATAATGTACCAGTAAGGCCTTGTGCGGACCACCCTGAGAATTTCGGGGGGCTGAAGCCCCCACGCCCCCCCCCCCGGCTACATGCCTGGCTGCAGGGATCTGTCCTGGGCCCAGTTCTGTTCAACATCTTTATTACTCAATCAGATGAAGAGTTAGAAGGTATGATCATCAAGTTTGCTGATGACACTAAATTGGGAGGGAGGGCTAATATTCCAGAACCAGAAGACAAGAGCGGAATTCAAAACGCTCTTAACAGATTAAGAGAGATGGGCCAAAACTAACAAAATGAAGTTCAATGGTGACAAATGCAAGATACTCCACTTAGGCAGAAAAAATGAAATGCAAAGATACAGAATGGGTGATGCGTGGTCGAGAGCAGTACATATGAAAAAGATCTTGGAGTCCTTGTGGACAACAAGTTAAACATGGGCCAACAATGTCATGCGGCGGCAAAAGAAGCCAATGGGATTTTGGCCTGCAAAAATAGTGTCTAGTGTCTAGATCCAGGGAAGTCATGCTACCCCTCTATTCTGCCTTGGTCACACCACACCTGGAATCATATTGTGGCCAATTCTGGGCACTGCAATTAAAGGGATGTGTTGACAAGCTGGAATGTGTACAGAGGAGGGCTACTAAAATGCTCAAGGGTCTGGAAAACAAGCCCTATGAGGAGCAGCTGGGCATGTTTAGCCTGCAGAAGAGAAGGCTGAGAGCAGACATGATGGCCATGTATAAATATGTGAGGAGAAGTTGTGGAGAAGAGGGAGTATGCTTGTTTTCTGCTGCCCTGGAGACTAGAATGCAGAACAATGTCTTCAAACTACAGGAAAGGAGATTCCACCTGAGCATTAGGAAGAACTTCCTGACTGTGAGAGCTGTTCAGCAATGGAACTCTCTGCCCAGGAGTGTGGTGGAGGCGCCTTCTTTGGGGGCTTTTAAACAGAGGCTGGATCTTTTGGGGGTGCTCTGAATGCAAATTTCTTTTTTCTTTACAGGGGGTTTGACTGGATGGCCCGCGAGCTCTCTTCCAACGCAACGGTTCTATAAGCTGTACCATGAAACGCCCATGATAGTTTGCTTTAGGGACACAGTAGGTTTGGTGGGATCAGGCAAAGAGAGGTTAGTCAGCTCAGTATAGCTAAATAGCTGACACAGAATACTGGCTATTATTATTACAGCAGATGTTGAACATAGGGCATATGCAGTCTACGCAATCATTGCTCTTCAACAATCCCATGATAGCTTTGTTTAATTTATGCAATCGTAGTACATATATGTAGTTCAATCCCAGAATGCTTCTGGCCCTCCAGAGGAACAGTGGACATGATCTTCACAGCACAACAGCTCCAAGAAAAATGCAGGGAACACAATAAACCCCTGTACATGGCATTCTTTGACCTTGCAAAGGCATTCGACACAGTGAATTGCAGTGCTCTCTGGGCCATCCTCCATAAAATCGGGTACCCTGACAAATTTGTGAACATCCTGTGGCTCCTCCATGCCGACAACAGTCAACAGCAATGGCTTCCAAAGTGACCCATTTAAGTTGGAATCAGGTGTCAAACAGGGATGTGTTCTTGCCCCAACCTTATTTTCCATCTTCATTGCTATGATACTTCATCTTGTTGATGGGAAGCTTCCCATCAGAGTGGAAATCATCTATTGGACAGATTGTTGTGGTGTTTTTTTTTTGTTGTGTCAGGAGCTACTTGAGAAACTGCAAGTCGCTTCTGGTGTGAGAGAATTGTCTGTCTGCAAGGACGTTGCCCAGGGGACGGCCGGATGTTTTGATGTTTCTACCATCCTTGTGGGAGGCTTCTCTCAGCATGAGGAGCTGGAGCTGATAGAGGGAGCTGATTTGTGCTCTCACCAGATTTGAACCTGCAACCTGTTGGTCTCCAGTCTTGCCGGCACCACCAGGGGCTCCTCTATCGGATAGATGGCAAGCTATTTAACCTCAGCAGACGGAAAGCCCAAACCAAGGTTACAATAACATCTATTATAGAAATCCAATATGCTCATGACAACATCGTCTGTGCGCATTCAGAAGACCTATAAGCCACTCTAAACACCTTCACAGAAGCATACGAGAAGCTCGGCCTGTCATTGAACATCAAGAAAACCAAAGTGCTCTTCCAGCAGTCACCAGCCAATCCCTCTCCAATGCCAGAAATACAGCTTAATGGTGTAACATTAGAAAATGTTGACCATTTCTGCTACCTTGGCAGCCACCTCTCCACAAAAGTCAACACTGACACTGAAATACGACACTGCCTGAGCTCTGCGAGTGCAGCATTTTTCCGATTGAAGCACACCATTTTAGATGTTAAGGCTCCCTTCTCTAGAGGATTTTTTAGTTTGGAGTTTCTCATACTATACAATAGTTCACAAGAGTGTCCTAATGCAGATACCTAACCTACAATGTTGAATTTCTGTTATGCAGAAACCAACCACAAACATTGTGCTGATCAGAACAGAACATCAATTGTTAAATCATATGATGATACTTTGGGTATGATACTTCAAAAGGTTACAATAATGAGGGAGATATGGATTTTACATTTATTATGAATCCTTTGTCGTGGTCTTTACTGGAATGACCTGTCCAATGTGACCTTCCTCTTAACCTCTTCCTCTTGGTTCGAAACTGAAATAAACAGTGTAATCTGCCTGAACAACCAGAGTTGCTTCTGTGCATCAGATATTTCTGTTTGAGTTTTCTCTTCTCAACAAATGGTCCAAAGAGCCTCTATTCCTCCGGAGTTTTATCTTACAGATTCATGCTTTTCTTGCTCATTAAGACTGTCCCTCGAGATTACAGAGTAAATAGTGCTTTGCTACTAGACTGTGAGAAAAATCTTCTTGAGTACATAAAAATAAACCCAAGGTTTATATATCACACAACAAGAGGCTTGGATATCTCTACTATCCTGTTTATCTCTGCTGCACAATAGATAATGAAGGTCCAAAGGAGGAAGAGGTGAAAAAACAACAATGAACAGAACTGAACAAGTGCACTGAACACAATGGTTGACTACTATAGGAAAAGGGCCATAGATGTGTGGCATGCTGGTGCCTCACCAAACTATAGCTCCCAGGATCACATTGCATTAAGCCATTGCAGTTCAACTACATAAACAGTCAAACTGCATTAATTCTATAGTATAGATCAGTGGTTTCCAACCTTTTTTTGACCAGAGACCACTTGACCAGGGACCATTCTCACCACTCTCCGACATTAGTACCAAAAGGGTTACGATGCAGTTTTTGGTCAACTTTAGATTCAGTTTGGTTATTTGGGGTGCACATTCAGATAATTGCATTGGATAGACTACATCAGCTCTAGTTCCCAGAACATATGCCATCCAGTAGTCGCCATCTGCTCACCCACAAAAAAACATTTAATAATCTAGAGATGATATGCTCCATGCAATGCAATTGTCTGAATCAGCACCCCAAATAACCCAAGGAACAGGCCTAAAAACAAAGACACCAAGAAAAAATGTTTTTTTGGTTGGGCTGTGTTGTTATTAGTGGATTTTGATAAAGCTTGGCTCTGCAAGAGGGTATTATTATTATTATTATTATTCAGATTTATATCCCGCCACTCCTCAAGGGCTTGGAGTGGCTCACAAAGTATGAACAATTATATTAAAAGAACAATAAAACCAAATATGAGTAAATTAACAAGATTCGAATGCCTGTCGGAATAAGTATGTTTTGCGAAACCAGTCACTCTAGTTGCAATAGTGTAGTAATGGTGAGGTCACGGACCATATTTTAGTTCTTGCAGACCACTGGTGATCCATAGACCCCAAGTTGGGAACCACTGGTATAGATGCACCCTGTATTTTTATTCATCTCATTGAACATGACTAATCTGACGCTGTGTCTTCTCATTCTTTTAAACTAATATCTCAATCGATTCTTCTACTCTCTTATAGCCCAGTCTGCTCAGATGCACACCCAACAGATTCAGCATGGAAACAATGTCTCCAATGGGGCATACATGCCAACTTTATGGTGGATAGGGCTTCAGATGTGTTTTAATTATTGTATGCATTCTGGAATAGTTATAACATTAGCTTTTAATCTACAGACTTGTGTCCAGAAAGATGTGAGTATTCCATTACATAACAGTGTTAAACCTCCCTGCTGCTATATTTGCTAGAAATAAGCAACATAATTTTTATACATTCTTCACAGTAGAAATATCTATAGATGTTTTGTTATCATTTGAAAGGAGAGAGAAAGCTAAAATATTTAGGAAGAATAAGCAAGATAGGAAGCCCCCGGTCACGTAATGGGTTAAATCGCTGAACTGTTGAACGGGATGACCACGTTATTTATTTATTTTAAATAATTCTATTCCGTCCTTCTCAACCTCTGAAGAGGAATTCAGGATGGCTACCAACAGGCACTTCTCAATGCCAATACAAATAAAAAATAGCATAAAATACAATTAGCATACATTAAAACATACACACACACACACACACACACTAAAACAAATCATTATCTAAATCAATCCATTGCAGTCCACTAAAAACATTATCTTCCCCAGCAAGTCAGTCTATTCTGCAAACACTTGATCCCACAACCAAGATTTGAACTTCTCCTGGAAGGCCAGGAGGGAGGGGGGAGATCTAATCTCATTAGGGAGGGAGTTCCACAGCCCACGGGCCACCACAGAGAAGGCCCTGTCTCTTGTCCCCACCAAACACGTCTGCGATGGTGGTGGGACAGAGAGCAGGGCCTCCCCAGATGATCTTAAGGTCCTTGGGGGTTCATAGAGGGAGATTCGTTCAGACAGTTAGAATCTGGGGAGTGGGGTGAATTCCCACTGTGAGTCCCACCTTCTGCCAATCTAGCAGTTTAAAAACATGCAAATGTGAGTAGATCAATAGGTACCGCTCCGGCAGGAAGGTAACAGCGCTCCATGCAGTCATGTCGGCCACATGACCTTGGAGGTGTCTATGGACAAAGCTAACTCTTTGGCTTAGTAATAGAGATGAACACCACCCTTTACTAAGCAAGATAGAGAAAATTAAACAGTTTACTTACCACCCGCAAATGCAGTAGGAATTTCAATGCGAACCGGAATTTTACTGGCATCACTGTCCTCTTCTTCAATTACTTCTGTGACTGGTTGACGTGCTATGTCTGGCTGAACACCAAATATTAACACCACTCAAAAACTGCTATACAAGCACCTTTCAGAAACATCTACTAAAATGCATCTATGTTAACTTATAGTTGTAAGGTCAAGATGGTAAGAATACAAAATTCCAAATTATAAAATATGGAAATGACAAATAGTATCATCCTTCCTACAAAAACTTTCCTTGGAAGTTTTTGGTCCCATAACCTCTGGTTCAGGCAGGTCATAGGGAAGAAATATTTCCAAAAGAAGTTGATAACTTATAAATAAGCATTATAAACACAGTTGGAATTGGGTAGCCTTTCCCAACCATGAATTCTTCAGACGTGTTGAACTTAGTAGATGCTGGTAACTGCAATGTCTTTGCGTTAATGATTTCACTCTGGGTTTTAATCCAAAAATTTAATGGCCTACCGGACTGGTTAATTCTATCTCCAAAATAGAGATAGTTCTTACCAAGTTCAGACTAAAACCCATAGAAAGTTTACTATACAATTAACAGTGGAAACCTCCATGATCTTAGCTTCTTAGCTACAACTATTAACTAGAATTCCTATCGCAACCCTACATTCATTGCCAACATGCTACAAAGTTCAATCCCCATCGATAACAGAAATCATATATCAGGATACCTTATCCCAGGCATGGGCAAACTTCAGCCCTCCAGGGGTTTTGGATTTCAATTCCCACAATTCCAAACTGCCTCAGGACCCTTCCTTTCCCCCCCTCAGCCACTTATTCTTCCGTGCCTGCCGGTAAAACTGGTTTCTGCTGCCATGACCTCTCAGACACCACAATGGATTCTCCTTGGTGCTGCTGCTATGAGGATTACAATGACCAGTGGCCATGCACCAAATATGGTACCGTATTACTTACAACCCTTTAGTATGTGACAAACGGCCTGACTTGGTACAGAGCAGTTTTCCTATGGAGCCCCTGTTGGCGTAATGGGTTAAACCGTTGTGCCGGCAGGACTGAAAACCGACAGGTCGTAGGTTTGAATCCGGGGAGAGCATGGAAGAGCTCCCTCTGTCAGCTCCAGCTACTCATGCAGGGACATAAGAGATGGCAAAACATCAAAACATCTGTGCACCCCCTGAGCAACATCCTTGGAGACGGCCAATTCTCTCACACCAGTAGCAACTTGCAGTTTCTCAAGTCACTCCTGACATGAAAAAAAAGGCTTTCCTATAACATGATCTAGCTCATATCTTAATGGTAGAATGCAGTCAGAAGAGGATAAAATAGGTTGCCTCTTAATGAAACCCACAAGTCACCTTCATGCCAAATTATACACCTCCACCAGTAAAAAAAAAACAATATCTAAGAGTAAACTGGATTAAAAGTTGACATGAAAGGTAAAGGGAACCAGGACCATCTGTGCTTCCATTTTAATTGTATCACCAAAATTTAGATACCAAGGCTAGAAAAGACCTCTGGCAGATTGTACAGCTAAGTAAGCACAGTAGAGTCTCGCTTATCCGATCTTCGCTTATCCAACATTACGTCTTATCCGACGCTCTTATCTAACACTCTCCTTTTCTTCCAGCATTTCCTTTTCAATTAAAGGAGCATTCTCTAACTCTCTCTCTCTCTCTCCATTCCCAATAAGTGAAAAAGGCAAAGCAAAGAGGAAGAGGAGGGAGGAAAGGGGGAAAAGAAGCAGAAGCGCCCTCCCTCTTTCCCTCTGTGATTTTCACGCTCCTCTTCCGCATCCGGGCACTTCCTGTTGGGCTGCTCTAGCTCCAAGGTGTTGCTTTGCCTTAACCCTTTGAATCCCTGTTGTTAGTATTCTAGGTGTCTAGTGCCACATCAGACGGGTACCAGTAAGAGGCTTTGTATTATATGACATTTTCGTTTATCCGATGTTCTGCCAGCCTGTTTATGTCAGATGAGCGAGACTCTACTGTAGTTGGATCAGTACTCTGGCTTAGCCATAATGGATAGGACTAGGTAGGACCAAAGTTTTACTTTGACAACAGAGTTCAATTGATCTACTCTCAGTATTTGGAATTCAACCTACCGTTTTCTATTCCCAAACCATTATGTGTGGCTAATAAGTACTAATATCTACCAGAGGTTATAATTACACGATAATGATCTTTCCTGTCCTATCCTATTAGTTTTAAAATAAAATAAACCAAAATATTTTTAAAATATCAGTTCTTCTGGGGATCAAGAACTATATAAAATACTGCTACCTTTGGGAGGAGAAGGCACCTTTTTGGAATACTTGAGGGTGCATGAAGATAGGACCTAAAATGCATATATATCAACCAAAGCAACATATACTTATTACTCAAACTTTAAGCTACTTACCAGAGGTGAATATTGCATGAATAAACCAGACAAAAATGTCTTTTTTTTAATTGTAGAGGTCTGAATTTGTATGGGAGAAGGAGACTGGAAAGAACAAGAATATTAGTTATTTTTCCTTGTAAGGGCCCAGCAAGCACAGAAAATCTCTCTTTCTTCCAGTCTTTTGACATAATATTCGAACAACAAAGAGAGGTGGGTAAGAAGTAAAATCATAATAATATTTATTATTAATATTAATATCAATATTAATATTAATATAATCTAAGCCTGCGACACCCAGACATTTGAAAACTGGCATAAATAGGACCCTTTGGGGATTAATTTGTTTTTTTTTTAAAAATGAAATGGCTCATCTAACTTTAGTTAAGAGGTTTCTCTAGCCCAGTGTTTTTCAACCTTTTTTGAGCCACGGCACATTTTTTACATTTACAAAATCCTGGGGCACACCACCAACCAAAATGACACAAAATGACACTCTAACACAGTAATACATATAGTTAATATGTTTTAAAATGTATTTATATACTCAGTGTGAAACTTGGGCCTGTTTCGATGAACACAACATAGATATCCTGGCAGGAATGGCAGAAAGACACACACGAAGGTCTTGCTCAACAGCTGTCAGTTATAGTTCACCCGCAATCAAAGAGCTCTCTGAACTCCACCAATGATGGAATGGAATCAAACTTTCCACACAGAACTCCCATAACCAAGAGAAAATACTATAAGGGTTTGGTGGCATTGATCTTGAGCTTTGGAGTTGTAGTTCACCTATATCCAGAGAACACTGTGGACTCAAACAATGTTAGATCAGGACCAAACTTGGCATGGATACTCAATATGTCCAAATGTGAACACAGATGGAGTTTGGGAAAAATAGACCTTGACATTTGGAAGTTACAGTTTCTGGGATTTATAGTTAACACACAATCAAAGAGGACCCTGAACTCTTGCAACAGTGGAATTGAACCAAACTTGGCATATTGAACTCTCATTACCAACAGAAAGTACTGAAAGGGTTTGCTTGGAAATTGATTTTGAGTTTGGAAGTTGTAGTTCACCTAGGCCCAGAGAGCACTGTGGACTCAAACAATGTTATGTTATGTTGTTGTTTGTTTTCTATCCAGAATCACAATGTTGGAAGGAGGCTCACCACTTCAAGGTCCCTAAAACAGGCATGGGAAAACTTTGGCCCTCTGGGTGCTTTAGACTTCAACTCCCACCATTCCTAACAGCCTGAGGCCCTTTCCTGTTTAAGTGGCTGAGCGGGAAAAAGGAAAAGGGCCTGAGGCTGCTAGGAATGGTGGGAGTTGGAGTCCAAAACACCTGGAAGGTCCAAGTTTGCCCATGCCAGCTTTCGACAGAGACCTCTTCCTCCCCCTTCCTTTTGCACGCTTTCTTCCCCCTCCTGCCGAACACTTACTTTTTCTTCTCCACTCGGGCTCCCTTCTTCCCAGCCTCGCTCTGCTCGCTTTGCCTCGCTTTACTCACGCTGCTGCTTCTGCAGCCATTTTGATCTGAGGGGGCAGCGTGAGTGTGTTCAGGAGGGGAGGGAGGAAGACGTGGGGTGAGTCCACGCAGTAGCACCTGCACGGGTCACGTCTTCCTCTCTCCCCCCTCCCCTCCTGAAGAAGGGAGCCCTAATGGAGAAGAAAAAGTGTTCGGCAGGAGGGGGAAGAAACAGTATTGGATGTTCCAATTTCCCATGGCACACCTGATGATCGCTCACGGCACACTAGTGTGCCGCGGCACACTGGTTGGGAAACACTGCTCTAGCCTACAGTACCACCTTCAGCCGCTAGGTGACAGACCTAACTCTGACCAGAAAAGACAAAAGTGGACACAGGACTCAAAAATTCGTTTCTTCATAGGGTTCTGGGTAGCTCTGTATAATGTTTCATTTGCAAGGTTTCTTAAAACAATTCAGAGGGAAAAGGATGAAAGATGAAGTAGAATTTTACGGTATAGTAAGGAGGGTGGAATATACCGAGCAAAGAAAAAGTTAGCACTGCAGTGCAGGTCAAGAAGGAGTAGGAGCGGGGAGCAAAGAAAAAGAGCTTAGGGGAAAAGATGATGGTTTCAAAATCAGTTTAAATGTTGACGATTCTATATATAGCACTGATTATATTATTATAGGACAGATTTGTCCACCCAGATGTTTTGGCCTACAGTTTCTCCAATCCCTTATCATTGGCCATATTGAAGGGTCTGACTGAATCTGGAAGCCAAAACACATAGACAACCAAACCTTAATTCTGTTGTGGGAAATGACAGCAAGAGAAGGAAAGGAGAAATTCATTCAGGGGAAGGCAGGAGAAACTAGAATTCACATGCATTGACAGATCCCTGTTTAGAGAGAGTCAGGTCCATCTACACTGCCATATAATCCAGTTTCTGTTTCCAGATTATCTCCTTTGAATTGTATTGTATGGCAGTGTAGGCTCATATAATCTGGATTCAGAAACTAGATTATATAGCAATGTAGATCCAGCCTCAGTTCTATGTCTGCAATTACCTTAATGGAACTATGCAATATGGATTATGCAAAGAAAACAGGTAAGAGAAAATGGCAACATTTGATACTGGATGACAATCACAATGTTGTGTTTGCACTGCATTAAAGAGGTTTCAATTCTATGCAACAGGAACAGAATATTAAAGCCAGAATCAAACATTCCCAGAACTTAAATCCAGTTACTAATCTCAAAAGACACACTGAATCTATGGAATGCAATGCTGGCTTGTCACATTCTAATTTATTCATTGTACTTGCTTTAGTTGGGTCTAACAACTGGATCCATGCTCAGAAGTATAAAAACGTGGTGTGATCATTCAGACTGAGTCTGAATAATAGAGTGCTTTTAGATTACGGTTATCATAACTTTGAACCTGGACTACTGCATATGCCAGGGAGTAGAATTTTCTTCTCTAGCTCTCAGAAAAGCCTCACTAGCCCCTAAATTTTGAAAACATTCCAGCATCCTTGCTTAAAGCACCCTACAAATACCTATTTATTAGTACATACCCTCTCAGGAAAAGAAGCGTGTCTAAATTTGGCTGACTGACGCAATGATTGTCTGAGGAACATCTCATCCTTAAGGGCATGCAGGCTGAGGAATGAATAAAAGTGGCTGAGTTCAATTCTTCAATGAAAGATTGGCATTTCCACCTCTCACCTCTACAGTTTCATTGATATAAAATGTAATACAGGCATCCCCCAAGTTACTAACAAAATAGGTTCTGTAGGATTGTTCTTAAATGGAACTTTTATGTAAGTTAGAACAGGTACATTTTAAGTGCAACTTCAGCCATTGGGTTTTGAAAAAAATGGCTTGTTGTAGAAACAAGGATTGGTGATAAAGCTTCAGTTCCATGATCACTCTTCCAGGAGTAAATTTTGCTTCCTAGGGAAAGATTTCCCTTACTTCCTGTTGTCTCACCCCCATTCTTGGAGCCCCCGGGGGCGCAATGAGTTAAACCCTTTTGCCAGCAGGACTGCTGACTGAAAGGTCAGTGGTTCAATTCTGGGGAGCAGGGTGAGCTTTGGTCTGTCAGCTCCAGCTTCTCATGCAGAGACATGAGATAAGCCTCCCACAGGATGGTAAAACATCCGGGCATCCCCTGGGCAACGTCCTTGCGCACGTCCAATTCTCTCACACCAGAAGCCACTTACAGTTTCTCAAGTCACTCTGACATGGAAAAAAAATCATTCGTAAACCAGGAATCCGATTTTTACAACTCAGGCTCTGACATCTAAAGAACTATTGAAAGGTATCTCTAAAAGCCTCCATGTGTTCAATGGATGTTCTGTGTTTTTTTAAATATTTGAAGAACAGATTTAAGGCTATTATCACAAGCTGCTTTTGGAGATAAGGAAGGCAGTGGCTCAGTTACTTTGAGATGATGACTTCATGTTTACAAGAGCTCTCCAGGGTGTTGGAACTATTTTAGGAATAAAGTCAGCACTTTGGACAGTTCCAGAAAAACCAAAACTAGTTTTTGCAGCTTCTTTAAGGGAATTGTTTTCAATAACCTATAGGGAGTGTGTGGGTATTTTCACCATGTTTACATGTCCACGTATCTTTTTGTGCCTCAGATAGTTTTTAAAAAATCCAAATAGTAACACCAGAAACTAAAATTTGACTAAAGTTTGACATTTATACATGACTATATAGGATAGATCATTTTCTATATTTGCATGCATATAGAAAATGCGTATTTCTACAGTAGTCTCCCCGTTCTGGGCTACACAGTCCAATGACCAAAAGCAGCTGGCAGAATTTGTACACATATACACACTTTTCACAAGTAGAAAACCAAGCTTGCAGTTCTGCTTCTAATTTGAAGCCATTTTTTCAAATGTTTTAAAAAACATATATATCAGCAGCAAAGACTCTTCTCTATGCCAGTGGTTCTCAATCTGCATGCAGACTGTTTCATTGACAGCCATTCTACTTTTTAACCAGTAAGTGTACCACCTCCACCAATGATGCCAATAATGCAGTGTTCCCTACACACATACAATACACACACACACACACATATTCCCACAGCCACAGAACTTACTTCTCACTAGGTACAGATAGGATTGCATTGTCTATCTCACTAAAATAAATTATTCTGGAATTCTTTGTTGTGAATTATGTTCATATGCACACCTAACATCAAAATACCTTTTCTTTAGAATTTCAAACTTCATTTTCCATGATCGACCAGACTGATTCATATCTTGTTGGAATCTAAAAGGAAAAGGGGGGGAGGGGGGGAGAAAAGCATTAGTATTTTTTTTAATGTGAAAAGATCACAACCTCTGAGGATGCCTGCCCTAGATGCAGGCAAAATGTCAGGAGGGAATGCTTCTGGAACATGGCCGTACAGCAGAGAAAACTCTCAGCAACCCAGGATTCCAGCCAAGAATACATTGCACATCATACATGTTTGCAAAAAAATCTTGTGCATATACCTTTGTGCAATCTGCCTTGCCTCTTGTTCAGATTTTCTCAGTCTCTTGATCTCAGCCTGTAATTGTTTTATCTCAGTTGCTCTGTCCTTCTCTTGTGCAATCTGCATGACAGAAAAGGGCCTGAGATTGATTATCTATATATTAAAACTAAACAAAACCATAACTATAATGGTGGGTGTGCTATAAATATCCATCCAGTGAGTTCATCTGAGTTTTCTGTATAGATGTATTTAAACTCAGACTGATTACAATACTGAAAAAAAATACTGCAAACCAAAATACATTACAAGAATACAATACAACAAAAGGACAATCTGTAATGAAAAAAGCTCCACTGTTTGAGGTCTGAAACAAAATGTTTTTACAGCTTGTCAGAAGATGAGAAATGAGTAGGTCAAATGTAATTTTCCTGGAATGCTTTTGGATGGCAATGGCCTCATTCCTCTCCTTTTTCATATTTCATAAGCTGGCACACCACAAAAGATACAGAAGGTATTATATTACAGTATAATCATAGTGTACCTTATCTGGCTCCAATAACAATCCCTTTGCTTCAGCTGCTTTGGCCATGGCTTCTTTGGCCATGGCTTCTTTGGCCATGAATTCTTTGGCCATGGCTTCTTTGGCCATGAATTCTTTGGCCATGGCTTCTTTGGCCATAGGATCTGTAGTCATGGCTTCCATGGCCCTTGCTACTTTGGCCATGGCTTCTTTGGCCTTGGCTTCTTTGGCCATGGCTTCTTTCATGGCGGCTTTTTTAGTAGCAGCTACTCTGGTGGCAATGTCTTTGGCAGCCACCGCTTTGATTGTCTTCGCTTTTGTTCCCCTTCTCTTCCTTCCTGGTTTTTCTTCTGGGCCTTCAGTTGGTGCCTGGAGGGGAACGACAACAATAACAATCAGTGTGCTCAGAACAGCGTTGTTAAAGATTTTCAATTATGTATATACTTCTTGGCATACATATGTGTACATAGGGAAACATAGTTCTGCAATCTCCCCAGCAGAAACAATAAAGTCATGGATAAGTGCCTCCAAATTTTGTACAGACTCTCTGTATTTTGGCAAACAAATGGGATGGTAGTGAAGCTTTTAATTATAGGTGTTGTTTGTGACAGATTATTGCTTGGGTCAGATCAGCACAAGAGCAGCCCAAAGATGGGGCCAAGTACCTCTAAATCAGGCATGGGCTGAGCAGGGAAAGGAAGGGGCCTGAGACTGTTAAGAATTGTGGGAGTTGAAGTCCAAAACACCTGGAGGGCCAAAGTTTGTCCATGCCTGATCTAGATAAACTTGATGTCACATTCCTGCCTTTTGTGTACATATATAGAGAAAATCTGTAACAAAATGTACAAGGGGGTGCGGCAACTCCACTTAGAAGAAAGGTAAATAGTTGTATATGGAAAAGGCAACTGTTAATAAAACTGTCTATAGCACTAATTACTGAACCCTACTCCTCCTTCAGTTCCCAGAAGTCTCATCTGCTTGGGAGCTGAAGCCTAAAACACCTGGAAGATCAAAATACTAAAATGTGGAGCCTCTGAATGGTGAACAAGTCAGAGATAAAGCACAGTGTTACTTTACAGAGCATGTAGCTAGCTAGACTGCAAAATTTGCTATTACAGGATGATCACCAACTAAGATTGCTTACATAAATTCATGGAAGAAGGGGCTGAGAATAGCTTCCAATCGTGATAAATGTCATACCCATCAATATTTCACAGATGAAAACTAGGACATATCCAAACGGTGTAGGCATGTGGGAAGAATAGTGAATGCCGATAATGTGGAAGAACACATAGGCTAGGAAAAAAGTTCCTAATAATAATAATAATAATAATAATAATAGATTGAACTGCAAAGATTCTGGTACAAGCCAGCAAAGGTGGTCCCAGTGGTGATTGGCACACTGGGTGCAGTGCGTAAGACCTTGGCCTGCACTTAAATATAATTGGTGCTGACAAAATTACCATCTGTTAGCTGCAAAAGGCAATACTACTTGGATCTGGATGCATTATTCGCCGATACATCACACAGTCCTAGACACTTGGGAAGTGTCCTATGTGTGATCAAATACAAAAGTCAGCATAGTGATCTTGTTTGCTGTGTACTAATCTTGTTGTGTATCAAATAATAATAATAATAATAATGATAATAACAACTTTATTTATATACCTCCCTATCTCCCTAAAGGGAGTCAGGGCAGTTCTACCTCTTGTCCTCTTCACGCTGCTGACTTAACTGACTGCAAACTCCATTTCCACATGGCACAAGGGGGTGAAACTGATTTCTATTGGCCCAGGGTGGTGGGAGAGATGCCTTGAACCATAACTCAGATCCTGCCCTAGTCCATCTGAGGAAAGGGGAGGGATATACACCGAATGTCCTGCTTTAGGGGAGGGGCAACTGTCATTTGACAGCTGTCAATCATTTTGATGTGAGTTATACATCTCTACTACTTAGGTAAACTATTTATTTATTACTTGTTATGTGTTTGTGGTTTGCATGCATTATTTGAGATTAAATAAAATGGTGCAATCTATAGATATAAAAGTAGGTTAAGCAATTGTCAGGCAAAACATTACCGTACAATTAATAACCTATATGCTATTTCATTCCTTAAAAGTTTAACTTTTCCATAAATATATCTTTAAATATATGATAGGCAGACACCTATTTTAAATAACTCATGCAAAATCAGAGCTGACTCAGCTTTCGGTGAAACTCAGGAATCCTATTGTGTTTTCATATCTTTTTGTATAAAAAGCAAATTTTACTGTGCAAATATGACTCAGGTGTATTCAAACATAAGGCTTAGGAAACCTTTTGAAATAGCTGCAGGTGCTACCACTCTATCTAGCCACAATTCAAGCTACTTCACTAAATCGGTGTCAGAAGATAAATATTGAATAAGGGATGTATGTGTTTAGCAGTAATTGTATTCTATTTTCTCTTGTGCTGCTTTATGCACTTCATTGTACACCTTGCGGTACACATCTGAACACTAGCAAAATAATCAGATAGTGTAGCAACCCAGTTCCCTTTCATGCCTGGGGGGCAGGGGGCAGCACCGGGGGTCCCACTTGCATTAGGGCCAGCTGTAGCTGATGAGGACATGGAGGAAGGGGATGATGAGTTAGCTGGGCCTTCATCTCCCACAGAGAGCTTGGCCTGGGATGATGGCTGGCCTGATGGCTATGATAGCTGGGAAAGTCAGGCTGACACTGAAAGTGCTGACTCCGATAATCAGTATGAGAAACCAGGTGGTTACGGGTCGCAGGAAAGGATCAGGGAAACAGCGGAGGATGAGCCCATGGAAGCTGAAAGGGAGTTCGGCTCTCATGAAGATAGCGACCCAGGTGCTGGGAGGCAAGGACGGAGCTTTGATAGGAGACGGAGCATTGAGTCTAGCAGGAGGGAATGGCACCGAAGCCTAGAGCTCCAGAGGAGCGCTAGGTCCCGAAGCACAGATTGGCGCCGTGAGCCTAGAGCGGCGAAGGTCTCACCAGGGGAATTAAGTATAGGATCCGTGGGAACGGATCCTCAGTTACTCGGCCACTTCTGATCTGAAGGGAGTGAAGCGAGTGAAGATCCACGGAGCCAGGTCTGAGGCTCGTGCTGTGCCAAGAAGTTTCTTGGGCTTGATTTCATGAACTTTGCCTTGTTTGCCTTGCCACGGACCAAGTCTGTTTTGATCCGCCTTGTTTTGCTGAGCATTTGCCAAGCTTTTGCCTTTGGATTTACCTAAGAACACTTTGCCTTTTTTGATTGCAACTTTGATACTTTTTTGGACAATTCTCTTTTTCACCTGTTTTTTATTATTCAATAAATAGTTAACTGATTACTGTCTCTGTGTCTGTGATTAAGGGGCCGGGCCGAGACCCTGCATCGTGACAGTTGGCCGAGTAACTCCACGAACCCCTTTTTCACACCACGGGACGCGGAAGGCGCCAGCGGAGACGAGTCGGCGAGATGGCTCAGCTAACTGCCGCTCAAGTTCAGGAATTACAGCAGGAGGTAGTGGATCTGCGGGCCAGGGCAGGCCGACATCCCTCCCTGACTGTTCCGTGCCGGTTTGGCGGCAACCCGGCCCAGGTCAACGTGTTTATTGGACAATGTGAGATGTACATGGAACTTCGGGACGCAGAATTCGCCAGCGAAAAAGCCAAGGTGGGCTTTGTGTACACCCTGCTAGAAGGGACCGCAGCAGCCTGGGCCACGACCCAGCTGAGGGCGGCCTGACCCCAAGTGGCTACTGTGAGAGCGTTCTTAGATGCCATCAAGACGACTTGGGGAGACCCGGTGAATGCCGAGCTGGCGGAGAGGGAGCTGGACCGGTTGTCTATGAAAGACATGCCCCTGTCCCAGTACATTTCCCGGTTCAGAGTGTTGGCTGCCCAAGTAGAATGGAACCCTGCAGCCTTGCGCTACCAGTATATGAAGGGCTTGTCGCCAGAGATGCAGCAGGAGATCCTGAGAGGGGCCACCCAGCCTGCCGACCTGGAGGAGGCGATTACTCTAAGTATACGTGTGGAGGCCGGACTGCAGACCAGAAGGCGGTGGGATAAGGGATCCGGAGAGCGGCTGGCCGGTCGCAAGGAGACGGGGCAAGCCGTCCCCTGTTCCAGCCCTTTGCGCCGGCTCCTCAGCCCTTGGATGAACCGGAGCCCATGCAGTTGGGGCATGTGAGGCCAAAGGTGGATGCCGCCGAGAAAGCACGGCGCCAGCGGCTGAATTTGTGCTGGTACTGCGGAGAATCCGGGCATTTTTCCAAGGAATGTCCCCAGAAGCCGCGCGGCAAGACCCCTCGGGCCTCTGCCGCCTTCGAGAAGCCCCAAGAGGCCGAAGAAGCTATCCAGACGGCGGGGGAAGGGGTCGGCCGAGTTTAAACGGGTTCGCTAACACGGTCGCAGTCGCTAACCTTCCCCCAGAACCCCAGACTGGACAGTTGTTCTTAGTGATGGTCGCCCTGTGGTCGCAGGAGAAGGGGCCGATGATGGTGCACGCCATGGTTGACTCAGGGGCCCCCACAACTTCATTGATGCAGATTATGCTAAATCTGCCGGATTACAGTTTCATGAACTAAAAGAGCCCAAGGGCGTACAAACCATCGACGGAAGGCAGCTAAAAGCCGGGGCAGTGAAACACTACACTGCTCCTACCAAGATGTGGACAAGTTCCCACAAAGAGGACATTTCTTTCCTGGTGACTAAGTTGTCAGACTTTCCAGTAATCTTGGGAATCGTTTGGCTGACTCTTCACGATCCGCAGATCTCCTGGGCCAGAAGGCAGTTGCAGTTTTCCTCTGAACATTGCCAGGGACATTGCATGACGGCCCGGGCGTGCCAGGCCCAAGAGGTGGAACAAGCAGCTACCTTGCCCAAAAAGTATGCGGGTTTTTGAGACGTTTTCAGTGAGAAGGAGGCAGAACGCTTGCCTCCCCACCGACCCTATGATTGCGCCATTGAGCTGGAGCCCGGAGCCCCCATCCCGCGTGGAAGACTCTACCCTCTCTCGGAGCCCGAGCAAAAGGCTCTCCGAGAGTTTTTGGATGAGAACCTGCGAAAGGGGTTCATTCGGCATTCCCAGTCCCCGGCCGGGGCGCCGATCTTGTTCGTCAAGAAGAAATCTGGGGAGCTGCGGCTGTGTAACGACTATTGGGAGCTCAATAAGATCATGATCCGAAACCGCTACCCCTTGCCATTGATCCCGGAGTTGTTGGAGTGGATGAGGGGAGCTAAAGTCTTCACCAAATTGGACCTGAGGGGTGCTTACAATCTGGTGCGTATTCGTCAGGGCGACGAATGGAAGACCGCTTTCCAGACCAAATGGGGAAGTTTTGAATACAGAGTTATGGGATTCGGGTTGTGCATTGCCCCTGCCTGCTTTCAACACTTCATGAATGACATCTTTCGAGATCTGTTAGATCGTTATCTGGCAGTATATTTGGATGACCTGTTGATCTTTTCGCCTGACCAGGCGACCCACGAGCGCCATGTGAAAGAGGTGCTACAGCGGCTGAGAAACCACGGTCTCTATGCCAAGTTGGAGAAATGCGCAT
This sequence comes from Anolis apletophallus, assembly GCA_030556195.1. Taxonomy (NCBI): domain Eukaryota; kingdom Metazoa; phylum Chordata; class Lepidosauria; order Squamata; family Anolidae; genus Anolis; species Anolis apletophallus. Next base: position 31,119,294 of record JARBWK010000008.1, on the reverse strand, counting down.
TTGATCTATGCGAGGTGGACTTCCTGGGCTACCGCATCTCTCCAACCGGCATCGCCATGGATGACACTAAGGTTCAAGCTGTGGCAGACTGGAAAGCTCCTGCCAGTAAAAAGGACATTCAGAGATTCCTGGGCTTTGCCAACTACTACAGGAAGTTCATCCCGGACTTTGCCAAGTGGGACGACCCCATCACGCAGTGTTTGCGAGGAAAGGTGGGGTCCGGTGGACATCGGAGGCAGACGCGGGGTTTCGGAAGTTGAAACAGCTGTTCACCACGCAGCCGCTTCTGCAGCATCTTAACCCCCGCACTCCTTTCATTGTGCAAGCAGATGCATCGGATGTAGCAGTGGGAGCGATCCTGCTACAGCCGCAGGGGACAGACTTATTGCCCTGTGCTTACTATTCCCGGCAACTGACGGCGCCGGAAAGGAACTATACCATCTGGGAGAAGGAGCTCCTAGCCATTAAGGTAGCTTTTGAAGTTTGGCGACATCTGCTTGAAGGGGCCCAATTTCCGGTGGAAGTTCACACAGACCACCGGAACTTGGAGCACTTGAAGACTCAGCACAAATTGAACCAGAGGCAGCAGAGATGGTCTCTGTTCTTTGAGAGATTCAATTTCCGCATTCACTATGTGACCCCCAAGCAGACCAAACAAGCTGATGCACTATCTCGGAAGCCAGAGTATGTCAGAGGAGGAAGGGCTCTCCGAGCAGAGCGGCCCCAGGGATTCCGCGACCTACGCGGCCGCGTGGCGCCATCGCCTGAGGGCGCCGCGCGCCCGACTCCGCGCCCCCGCCGCCACACTGCCCTGCGCCGCCGTCGCGCGTGCGCAGAAGCACCTACAGGCGCTATAGCGCCTGTAGACGCTTCTGCGCACGCGCACTCCCTCCCAAGTGCGCCTGCGCGCTGGCTCCAAAGCGGCAGGGCGTGGGAGGAGTGCGTGCGCAGAGCGTCTACAGGCGCTATAGCGCCTGTAGGTGCTCTGCGCACGCGCGACGGGCGGCGCAGGGCAGTGTGGCGGCGTGGGGCGCGGAGTCGCGGCGGCGCCCCAGGCGATGGCGTCTCACGCGGCCTTTGAGGCGGAATCCCTGGGGCCGCCTGCTCGGAGAGAGCCCTCCCTCCTCTGACATTATAAGGTTTATAATCCGGATTACAAATATTTTGAGATTGTACAGGAATGAATATATATACATATCGAGATTTGAGTTTGACTCGAATAGAGGGTTTTGTGATATATCATTTGAATTATTATCTACCAGAATTCCACATCCCCATTTGGGAAGATATATGATTTTACGATCAAGTGATTTCTAAGTGAATGCCAAATACATTACTTGGATACAGATATTGAATACTCTTTTGTGCTATAGCAACCTGCGTTCCAGTTTGAACTTTACTTTTGGGCTGCTTTGAGGACACCCTTCCTCTTTTCTACTGAGGCTCGTGCTGTGCCAAGAAGTTTCTTGGGCTTGATTTCATGAACTTTGCCTTGTTTGCCTTGCCACGGACCAAGTCTGTTTTGATCCGCATTGTTTTGCGGAGCATTTGCCAAGCTTTTGCCTTTGGATTTACCTAAGAACACTTTGCCTTTTTTGATTGCAACTTTGATACTTTTTTGGACAATTCTCTTTTTCACCTGCCTTTTATTATTCAATAAAAAGTTAACTGATTACTGTCTCTGTGTCTGTGATTAAGGGGCCGGGCCGAGACCCTGCATCGTGATAGATAGTCCTGTTTACTGACTTATTCATATGAAGGGGGAGAGTTATTTTTGACATAATGAGCACTTTAGGGATGGATCTCTAAAGTCTATTTCATTTAGATATGGTTGAACCAGGCTTCTTTTGTATGACACAATAATGAGATGGCTGGTCCACAATATGACCTATTTCATATCATGTTCCTTTGTCTGAAAGGTAGTTCTCTTTCAAAGACAGAGAGAGTACAACACAAAATTCAGTACAGGTTGAGTATCACTTATCTGAAATATTTGGAAGAAGGCATAGATTTCATATATATATATATATATATATATATATATATATATATATAGTTTGTAATACTTGTAGTTGCAGATACAAACATAGATACATAATGAGATATCTTGGAGACATTCCTCCAAAATGCATAGATACAGAATGAGGGATGCCTGGCTCAACAGCAGTACGTGTGAAAAAGATCTTGGAGTCCCTGCGGACAACAAGTTAAACATGAGCCAACAGTGTCATGTGGCGGCAAAAAACCAATGGTATTTTGGCCTGCATAAATAGGATTCTAGTGTCTAGATCCAGGGAAGTCATGCTAGTCATCTATTCTGCCTTGGTTAGACCACATCTGAAATCACACTGTGTCCAATTCTGGGCACTGCAATTGAAGGGAGATGTTGACAAGTTGTGGGGAGGAGGGGGCAAGCTTGTTTTCTGCTGCCCTGGAGCCTAAGATGCAGAAAAATGGCTTCAAACTACAGTAAAGGAGATTCCATCTGAACATTAGGAAGAACCTCCTGACTGTGAAAGCTGTTCAGCAGTGGAACCCTCTGCTCCAGAGTGTGGTGGAGCCTCCTTCTTTGGGGGCTTTTAAACAGAGGCTGGATGGCCATCTGTTGGGGGTGCTTTGAATGCGGTTTTCCTGCTACTTGGCAGGGGGTTGGACTGGATGGTCCATGAGGTCTCTTCCAACTCTATGATCTCTGATTCGAAGATGCAAGTCTAAACACAAAGTGCTTGTTCTCATCCAATCCATTATGTATTCAGAACTGAAACATTTTCCTTGGAATCTTATGGGGTGGAAAGATAAGAGTTGGTCGCCATCTGTATATTGGTGACACCAAACTCCACATCCTCTCCCAGTGGTCTCATATATTAAACAGCTTGGAGATTGAAGAAAGCCCTGGTAGATCTATAAGCCAATGACCAAGGTGTTGAACAGGAATCTCCCAGCCCCACTTATTGAATTTGCTCCCAGGAAGGATGGGAATCACTGAAAAACAATGCTTTAAGTCCCATTCTAGAGAGGCAACCAAGAAGAATACCACAGTTGAAGGTATTGAAAGGCTGGGAGGTCCAGCTGAACCAAAAGAGACACATTTCCCCCATCTAACCCTCTGAAAATGTCATCCTCCATGGTGACCAAAGCTGTCTGTCCCATAGCCAGGCCTGAAGTCAGGCTGAAATGGATCTCGGTCAGTGGTTCTCAACCTGTAGGTCCCCAGGTGTTTTGGCCTACAACTCTAAGAAATCCTAGCCAGTTTACCAGCTGTTAGGATTTCTGGGAGTTGAAGTGCAAAATATCTGGAAGAGCACTGTTTGAGAAACTCTGATCTAGATAATCTTTTTTTCTCCTGGAATCCCATTTACTAGGAAGCCATATCATGCTAATCAGGTGATTCTAGAAGTTGTAGCACAAAAAGTAACTTTTCTGAAGCTTTGTTGTCAAACTGCATTTTTACAAGCTACCTTGGGTTCCACAGCAAGAGAAAAAAGACATAAACCCAAGAAAAGTCATGCCTAAGTTCCGCCGAGAGTGTTAGTTCCAGCTCACCTAAAAATGATTGAATTTAATGGAAAATAAGATAAAGAAACTTTCACCGGTTGGTACCTGCAGCTGTTAGCTGTTCAGTTGATTCTGGGGGGAAATACATTAGGGAAATTTATTCAAGCGGACTAATAACACTGGTCACTGGAATCCCTTCGTAAGTTCAGCAAACAAAGAAATCTGGATAATAGTTTGCATTTTTTAATCTAATTAAACTACAGATATTTCGAAACTGTTTGCCCATCACAATTGACTAGCCACCTTTCTGTTCTTTCTCCTGGAACAGCTTTAAAGTTTGGCTAATCTCAGCATATGTGGCTTTCCCACTGAATGTCACTTTTCTAAATATAAGCGTGATTAATAAAGGAAGTCAAACACCTCTTCCAGGCAATACAGCATCAAAGAGCCAGGAAAGTTATCCATGAATTTAGTCATTAACTTTGGAGTACCTGCATGCTGTGTGTCATTATTTGAAAGTCTGCAGGAGGTGCAGGTTAAGAATAGCCTTTAGTCAAACAGTGTTTTATCAGCTCTAAATTCAGTTTATCATTGGGCAGGAAAATACAAGTAATCCTTTATTACTAAAAAGACACCCAGTTCATCTGCATAATGATTAGGTTTAAGGAAGAGGGGCTGCGATAGGTATTATTATGTGTACAGTAGTATAAACTGTACACATAATATGAAAATGTTTGTTTAATTGAATAGTTGGGCCCAAATTACCTTTCTGAACGTATCTCGCTCTATGAACCATCTCAGAGGTTAAGATCATCTGGGGAGACCCTACTCTCGGTCCCACCCCCCTTGTGGGTGCAACTGATAAAGACGAGAGACAGGGCCTACTCAGTGGTGATTCCTCAACAATGAAACTTCCTCCCCAATCAAATTAGGTCAGTGTCCTCCCTCCTGGTCTTCAGGAAAAAAAACTTGGCTATGGAGCCAAGCCAAACATGTAATATTACTAATAATATTACTACAATATAATGGTATAGTACAGGGCTGTCCAACTTCTACCGGGTCCAGGGCCGGAATAGAGGTCACTGATGACCTCGGGGGCCACTCAGCCCTGCCCCGCCCCAGGCCCCGCCCCCAGGCCCCGCCCCCAGGCCCCGCCCTCAGGCCAGGCCCCGCCCCTCCTAAAGCCGCCGGGGGCAGAAGCGGCGCCAAGGGCAGCGCGTCACAGGCCTGGCGTGACGCGCTGCCCTTGGCGCCGCCTACTCCTCCTTTTGGCACCCCTCCCTTCCTAGGGCGGGGGAACCGCCGGGGCAGAAGGCGGCGCCAAGGGCAGCGAGTCACAGGCCTGGCGTGACGCGTTGCCCTTGGCGCCGCCTACTCCTCCTTTTGGCGCGGGAGAGGACGGAGGGGCGGTGCAGGGAGGAGGAGCTAGCTCTCTTCCTCCTCCCTGCCCCGCCTCCTCTCCCCGGCCGCCATTTTTTTAAAAAAAAATTTAGATTTTTTTTAAAAAAAATTAAAATGGTGGCTGGGGGCATAGCTGGGGCCGTGTCCAACAGGCTGGGGGGCCGGATCCGGCCCCAGGGCCGCCAGTTGGACAGCCCTGGTATAGTACAATATAGTAATATTTAATACTGATATTGTACTATGCTAATAATATAATATATTGTATGTATATATATCTTGTAAGCTGCTCTGAGTCCCCTTTGGGGTGAGAAGGGCGGCATATAAATGTCGTAAATAAATAAATAAGCCTTTGGGCAGTAAGCAGTACAAGGAATGATCAGAGATCATGTGCAACTGATATTTGATATTTGGAATGGCCTTGGACCATGATTTCTGGATTATGTGATTTTAACGTTTATATTAATATGTTTTTAACTCCACGTTTTAATGTTTTAATTTTGTTACATTTTATATGATCTAATCGATAGTTATATGTTATAGTTGTTTTATGTTAGGTTTCATATATATATCAAACATTAAATTTTGCCATAAATATGTTGGAAACCGCTTTGAGCCCCTCCCCCGGGTGAGAAAAGTAGTATACAAGTGAAGTAAAAAAACCCACAAATTTAATTAGGCTGATCAGAAGTAATCTGTGCAAGTTTTAACCTTTTTGAGACTATTGCATACTGTGCAACCTTTCACAGATGAAAAGAATTGGGTGTGGCAAAGTTATTAATGAGGAAGAACGCACCAATGAGGGGAGGCTGCAGTAGTTTGCTTTTGTCTGAGTCTACAGCAGTGTTTTGGCCTACAACTCCAGACATCCCATTCAGTTTACAAACTGTTAGGATTTTTGGGAGTTGAAGGCCAAAACATCTGGGGACCCACAGGTTGAGAACCACTGATCTACAGCCAAGGCTTTCTTTGCAAAGAGACCAAATTACATGGCAGTTAAAATAATGTTAAAGTTCATTAATTCTATAGTGTAAAAGCATTCTAATATCGGTGAAACTGGCATTCTGCTAATAGTTAAAATAAGATATAAGTTATGGATAGTGACTCTGTTAGTATTTGGGATTAAGACATCACACATACACAATACATGACATAAAAGAAATCATATAAACTACATCACCTCTGGTGAAACTTCCATTTTGGTTCCTGATAATCTTGCTAAGTTATCTTGCGCTTCCTTTACTTCCTTTAAAATCAAAACAAAAGTAAATTCACTTTCTTATGAGAAAAAAAATCCTTTAACTTATAAAATGATGAAACTGGAAAAGTCCTGGCATTGGAAGACATTCATCCTTTTTGGGTGACAGCGTAATGTTATGTGTGTCTACTTGGGGATAGCTGCAGTGACACAAGATCTTTGTGCTTCATATTGCAACCCCAAACAGTTAATGCCAGACCTAATTGAGAGCCATACTCAGAACCACCTTTAGTATAAGCATTCAGTCTTGAAATATGGGAAATATAGTTATGATATAGTTCAAGAGTGGTTTTAAACAAGTACCGTTTTTTTCCCCTTCATCCATATCTAGGGCCAATTGTCCAAAATTTTCATGGTAGGCCTGTTTCTGATTCCTCTTTTATTAGATCTGATGTAGTGATTAATTTATATTTTTCCATCATTCATTTTTTTGCAATTATCAAAACACCCTGTAGAAAGGCATGCATGCCAATAAAGATCAATCCTCTGAAACATTTTACTCTTTACTTTAAAAGCCTTCTATTTCTCATGAATCTGTGTTGTCACATTGAGTGAGTTTATTGGGAGATAATTCAGATGCATTGGCTGAAAGAATGATAAAGATGGTTTTTATCAGACTGGAAGAAAGCTGGCAAGGGATTTTAAAATGAAATATTGATTAAATAATAATTTGTCCAATTTGTCCAGTTTTGAATTCTACATAAGTTAACAGGAAAATACTTGTGCAAACCCATACAGTATGATTGGGATACTCTAACTATATTACTATAAATTGTTCCATGTTATGACTGTTACTCGTTAGATAGCCACTTCTTAGATATTCCCCTGCTTGTACAGTGATAAGCTGTATATGTAAGGAAAAGGGAGCAGCCTTGTTTTCTGTCACCCTGGAGACTAAGCCCTAGAGCAGGGGTGCTCATTAGGTAGCTCGGGAGCTACTAGTACATCTTTGGCCCTCTTCCAGGTGATCTTCGGGCCTCACCAGCCGGATGGGGTGCTCCTGCCATGCGCGTGCACACCCTGCATGCACGCACACTCCTGCTGCTGGCTTCCGCTCTCGCGGTGCTTCTTTTACCTGCGGGGCATTGCAGGAAGAAGGAAGCACGAGGCAGGGCCTCTGGAGGGAGCGCCCTGCCTCTCTCTCGTCCAGAAGCAGCTGTGCAGCCTCCGTTGCCGGCGAGACAGACAGGGCAGAGTGCTCCCTCTGGATGCCCCGCCTCGTGCTTTCTCCTTCCTGCAATGCCCCGCAGGCAGAAGAAGCGCTGTGTGGGTGGAAAACAGCAGCAGGAGCACGCGCAGTGGCAAGAGTGCGTGGTGGCGGGGGCAGGTAGATCTTTTGAACTTGGTTGCTTTAAGAGTAGCTCACATGCTGAAAAAGTGTGAGCACCCCTGCCCTAGAGCAATGGGTTCTCTCTGGCATTACTTCGCGAACGAAGATTCACAGTATAGAGATTCCACCTGAACATTAGAGAGAACTTAATGGTCATAAGGGCTGTTCAACAATGGAACTTGATGTCTTGGAGTTTGGTGGAGGCTTTGAAGGTATTTAAACAGAGAATTGGATGGTCATCTGTTACGGGTGCTTTGATTGTGCTTTTCCTACATGGCAGGGGGCTCAACTGAATGGTCCATGTGGTCTCTTCCAACTGTGATTCTATGCAACTGCAGCAGTGACTTCGTTGCAGGTCTTACTGGCTTTTGGACCCTGGCAGATTTCTCAAAATGTTTCTTCTCCTGGTTTTTTTTCCGGCCAGGAGAAACTGCTACAGGGGTGCTTATTAGCTAGTCTATGTGACAACAACAGGTCAGAATCTTGTTGGTGCATCACAACACTACTACTAGGTCAGTGGTAGAAGCAGTGACAGCAGGAAAAAGGCTGTGGGTACAGTGGATTTCAAGGAATGGTCTTAAGGAATAGACTATGAAATTGGGAAGAGATAAGCTGGAAAGGAAGAGGCTAAAACATTGGTTGCTTGAAGATTTTGTTTCTCTTCTCTCAGTAATGTTGTGACATGTCTTTAAGTCGTCTCTGACTTATGGTGACCCGACTGTTGAGATTTCCTTGGAAGACTCATACATACAGTACATAGGAAGGCAGCCATTGCCCAAGAAAGTGTGACTTGCCCAATACCACCCAGCAGGTTACCATGATGGAATGGAATTTGCAACCACAAAATGTATCTGCAAGCCCAACTTACATATACTACATCAATATATCTCTAAAGCTAAAATTATATGCAAATCTAATTTTTGAACCTTTGAATACAGGCATATTCTAGCCAAAGCTGTTATTATCACCAAATTACAATGACACTTTGAACCATATGGTTTTGTCGGTAAGCCTTATAAGTACTCTTGTTTTCACTCCTGGTTTTGTAGTGGAAAAAATATTGATAAATATTGATATTGATATTTTTTATGCTTCATGTAAATACACACACACACACACACACACACTATGTTCTAGGTATTTGTAGTTTTTCCATTGCCATTCTGTGATCAACTTCCACTGAATCCCACTGGAAGACCTACAAATGACTAGAGGAATCTTGTCTCTAGGAGTCTCTACGGCCTACAATGTGGCTCTATGGACCCACGTTTTGCTAAATATCATATTTCCCCTTCACCCCCCCCCCCCCCCAATCTATGTAATCACTTTTCTTTCTGTTTTTGCTGTTTCTGTTATGTGTCAAACTCTGTAAACTGCTCAGAGCCCTCGGGGAGTGGAGGTATAAAAGTTTGAAGCATAAATAAATGTCCAATGGATGTAGACCATAGGGTTGTGTTGGAGGATTTAGAGATTCCTATGGAGAACATATAAAATCCATGAATAACTGAATCCACAAAAGCCAACAGACAAAGGTGGCAGGCCAGCTGTACTTTCTGACTTTATCATTGCATTCACTGATATATGGAAATTGCATTAGTAAAAAAAACAATTCCAAAGATTCCATATGATCTGCTCTACCAGGTGGTCCATGGAGGTGTCACCCTGAGTTACTACAATGGGTGGCATCAACCCTCTTGACTGGAGATTTGAATCCTGATCTCCTTGAGTCACAATCCCTGAACCAAATGACCGCATCATACTGGTCTTCTCCTCTGACTTCTCTCACCACCCTGGAAAAAGTTGGTGTCCTACAACAACCCGTGTTTATTTATTTATTTATTTATTTATTATTGCGATTTCTGCGCCGTCGACTCCCGAGGGCTCGCGGCGGCTCACATGCCAATGGCTCAATGCCAGAGGTGCAACATAAAACATAGCGCACAAGGATGTACCTCAAAATTAAAAACAAGCAATACAATTAAAACAATTAAAACAATTAAAACAGCAGTTAAAACAGCAGCAGAACCCGATGGATCGGACCGGGCATGAATAAGGGCCTACTCCCCAAAGGCCTGCCTAAACAGATGGGTTTTGCAGGCCCGTCTGAAGGGGAGTAGGTCCCTCAGGGCTCTGGCCTCAGCCGGGAGGGCGTTCCATAGCCATAGCGTGAGTAGATGTTAAGCGAGCTAGCTTAGCAGATGGAACTGCCAACAGGTTGGCCTCTACAGACCGTAGTGATCTCGGTGGGCAATATAGGGCGAGACGGTCCCTCAGATACGCTGGCCCCAGGCCGTGAATGGCCTTGAAGGTAAGAACCAACACTTTGAAGGCGACCCGGTGCTCAATAGGCAGCCAGTGCAGATCCCGCAAGATTGGGAGTTATTCGGCATCCTGCTGGAGCCCCAGACAGGAGCCGGGCGGCGGTGTTCTGCACCAGCTTGAGCTTCGGATCGGCGACATAGGCAGGCCAACGAGCTCGTTACAGTAATCTAGCCTCGAGATGACCGTGGCTTGGATCACCGTGGCTAGGTCGTTCCGGGAGAGATAGGGGGCCAGCCTCCTTGCCTGACGGAGGTGAAAAAGGCAGCCTTGCTGGCCATGGAGACCTGGGCCTCCATGGTCAGCTGGGAGTCCAGATGGACGCCAAGGCTCTTCACTGACGGGCGCTGGATGTAGTGCCGCACCGTCCAGGGTCGGAAGCCGGGCACCCATCCCGCCCGGGCGGCCCAGCCACAAGATCTCCGTCTTCGCGGATTCACCCTCAACCTACTGGCTCGCAGCCATCCAGTGACGGCTTCAAGGCAATGTTGGAAATTATCGGGGACGGACTCCGGCCTACCCTCCATCCTCAGAATGAGCTGAGTGTCATCGGCATATTGGTGACAGGTCAGCCCATAACTCCGCACCAGCTGTGCAAGCGGCTGCATGTAGATGTTAAATAACAGAGGGGAGAGGATGGCCCTTGAGGACCCCACAAATCAGTGGGAGCCCTCAGAGACCACCCGCCCCTCCTCACACGCTGAGACCGCTGGCGGAGGAAGGAGGCCAGCCATTTAAGGGCTGTCCCCCTCACTCCGGCCATGGCCAGGCGGTGGATCAAAAGATTGTGGTCGACCGTGTCAAACGCTGCCGTGAGGTCCAATAACACGAGCAGCGCAGACCCGCCTTGGTCGAGCTGGCAGCGGAGTTGATCTGTGATGGAGACCAGGACCGTCTCCGTCCCGTGCCCCGAACGGAAGCCGGACTGGAAGGGGTCAAGCCATGTTGCATCATCCAAGAAGGACTGCAACTGCTCCATTACTGCCCTCTCAACCACCTTGCCCAGGTACGAGAGATTCGACACCGGGCGGTAGTTGGAGGGAACCGCGGGGTCCAATGATGGTTTCTTCAGTAATGGAGCCACCACCGCCTCTTTCAAGCACTCTGGAAAGACTCCTTGCTCAAGGGAGCTGTTAATGATATTCAACAGAGGCCCACGTAGCCCCTCCAGGCAAGATCTAACAAGCCAGGAGGGCACGGGTCGAGGAGCAGGTGGTGGGGCGAGCTGCAGTCACTATCTTGTCAACAGCATCTGCGTCCAGTGGCCGAAACCGGTCGAGGTGGGCCCGGCAGAGGGCCACGGGGTCTCTAGCTCTCTCACTGTATCAACTGTGGCTGGGAGGTCCCGGCGGAGGCTCAGTATCTTGTCTGCAAAAAAGCTCTGAAAAGCACCGGCAGTGAGGGCCTGATCGCTATTTTTTGGGACAGTAGGGACCGTCGTCAAGGACCGAATCACCTTAAACAATTGGGCCGGGCGTGAGCCTGCAGACGCTATCAAGGCAGAGAAGTATTCATTTTTGGCTGCCTTGACAGCATGCTCATAAGTCTCCTTTAGTAGCTTATAAGCTGATAATGAGGCTTCGTCACGGAGTTTCCGCCACTCGCGCTCAAGCCGTCTCCTTTCCCGCTTCATGGTCCTGAGGTCCCCTGTATACCAGGGGGACCGATGATTGCGGGGTCGGAGAGGGCGCCTAGGAGCAATCTCGTCGAGGGCTCTGGCCAGTGAGGTGTTCCAAGCCTGGACAAGCTCCTCGACTGAGACGCTGGTAGACTCCAGATCCCTCAGAGCATTCAGGAACCTATCAGGTTCCATAAGTCTCCTTGGGCGAACGAAAATCCGTTCGGCGCCCTTGCATGGGGGAGGCGGTTGCTCAACCCGGATTCTTAGAGCACAGTGGTCCGACCATGGAACCTCTATTACAGAGGTTAGGTCCACTTGAACCCCTGCGCTGAACACCAAATCGAGGGTGTGTCCGGCCGAGTGTGTTGAGGTTTACAACCAGGATTCCAGCCAGAGTTTACTACCAACCCTGGCTTTGTGGTGTTTATGGCCACACTTTTCCATTCAGAACAATATTTTGACTTCAAATTATGACTTCAAAGTCTTCCATTAATAAAAAGGTGCTGAGTAAATTATTAGACAAGTTGGGAACTTTTCAATCAGTCCTCTAATTTCATGGAGGGAGTGGTTCTGAAGATCCGTTCTGCTTTATTATTATTTTTCAAGCCAAAGACTGAAAACTTTCAGGATTATACCTTTCCTGAAAGAGCTGATGTCATATGTTACTAAGATTGGTAAAAGTGAATAAACAGAAAAGCTATAACTTGGCAAAGTATGTGACACACTGCACACAAATTAACCTTTATGAACTGCAGTCATTATTTTTTGGCACATGCATTGGAAAGAAATCAAGATGGGATTTATGTATTTCAATGTACTAATGTGATATATTATAACAAAATAATTTGACAGTAAACATTAAGGAACTTAAGTTAGCCTCTTACTCCCTCCCTAAAAAGGTAGGCTGAGAAACAAGGATCAGCTGTTTGTAAAGTTCTTGAATCCTAAAATACCAGAAATCTCTTTGAAGTTATGGTGGACAGGCCCCTTCATTTTGTCAAATACAATTATCGCCACTGAGTACTAAGCAGTTAAAATGAAATTCAGCATATTTGTTGTTGACATAATTCCCTGCTTCAAGTTGGAAGATCCCTCTGATTATTTTCATCACGGATGGAATGAGAGGAAGATAAATGTATGGCACATTATAACCCTCTACTTGAAGTGATGGTAATGTGTGTTTAATCAGTGCAATATTTGTGATCAGGATCTTACCCGAGCTTTAGCTAGCACTCTCTGCTTCTCTCTGTCAAGTTCCAACTTCAATAACTCTTGAGAGTTCACTAGCTACAATTTAGAAAATGATAATGAGTATTCAAAGTATAAGGCAGTAACGTAGATTTTAAAAAATATATTTTTTAAAAAGAATTTGAGGAGAAATACATCCTATGGATAACAAGAACTAGGACAAATGACATTTTTGGACTACAATTCCCAGGATGCCATGCTGACTGGTTCTCATAGTTGTAACCCCCCAAGGAAGATTATTTCAAAGTTCCAGTAACTACCTAAACTGCATTGCTGTCTTATAGGATGCTTCCATATCGCAATTAATTGCAGGGAAATGCCAGTAAGGTAAGTAATTTTAATTGTAAACTTGGGGGGGGGGGGGGGTTGGTGTCTGGAAGCCAGCAGGGCATCTGGACACCCCCCTAGAAAAGCCTTAAAATTAAAATTAGTTACCCAGCCGGCATTTCCCTTCTGCCGGGGTTCTCCTGGCACGTAGAAATGATGCACCAAAAAGTGGGGGGACAGGGGTAATTCGCCCCCCCTTTCCTACACCCGATTGGGTGTGAATTAAAATCCTGTCTGGAGTCACCCTTAGTGTCTGGATCTTAGGCCCCTTCTACACTGCCATATAAAAGCCTGATTATCTATTTTGAACTGGATTATATGGCAGTATAGACTGATAATCTATATTATATGGCAGTGTCGAAGGGGCCTAAGATCCCTAGCTCAGGCCCTGCAGTAACTATATCTTTTTAAAATTAGGAATATCAACTTGTCAGAAGTATGGAGAGTGATGAGTTATGCAAAAATTAGCCCAAAGGTCTTTAGGCAGTTGGAAGGGCAGCTCTTTTCCATTATGTGTGTGAATAACTCCCTGGCTCTAGTGTCTTTGTACAAGGTAATCCATCACTGTCAATAAATAAATAAAGAATACAGTGTACCTTTTGAATTATCTTCATATCTTTTTCTTTTTTCTCTTGCACAGATTGCATTTCATTCTCTGAAAGAAACAGAGGGTGGGGTTGGGGGATAAAGCAGAGAGACCATGAAATTACATGGCTATTTAAAGAGATTCATATTGCACGCTACAGGTCAGTCTGTAAGCCTACCGGAAGGCATGAGTGGATGGAGGCAATGGCAGACCCGGTGACCTTCTCAACTGGCCTTGGCCTTCACAGCACCCTCCCTGCTGCTCAACTGGCTGGCCAGAGAGAGAGATTAAGAAATAAGTTCAAGAGCCAAGTGTGTCCGAGCACCCATCGCTTTTCATTCTTGCAAGCTTTGCACATCTTCGCTTTTAGTCACACTTCACACAAAGTGTGGTAGCAGGTGGCTCTTTATTGCCCAGACATTATTTTTGAAGATGAGATATTGGGTTGAGTGAGAGGGAAGTTCCCAACATGTGAGGTGATAAAATTGCCTTTATGTAAGACTGGTTTTACATTAAATTCATATTCTTGGCTTCGATATATTGATTAAATTACTTCACAAAACTTTTGTTATTGTTGTCTTAAGTCTTATTTTAGTGCGGCTTGTTGATTGCCTTCAGAGCACCTAGAGAACTGCAAACTTTTTAAAAATGTACATCCATCCATCTTTTAGCCTAACTTTCTACATACCCAGATCCAGAAAGGGGGGGGGGGGGGTGGCAGAGGAAAAGGTAGCAGAAACCATATGTATCTACAATTCTAGCTGTCCATTCCTAACTGTATAACAATAAGAGGTATGTGCACAGCACTACCATGTCAACATTTGTATAACTGGGCATGCAGTGCCTCTCACAGCCAAGAACAATTGATTTAAGAAAAACTGGCCAAATATTTAAAGAATTAAGTTTTTGGAATAACTGACATACAGTATAGTCTCACTTATCCAACCTTCACTCATCTAACATTCTGTATTATTCAACAGTCTAGCTCCACAGCTGTTTCAATACATTGCGATGTTTTGCTGTTAAATTCATAAGTACAGTAATTACTACATAACGTTACTGTGTATTGAACTGCTTTTTCTGTCGATTTGTTGTAAAACATCATGTTTTAGTGCTTAATTTGTAAAATCATATCGTAATTTGACGTTTAATAGGCTTTCCCTTAACCCTTCCTTATTATCCAACATTTTCATTTATCCAGCGTTCTGCTGGCCTGTTTATGTTGGATAAGTGAGACTCTACTGTATATCTAGAATAAGCTAGGGAAAAAAGCATTCCAGACAGAAAGAGATACACCTTAATTCTGTTTCCTCCTTGACACACATTTCTTTTTAAACAGGTTGAGCATCCAAAATGATTGGGATCAGAAGTGTTCCGTATTTTGGATTCTTTCTGATATGTAATGAGAGATATTGGAGACGTCTAAACACAAAGTCTATTTTTGCTTCCTTTACAGCTTATATATATAGTCTGAGAGTAATTTTATATACAATATTTTAAATAATGTTGTTCATGAAACAAAGTCAATGAACCATCAGAAAATGAAGGCACCACTATCTCAGCCGCCCATGCGGACAAGTTTGAATTTTGGATATTTTAGATTTCAGATCTCCATACAAGGGATGCTCAGTCTGTGCTTTAGCATCATTTTAGTATTTATATGGAGTGTGCTACAAAATATGAAAATATTGATTTTGTAAGAAAAGTTTCAAATACTATATAATATCTTGACACTGCAGTGTAAATATCAACATGCTCAATATGTCAATAACCAACCTTTTCACATTAGTATATACAACACAAATAAGCCTATATTTTAAAAACACACTTTCTGTGGCAAAATTTCAGAATCACCTCAAATAACAGAGGAATACAGATTTTTTTTTAAAAAAACCCCAACTGTACCATATTTTCCACCCCACTTTAGAGGATGAATGCCATTCTCCCAAAAATTCTATATAAATAAAAACCACTGAATTTCTTGGTCTGTGAGAAAGTTTACCTAACTCAACAAGTTCTTTCTCTCTGCGTTTCACAGTGTCTTGAAGGCGTGCGTTTCTTGCACTCAGCATGGCCATTTGCTGTCTGAATTCCGCAATTTCTTGGCGAAGCAACTGTGTTTCAATGTCTCTGTCTGAAAACTGAAAGATTAAGAAGCTGTCTATTTGTAAAAGCATGAGGCGTAAAAAGGGGAAGGGGGAAAGAAATGGAAATACGCCACCGCTGGGGCCCACAACAATTATACAATACAGCTAACATTTAAAAAAAATCTGAATCCTGTCATATTCGTTATAATATGAATGGGAGGGAAATTCAGTAGGCTAAATAGAGCTCGCCGGAAGAAAGGGCTGCGGTACCCAGTGTACAAAAAGACCGTAACACATGGGGATGGGTTATTGACAGGGATAATGCATATCATACTGTTTGTTTGCCCTCATCATTCAGACCAGTTTATTGTGGCATTTGTGTCAAGGGAGCCAGCTGGGGCGGCCCCATCCACCCACACTTCTCTCTGTGTTTATGAAGTGCTGTCCGTATCTAGGGAAGATGGGGAAACCATGGGCCGGTAACTCCAGGGGGTTGCAAAGTGCACGGCGGCAATGGAGAAGGGTGGGGTGGGGGCTGTCCTTTCTGTGCCATTCCTCAATGACAGCACTGCCATGGCCATGAGGAGCCCATCACATGTCAAACGGGTGAAATTTCCAGGCTGGGAGCCACATGGAGTCCATCAGGCTGCCTGATACCAGCGCAGTTGGTTTTCTGCCACCCAGAGGCAATTCATATTCTGAACATTAAGGTAGCTTTGCATGCACATCACACTTGGTCCGTTCTGGGTTTTTTTCTTCTTCTCTTCTTCTTTAAATGCCATGGAAGACTCCGGTTTAAATCTCCATGCACACAGTGATAACCTTGTAGGAAAGTTCCAGGACAGCCCATAACAAAGGACGTTAAAGTTATACTTTTCGTAAAGCAAACTCATTTACATTTTTATTATGCATGGCCTTTGTTAAAATCTAGCCACGTTCATTATGGAAAAGACTTCGTATGCATCCAAGCTTATTGGGAGAGTCACTCTTTCTTCTTGTCTGCTTCAAAGCTATTTAACACATTTGCATATATTGTCAAATGGCTGTCGAGATTTTTTACTGCTGCATATTTCTTTCAACAAGATAGAAAAGCTCTCAGAAGAAAGTGGAAGCACAACCTTATAATGACACCAGGACATCATAATGAATTGTGAAAGAAAGAAAAAAACCCTAATGATGTTGTGGCAAGTAATTCCCACAACTGCTTAAAGGAAATACATGCTATTGTAGGATTTCTAGGGTATTCAAAAGCAGGTTTTTCTTCCCTTCAGAATGTCTGAAGATAAAAGAAGACATAAAAACTAAAAGGATCTTGACCTTGATGTTCTGGAGAAATACACTGAAACCAAATGGGGCATAGAATATATTGGCGTCTAGCTATCATTCTGAATGAGGGCTGCTGCATTTTAATAGTTGTGTAGAAGACAGAACTTCAGCAAATATATTTTGCAAGCTTAATCTGCTGAAACTTTCCATTCTAGACAATTACAGCTATGTCTCATGTTGCTGGGTCTCCTTTCACAAAGGTCTCTCCTATGAATACAATTATTGCACAGCAATTCAATGCAATTTTCTATGACAGTAAATTAATTTACAGTGATGTGACTCCCCAACAAGATACCAACAATTCCCTGGAATTTGTCTCTCTAGAGAATTATTATTTAATGGATGACCATATATTTTAAAGAGAAAGATGCCTACTTATCCTGCCACAAGCGCCTATACTGTTCTGGCCCAGCTTACTTGTCCGAACGCATCAATCGCTACATCCCATCCTGTACCTTAAGATCATCCGGGGAGGCCCTGCTCTCGCTCCCGCCTACATCGCAAATGCGGTTGGTGGGGACGAGGGATAGGGCCTTCTCGGTGGTGGCTCCCCGTCTGTGGAACGCACTCCCTATTGATATTCGATCAGCTTCATAAGAACATAAGAACATAAGAAGAGCCATGCTGAATCGGGCCTCAGCCCATCTAGTCCAGCATTCTGTGTCACACAGTGGCCCACTAGTTGTACATGGGGATCTCTAGCAGAAAGGAGGGCAAAACCCTCACCTGCTCCCGACCCCCCACAACCAGTACCCGGGGAAATCCTGCCTGCCTCAATCAACACAGAGGTGGCACTTGGATCCCTCCTGGCATTAAGAAAAAAGTGAAATCCTGGTTATGGGACCAAGCGTTTGCACTTTAGCACGATACGGCACTTTGATTGGATTGAGATGGCAATCTGGTGGACAAGACCTAATGCTTATGGATGGAATACTGTTTTAACTGTTGTGAATGTACACAATGCATTTTAATGTTAATTGTATTTTTAATGTATTTTAATTCTAGCTGTAATTTAATGTATTTTATTCTTAACTGTTTGCTTTTATTATATGTATACTATGTGGCATCGAATCGTTGATGTTGTTAGGCCGCTCTGAGTCCCCCCTCGGGGGTTGAGAAGAAGCGGGGTAGAAATGATGGAAATAAATAAATAAATAAATAATAGACACCCATTTCTTGTAGATCATCTACCAAAGTCCTTCATCTTCCTTCTCTATTAAAAAGTTTCAGCAATTTGTTTCTTTTGTCCTCTTTTGCACTTGCAAGCATAATCTTGGGGTCGTTAGCTTGACTGTGGGTGAATCTGCCTTTCTCCTAAATTGCTGTTCTCACGTTGTTCCCCTTCTAATATGATGGGCCAGATTTCTAGCAACTTGCTTGTATGAATTAACTTCTAGCAGTTGTTGTGCAGGGTTTTATATCACTGAGCTTAAGGTAGCATTGCGCCCAAAGCAGTGGAGCAAAACCACCCCCGTAGAAATCACAATACGACCCTGAGCACATCCAATTTAATCAGTGTTCAGTGGTACAAAAAGCCATGGTGGAACAATGGGTTAAACCCTTGCACCAGTTGAACTGCTGAACTGAAGATCTGGAGGTCAGATGTTTGAATTCACAAGACAGGGTGAGCTCCCGTCTGTCAGGCCCAGCTTCCCATGCGGGGACATGAGAGAAGCCTCTTACAGGATGGTAACACATCCAGGTATTCCCTGGGCAACGTCTTTACAAATGGCCAATTCTTTCACACCAGAAGTGACTTGCAGTATATTCTCAATTTGCTTCTGACACATTTTTAAAAAGTGTTTGGAAGTTGAGGATGGCCAGACTTTGCTAGTACTTCGGTGGAGAACCACCTGGGGATACAATGGATCTTCAAGTAGGGCTAGGAAAGACTCTTGACTCACTTCCAGGACAGCCACTGTTAGTTGACATTATTGAGTTAGATGGGTGGTTTCCAACCTTTGGTCCTCCAGGTGTTTTGGACTCTAGCTCCCACAATCCCCAACAGCTGGTAAACTGGCTGGGATTTCTGGGAGAAGAAGACAAAAACAACTGGAGAGCCAAATGTTGGAAATCACTGGACATTGATGGACCAAAGTTCTGACTTGGTATAAGACAGATTTCTTTCTCAATAACCTGTTTGTCTGTTGGGTGCCCACACATTGGATGTTGTGCAAACAGATGGCAGATCTATCCCTATCATTAGGTAGAATGAAACAGGCACTTCAGGTGGCTGCAATATCTTGGACAGAATACAGTGCCTTTATATGTGTGATGTACTGTCTCCTGGATTTCCCTGGTCTGATGGAAGAACTTAGACAAGGACAGGATGCTAGTTGTGGGTGGCAGGGCCTCCATGATTCCCTCCACCCGACAAAGATCTGGGTGAACTTCTGCCCTTCCTACCCCAGAAATTGTTGGGGCCTGTAGGAAATCAGTTAGTGTGTGTGTGACAACTGTAAAATAAGGTGCTTGAAGCTGATTGTTTGGGCTATCTCCAGGGAGCTAGCTGAGCCTGGGAGTTTTGGTTACTGTTACATTGAATTTCCTTCCCCTTTGCGACTCTTCACGTTTTGGCCCTACTCCATTGATCTCCCCCAGTTTTTAAACACCGTATATGTACATGTGGCCCGCCCTCTCGTCTTCTTTTTTCCTTTTGTTTTAGATGCATTTGTTATTGTGTTTTTGTTAGATTATTCATTTTACTGTGTTTACTGTTTTTATTGTGTTTATTGTTTTTCTTGATGTCTGATATTTTGTGATTTGTGGTTTGGGCATGGCCCCATGTAAGCCGCTCCGAGTCCCCTGTGGGGAGAGGGAAGTGGCTTATAAATAAAGTTTATTATTATTATTATTATTATTACATTTATCAGGCTTGAGCTGTGCAGGTGCTCAGAAGCAGAGATACAGTTTGGAGTGTGTTCTTGCTTCATGAGCTGCTGGAGGAAGATTTTCCACATGGACCAAGAAAGACCATTTAAAATCTCTCTAAAAGGACATTATGTGAGTCGATGCAACTGATCACATGATTGTATATATGTTGTTTTGTATTAAAAAGAGTAAACTATGTGGTTTTTTATTGATTATCTGTGTGGCATAATTTCTTTCTCTGGCAAGACAGTGTGTGGACTGATCAAACATGAACTACGCATGATTTTACATTACACCACAGAAATTTCATATGGACCTAAATCCACTCTTGGCAGCCCTGGCTGTAGATTGAAAATACTCATGTTCATGTAAGGGCTTCATGGTCATTTTAAGTACCTCTTACTGTGTAACATCCAGAGTTTGAAACCAGCATGCATCAATGTACATTATATTTTTCTACAGTGTTAATCCTATTAAACGTTAAACTTCAGAACTATAATTTCTAGCACCTTCCAGGTAGCACAAAAATTGCTTGGAGAAGCCCCAAAAAAATCAGACAGCAAGCCGAAATAGGAACATATTAAAATGTATTACAGGTACAGAGAAGGTGATGAATTAAGTACATGCTACCCACTTGTATCTGCGGGAAACAGTGACTGACATGCTACCTAGTTGTTTGAGAAGTTAATTGAAAGGAGTCCATCTTTAATGAAAAACTGTATGCACTAATGCAGAACCATTGGAAATTAAGGAGAAGTCAATGTGAGTTTCCCCCTCCCTACATGGCTGCATTGCCTCTTTGTAAACCGCTCCCCCCCCCCCCCCAAACCCTCATTTCATTGAACGTGATTTGTTTACGGAAATTATCAAAATCTGGGAAATCCTCTAGGATGTCTCCAAGAAAGTTCTGCTCGAGGGCGTTAATAAATATCAATCAGTACAAAGAAGCGATTAGTCAATATTCCCCTGTGATGCTATTACACCCCGTGTGGCTACTGAACAAATCTGCAGTTTCAAAGGGTCTTGTAAAGAATCGCTTCAAGACTTAATAGGCTTACATGTTAGCTCTTTAGCCGTGGCAGAATTTGAGCCCCAACAGCTCACTACACCAAGAGCCACCCTTATCACCCATTTAATCTTGTTTTATCTGTTTTCCTTTTAATCTGTTGTTCTCTGGTTTGGGGGGGGGGGGTGCGCTCCATTAAAAAGCAGTGTGTGGATTATTTATTCATTTAGATTATTATTGACTCATTATGACTAATTATGAGTATTAAGAACAATTTCTACTATTACTAGGAAGGGGATTGTGGTATGTTTGGGTTGGAAAGGTTTACAAATTATACGCTTTGAATGCAGCAATTTGTTAAAATCATAATCTCATTCTTATAAATTGGACTTTTGCATGGTTAACCTTTAGCTCTAGCACCACCATCTGCTATAAACAAGAACTGCAAATAAAATGGTTAACTGTTCAGTCTCCAGTGGAAATGAGAATATAGACGCAGCCAACGGTCCCCAAACTAAGCCCTATGGGCCAGATGTGGCCCTCCGATGTAATTTACCTGACCACCACCCTAAACTTTAACTTAGAGTCATTCAAGGTCAGAAATGACTTGAAGGCACATAACAACAACTATCTTAATTAACTTGACTATGGACCCTTCCACACAGCCCTATATCTCAGAATATCAAAGGAGAAAATCCCACAATATCTGATTTCCTGCCTTGATATTATGGGATATAGGGTGGAAGGGCCCATAGAATCCAGTTCAAATCAGATAATCTGTGATCAGATCCTGGAATATAGGACAGTGTAGATCCAGCCTAAATGGCAATACAGTGTTCCCCCGCTACTTTGCGGTTTGCTTATTGCGGACTCGCTGTTTCGCAGATTTCAAAAAAATATTAATTTAAAATATATATCATGGTATTTTCACTGTTTTGTGGGGTTTTGCCTCTGCCGCTCTCCAAGGTGCTTTCCCTCCTCAGTCCTCCCTCCCTCCTTCCAACCTTGAAGGGACTTTCTTTCCTTTCCTTCACTTTATTTTAAGTTTTAAAAGACTTAAAATAGTGTATAACTACTAAAATAATGTATAAATATTAAAATAAATAGAGTATCCCTATATCACGGTTTTTCACTTATTGTGATAGGTCCTGGAACCCAACCCCAGCAATAAGTGAGGGAACACCTTGTGTGTGTGTGTGTGTGTGTGTGTGTGTTGGCGGGGTTGGGGGGGGGAGTGGGATCCTGAGTTTCTCCTGGGCTATTGTGATCACCAGCAGCTGAAAGGTTTGAAAACTCAACTGGTTTTAACATCTGGAGATCTGAGGACAATTCAAGGAGGCCACAACAGCATGGTGCTTAGTGAAGATCATTCAAACATGTTCAAATTATACTAAACCATGGTTTAGTGTTTCATGCAAACACCTCCCCACAAAGATTTCCCCCAGGCAGCAACCAGCCAGGCTTTGAAGTTGCAAGACCATTAAGTGCTAATCAAGGTGGCCAATTGCAACATTCACACTTGCCTCAAGTAGACAAGAGTACTTTCTCACATCCTGGACATTCCACAGATATATAAACCTCACTTGCCTAGTTTCTAATAGACCCCTTAACCTCTGAGGATGCCTGCCATAGATGTGGGCAAAATGCTGGGAGAGAATGCTTCTGGAACATGGCCACACCCCGGAAAACTCACAGCAACCCAGTGATTCGGGCCATGAAACCCTCCGACAACACATTGTGTGAATTGATACTGTATGGATACAACTGGCAGCAATTTATAGAGTCAAAGGAATATTTTTCCTAGCTGGCACAATTGCAGGAATCACTTCTAGCTGCATGCATATTCTTCTACAGGTTTATTTGATGAAAGTGTACAGTCTGAAGGTGGATGGGACTAATCGCGTATTGGAAAAGAATCTTTAGAAAGAAAATCAAAATTATTCTACAGCCTCCCATCCCTCCAACCCTAGCCATAGGTTCTGGGGTTTTCATTGGAATAATACAGTATATCCTGCAATTTAAAAAGAAAATCCGTAGAGGAACATCCTTGGATCAGGCTGCTCTAGAACAGAGAATCCAAGTGAACTTTACAGGCAGGATTAGTGGGCAGGATCAAGTGAGCCTTTGCAATCCCAAGCAATGTTTAAATCAGGGTGATCTGAATCCACAAGAGGGGGCAATCGCATAAGCTGTGTTAGTCAAGGAGCAGCTAGATAGAAAACAATACCCATTTCACTATATTTCACAGAATTAAAGCAACAACTTAATTTTGTTGTGTTCCTGCAGAAGTACTGTATGGCACAATCAATGGGAGGGGGATAACAAGTATGACTATTAACTCACCAATAAAATGAGAAGGCTATGCATTTTTCTTAGCCTTGGTTGACTCATATTAATACTTATTTCCTAAATGGAATAAGCATCTCTCTCTTATTTCATTATGATCACTTTCTTAGCAACAATCAAAATCTTCCTTTCTCTTTGTGCCTCCTACTCACTTCCCTAAAGCTAGGTGTGCTGCTTTCTTGCCAATTCTGGGAAGTCTGTACTTACTACCAGAATAAAGAGAACTTGGAAATGTTACCTTTTGGGGGTACTGTTACATGTTTTTGGGTACTGTTCCGTTATCCAGATGGAGGCCACAAGGGGGCGCTAGAGAGAGGGGGGAATAGTCTATTTTGCAGGGGTGGACGGTGGGTTGAAGAAGAAAAATCATTTCCTCTGTTTTCCTGTTATTCCCCCCACCCATGTCCCTGTCATAGAAACAACCCTCATTTCTGAAATGAGAGGTGGGGAGTGGGAATAACCAGTGAAAATGGTGGAAATGGTTTTCCTCTTTCAACCCGCCTCGCCATAAAATGGACTACTTTCTCTCTAGCACCCCCTTGTGGCCTCCACCCAGATAATAGAACAGTACATTTTTTTAGTGTAACTCCCAGAATCCTGGCATCAGCATAGCCAATAGAATTGTTGGTTCAGAGACACTATAACTTCTATAGTCCAAAAATGTGGTAGTTTAGGTCTTTATACACTTAAAATAAAGTGGAGGAAAGGCTCTTCAAGGCTGGAGGGAGGGAGGACTGAGGAGGGAAATCGCCTCGGAGAGCGGCGGCGACAAAAATCCCCAAAACAGTGAAAATACAATGACAAATATTTTAATTTTTTTTTAAATCCGCAAAACAGCGAGTCCGTTAAACATGAACCGCAAAGTAGTGAGGGAACACTGTATCTGCTTTGAACTGGATTATATGGCAGGGTAGACTCAAATAATCCAGTTCAGAGCAGATAATGTGGTTTATCTACTATGATCCTCTGGATTTTATGGCAGTATACAAGGGGCCTTGAAGCTTCAAGTCCCTGCAGGGCTATCAAACTCTTGAGTGATTTTGGGCGCATCACCCTTCCTTAGCCTTGGGATTGCTGTGAAGATAAAGTGCATAAGAAAGAAACCATAGTAATTCCTTTCTTCATGAAAAGAAAGAAACATAACCAATAAATACTAGTTGATAAATGTTGCTTCTGAAGATGTTTACTTAGCATAGACAACGGGGATGGCTAGATGAAAAGGCAAGAACACTAATCTATTATTTCATCGGGTTTAAATTGTTGGACTGCAGGACCTAAATGATCCAGATACAAGTCCCTGTTGGCCTATGTATCTCACCTTATGATCTTGGACTACCATCAATTTTAGGCTGACCTACCTCACAGATTGTTGTGGGGATAATATGGGAAAGAGGGGAGTCACAAATATATAAACAAATTGTTGTTATATGCCTTCAAGTCATTACCAACTTATGGAGGCCCTAAGGCAACCCTTTTGTTGTTTATTCGTTCAGTCATTTCCGACTCTTTGTGACCTCATGCACCAGCCCACGCCAGAGCTCTCTGTCGGTCGTGGCCATGCCCAGCTCCTTCAAGGTCAAGCCAGTCACTTCAAAGCAATAATTGGGTTTTTCTTGCCCAGTTTTGTTCAGAGCAGGTTTGCCTTTGTTTTCCTCTGAAGCTGAGAAAGTGTGATTTGTCCAGGAGCAGCCAATCAGTTTCCATGCCTATGTAGAGATTTTAATTCTGTTCTCCAGAGTTAAATAGTCCAACACTTAAGGCATTACATCACACCGGCTCCAATAAACAAATACATACATTGTACATTTCTAGACCCTGTAAAACAGCATACCTTTTCCCGGTCTTTATACTCCTGCAGCTCTTCTTCTAAGGTTAGGATTGTAATAGCTTGTTCATCGAGCTCATTCCTTAACCTCTCAATCTTTTTGCCTATTGTGTCCTCATCTGCTCCATATATTTCTTGCTCTATACGAAAATATTTCTGTTAAAAAAGGAAAAACACTGAGGAGATATCCCAAGACCTTCAAATCAATCAAACCACAATACAACAATAACATTTGATGTCCACAAGAGGTTTTATTTTGGAACCTTATGTCATGTCTGAATTTGAGTGTTGTATTTCAGGATTACCAACTTTCCTGAGATTTTACTATGCTATTGTATACAATGAGACTTGAGCATCCATGGAAGGTTACCACACATTAGTATAAAAACTTACTGCATAGTGTGCTCTAAGAATTGCAAGTGCGTCGCATAATTGCTGTTGGAAGCTATGCCTCATCTTGACTTCTTTCTGTAAGTAAGCAAAGGAAGGATTATGTATGCTTGCAAATTACTGAAACAATTTATTAAAATTTAATAAACCATTTTAAAAATCCATCTAAGTGACCTGTCCTAAACAGAAATTCATTATTTACTAAAGTAACATTTACTAAAAATAACAATAAAAATGGAAAAAGTATTATTTCAACTATAACTATCAGAACTATACAAATGTCTCATAGATGCCAAGGTTAACGTGTCTGGGTTTCATGCTTATACAGCTTTGGTTAAAACATGTTGTTTATTCGTTCATTCTCTTCCGACTCTTCGTGACCTCATGGACCAGACCACATCAGAGCTCCCTGTCGGCCGTGGCCATCCCCAGCTCCTTCAAGGTCAAGGCAGTCACTTCAGGGATATCATCCATCCACCTTGCCGTTGGTCGGCCCCTCTTCCTTCTACCTTCCATTTTCCCCAGCATCATCATCTTCTCCAAGCTTTCCTGTCTTCTCATTATGTGACCAACATACTTCATTTTTTCCTCTAATATCCTTCCCTCCAGTGAGCAGTCCTGGAATATGGACTGGTTTGGTCTTCTTTGCGGTCCAAGGCACTCTAACACCTCAGTTCAAAAGTGTCTATCTTCCTTCGCTCAGCCTTCCTTATGGTCCAGCTTTCGCATCCATAGGTTACTACGGGGAATATCATCACTTTAACTATGTAGATCTTCATTGCCAGTGTGATGTCTCTACTCTTAACTATTTTATCAAGATTGGTCATTGCTCTCCTCCCGAGAAGTAAACTTCTGATTTCCTGGCTGCAGTCTATATCTGCAGTAACCTTCATACCTAGAAATACAAAGTCTGTCACTGCCTCTATATTTCAGACATACATTCGCTCTATTTTTATAGTACAAACTCACATCTCACCAGTGCACAGGAACGCAACAGCAATTTCTAGCCTTTGGAAAGTTCAAGTAATGCAGCAGACTACACTTAGTATATAAGGCTGTTGTCCCATGTTTATTTTCCTAGGAGTGAGCCACACTGAATTCAATGGCACTTACTTTCAAGTAGATATGTATATACTCATGCTGCAATCCTCAACTTCTGTTTATACCCAAACAGTATCATATATTTCAGCAATGTAAATAAACAAAGAAAGCCAGCAAGCGGAAAGTTGTCAGTGAGCCAGAAGTTGCCTGGTCTATTCATAAACTTTATGTAATTTTAATAGCACTATCTTCTGTTCATGGAATGAACAGCATGTACCATTTTGAAACAGCACTTCCCATCCAGATCTAATGTTTAAGCAGATTACCTGTCAAAGGTAGCCCTGAAGCTTATTGATTGCAGAGCTTGGAAGTGTTACTTCTTTGCGCAACACCCAGAATCAGAGAGCTGTAGTTCCCCAAAAGGAACACTTCCAAACTACTAAATTGCTCCTCTGAACCAAGAGTTCCCAGCCAATGGCAGAATGCCTTCAGGACCCCACAGTGCATTTAGAAGCTGCATTTCAAGAAGGATATCTATCAACATAACATAACATGTCCAGAAAAAAGCAAGATGATGATCAAAGGTCTGGAAACCAAGCACTATAAGGAATAATTGAGGGAGCTGGGTATATTTAGCCTGGAGAACAGAAGATTGATAGGAGGTACGATCGCTGTTTTTAAACATCTGGAGGAGAGACATGCAGAAGATGGAGCCAGCTTGTTTTCAGCTGCTACAGAAACTGGAACATGGACAAACAGATTACGTAGTCTAAATGCCACATATTTATAGAGAACAAACAGAAAATGTTTTGTGACAACAGAATAAAAATGAGGAACGGACACTAAATGATTAGGATATTTGAACATTTACCTGCTTATAAATGTCCTCAATATATTTCAGTTTGTCATTAATTTCTAGCCAGAGATTGAATGCATGCTCCTTAATTTTTTCCTCATATTGTGCTTGGAGGACACTTCTATACCTTGCAAATTCATCGGAGACTGAGTTTGCAAACTGAAAATATAAAGAAAGGCATGTTAATATGCATCCACAATAGTTTTTTTAAAAATAGAAGATTTGTTGATACCCAATTACAGGTATCAAACAGAGATATTATTTAGCATCCTTCACCTACATAGACCCCCAAAACTATACATTTCAGAGGGGAAAGGAAATGCATCCCACCAAAAAGGACAGGCAATTGAGTATAACAGGCAAATGTTATACATCCACATTGTCAAATGTAGGAATAACTATTGAAATTTAAAGTTTTATTGAATTTGAGAATATTTTGGGGTTTAAAAATTGCTCCTGGTTGCCCCACAGTTCTTTTAAACTTGGGAGGCCTTTAAGGACAGCATCAAGGAGCACAAAAATGAAAAATTGCAGTATTCTGGATGCATTTTCCCCACCTTTGTAACACAAAAAGTACTAATCCTCAAAGAGAGGTCTGTCTGTACACTAATGGTGTGCCTATACTTTAGAATTAATGCAGTCTGATCCCACCTTGCCATGGCTCAATGTTCTGAAATACTGGGAATTGTAGTATGAGGTTCGAGTACCCTTTGGCAGAGAAAACTAAAGACCTTGTAAAGCTACGACTCCCATGATTCTATAGCATTGAGCCGTAGCAGTTAAAGTGGTGTCAAATTGCATTAATTCTGTAGTGTATATACACCCTAATACAGTCCATGTTCAGGCCCGGGAAGCTGGGCTGAGGAAGGGCAAGCAAAGCCAAGACTACCACTCAGCAATCATAGTTGCATGTTCTTGTTCTATGGGTAACAAGGTCCCAACCCCTGTGATTTTGGTTTTATTGAAGGAGACTCATTGAGTTACAGAAGAAACGTCAGGAGAGAATGGTACCCAGGCGTAGGCATAGAGAAGAAGGCAGAGTTAGCAATAATCTGCCCAGAGACAGCAGAACAGAGAAGGAGCTATACTAAGGGAATCAAACTGAGCATGTGCAGGAATGCAAGAGATAAAGAAACACTGTAACTCCAAGAATGAAGCGTGGACAGTCCGTGTTACATTATGATAGGCTGCAATTCTAGCTGCGACATAACTTTTAACCAATAATAAGATTTTTGGCAACCATAAGTTGAACCCTGATGCTTGTATAAATATGTGCCTCACAAGGGGGAGGGGTCGCCCACTTGAAGCACCATGTTGTGCCGGGACGGACCCGCAGCTGTGGAAACAAAGTAAACTGAGCTTTCTGAGAAATCCTGTTGTCTGTCTCCTCCTTCTACTGCGTCTGCACGAGCAGCCTGCCTTGTGGGAGTATGGTAATCTGCTACATTTCTGGTGACCCCAACGTGATCTGATATATGAGACGGACCGTGAAGCGGAGACAGATCCTGTTGGCAAGACGGCCTCAACTCGTCAGACTTCAAGGAAATGAAAAAAGAAATACAAGGACTCAACACCAGACTGACTGGCATAGAGGAGGAATTATCCGACTTAAGAAAGGAAAATGCGGAATTGAAAAGTAAGCAGAAGAGAAGTCAGGATAAAATCAATGAGTTGGAGCTGAAGAATATCGACCTGGAGAACAAGCAAATAAAAGCCGAATACGCCCAGAAGGAATTTCAGGTCCGTTTCCGCGGTTTGGAGGAGGAGGAGAATCAGGAAACCAAAGATATTATACGAGCAATAACAGCAAAAATTCTCGACCTGCCTATACCGTACATTATGGATAAAATCGATAGGGTCTATAGAGTTAATTCGGCATTTGCAAAAAAAATAATTCTCCCAGAGACATTATTGTGCATTATACTAAGAAAAGTTTAAAGGATCAAGTGCTGAACTGGCAAGGTAGAGAACACGGAAAATACAAGGGCAAAAAAGTCATCATCCTCAGGGAGCTGCCGAGTGAAGTGCTGGAAAAAAGGAAAAAATACTTTTTCCTTACGGATATTCTGAAAAAACACAACATAAAATTTCGTTGGCAGAAAATCGACGGGGTCATGACAACGTATAATGGACGCCAGCACTGGTTAACGACCGAGGATAAAGCCAGGGAGTTCTTGAGAAAATTCGGACATGACATCGAGAGAGAAGAAAGAAGAAGGGAAGGGACAAGGGAGAGCAAAAGAGGACAATCAAAACTCCCTGAACATCCCCTCCCAACATTATCGCCAAACAGTATGCCTATAGACTCAACAGAATCCACTGATAAGGACCTAGAACAAGGAGAAGCCCCGGCAGCGACAGCGAAACGGAGGGAGAGATACCTGAAGAACCCAGCAAAGACCAGGACAACCCGGAAGAGCAACAACAATAAGAGTAGACTCTACTTAGGTAACCGACCAGATGCGGATCAGGTGTATATCGTGGAATGTAAATGGACTAAATAACGCACGGAAAAGAACACGGGTGTTCAACAATATCAAGAAAAAAAGAGCCGCGGTGGTGGGTCTCCAAGAAACTCACATAAAAAAGACTGATGTAAAATTTCTCAAAAGAGATGATATCGGGGAGGTCTTTGTGTCGTCGGCGGCTAAGAAGAAGAAAGGGGTGGCAATTTACGTAAACCCAAATTTAAAGCCCAAACAAATTTTTGAAGACAGGGAGGGAAGATTATTGGGGATCGTCATACAAAGAGAAAAAGAACGTGTTTTGATATGTAACATATACGCCCCCAACGACACAAAGACCAATTTCTTTAGTGAAGTAAGAGAAGCAATAGAGAAACATCTGGATGAATTTGATAGCATCATTATGATGGGCGATTTTAATGGAGTCATCGACCCCAAAGTAGATAGACAACCTCAGCCCAAAATAGGGAACTCCGGAGGAAAACTCCCAAAAGCTTCTTTTGACCTGATCAAAACTCTGGATCTGCGAGATAGCTGGAGGGAGATGCACGCCAAGGAGAAAGACTTCACCTTTTTATCCGATAGACATAACTCATGGTCAAGGATAGATTTGATCCTGACATCTAATAGCTTAATGCACCAAATTGAAAAAACCAAGATCTCTCCTCGAGAGATCTCTGATCACGGACAAATCGAGCTAAGTATAAGAAATAGACAAACTGACTTCCAATGGAGATTCCCAATGAGAACATTAAGAGATAAAGAAGCCCTGAAAGAGCGCAAATTGGCCCTAAAAGAGTACCTAGAAATTAACTGTCTCAATAATTCTAACACAGACATCATATGGGACGCCGGAAAGGCGTACATGAGAGGGGTACATATGAAAATCCAATCGGTATGGAAAAGGAAAAGACAGGCAAAGTTGAAAGATATCAACAGCCAACTAGAGGAGGGGAACGGAACTGAAAAAGGACCCAAATAACCAAAAAAAGAAGAAGAAGTTAGTAAAATCCNNACGTCAACAACTAGAAGTATATGAACTAGAGGAAATAGAGAAAAGGCTGAAATATCTAAAACAGAAACATTTTGAGTCGGCCAATAGGCCAGGGAGATTACTCGCCTGGCAATTAAAAGAAAAAAAAAGAGAAATGTTATATCCAAAATAAATTTTAACAACAAGGAATTTACCTCTGACGTGGAAATAAGAAAGGTATTTGAACTATACTATACTAAACTATATGAGAAAGACAGGATAGAAAGAACAGAAATACAGGAATACCTAGGAAAAAGAAAGATTAACAAAATAACAGATGAGGAAAGGGGTTTTCTTAACAGTAGGATCTCCAAAGAAGAAATAGAAGGTGCCATAAAAAGAGCAAAAATAGGGAAAGCGGCCGGACCAGACGGATTTCCGGCCGAATACTATAAAGAGCACCGTGAGGAGATTTTGGATGTCCTGGCCGAGTTGTTCAACGACGTCATGCAGGGAGGAAAATCCCCAATAGCTGGAAGGAGTCAAACGTTACCCTTATCAGGAAGGCTGATAAAGACGCTACAAACCCAGGGAACTACAGGCCAATATCGCTTTTGAATTCGGACTACAAAATTTTCATTAGTATTATAGCGGAAAGATTCAAATTTTTTTTAGGTAAATGGATCAAAGAAGAGCAAAACGGGTTCCTGCCAAAAAGGCAGCTAAAACGAACATAAGAACAATTATCGATATTATCGAATATTACGATAAGAATATAGATAAAGAGGCCGCCCTGGTGTTTGTAGACGCCGAAAAAGCCTTCGATAGAACCAATTGGGATTTCTTGCAGGCGCTGTTGAGCGAGTTGGACATAGGACACCAAATAAAGAACACCATCGGGGCTATATACAATGAACAAACGACCAGAGTCATAATCAATCAAGGGAGGACTGATAATATTAAAATCGGAAGAGGAGTAAGACAGGGCTGCCCGCTGTCCCCCCTATTATTCATTATGATGTTAGAAATTCTAATGGAAGATATCAGGGGAAACGACCAGCTCAAGGGGATAATGATTAAAAAAGATCAAATTAAGGCCCTGGCTTTTGCTGATGATATAGCCCTGATCGTGGAAAACCCTCTGAACTCTATGGTGGCATGGCTCGAAACAATAGAAGACTTCGGCAAAGTAGCCGGCTTTAAGATCAACAAAGATAAAACTCCAAATGATGGTCAAAAACATGACCGAAAACAACAAACAGGAATTACATCTCAAAACAGGCATAAATATAACAAATAAGATGAAGTACCTTGGCGTAACACTCACCCCAAAGAACTCGCAGTTATTTAGAAATAATTACCTCCCAAAATGGAAGGAAATAAAAAAAGATCTTGAAAAATGGGCCAGAAGCGGAATATCCCTATTAGGTAAGATCGCAGCCATTAAAATGATGGTGCTACCAAAAATGAATTTTCTCTTTGCCACTGTCCCAGTCATACAAAAGGAATCCCACTTCAGCGGTTGGAACAGAGATATCTCCAGATTCATTTGGTCAGGCAAAAAGCCTAGGGTCCGAATGAAGCTACTCCAAGAACAAAAAGAGAGGGAGGCTTAGGCCTACCAAATCTAAAATTGTACTCGAGGCCAACTGCCTAGTATGGATTAGGAACTGGTGTAAATTGGACAACCAAAAACTGTTGAATCTGGAGGGTTTCAATCTGAGGTTTGGTCTTCATGGGTACCTTTGGTACGATAAAGTTAAAGCCGATGGCCTCTTCAACGACCATATGATAAGAAAATCATTAATGAAGGTGTGGGCGAAACTCAAAAAACAAGAATTTACTAAAACCCCTGTGGGTATCTCCAAACGAGGCATTCCAAATCCGGGAATTGGAAAGCACTTAATGGGTTACATATAAAGATTTGGTCGTTAAAGAAGGTGGTACGTATAACATGAAGACCAGACTCCAACTAGCTGACGAGGGGATAAAGCTCGGCTGGTTCCAGTATCTCCAATTGAGGGAAAGGCTAAAGGAAGATCTGAAGGGGGGCATCGAAGGTCAAAGCAGCGAGATAGAGGAAGCAATGCTAGGTAAAGATGAGAAATTAGTGTCCAAAATATACAAAGCTCTCCTGAAAAAGGAGAATGGGAAAATAAATGAACAAAACAATAATCATATAAAGGAATGGTCAAGGAATATCGGCTTTAAGATTAAGCCGGAAATTTGGAAAGAGATTTGGACTAATAATGTAAACGCATCATATTGCCATAAATTTCGCGAGAACTGGGTAAAGGTGCTTTACAGATGGCATCTAACCCCGGCTAGACTGGCAAAAATTTACAAGAATGTAAGCCCCAATTGCTGGTGTTGCAGAGGAAAGAATGCTACCTTCTTTCACATGTGGTGGCTATGCCCAAAAGCCAAGAGATTCTGGCAGATGATCAACAGGGAATTAGAAAAAATATTGGCGAAAAAGATAATTTTATCCCCCGAAAAACATCTATTGGGCATACTAGGTACGGACATGGACACCAAGGAGAGAAGGTCTTTCATCCTCGCAACAACGGCGGCGAAAATGATTTTCGCAGCTCATTGGAAAAATGGGACCAGCCCCCAAGGAGACATGGCAACCCAAACTGGTGGAATTATGTCAGATGGAAAAATTAACGGAAACTCTAAGTGAGAGAAACTATAAGCCATCTCTCAGCAATAAAAGGGATTGCTCCCTAGTATACGATTATTGCAAAAGAGAGTGTAAAGTGGAGATTGAAATATAAAAGTTGATACAGTGTGGCAGTAGTGAATGGAACTAACTGTTTAATATAAATATAAAATCTCCATCACCATACATGATTACAGGCTTCCTATCCTAGGTTAATGCACGGAAGTGGAAGACAACGGATATGAGAAGATAAGATCCCCCAGGGGATATAACGGGACGCTCCCGAAAAAACACCCGAATCCGAGATTCCCACTATGAGCACTGCTGTTTTTTCCTCTAAAGAGAATGCTACTATGCATTCCACTTTCCCATCCCCCGCGTAGCCATCCTGCTACATCCTGACCCCCCCTTTTTTTCTGTTTCCCCCTCCCCTATCTTTTTCTTCTTTATATTTCTGTATTTTACTCTTTGAAAAATTTCAATAAATATTGATTTTTTTTAAAAAAAATGTGCCTCACAAGGGGGAGGGGCCGCCCACTTGAAGCACCATGTTGTGCCGGGACGGACCCGCAGCTGTGGAAACAAAGTAAACTGAGCTTTCTGAGAAATCCTGTTGTCTGTCTCCTCCTTCTACTGCGTCTGCACGAGCAGCCTGCCTTGTGGGAGTATGGTAATCTGCTACATTTCTGGTGACCCCGACGTGATCTGATATATGAGACGGACCGTGAAGCGGAGACAGATCCTGTTGGCAAGACGGCCTCAACTCGTCGGCGAGAACTGGAGGTGAACACCGTGAGTCGAGACAGGGCCCTAACAAAGACCGGTTGCGGTCCTCACCTCTTTGTTAGCGCCGAACGACCCTGAGTGCCGCAACAGATTTGGGTTGCCAGAAAAGCCAGTTCGGAGGATTGCGCAAAGGAAAGTCCGGGGGCGAGGTTGTTCCAAGTCTATAGAAATCCGGCAAGTAAGTGGTCGAGTAAGCCACTAGGAAAGTCCGGGGGCGCAGGGGTTCCTGACGTCTATAGAAATCCGGCGAGTATAGTGTTTGAAGTGAAGAAACACTAGGGAACACACATTTGGGAAATACTAAGTACCCCAAATGGGAGGGAAAGGCTCAAAGGGGACGCCCTTGTAATGGCCACACATAACCCGACTGGGTAGGGAGGGTAAAGGGGAGGAGTTGCCCCCTTTGACCCAAGTTTAATTGCATAGAAGTTCAAGAAGGGGTGACCCGACTTGAAATTACAGAGCTGGGGGGAAAATTGCCCGTCTAGTCTCTGAGTTATGTGCACAAAAAGATATGATTACCGGTAGAGCCAAAAAAAGGTAGGGGAAAGATCCCAAATTCCCTGAAAGAGCCGACTCTGAGGCTTTCCCAAAGAGTTGGACGATGCCCCTTAGTAAAAAGAACAAAACAAAACTCCCTTGTCTCTTAAAATTCAAATGGCTAGAGACAAGGAGGAGGGGGGCAGCTGTGTATGTCTGTGTTGCAACAACTCCAGAGAGAGAGAGAGAGAGAGAGAGAATGATTTTGGAAAATGAGAGTGTAAACCTTTTTTTCTGTCTGATTAATCCAAAGCAAGAGAGTGGGGAAAAAAGGAGTGCTGTTATGTTTAATGAGGGTGTCTGTATTAGTTTAAAGAAGGAAAGTTTGAAAGAAAGAAACTCTTTCTGTGCAAAAGAAGGAATGCGTTTGTGCTGATAAGAAAAGCTGGCGACATGCCCAGAAGAAAGGCAGTCAGGCATTTGACCTTGTTCATGTGAGCCTAAGAAATATGAGACTGCATTTGAAATACTGGGTTTAAAATATTCAAGATTGAATGCCTTATATTAAATGTTAAATGTTAAATGTTATATGTTTATGTGTACAAAATGAAATGCATTCATAGGAATGATATATATCTTGGTGTTCCTTAAACTGTAGGGGTGTGCAAAATGGAAATATATATTTTAAAAATGTATAAAAAGCTGATGTTTTCAATTGTTTGAATCTTGTGATGTTTATGGTCAAATTGTGTGAAATGAACAAGTAGCGTGGGGAGGGTTTGTGTGTCCCTGG
Organism: Anolis apletophallus; assembly: GCA_030556195.1. NCBI lineage: Eukaryota > Metazoa > Chordata > Lepidosauria > Squamata > Anolidae > Anolis > Anolis apletophallus. The sequence continues at coordinate 31,083,802 of JARBWK010000008.1, read as the reverse complement.
AGTAATCAGAAAGACCAAAGATGCATAGCCATGGCGTGTCTGCTTAACAGCCGCGGAAAGATGGCGCACACACAGTTTCCTTATCTATAAAGAATGCTTTCTTGCAAACCAGTGGGGGGCTGACTGAACTGGACAGTTTAACGTTCAACAAAGGTGATTCGTCAAGACTGTTTCATAAGAACATAAGAAGAGCCATGCTGAATCGGGCCTCAGCCCATCTAGTCCAGCATTCTGTGTCACACAGTGGCCCACTAGTTGTACACAGGGATCTCTAGCAGAAAGGAGGGCAAAACCCTCACCTGCTCCCCGACCCCCACAACCAGTACCGGGGAAATCCTGCCTGCCTCCATCAACACAGAGGTGGCACTTGGATGTCCATTTCAGTAGCTACTGATTCCCTTGGTATCCATGAATCTGTCTAATCCTGCCTTGAAGCTGTCCAGGCTGACAGCTGTCACAACCTCCTCTGGAAGTGAGTTCCATAACCCAATGACCCTCTGGGAGAAGAAATATTTCCCTTTATTAGTCCTAACTTTCCTACCTTGGAGCTTTAGGGAGTGCCCCCTAGTCCTAGTGTTGTGTGACAGAGACATTTTTTCTCTCTATTCACCTTTTCTATCCCATGCATGATTTTATACACTTCGATCAAGTCACCTCTTAAACGCCGTCTTTCAAGGCTGAAAAGACCAAGGCGTTGCAACCTGATTTCGTAAGGGAGCTGCTCCATCCTTTGGATCATTCTTGTTGCCCTTTTCTGTACCTTTTCCAGTTCCGTTATATCCTTCTTGAGGTGCGGTGACCAGAATTGTACACAGTACTCCAGATGTGGCCTCACCATAGATTTGTAGAGAGGCAATACAACATTTGACGACCTATTTTCGATTCCCTTCCTGATCATGCCAAGCATAGAATTTGCTTTTTTACTGCTGCTGCGCACTGGGTTGACATCTTCATTGAGCTGTCCACCAAAACCCCAAGATCCTTTCCTGGTTTGTCTCGGAAAGCTTTGACCCCATCAATTGGTAGGTGTAGTTGGGGTTCTTTGCCCCGATGTGCATGACTTTACACTTGTTTAGGTTAAAATGCATTTGCCACTTTGTTGCCCATTCACTCAATTTCGAGAGATCTTTCTGGAGCTCTTTACAATCAGTTTCATGATACTCTCTGTGTAGTTTAACTCAATCAATGCTGGAACAGGGTTTCACTAAGCTTATAGCAACACAGAATACCTTTTCAAGAAATATTTAAAATCTCAACATTGCATTTACGAAGTCACTACTGAGGATGTGTGAGAAAATGTTTAGACCATGAATATTTGTTGATTTATGCAGAAATCCTAATTCACTCTGTGTCTACGTGAAAAATGAATCTTGCTTATAAATATGTGAGATTTTGCCCACTTGGGCTGTGGCACTGCGCCAGGGCCTGAGTACAGTATGTACAGAGATAAAACAGCCAGCCAGGATGAGGCTATCTATTGTTTTCAAGGAGGAAAAAAAGAGAATAATTATCTGTGCCAAATGTTGGAATGTGAGAAAGGACACTGTGGGCTTGCCAAATGTTGGAATGTTCCTGAAGCATTCTCTCCTGACATTTAGCCTGGAACTGTGTAAAAATATTTTACAGCAACCTTTTGAAATGAAAAATGACATTTTGAAAATTATCTTATGTGGACAACCCTAGACATGATTTTTAGTGTGAATTATATTCTTCATAGTTGTTTTCAAACACAGGACAAGACAATTTTGGATAATGAATGATACTTTGACTGAAAAGAGATTATTTTTGAACGGGACATTAAAACAGATAGAGCCCAAGGGGTTTTTTTTGCCAGATTTAAGGGACTGTTTTGTTACGTGGAAAAAGCAAGTTGCAGATAAAGTGATTAAACTGAAAGTGTTGGTATAAAATGACATTGGAGGAATTGATAAAGAGGCAATAGCAGGAGAGCCCCTGTTGAAAGCAGAGCCAGGTAATGTGCCCATTGTACATGTCAGTGGCATCTAGTGTACCTGGAGAAGTATAAGCAGCAAAATGAGATGGCTGCTATTGGAGGAAATTGAATGGAATATGATTTCATGCATTGAAGGAAACAGATATGTCAGAAAGATGGTTGCAGCAGAAACATGTGAGATAAATTGTGGAGAGGAACCTTGGTGGAGATAAACCGTGGAGATTGTTATATGGATGTGGAGAAAAACCATGGAGGTTGTTCTAAAAAGGTGAAAATTGGCTGGAAGTGAGAGATTGTGAAAGCAAAAGGATGTGATGGAATAGCGATGGAAATCGGTGGAAGATTCTACGGCTGGGTAATTAGCCTCCCCTCTCCCCCTTCTCTCTTCACTATCTTTGCTTTTTAGGTCTCAAGCCTGGAAATTATGTGGAACCCTGCTTATAAATTGATATCCAATCACAGCCAGCTGAAAAGCTTAATGAGAATACAATCACAGGAGCTAAGCCTGGCTAGATGAGTGAAAGACGTGGAAAAATATGAGAACTGGCTGGATGAGTGAAAGGCTTGGAAAATAATGAGAACTTTATTTTACAGACTTTCTTACACAGGACTGACCTTAGAGACTACAGATTGCAGAATATAGATATTTTCCTCATTTTACTTGGAATTTAATAGACTGATTTCTTCAATCAAGGGTGACTGAGATTGTTTTCTTATGCCAGAGATCAAAAGAGATAAAAGTTGGACATATGAATGGATGTGTGCCTAAAATAACCAAGGCCGGACTCACTTGTGATTGTACTGAAGACTATATCCTTTTCAAGTTAAATGATTTCTGTCGTTGAATTGTAAAAGTGATCATTACCACCATTTAGCCTTGATTGTTAGTTTGATAAGAGATTAATTTGTTTGTGCCATTTTAGTCAAGTGTTCAGAATCGTGTTTTAAAAAGGAGATGAAGATGATGTCCTTCACAGCTTGATGCCACGCCCCATTACAACGGAATGGGAGAGAGATACCATCTACCAATTGGTAAAAATTCAATTGCAAAAAGATTGCAAGCTTAGGACTGTGGATATGTTGTTTGCAAATGGGCCAGGTATTGTTCATCAGAGAATCCATTCCCTAGGGGTGACTTGGAATAGGACATTGAAAGAAACTTTAGCGAAAATGTGTCAAGAAACTGATTTAAATTGGTTCCAAGTGATTTCCATTTGTTTTAAATGGTGTGCTGTGTTTCCCTGTTACTGTTCTGTATTTCTGTCTCCTCAGGCGATATCATGTGGTTTAAAAACAAAAGGAAAAAAAACCAAAACAAAATGGAGACTTGGCCCATTGAGATCAAAGTAAAAGGGCAGTGTGATGTGATGTTTTCCTGACCACCCCAAGTGAGGAGATTAAGGCCTTGGAACCGTTATATTTAAATCCAAAGAGATACTATTGGAAATAAGCCATTGAATAGCAGATATATTATTACTCAGGTGGACGATGACCAGAAGGACCCACTGAAGATATGCCTGACCAAAGTTCCGGCAGGCGCGCCGAAAGGAGGTCCAAAGGACGACCTTGAAGAGGAAAGGAGAGTCAGCGTCGTGGGGGGCCACTCTCCTGGGGACAGGCTGATCGAATGCCACCCCGAAGAAGGAGGGTAGACTTCCGAGAGTCACCCGAAGACATGACCTTGGGACTTGGGAGTGCCAGTTTTGGGTTTTTCTGTGTATTGTATAGTTTTGTATGTTTTGGCTCTGCTGGTGGTGTAAGAAGATCCTTTGTAGGCCTCCACCAGAGAGCAGAAGTGATAAGGCTGATCAGTAAGATGTGTTATTGGGACTCACCGTAGTCCAACGCAGGGCAATTGGATCAAGATACAGATACAACATATGTTTCAGATAGTACATTGATACATACACTTACAAAAAAACAGTAGGGTCATTCTTATCCCTACCTTTAAAAAGCAAGGATCCTCATATAACGCTTGGAGGATTGCAGTTAACAATTCGATGTCCTTACCAGTGCTGAGGGACCCAATTACATTTTGTTTCAAAGGTTAAACTCATTGCACAGATCACCATATGCAAAGGCCACAACTTCAGTTATGTCAAGACTCAGACATGGAATAGAGAGAGCTGTATCCTAACTATCCTATGTTTGACACTAGTGACACCATCTGTTCAGGTTGGCAGATAAAGAGACCCTAACTTGGGGTTCTTTTTTGTCAAATGGGCTAATAGCTATCATCCTGGGAGGTATCAGTGTGTTGGTGTGGGCTTTCTAACCTTACCAGTGTGAATCATCAAAGGAACCCAACCCAGAGAGAGGCAGAAGAGGGGGGGGTTCCAGCCAGAGAAAATGGGTGCTGGGTGTGATGAGACAGTGATAATTGAGGATCAACTGTCTGACACCAAAAGTCCAAAGGGTAGGAGCCGGAGCCATCACTGAGATCCTGTCTTTAGGGTCATACCCAGGAATAATAGCCCAGGACAATCAAAAGAGCATTGTGAGGCTCATCTGTCGCCTAGAAAATCCATCAGTGCCACTGGGAAAATAGTTAGAGCATTGCAAACTGAAGCTGAAGAGTTAAGTCAAATGGAGATACAGCAGAAAATGGCCTTAGATTACCTCTTGACAACAAAGGAGGATTTTGTGCAATGATCAAAAGACAACTGCTAAATACAATTTCATAATTTGAACCAAACAATAGAAGAGGGCCTGAAAAGCTACAGGTCATGATTCAACATAATGTTAATGAACCATCTCAGTTTTCATGGCTAAATTTATGGTTGCCAAACGTGGCCTGGTTGAAAGAGTTGGTGATTGTGGGCTTCATTATGTTTGTGATAATTGTTCTTGTTTTATTAATACCACCTGCTGTCATTTCATTAACAAGACGGGAGACATTGAGCTACATTTGGAAAAAAATACAGGAAATAGCAAGGGAGATTCAAAAGTCGTAATATAGCAGAGTTGGTACTTTGAGCAGGAGTACAGTCAGTGGAGAGTGATGCTCAAGCAAAAGCTATAGAGTAGCTGGCTTTCTGTGCCAGAAATCACGCTGGCATGTATGCCGTAAATGCTGTGCCCTGATTGGTACGCCAAGCGTATGCAATGATTTGCCAAAGTACATCATGTGTCTTCAATGATAACAAAAGCCTTGATTGGCCAAAACAGTTCATGGCATGGGTTTGTTTACCTCAATGCTAATAGGATAAGAACTACGCAGCGCAGAAGGGTCTGCCCCTCCTTTGCTGGCAGGGAAGAGGCAGCAGCGAATGTTGCAATTTGAGTACAGGCTGACCAGAGCTACTGATACTGTTCTATGGGAAATGAATTTCTTGCTGCGCCATAATGCTAAACGAAGAGTACAGGCTGACCAGAGCTACTGATACTGTTCTATGGAAAATGAATTTCTTGCTGCGCCATAATGCTAAACGAATGAAAGCTGATAATGATGTGATGCTAATGAAAGTATTGTGTTTAATTGGATAATGAAATGTGTTCTGTGACACTGGCCAATGGGGGGTCATAAAGAAGGGCGGGTCAAGATCTCTGCCGCCATGAGAGGTATATAATGACTGCTCTTAGAATGTATTTCAGGATTTGCCCGGAGCAGCTTGTTCTGTGGGTGAACCCCACCAGCTGGTGTCCAATTTCAATAAACTTGACTTCACTTTGAAACAGTCAATTGTCCGTTCTCTCGTTCCTGTGCCCACGCGTCCACGTTGCCTTTGGTAAGAAGGTTATATGCCACCGGAGTGACCCCGACGTGATCCTAAAAGGCTACTAGGACGGGTCTGTGACGCAGAGAACGAGATCCAGGTTGGCTGGACGGCACTCGCTCTCGGGCGGGGAGGTGAGACGAATCAGGAGGGCTGAGACAGGGGCCCCAAACCACCGCAAACGACCGGCTGCCTGACTCGTTCCACACCAACGCCTGCCGACACGAGGAGCCGCAATTGCCCTTACTGTTGGTGAACCCAAGAGGTGAGAAGGAAGACCGGGGGTGCAGCTTGGTGAAGCTGTGCCTAGTGAGTAATCCGGCAACAGAGAAAAGTCCGGGGGTGCAGTCTGCCGACCGCATCTAGTGAGCAATCCGGCACCTGAAAGCGCGCAGAGAAAGTTGGGAGCAACGGATGCTCTGTTGTTCCGACGCAGTCGAGTGGTGATGCGGGAAAGCAGTCCCGGGGTCTTCTGGAATCGGCAAGTATAGAGCTCTTTAACACTAACACGTAGGGAACACACACACCCATCGGGAAGGGGGGCAAGCACTGAAGTGTTTTTGACCGGTAGAGATGGGTGGAGTGGGATCAAAAGTGAAGAAAGAAACGCCTTTGCAATGTGTGTTAGACAACTGGGACAGATTTTGTTTGTTGACAGTGGAAGGGAAACCTCAGGATTTGAAAGATTTCAGGCTGAGAAACTTGTGCACTGAGGTGTGGCCTGCTGTCCCAGAGATTGGTTGGCCCAAGGCAGGAACTTGGGATTTAAGGAAGTGTAGGCAACTAGAGGCCTATTGTTACAAAATACATCCAACTGATCAATGGGTTTATTCCGCGACATGGGAGAGAATGGTTGCAGAGGGTGTTTGGTGGGCGGGCCCAAAGGGGCAAGCCAAGGAGGGATGTTTTGTTAGCCGAAAGGCAGGGAGAAAACCTCCGGTTTTGCAATCCGAGCCAGAGGAATTTCCCCCATTAAGGAGAACACCAAGGCAGAGAGAAATTGCCGCTGCAGGAGCGGGGGGAGCCACCGCGCCTCCGCTCAATGCTAATTTAGACGTCCCTGCCCCAGCCCAAGCTCAAGCCGCGGCCCCCACCTTCGGGACAGGCTCAGCCGCCCAGATG